>OX494443.1:12724699-13924699 GCA_950381575.1 Plusia festucae | reverse complement strand
TAGTAGGGAAACAGTAGCACTAATAATGTCTTCAATGCGTTGTATGTTTTTATAGGGAAAATATTGATAGCTGATTTTCATCTTTTACTCGAATTTGATTCACAGTTCCTGATTCGAATTATGAAATGCACCAAAAAGGATCCATATAAATTTATAAAATCATAAATTTATTACAAAGCCACATCTCAATCTCAAGAAATCCGCATAAAAATGCTTGATCCCTAGACACTTTTGATGTGTGTATTTAATGATCCGCAGTGAATTTATAACGAAAGGTGTTTTTTTCAACGAAAGTTTACTTTAACTTAATTTAGGATTCTAATTCACGGCAGCGGAAACTCGGAGATAATCCTTTGAACAAGCGAAGTGAGCAGTGAGATTATTCTCCTTTGAAGTTTTAAATCAGATTTTATATTCACTCACTAACTAGTTACAATATAAAGGTTAATCATAAGACCAGACATGATCAAATTGATTGTTTTATGATTACCGTGAATTAATTTGAGGTTATAACCAAAATAAACGCTGATATTGAAGGTACGTCTTCAGTAAGATTTGTGTAACAGTTTTATATATCCATAGGGTTAAAAGATTTATAGAAAGCTCGGTTAGTGTCGCGGTATTTCTGAGAAGCTCGGCAAGGCTGCTTTCAAGGCATCTTCAATATGATGTTTTCTCTACCCGCACTCCCGTGCTAGATTACTGGAATTACTAAGGCGTAATTAAATTCTATGTTCATACTTGTGAAAACTTTTCTTAGGTATTTGACATGTGTAATATTTGTTAGCTAAACGTGTTTGATTTGATGCGGGTTTTTCGTTGGGTATTTGATTTTTGTTTCTTTGAAAATATTTAGAAACTCTATACTTGATGGGGATATTTGGATATATGGATACATTATACAAAATTTTTGATGGCATAAATATTTCTTCTGGCAGAAAGTTATACACTAGATTTAATTCAAATATTTTCTCGATTACGTCAATCGAAACATCAATAATATTTATCAACTCAGTGTCACTTCTCCTCACCTCCTTCCTCCTTCTCGTCACCTTACCTTCAATGTGCCAAATAAATTATGATATCTCTTTCTTTCCCGATTCGTCTGTAACAGCTGCTGCCCTGGAAATGTGCACTTCCTTATTAACCGTCTCTTCAATGCATCCATTTTGACTTAAGCGATCCCAGCGTGGATATTAATGATTTGATATAGAGAAACTGCGAGCTGCTTTTCATTGCTCTTTTGTTCTTTAAATATAATAATTTGTATTGGTTCAATGGCCACAAATTTCTTTGTCATTCTTTTGGATATTTATTTAATACTTCATGCATTGTTAGGTAAAAAACAGTTCATTTCATTTTCTCTCAAAAATATAGGTACCCAATGAATGAATGAAGTAATTGAACAATATCCCGGCGCCCGTTGCGTGCTTGGCGTAATAAAATGGACGATAAATGATATAATAGCACTTTGTTATTAAATATAGGTGTAAAACACGCACGTTATGTAAAACATGTTTTACAAGTACTGTGTGTCGACCAGTTGACAGCATTTAAACCACTATTTATAATTGTCTCTTATGAGGAGAGGCCTTTGTCTTTAATATAATTGTACTGACCTACAGGCTGATATTACTAGTATTATATTGGTCACGACTTTTGGGATTTCAGCCATTAATGTCCCATTTCATTTAAGTATCTATTGATAGTCCCCAGTGGCTTATTGAAAGGATATGCATATGGATGAAGAAACTGATACTGACTAAGTACAAATCAACACTCATGATTAACCGTGTATCCAAGTAGCCTTGTCGTATCTTCTTCCCTCATTTCAATTGTTGATATGATATTCAATACGACGTGCAACCACTGGTGAAGATCGGTCGTATTGCAAGACTGAACCGCTTCTGAAGGTCATACATCGGTTTGGAATCCGATATCCTTCCGCACGACTAACACCTAACTTAATAAAACTTTGATCTCAGTGAGATGGGGTTTCTACTAATTTGATGTTATCACTGAGTAGCCGCCGATTTTAGAGTTAGTTACCTTTGGATACTTGAAACAGGAACAGTCCCTTGAAGCTGTGTAAAACCAAACTTATAAGTTTACATATTTAAACAAAATGCGGCCGTTTTTACCGCAAAAAATAAAAAAAACGTATCAGTAAAATATCAGCAGTAAGTTATCACTGAGTAGCTGCCGATTGTAGAGTTAGTTACCTTTGGATACTTTCTAAATTGTAACTAGAAATATTTGGAGTTACTTGTCATATCACTTTAATTTACTTTTAGAGGTTTAAAAGTGGCATAAATGAAATTTCATCTTAAAATAGTACCTTCAAACATCAAACTTGTCATTTTGAGATTTTACGAAACATAAAATAAAGTTTTCTTTTCTGATATCTGTTCACAAATCTCAAATTTAATACGTTTTTTTTATGTATAATACATAACACGACAATAACTATAAAAGTAAATATAACTTTTATAGTGATTGTGTTATACTGTAGTCATAGGCTTCGAAGGTTTGTTAAAACATTTCTGAACCCAAAGTTGCAGGTTCGGAACCTGGTGTACTAGAGAAAGTACAAGAACATTTTTATTATCATTATTTTATAACATTAGCATGTTGGTGTTCTTGAAAGACAACAAATGGACCAAAAAATTGCGCAATTTTGCGACCATTACATTTCTTGCTAAATATTATCCCTATTATTTTTAGGGTGCTGTTTCTCGAACGAAAAAGCTAAATCTTTATAGGATAAATTATTTGTCCATCTGTCCGCCCGTCCGTCCGGGCCCGTCCGCCCCAGTCCGCCCGTCCGTCCGTCCCTCTATCGGTCTCAAGAACCTTTATCTCGGGAACCTGTAGAGGTATTGAGTTGAATGTAAAACCATATTTTCAGTTCTACAGTCCCTTGAAGCTGTGAAAAAACGTTTAGGTAAAAACAAAATGCGGCCGTTTATACCGCAAAAATAAAATACGTAGATATCAGTAAAATATCAGCAGCTATTTTATGAAAGAAATAAGAAACTGAAGATCTGATTTCGTATAAAAAAAAACATTGATCAAATCAAATCAAGAATACAAAAAGGTGAGGAGGTGTTAAGTAGCTAAGCATATTTGCATTAGTACAGGTTCATTGCAACACTTAGCAGAGTTTGAACACGTGACCTCGGGGCTGCGTGACCGTAAATTGCTGAGCCATTAACTTCTCAACAATTACATGCGTCATGCCACTACACGTTTAATTGTACTTTTGTTAATTACAGTTGCCTACTGATTTGGTACCTCGCGTATTTAGTGTTGTACATATATTTCAGTTTCTGAGAATGTTGAGTAGGGGTGAAATTACTTTGGAGTCGTGCATCACGTGCCCCTGTTAGGGCGCCAGTATGTACAGGCTAATTCTTTTTTTATTCAGGGGAATCCTCTTATATTTTCTGCGCTAGAGTTGGCAGAGGAGCAGAGCAGAACCACCACCGACAAATATACTGAGGTTCTTTACTCTTCAAATTATAGTTTACTAGCTGTTTCCCGCTGCTCCGTCCGCGGTCTCAATTTTATATTTGTGATGTAAGCTATCTTTCAAGTTGGATCAAACTGCATACTGTGCGCAGCAGTTAAGTAGTTTCGGAGTTCATCCCGGACAAACTTCGTGACACTGGAATTATATATAATATTTTCGACCTTTATTCGTATAGCCGAAAGGGTAGCTAATAGGTCCTTACGTTGATCGATGACTCAACACACATATGCTAAGCTCCCACGCGTTATAATTGCTACGTTTATGTAGAAAAACAATACGTGCTGGTGTTATATACTAAATATCGATTTCATTCAATATCGGCAGGGAATCTGTGCATATACTTAACTGACGTGAGTGAATGAAAGTTTCTCCTTAATATGCTGTTTTTATTCAAATAGTTTTGGAGTAGCAAAAATGCTGACAGCCGTTCTCCTTCTCAAATTGCAAAAATACGTAAAATTAAACGCCGCAAACATTGCAATTTAGCAATGTCTACGTTAGTTACTCAATTACAGTTAATGTTTATGAAACAGATAAGAATGTATCAATTTCACGTATAAAATATTTCGCAGTAAAACGTTTACGGTAGGTAAGGTAGTTTTAGTTTTATGTGCATCTGGATTAAGAACTGTCAGGCGGTGAGCTGATCAAAGCGGATTCTATATAATTCTTTAATCTTCATAAAAGCATGAACTTAACTAGTTCCATATAAATTCCAATAGTTCAACTAGAATATGCACATGAGTTTTGATGACACACGAGAAGGTATTACGTAGAGCACGTATTAATCTAACGAGTATGACCAATTTACGCGAGGGTAAAATCACATTATTGAGGAAAAAACATATTTGTAATTGTTACATTAACCGCAGCCTTTATGAGTTTAAAGATTAAAGCATTTTGGTTTCGCTTCTAATTAATCCTTGTGTTGAAATGCTCATGTGGGCTCATTGACAAAATAATCCTACTAATATTATAATGTGAAAGTGTGGATGTTTGGATGTTTAGATGTTTGGATGTTTATCACTCAATCTCGAAAAAACAACTGAACGGATTTGTATGAAATTTAGCATGCATGTAGCCTCTACATGGAAAAGAACATGGGCTACCTTTTATCCCGATTCCTTAAGTTTTTCCCGAGGGAAAATTGAAAATTGTTTACGAGCTAAACCGCGGGCAAAGAGGTTTGACATTTGGTATGCATATCACCTATGCTATGGAAAAGGACATGTACTTTCTATAGCGATCTCTCAAATAGTTCCTGTGGGAAGCCCTAAATCTGAAGTCCACGCAGACGAAGTCGCGGGCAGAAGCTAGTAACTCCAATAAATATTAATCAACCAATCGTCGAATCATGTGGATATCTTTACTTGAATTTAAAAATGGAACGTTCGAGCGCCCTTCGACGAGCACCGGCCGCCGATGGCAGAACGGATATGAAATCGGTACGTTACGACACGAACGTATAAGTACCGCCGGGAATTCTAAATTCGTATTTTGTACGTTTTACGAAGATTACGTTATTTTTCATTCGATAAATGATAAAGGGTTTGTTTATGGCATGTAGCCAATAACAAACCCTTTATTTTATTTGAGTAGCATCTTGTATTAAAGTTTAACGAGGGGCTGGGACATGTTTTTTGAAGGAAACGTGCTAATATCTTTTATTTCTCAAATGAAAATCTCATTTCACCTTAGGGTAAAGTCGGGAAACATGAAACACGTTATCCTGCTCTTTCCATTCCCACAACATGAGTATTCCATTTTCTTCATTTTTGGCCATTGTTCGTGTAATTTTCCTATTGTACTAAAATATGTCTAATAAAAAAAAATTAGGTGAACAATACTTTTAAAATTAACGTTTTATCGATTATCTTCAGCCCCTAATTAACCTTCTTTTGCGTTATCGTGTGTAAATTAGAAACCATAAAATGATTACGAAGTGAATCATGAGATCAATTAAGGTATCGTCAGTCGTTAGAATAGTTAATATTTGTGGTTATCTGTGTAATAGAATCGACTAGATTTGTTAGAATTCTTTGTTAAGAAATTTTGAACTTCAATGAATGCGGTAGTTTACCTCGTGTTATCGTTATCATATAATACGTACATGAAACGTAAAACTTGATTTTATTTTTTATTAGATGACCTGACAGACGTTGTCCTGTCAAACTAACAGTTATGTCAAACGCTCTATACAAGTTACATTAGAAAAGTTAAACGGTCTTAAGTTTTCTATTTTTTTTGGATGTTTCGCGCAACTTTATTATTTGTTCTGTTGATGTCAAACTCCGAGGTAGGTACAGTCAATATCAAAAGTAGATGATGAATTGGGTTTATAACTTTTGGGGTCAAAACTGATCACGAATATATGGCAACTGTAGTAGAAGTAAATGTTCGGTATAATTTACAATCACATACTTTTGAATCACTTCGACGTCACACAGTTCTGAATCTGATGTGAACTCCGTTCATTAGTATTGAATTTCTGATTTTGATCATCTACTTTTGATGTTGACTGTACATAGTACCTACCTCGGAGCTGCACACTACCTCCTATTGTCCTATACCTACTCGTTTGATAACTAAGAGGTGTAAAAATATACAAACATTACTTACTAAATAGCTACTTTAAACAATGTTAATTGTATAATAACATGAGTTCAACAAACAGATAATGAATTTACGTTCATAATGTCAACAGTTCAACCTCTCATCTATTGTTTGAAGTTTCAAAATATAGGTTCATGCAAATCGCACACTATACGACTTTACGATTAGTCGGAAGATAAGCCAAGGTCAATGCGAGTACGAGTCGCATAGTCGTACTACATGTCGCATGTTTTTGCTAGATCACTACCACAATTCACTGTATTACGACCCATTGTTGCTAGTCTCTAGTTTAACAATCTTCTTTGTATCGCATAATATTATCTTTAATGATTCACTATTAATATTTGGAGGTAAATTGTGTCCGGGGTACGCTGGAAACTTTTTATTTTCAACTATCTTTATTTTTTTCAAGTTATGTGTAAGGGTACCTTTTTTGGCTAAGGACTTCTCGGGAATTTTGAACTGTCCACTTCTGCTGTAAGTAATAAATTAATTTTCAAACAATATTGTGGACGGAGGCAGATCTTATCGCTACGGCCATCTCTTTCAGAACACAACTTTTATTTATTTATCCCGACGGTGGCACTTATGTAGTCACTTGATAGAGCTTTGTACTTGACCTTCTCGTCTTGTCGGAAATCATAATGGTCTGAGCTACTTCAAGGCACTGCTTTTAGGAACGTACGGAAATATTCCTAACTGACGCTGAATACCCAAAATACATTTTATGCCTTCAAAACAAAATCATTTCTTTGTGTTTTCATGACAATTATGAAGCTTTCCTGAACGATATAAATATCTTAACTGCGTATACACGAAATAAATAAGTACCCATATAATAGTTTTGTTAATGACATGCATATGACCATCAGCCTATACCGACAAACACTAATTGACAATTATATTCTACTATTTAAAATATCTATGAATAATTTTAGATTGACAACCGGTTTATTACCTCGGTTATTTCGTGTGACGACACTGACAACTGACATTCACCATTGATGTTTGACACGATAGTTGTCAGAACAACAGTTTGACAAGAACAAAGACGTCAAATGTTACAATAGCTGTCAGAATAGGTAGCGGACATGTTGGATGGTAAATGGTACAATGTCTATGTCGACGTGTCCTGTGACGTCATTCGACATACCCGTCACAGATCTGCGGTCACTGTGGTTTGCGTAAACATTCGCGCAGACACATTTCTTTGATGACGGTAGTTAACTTGTTTTCAAGGAATATATTCAGGACAAATAAAAGTGGTTTATCACAATACATTGTATAGAAGAAAATGTTACGTCATAAGCGGAAACCAGTAAATTCCTTACGTTGTTCGATTTTGTTTTGAAAATACTAATATATTACAAAAATTACCATTACAAGAAGTGTTCCTGTAATAAAAGGTAATAAAATACCTAACTGGAGCAAACAATTATAAAAATCCCTTTACGTGTAAGCAAATTACTAATCAAATTAGGTTGTTGACGTATTGAATCAAACTGATATACGTTCAAATTAACAACTGGATTAACTTTAGAAAATGTGTAATCATTGTATTACTATAATTTGGCCCTTTGCTATTATTCCAACCCACTAAACCAACATGAACCGCTTCCAATATAAACTGGGTATCCTAATAGACCATTGTATTGTATCACTACAAAGCAGTGCTGCTTATTGTCCTCCGATCACCGTGAAATGCTTCGTTATTAATGGCTAGTTACTTCGGAGATGTTCAACGTTCTAGAATATTGCTCTTGCTTTAGTATTCTAAGCTTTATGACCTTGACCTAAGACTTAAGTCTCTGGAAATTATGGTAGATATTCTAGTTTGTTTTTGTGTATTGTCGACGACTCTACAGTAGGCAGTTAGCCTAAACGCAGTAAATAAAGGATAAAATTATGTAAAGTTGGGCTTAAAAATGCTAAACTCTCTAATTCAAGCTTTGCTCTCCTGGAGGAAAGCGATAAACGAATTCTACGAACAAGCGAACTCCAAAAACGTTTGTTCCCTCTTTAAAGGTTAAGAGTCGGTCTCAGGTTTTATGAGCCATAGTTAAACATTGCCCTCATACATTCATTTGCCAGGGTAAGGGTTCCTTTCCTTCCGTTGCCAATGTTTAATTACTGACGTTTTACACGAAGTTGGAATGCCTCTAACAAACGAGCACTTAGAAAACGTAACAAAGCTTACAAAGAAATTTAAAAAAAATCGTAAAGTTAAACCTAGCCCCGTTGTTCATCTAATCCTCTGGGGACCTTTTTTTTTTTTTTTTTTTGACGCTGGGAAAAAATGCATTACGCATACCCCCCCATATGGGGGAATGGGGGGGTTATGTGGGACTCCACGGGCTGACCCGGTATACCCACTAAAACAACCCAGCGGCATTCCCGCATCGTCTGAGTGGAAGAGGACTGGGAAACCGGCGCAGCCTTTACGTCCAGTCCACCTCCGACGAAATTCCGCCTTCACGGCGGGCCCTTCACGCCATCCCCGTGGGGGGGGGGCTGGGAATACCCGGCAAGGGTGGTGTAGAGTGCAATGCGGGCGAGGGCGCCCCCGCGCCTGTCACCCGCCTATCACCACCATGAGAAGGGAGAAGATTACGACCTCTTCGACCTCTCCTTCGTCTTCGGAGCGGCGCAGCGAGAGGGTCGTCCTCCCGCACGCGCTCCGCCGCCTCCTTTCGCGAAATGACGTTTTCGCAAAAGGAGGCGACCGCAATCCTCTGGGGACCTGGGAAGGTGCCTCTGTATAAATATTAACATATGTGTACAAGATCAAAGTAATACCAACTTCAAACGTAGGCATAGATCTATTATTATTTTTCAATATATTGATATGTCCAATCCACAAAGTAATGTCCTTCAAGACGGTAATTTTCCTGTCTAAAGGTCAGATAATATTGTTAAATATTAAACAACTGTAATAATACAATTTCTGGTTTCTTGTATTGGCTTAAAAACTAGCTTTTTATCAGTCATTTAATATTCTCGTGGCTTTTAATATGTATTTCCGTCGCTAGACTTTGGTATGTATTATCGTAAGTAACATAGGTTCAGAGTAGGAAGACTGTTGGTTGATAACTTCACATACGTGTTCATATATTATAATTAGTTGTTGGCTTCAATAGGCCTTGAAATTACTATCAAGCTATAGACTGGGCGGAGACGGTCTCGTCAAGCCGGTTCCTTTAAATTCACTAACAATTTCGTTTTTTGTAGTATTTTATTTATCTAATATTATGTTTGAAGCGGCGGTAACCTAATAGCTAGGGCATCGGACTTGCGATCATGTGGTTGCGGGTTCGAATACCACCCATTACACTACCGACGTGAACCCACTCGTAACACAAGCAATTTAGCTTAGCACCAGGGGTTAACAAGAATACTAGTAATCTTCTTCTTCTTAGCGTGTCGATAGAAATTTATAATTATAATACTAGTAATGTGCGACCCACATTGCTAGTAATCATAAAAAAAAATCCGTATGGAAAAGTCTGCTTCCCAAAGGGACCTCCCACCTGCAAAGGGACGTGGCTTACCCGTCTCATCTTAGAGTAAAGAAAGTTTTCTATCAATTTTTTATTGGCATTGGATTAGTTTCCGAAATCTCCTCAGAGGTAAATATTTCGACTGATATATTTACTCGGTTTGTGTACCTACTAACATTGTTGAATATGGGGCTCTTTTCACACATAAAGGTAATCCTCCTTATCCGATTAAACTATTGTGTATGACGCTCTCGTCAAAATCGGGAGTTCCTCAATGAGCCTTCTATTATAGCATATATTTTTTATTTCTTTGTTAACTAAAATATAGTATTCTTGTTGTTTTAACCTCAACCGAAATCATTTCATGTAAACTGGTCAGATTGGTTAAAAATAACAATTTAATGTAGGTACGTCTTAGTAAGGTTCGGTACGTCTTACTTTTTCGGGATATTTTAAGACAAAAATGTGTTCTCAATTTTAAAATACTTCCGAGTATTTTAAAATTGAGAACACATTTTTGCATATATGTACATTTTTCGTCCCGATTACTTTGCATTTTCGTAACTATTTTTAAAATCCAATAACCCTCGCATGTGCGCTTAAATTGCACTTTAGAAGATGTCTCCTCGTTGAGGTTTATTGTCTTTTTAGACTTCCTCCCCTCACTCGTGTCCTTGTAGCATTTTGAGCACGTTTCAAATAGTCCCCTCTATTTCGACAGCGCTTTTTGTCAGCGGTGTACAGCTAGCTATATCTAGCGCTTTACGATCCGCACGTATTCCACGACTATTTATGTTGTGTGGGATTACGGATTTTGGTCGCAAATATTTACGACGTTCGAGATCGTTACTTTTATGTGGAAGGTAATCTTAGATATTTGGAATGAGCAGCTGTTCGTATAGCAGTTAAATGGTTAACGTTCCTTTTTTCCTTGCTAAGGTTAAGGAATTTTGCTAAGGGTTGCAAAACGTATGGGTACAAAATCAGAGCCGCAGGCGTATCTTTCGAACAATACAAATGTTCTAAGAGTTGGACTGACTGAATTTAAAACTAATCTATACATATAATAAAACAGTAAAAAAACTGTGTCTGTACATTGAATATATTAAAAAAATAATAATTGAGGGGGGTTTACAAACAGTTATGGAGAACGAATCCAAAAAAAAAATTCTGTCTGTTTGTCTGTTTGTCTGTATGTCTGTTTGTCTGTTTGTCTGTATGTCTGTTTGTCTGTTTGTTTGTACACGCTAATCTTCGGAACTACTGGACGGATTTGAATGATTTTTTTTTTGTTGTATAGGTATTAAGTCTAGGCAACATATAGGCTATAATTTATCTTGGAAATTTGAACACCTGATGCAGAACCGCAACAGACCAGCTAAACTATAAGAGATACAAAAATGGTACCATAGCAAACATTGTTCCTCGTGATGAGCATTTTCTGCTGAGAGAATAAATTTGAAGATCTGGAACACCTAATGTGGAACTCCAAGAGCCCAGCTACACCATAACACATATAGGAATGACGTCTCAGCAGAGTTGTTACACCTGATGAGCACTCTCAGTTGACGTATAAAAATTGAAGATCTGGAACACCTGTTGTGGAACTCCAAGAGCCCGGCTACACCATAACACATATAGGAATGACGTCTTAGCAAAAGTTGTTCAGCCTGATAAGCACTCTCTGTTGACGTATAAAAATTTAAAATCTGGAACACCTGTTGTGGAACTCCAAGAGCCCGGCTACACCATAGCACATATTATTATAGGAATGACGTCTTAGCAAGAGTTGTTCAGCCTGATGAGCACTCTCTGTTGACGTATAAAAATTGAATATCTGGAACACCTGTTGTGGAACTCCAAGAGTCCGGCTACACCATAACACATATAGGAATGACGTCTTAGCAAGAGTTGTTCAGCCTGATGAGCACTCTCTGTTGACGTATAAAAATTGAATATCTGGAACACCTGTTGTGGAACTCCAAGAGCCCGGCTACACCGTAACACATATAGGAATGACGTCTTAGCAAGAGTTGTTCAGCCTGGTGAGCACTCTCTGTTGACGTATAAAAATTGAAGATCTGGAACACCTGTTGTCGAACTCCACGAGCCCGGCTACAACATAACACATATAGGAATGACGTCTTAGCAAAAGTGGTTCGGTCTGATGGGCATTCCCTGTTGACTTATAAAAATCGAAGATTTGAAACATCTGACTTGGAAATCAAAGCTATCATTAATTTCACTATACCTATAATTATAAAATAACATAACCTTTAGGACTGATTTTCGATGACGATGGTATATCATTTATAATTCGACTCAACTGGCCAAAACTCCCAATTTTTTTTCATTTTTTTTATCGAATATAATTATATGCCTTCGGGCTTATGTTATTTGAGCGTTTAATTTACTTTGCAGTCACTTAGATTTTAATTGATCAGGTATCTTCACAATAAAACTATAACCATGATGAAAGAGGTCAACTCTTTCCCTCTGTTCCAAAGGAGCTAAAAGATTGAGGATCATAAGATCCCAAGAATCTAACGAAGGGCGTCGAGAGAGACTTGATGCTGTTCGGGAAGATCAGGCTGCAACTCGCTCCGTGGAAATCTCTTCGGATCGCGAAGCACGCCTGCATTCTCATCGCATTTACGCATCTACATCCAGGTCTCTAGAGACTAGTGAAGAATATGATGCGCGACTGACAGCTGATCGTGAGCAAAAGTTCTGATGGGCATTTCCTGCTATCTTACAAAAATGAAAGATCTGGAGGGTCTCGAATCGTCTCGCGCATCACGTTGTTTTCCCGTCCCCGGGCTCTTAGAATTTGACATCAGACGTTTCAGATCTTTTATTTTGACGACCCTGTTGTCGCTGGCATAAGCAACAGGATCCGCGTACGAAGTCGCGGGCAGAAGCTAGTAAATAATAAAGATAAAGCAAAAATGTCAAATCTGTAACCATGTCAGGGACAATCAGGCTCTAGGTAGTAATTTAGGCTTCGTAGTGAAAAAAAAATGCTATCAGTGGTAGGTACTCTGATAATTAAAATTAACTAGATGTTGTTAATTAAACAAGTGACATTTAATAAACACTGTGTTGACTTCGATCAACACTTTGTGAAATAATTAGCATAAAATACATGTAAACTACATAATAAATTTAATTTATTTTATAGTTTTACATTTAATTAAAAGCAGTTGATTTTAGACTTTATGATAAAAGACATAAAAGTAATTTCAGTAGATTAGATGACAAATACAACAACAATTTGGCAGCAGTTGTTGAATTTTACACGGTACTATAATAAGTTGAATAAATGTAAATTAATTTCTGAAAAATAATTAAAGTACTTAAACCTAATGAAAAGTACTCTTACACTGGAATAAATTGGTTGGTAGTCAATTACCATTTGCGCAAACATCCAGGAGTCCAGCTTTAAAAAACGGTTTAGATAATACCAATCTACATTTCTTGCATGATTGGATAATGCAATCAATCACATACGAAGAAATACGATGACTCTGTCCACCCCTGAATTTATAAATTAAGCAACGTATTTCTGATACTGATAATAATATTATGATTAAACTTTAAATTGTAACAAAATATGTTATTAGTTTAAGTAGTTATTTGTCTATGTCGTGAGCCAATGTTTATAAGAATCTTTATATTACCTGCGTTAGTCGTAATATCCATTTATGATATAAACAAAGTCTTTTATCTTATATGGTCTAGTCTCAGCTGTTCTGTAATAAGCTCGCCCCCCTATAAGATAAGAGATAGCATAATTGCGAAATTGTGGGCGTTCGACATTAGTTGCATTGACTCACCATTAAGGGAACTTATGCACAATACTGTATATTTTAACTTTTGGTTGTCATAGAAAGAAAATGTATTTATTCGCGCCACATTTCACGCATGAAAACAATAATTTAGTTTGTCTTGTATAATTAAATCTCCTGTTTATTTTGCCGGAGGCCCTAGCTCTTGGCTTATTAGTTCAAGCCAACTTACCTTCCGTTTTACTTTAATAGGCCACTGAAGAATTATTAATTATTCTAAGCCGCAACCCTAGCAACGACGTATTATCGTATGCAGGATTCATTTAAAAGGAGTGCGTATACACAGTTTAAAACCTGTAGATTCAATACTTTTTCAATACGCGTCATCATTCAATCGATTATTATAAGAATTGGTGAATTATGATATAAATAATCTTGTATGATATACTTCATAAACATTAATGTTAATATGTAACATGAATGAGCTATTATTGGCACAAAGAAATGGTTCACTGATTGCGAAGTGCCACAATAGATTGTAAAACTCGTTAAACAAAGGTGTAAGCTACATTATGTGGAACACTACACACACACTACATTATATTGATTTATTCGAATGTACTGCACGTGTTCAGGTTAATGTGGACCATGCTGGTGCTGCGTAGAGCTTGCGTAAGCGATCCCGCGGCTCCGGCAAGGGCGGGGACGGGATCGGGGTGTTTTTGGTCGGTGCAAGTCCGACATATCCCCACGCTGTGCCTTCAGCGTGGATCGAAGTCATTAGAGTTCCACCCCGATAAAAAAAAAGTTTAATTTGGACCAAACGTGTGGAACTCCTGCTCAAAATAGTTATTTATCCATACATTTTTAATTGATCAATTTTAGGATTAGAATTATCGAAAGGCTTATTCTCTTTCTACACTAAATTAAAGCAACAATACTGTTATTGCTGTTTGCAAGATATTCATAATCGATACTATTCAATAGTCGTAGCAAGACAACACGGTTAAAAGGGTGTACTTAAAACTTAAAGTAATTCCAAACTGCGATAACAATATCGCCAATAGCAGAACTTTTGGCTAAAATAATATTTCCAGTGGCCCTTACAGAGGGTCATAAACATGAATACTTGATTAATGCCACGGACTCAAATTGGGTGCTTCCAAAACGAGAACACCGACATTTTCCTGCCTCATTTGTCCCGTTTTCATTGTTTTGTAATCTGCCAGAGGTCTGAACGATGGACTTAAAAGATTTCAGTTATGAGGCTGTTAATAATGGAAGTTATTTAGGTTATTGTTCAGGATTCAACGCTGTGCGTTTAGAGTTCGAACACGAAAATAAGTATTTAGATGTTTATCGCGCCTTGGAATGGTAATTTTGGGGCGCGAAAGTAGGGCTTGCTTGTTAACTAATGGTGCCAGGGTTTATTAATCGTTGGAACTCAGGACTGATGGATATTTTTAGAAAATTCATGGTAATTATGCTAAGTTACGATAACAGTTAGCAAAGTTTATTATTCTACTCGATTTGTGAAAAAGTTTCCACAAAAATGTGACTGGGCTTCAACCTAGCTCAAAAGCTAGGTTGAAAATTATATTATAGGACTAAAGGTTCGTCCTTTGAACTGACCTTGCCACTATTATTTTTTACCTTTATGGTATTATTTGTATGAATTGTGTCTTGTGAAGCAAATAGTGAATTGTTTTTTCTTTTGTCCCAGGCGTACGAGAGGCGGTTTCCAAGTTGCCCTCAGATCCCAGTGGTGGTGGAGTGCGCGATCACAGAAGATAGCTGGTCAGCAGACGATTCACAACGATACACTACGAGGCGTTGCCAGCTTAATGTCGAAGCTCCTTACCTCCTTAAGAAGGTAATCATTTTCGTACATGCATAAACTTGAATCTAAAACTTAACAGTCTTTTTTCAGTAATTTAACGACACCACCAGATAAGTCCTAGCACAGAAAATAAATATAGTAAAAAAATCGTCAAATAAGAAATTTTTTTATTGATTATATATAACTCTTATTGACAATTTGTTTTTGGTTTGATACAGATGATCGGCGTTGACTACATCTTCTTCATCCAGAAAAACGTCATGGACCTCAAAAACAGGACGCTGGAGATCGAAGCCACAAACGAGACGTTCGCCAACAGGGTCGGAGTTGTCGAGAAATGTAAATACTTTGTAAGTAACTTGCTTTTATTTATTTTCAACTCGACTTAAGATAGAAATGGATGGTTCTCGAATGAGGTACCTTCAAGTTAGCACACCGGAGATTCTGACAATGGCTACTTAACTAATCAGTCATATAGGTACGGAACTATTTCTTTTCTTGAACATAAGAAAACACTGCATCCTCCAATCTAAAAATAATGGTTAGTGTAAAAACCACATAGCACTTCAAGTGACCTAGATACTTAGACAAAATCACGTTTTGAAACATTTGAACAACTTCTGTAAATATCCTTTAGTACAAATTATAATCCAGTTTCCGCATTTTACGATAAGCACGGGATGTGATAATGAAGCTATTTATCTAACTACCAGTCAGTAGTACTCTATACTAATGGAGTAATACACTTCCATTGACCCTGTAGGACTAAAATATCGAAAAGTCTTCTTTCTAATTATTTTTTATGCGAATCCTAAGCGAAATTGCTCCAGCTAAAACTTATATCACTCCTCCTCTGGTTACTTTGACGATTGTTGCCTCGTTTTGTTTACTAGCATTATTTAATTTTCTACACAATAAAAACTCTTAGCTTCAACTACATATATTAATTATGAAACTTTTGATTTTATTAATTTTACACATCATTTAACCAAAGTACATTCGAACTTGTCCACATTTACTGAATTCGTTGGAATTGGAAAAGTGACACTGAAGTTTGTCGTCGGAGTAAGTAATGAAATTGTTGTGTATACTTAAAGTGAACTATGCACCGAACGCTTAAGTAGGAAAGTTTACTGAAAACAGTATCTAATTTCTGATGGACGTTATAGACTACGGTTTTCAACCTTGCTAGGTCACGATAAGAACTAACAAAGTGAGATTTTTTAATTAAACATTGGTTTATACTTCAGATAGAAAGTTGTATCCAGGTAATTAATAATTATAAATGTGGACTACATCACATACATTGCTCCGAACCCAAAGTAAGTAGCTAAAGCACTTTTGTTATGGAATCAGAGACAACGAAGGTACCACAAACACCCAGACCCGAGACAATGTAGAAATGTGTTATTTTCTACATTGTCCTGTCCGGGGATCGAACCCGGGCTTCAGAGCTAGCGACACCTTGAAAACCGGTGTGTACGCCACTCGCATTTAATTATAGCAATGGGCGTCCTTCTTGAATCCTCAAATGTTCAAATTAGTTTTCCGTCCAATACTGAAATAATGTAATGGAATCCAAAGATTCGTAGAATACTTTGGGTTAAAATTCTCCCAATTGGAATCCTATGTAAACTTGAAATAATGTAAATTTGAAATTCATTTAGAACCTAAAAGGGAAGTTCCATGTAGTTAATACAAAGACAACACTCGTGTGTTATAACGTGGTGTAATTATCATAAATATAACAAACGTACTAATTAGCTCGGATATATCAGCCGTCAGAGTTAACGAGCTCAGTTATCAGCAGATTTCTCTTTCTTAATACAATGTTGGCCGTAGATGATTCATTGGATTACGTTATAGCAGGTACTTATAGCCATCATATTGCTGTAATGCTATCTATAGATTGGAATATTCCTGAGTGGAAAGTACCCCGTAACTAAGAGTTTCAGGTTCTCGTTGTGCCAAAATTAATATTGGTTGGATGGTAACAAATATACTTCGGCGTCAGCTTTTCACAATATTGAGCTTCCTTTTATGATTGTGATTTTTTTGTTGGTTCGGGTTCGACAGGACTTCTGAAAATGATTTGTGGATAAGGTTTATTTGACACGCACTCAACTAACTAAAAAAAGGTCTATATCGGCTACATCACAACCCACATTTCGTCTTTATTTGTCTGATTGATTTTATCAACCATTATAGAATCCATTAACATACTCATGGCACTCGTAATAGTGTGTACCTCAGAAAGTTCTTCATGTTGAACTTGACATTGGCTTGTGTTTCAACACTTGTTAGCATGTAAACACACGCTATCAACTTGACCCACTTTTCTCTTATATTAATCGATTTTATATCATATGTTGCACAAGTAACTGTTAAAAAAATAGTAGTGTTAATAATAACTTATAGTCTATACGTATGTCTGCAATCCAAGATTTAATTTCAAGGGCACATTTGGTTTTTCATTTGGACAATAAAGGCCAAATCAATGTATGAATTATAAAAAAAAAAAAAAATATAAGTGAATCTACTGGAATGAATTATACTGCAATTTAAATAATTGTTTGGGATCGGCAGCGTTCTGCCAATAATATTGTATCTATTAACATAAACCTTAATTGTTCTGGTGTTCATTGCCAAATTGGTGGAAGCTGCCAATTTTGTGGCAACGTTATACAAAATCGTTTTAGATTGCAACACGAAGGATGAGGGGGTGAGGTAGTGATGAGGTTAGGGGAGGGGAGGTGGTGATACGATATTGAAGGAAACACTAATAATTCAGGTGATTATATCTATAGTGATGCAACGGTAGAAAGTTGCACGCGATGAGCTTGCTAATGACGTGGAGGCAGGTTGGAGCTGTTTTATTAGTTGATGGCATGCATCACCAGTAACTGGTCTTTCTGGGCTTCCTTCTACGATTACGATAATTGGGGACTTAAACACCACGTTTGGTGATCGTTGGTTGTGCCCTCATAAATTTGTATTAAGGTTTTCAATTGTTTCAACTGTTTAAACATAACCAATTCAAATTCAGATAAAAGATATATATTATTAATCTAAATCGAAGACCGATTTATTTATATCAAAACGAAAATATTTATACTCTTTAAAATTCGTTTAATGCAAAAACTTTCAAAGTTTCTTTTATGTTAAAACCAGATTTAACGATTCATTAGCTATCAACTTTCAATGGCATTGACGAAAATCAAGCAGTAATCAGGTGCCGCAAAACCTGTCTTGAAACTTTATTTTATTATTACTATTTTGGATATAAACCTGTTAAAATACTGGCCATTTTGAATCAAGCCCAAATATGTCGCCGAGTTTTTCTTGTTTTACATCGGAATTTTGAGTTTTATTTTTATTGTGCAGTTTTGTGTGTTATGTTATGTTTGTAACGCTGTCTAGACAAACTTTGATTATGGTCTCATCATATAGAGAGAACGACCTTTGATTACCTTGTCCACTATCTATGGGCAAGCCCACTTCCATGCTAAAGAATAAATACTTCGGAGTGCTATATGGATAGAAAATAGTATCATTGATCCATGATATTAAGTGATTTAAATTGCGCTAATAATTTTTTGAAAATTTCCATTACACTAAAATCTCATTTATAGTTGTACAAACTGCCTCTTGGTATATCAAGTCTAGGATTTCGCTACATCCCTCATTGCAAGGGAAACGCATTAACAACACACAATAATTTATACTTCCATGCGTTGCACAGAATTCTACTCTACTTGGTAAACTAAACTCTTCTTACTTACAATAAAGTCTATTTTAAGAGTAGCACTGCACTTTAATATTGCGAATTGCATGCACGTAGGCACGAACACTTGAACACTAAAATGTACTTAATGTCAATGGACTGAGGTCTACTTTAGTTATAATATTCGCTCGTGTTGTGGTTGCGAGGTTTAATTTAACGACTTGATTGGCAGAGTAGCTGAGAGCTTGGTTTTATTAGCTAAGGCGACGGATTGTTTATTAAAATAGCTTACATTATATTTGTTTGATTGCGCTTGGTACCAATTGTCGTGGACAGAGGTAGATATTATTGAATTGCAAGAAGAGAGAGCAAAGAAGTTGTCACAAGCGGTTTCAACTTAATCTTGAACACACGAGAAGAAGGAAACTTCAGGTACCTACTCCCATTGGTCGATCCAATTCATCATGAATATGTTTCTTAATGAAAATGGATCACATAGATATTGGGCCCGGCGATAAGATTCCTCAATCGCAAGAAACCGTTTTATCCAAGCAAATATTCGTCCGCATATAAATGCAATTTAATATCTTTAAAGGCAAGACGGAAACGTAGTTTAAAATTCTATAAAGGTATATTTACAAAGAGGGTTCAAAAGCCATGACTATGTTCTAGAATATCCCAAAGGAGCAGGAAATGCTTTGTATAAGGATTAATTTATAGCTTCAGAACACTGTTGTATTGGACAAAGTGTGACCTCGGAAGGTGAAAGCTATTCGTTTTATCGTGTGTCTGTCTGTATAGTTATTTGAAAGTCTTTGTCAACCTCCACGTAAAAATAGTATTAAAGATTTTTGATATTTTTAAGGCTCGAATGTTCATTATTTGTATTGAGATTATGGTTTTCGACAACCTTATTGCAAAACTTTTTTTTTAAGATTACTAGCAATGTCAGTCGCACATTACTAGTATTTTTGCTAATTCCACGTGTTAAGCTAAGATGCTTGTGTTACGGTGGGTTCACGTCGGTAGTGTAATGTATGGGATTCGAACCCGCAACCACATGATCGCAAGTCCGACACCCTTCGCTTCAGACTAAGATAACATTAATTGAAAAGGTATTTTTAAGATTTCAGTGTTTTTCTAAAGCATTGTAATACGGGATTAACTTAAAAAACACTTGAATTTTTTATTTGCCCTGCATTAATGTCAATTATAGTTTTGTCCTTTTGATACGCCTATTATCCATAAAGAACGGTAATACAGTTGTGCAGATGAACATAGTCTATATGTACCTACTACCCACTTATATTAATTCATCGATCACTTATTACGTACGTCATAATCTGTTGATAACGCACTCAGAACTGGATTGTCTGAGTGTTAAAAACTGTATCTACGTAATGCTACATTTGACGTGCAATAAGGTTTCCGCGTTAACTAGTCGAGGCCGGCTTAAATTGAAGGCCGAGAGTGTCTCTGTGCCCTAAACGCCAAAGTACTTACTGACAAATATAAAGAAGGAAATATTTAAAGTACAGCTCTTTGACTATATTTGTTTTTTTTTTATGTTTTCGCGGCTGAAAAGAAAATTTTTGGTCTTAAAACCGCTTTTGTGCCTTGTATCTCGTATATTCATTTATATAGCTGAAAACTACTTGAAATTAAAATATTCTTATATCTACAACGACTTCCTAGATATACAATGCATGTATAGAGATTAGTAGCTTACAAAACTTTAAAGTTTAAGTAGCTACTTATACTCTGGTTCATGTATATCTAGCTAGAAAATTTATTTGTACGAAGAAGGTCGGTTTTTACCTAACTGCCAGCTGGAAAGTTATGTTTTTACTTTCCCATTCTCTTGTCCGGTAAATTACACAAAATTATCTGTTGAAGAAAATTAATATTTCACATTCTTTTGTCCCCTTAGGTTTGTCCCGACAACTCGCAATGGACGTGCTTCGAGCAGAGCGCGACGCTCGACGTTAAGAACTTCTTCGGGCTGGAGAGCACCGTCGAGAAGATCGCCATGAAGCAATACGCGGCTAATATTAGCAAGGGTAAGTCGGGAAGCAATAGGATATATTCTTTTATACATATGATTGTATAAAAGAAAATGTAACCTATCTACACTGTACACGAAAAATCAATAAAGCGAAGTCTTAACGTGTTAATCCAATCGATCGGTCGTCAATCGATGGAAATTATCAACCCGGATCGACTAAATTGAGTTAATTTTGGTTGAACGACATCCGCGGCAGTGGGGACCGGCCAACAGAACATGGTGGGTTATATATTCAAGCAGCTATATCGAAGTCAAGTAATCCACTCAAACATCGACTGAAACCGTCAAAATTAACTCTTCAAAAAAAATAGCTTTTTGCCTAAGATAAAAAAGTAATACCTATGTATGTGTATTACCTCGCTAGGAAACGAAATACAAAAATGTATGTATACCTATGTCTAAAATGGTAAACTTAGAACTTATCCTATTATAACTTTTGTCGACTAAATCCGTGTAAGTGGTGCAAAGTATGGCTTCTTATTCGTTGCCTGGATACATAATTTACTCCGTACGCTCGATCACGTTACGTATATCAAATTTTATTCTAGAGTCGTTTAAAGAACAATCGTATCGCTTATCGGAAACTGTATGCATTTATCTGCATTCTAAACATGATTTATATTTTTGTTCAAATTGTGGACACAAATATAACTGTTCAGTAAAGCAGCAGATTACCTATTCCATGTCAACTCTCCACCGGTCAATATTGATCTCATGAATAAAACTGTTTTATTTTCGTCAAAGGGTAGTGTAGCACGGTCATCCAATTTGTTGATTGCTTTAATATGCAGACAGACAGGAAAAAATCGAAACCTAACAGTGACTGCTTCCTGGCTGAAATGCTGATAATGTCGATTATAGTGAACATGGTGCCTAATGTTCGATGAGATCTTTTTACGTTTACGCGATCGATACGTTTATTGCGTTTGGCTCTCTGATTGGTTAAAAATTTTAAGCGGGCCAATCAGAGCGCCAAACATGATAAACGTGTCGATCGCGTTAACGTAAAATAATAATGCACTCAGCAAACAGTTACTTGATCTCTAAAATATTTTCGTAGGCAAGGAGCTGATAGAAGTGTTCATGAAGGAAGTCCAGGACGAGGGTGTGAAGGAACTGCCTCAGTGGGACCCTAAAAATCCTGTGGCCAACAGGGAGCTGCGGAGAGTCGTGTCGAGGGGAACCGAACCGCTTTCACCGCTGGGACCATCACAACCAGGTCAGTGCAGCTTTAGTGCAAATTTATAAAAAAAAAATGTATTTATAGGTATTTTAGTATGCTTTTTGTTTGGAGTCCTGATCCAGAGTACTTCAAATACCAGGTTTTAGGTGCACTGGCAATCAATAAAATTCCTTAGGACGTCACTTTATCTTTCTTACGGTTATACTTATTCTTTCGTCAGTAACAAAAACATGATGTTCTGTTTTGGTAAAAAATACGGCATATCTTTGAGTCCTTACTTAGACTAGCGACTTAGGTTAGGTGATTGATACAGAGTCCTGTAAATCCACCATAGGCTGGCGATTTTACTATATGCCATAGTGGTGTTATTTGGCATAACTTGGGAAACTTCATAGGGATAAAAAGATGTCGTTATTCTTCTTGGTCGTTATTTTCACCCTTGGAAGTAATAATGTAAGCTGAAAAAAAACCTTTTTACTCAGAAAAATGTTTTATCACAAACCATCTTATGTTTACAAGGTCAACGCTAAAAGGTCAAAACGACCTCATAAATACTAAGCATCATATGAACGCGGGCTAACTTAGGTTAAGGGATAATGAATATTTATTACTGTCGCGACTTAAGGGTTACTTATAAGCCAAGTTGTCTCAACGACCATTTTGATAATTTGTGACATTTTTTCGGTTTGAGGGTTCTTATATTAGTTGTTCTTTCTCGTAAAAGAGGTGTGCTTATACAGAGTTATGTAAGTGCTATGTTTTCTTATGTTTTTTCAATGGAAGTAATTAGATTCTTTAGGTCTTTCCTAGGTCTATTCTAGGTACGAGTACATATAGTCCAGGATCCCCCGTACATTTTTGAACTTGATTACTATCAAGCTAACTTTTTGTGTGTAGCTTCATAGTGATGAGACGCCCAACAATTGCCTATAAGCAAGCCTTGACTGTGGGACCTAACAGAGATAGCAAGGATACCGTTTGTCAATTAGATGGTTCTCAAATATTTATTACTAACAGATTTTTTTTTGTTAAATCTCAAGACAATTATCTAAATTATTCGAAAAAATATTTGTCCTACAAAATCTATGGTTTGATCAAAGAGTCCCCTCTTTCCGACATGTATCGATAACGAGGTCATCATAAATGATTACTAACCAGCTGATTTTTTTTTTTTTACTTAGTTAATATTCATGTAATTTAACAGACATATTGTCCTACAAATTGCGCGGTACGTTATCCTGGTCCTACGCTCAGAAATTGTTAATACCACAAGACCATTTTTCTCATTACTAACTGTAGGACAAAAATATCATATAATAGGTTAGTGTGTTCTCTGCCCAAATGAAACAACGTCCTACAAGAAAACAGGTATGTATCACTAGTCCGACAAGAATTGTAATTTTTTCGTTTTCCTATTTGTAAAATAAGATACAGTGAAAAAATCTTTTTTTAAATTTAAATAACTTTATATTTTAGTAATCTAGGTACAAAAATTTGTGTATTTATATATATATAAAGAAGTTAATCTTCATCAGATTCATCTGATAAATCTTCGCTACTAACATCGCTATCATCTTCATCTGTTTCACTTTCTTCACTCGTGATATCTGACTCTGTAATAACATGAAAAAATTAAGTAAATTATATAATAATGAATAATCAATCAATACATAAAAATAGTATTAATAGGTTACCTTGTAAGTCAGAAGATAATTCTTCAAATGATGGACTTTGGGGACCATCAAACCAATAATATTCATATTTACCATCAAAATAATATCACATAGAATCATCGATATTGAAAAAATTATCCCATATTAAATTAATATTTAGTCAAATAGTCATACAAAAACATAAATTTAAATGGCAAAAAATTTAATAAAAAAATATTTAAAATATAATATACTATCAAAAATTATTGTTTAAAGAATGTAACAATAATACAATGCTACAATAGAATGTTACAATAGAATGTGACTGCACGGATAACCGAGTGGTATAGGTCACCACGCTAATTACCACTGTGCTGACGTGCTGCGGGTTCGATCCCCGCATGGGACAAGCATTTGTGCGATCCACAAATGCTTGTTCCAAGTCTGGGTGTTCTTTGTGCATGTGATTTGAATGTTTGTGAAACCCCCGCGACACAAGGATTAAATTCCTTAGTGCGGGCGTCGTTTTTTAAAAAAAAAAAAAAATGCTAATGCTCGATTTTACATAATTACGTAAAATATGAACTTAATAAATTATGTTTCAATTATTTTAAAAATAAAGTAAGTAAATATTCAATCGACTTACCTTTCATAAGACAAATATTTAGATTTCACTCGAAATTCTTTGTAACAAGAGGAATGATAACCTATTACTTCGTCATTCCAATTTTCAGGCAATATAACATCTCGATATTTATGTTGATGATGCTTTCGAGCATATAGAAAAGTTTTGCAAGAAAGCCAAAAGTCTTTATTAAATTTCTTCACTTTTTCTCTTTTCTCTCGAAAAGTAGAGTTTTCACATAACGAATTACACAAAAAACACTCCATAATTATTTTGCAGCACAAAAAACATTTCTTGAAATTATTTATCAAGATAAAATAAAAAACGTGGTCGACTGAGAAAATGTTTGCAGGCTTATTATGGTCGACACTAACGTGGGATACCTATCCCATGCTCTGCGCATGCGTACCGCCGTACCGGTGTGACTCAGCTGTAGTAGCAAAGTACAGAAACCCAAGCGGCACAAATTATTTTTGAAGTTATACTTCTTTTGGCGCGAAATTTGTGAGTTGCGCGCGCACGATGTCCCAAAAAAGCGACAATGGCTAACTTCATCATATTATTGTCGAAACAATATTAATTAAAAAAAAATTGTCACTAAGTTAAATAATAAATAATGAACTACTTTATAAGAATTATTTATTTTAAGTCAATAAATAAAATATTTTATAATTATCAATTGTAAACAATAATAATTTTTAAATTTTCACGGTAAAGCTATATTTTTACTGTAATAAAACCTCTTTGATTGTTTTTAAAATTTTTCTTCGATCAGTTTTGCTTTTTTTTTCTTACGCCAAACAAGTATAACTTCTAACGCGTGTACATAAGTACACACACCATTTTTATTTGTTAATTTTTTGTTGAATTTAAATTGACGATTATTAATTTTTTAACTTCTTTAAAATTTTTGAAAATAATCAAATCAACATATTTTATCCTTGCTACCTCTGTTAGCTACCATAATTGAGAATTTTCGCATAGGAAATTGAAACGAAAGCTATTCACAAAGATTCAGCTTGATAGTAATTATTTTTACATCAAGGATCTGTACTACTACTTTTGAGCGTAGGACCAGGATAACGTACCGCGCAATTTGTAGGACAATATGTCTGTTAAATTACATGAATATTAACTAAGTAAAAAAAAAAAAATCAGCTGGTTAGTAATCATTTATGATTACCTCGTTATCGATACATGTCGGAAAGAGGGGACTCTTTGATCAAACCATAGATTTTGTAGGACAAATATTTTTTCGAATAATTTAGATAATTGTCTTGAGATTTAACAAAAAAAAATCTGTTAGTAATAAATATTTGAGAACCATCTAATTGACAAACGGTATCCTTGCTATCTCTGTTAGGTCCCACAGTCAAGGCTTGCTTATAGGCAATTGTTGGGCGTCTTATCAAAATGAAGGTACTCACAAAAAAATTAGCTTGATAGTAATTATTTTTACGTCAAGGATCTATACTACTCCTTTTAAGCGTAGGACCAGGATAACGTACCGCGCAATTTGTAGGACAATATGTCTGTTAAATTACATGAATATTAACTAAGTAAAAAAAAAAAAATCAGCTGGTTAGTAATAATTTATGATGACCTCGTTATCGATACATGTCGGAAAGAGGGGACTCTTTGATCAAACCATAGATTTTGTAGGACAAATATTTTTTCGAATAATTTAGATAATTGTCTTGAGATTTAACAAAAAAAAAATTCAGTTAGTAATAAATATTTGAGAATCATCAAATCAACATATTTTATCCTTGCTATCTCTGTTAGGTCCCACAGTCAAGGCTTGCTTATAGGCAATTGTTGGGCGTCTCATCACTATGAAGCTACACACAAAAAGTTAGCTTGATAGTAATCAAGTTCAAAAATGTACGGGGGATCCTGGACTAATAATTACTAACAACACTAAAATATCGAAATCCTTTTTGCAAAAAAGTAATAGTACTTACAATGTGGGAATTTGGTTTGTTGGAACTTTTGTTTTAAACAGTAATGTTTTTTTTTACGACGCCCGCACTAAGGTTTTTAATCCTTGTGTCGCGGGGGTTTCACAAACATTCAAATCACAAGCACAAAGAGCACCCAGACTTGGAACAAGCATTTGTGGATCACACAAATGCCTGTCCCATGCGGGGATCGAACCCGCAGCACGGCACGCACAGCATATACATTATTATACCTAGTATCTCCATAACGTGCTTCTCGGGTACCCAACATTGAATATAATTTTGAATAATCGGCCATATGATTTAAAAATAGCTATTTATGCTTAAAAAAAGTGAAGAAACTCACTCTAAACTTTGTACAATGTTACTATAGGTCGACTCCGAAGGTTATTATTATAATCTTTTTGAATAAAGATGAGCCGCACGTAGTTACAATGGATAGGTATAGTAACAAACACCTTATTGTTTATTTTCAAACGTAATAATATACTACTTAAGATATCGGCCCTTGACTGTCCTTATGTAGAGCAAATACCTCTTAAACAGAAGCAGAACGAATTGTAACAACACACTTAATAACTACATTGGTGATAACAAAGCAAGGCGTTCAAATGTTAACGCATTGTAATATGACAACGTTGCTAACAAATCTTCTGCCTAGCCTTTTCCCAAGCTATGTTGGGGTCGGCTTCCAGTCTTACCGGATTTAGCTGAATACCGTACTTTACATGGAGCGACTGCCTATCTGACCTCCACAACCCAATGCTAGGTAATACAGTATTCCATAGTAAGACTGGTTGTCAGAAATGTAACGACTTAACGGCTATCAAAGATCACTATATGATAGACGGGACAATGGCTTAACGTGTTTACCGAGGCACGTAGGGGTCTTGATATGTTTTTCTAATGACCACCCATCCATGGATCAACCGCGGTGAGCGCGGCTTAATCTTTATTATCGGTCAAACCGTACGGCTTACACTTAGCCACGAGTCCCTCCGTTCACAACGTTGCTAACAAATATAAGTTCACAATAGAAGTAAGTTTGACATTAAAAAGGTAGATAAGAACAACCTACAAAAACAAGCAGTATTCCTGGGACCCGCTATTATACGAAGTTGTTAGAACAACGTAATAAGAGAAATATAAATTCTCATCCAAGGACGCCTGAATAAACGTTACCTCTGATGTTTTAAACCAAGTATCAGTTATATAACACAGTCAAAGCTAGGCTCGGATGCCAGCTTGGATAAGCAATGAATATTTCATGCCCAGTCGATTCGATTTAATAATTATTATGGTCAACAAACATATTTCAGTACAAATGGTCTCTAAGTTCTCTATAAATTCATACGAGCTTTGTGAGTTCCACAAATAATTTCATTATGCTTTGAAAAATATTGTTGCATTGGCTGAAGCTTTGAAAGAACCTGGCTGAAAAGAAATAACGATTTCGTTTTATTCCTACGTTGTCGTCAAAAGTTATGTTAGGATTTTCTCGTGGACTTGTGATTGGCACGATTGTGGAATATCATGTACAAATGTCTAGACTCGGGATCAGCTGATTTTTAGTTATGAGGTAGATTTTCATAAGGGCAAATTCTACTAGTCTCTGTTTTATAGTTTAAGTGACTTGACTGCACGGATAGTCGAGTGGTTAGGTCACTACGCAAATTACCATTGTGCGCGACGTGCAGCGGGTTTGATCCCCGCATGGGATAAGTATTTGTGTGATCCACAAATGGTTGTTTCATGTCTAGGTGTTCATTGTGCATGTGATTTGAATGTTTGTGAAACCCCTTGCGACACAACACAAGATTAAATTCCTTGTGCAGAAGTAGTATTTAAAAAAAAGAGAAAAAAACGTAGAACCGGTAGTAATATTGTAAGTAAATATGGTTTTATTTTTTCATCATTAATTGTGCTCAAAGCTTCTTAAGGTCTAATGTAAATTTAAAATAATGCCATCATATTCATCCGGGCGAAGGTCAAAAATAATGTGAAATCCTCTTTTCTTTATGCCGTTTCTTTTTACCCTCTTGTGATTTATGTGCTTGGATCCCGGAGGCAATCCGGGCCAAGCGCCCGTTAAAACACCCTTTATCTTTCCCGCTCTTCGGATCAGACAGTTACAGTGGTTACAGTGCTCACGAAATCAAATGAATATATGTTTCAGTCTAAAATACATTATAAACACGAATGAAACCTCAATGTTAATCCTTGCTGGTTTTTCGAATGAAAATGTCATGACCCGAAGGCTTAGCAAGATATTTGGTGAAAGTAAAATAATGATGTAAGATTGTTTACCCGAAAAAAGTTCTTTAAAATATATATTTTTTGTATCAAAATTATGTAAGGCGTATTCGTCACAACAAGTTAGACTGTTTGTGACTTATGATGACACAAGCAACCTCCAAGTTTTCCACAGCTGTCAATAGTGAAAGAAATATTAAAGATACTTGGTAGGTACTTAAATTGATGTTAATGAATTAAGATCCTTCTATTTATTCGTATACCGGTTTAAAAAAAAAAAAGAACAAGTTGCTCAAAAGATGTATCATGTTCTAATGTTGCGTTCGGGTTGTTTTTTATTTTCCTCACTGATAACACTTGTTTTCCCAACCCTGACATTGGCAGAATCGTCGACACCCCGACGGAGCCATAATCAACAAAATTGAATTTGAATTCTATTTATTCGTGATGATTTTTTCGTACTGTATCATAATTGAAATAATACTGTGTTGCCGTTCCTTACAGTAAATCGACTTTAAATATTTATTGTGACAGTAATCTTGGGACAATCTCACACACGGCCATCTGATCCCAAACTAGGCAGATCCTGTACTATGGCAACCAGACAACTGATAAACATACTTATATATTTCTATTTCTAAATACATACATATTATAGATAAATATATATACAGTAAGTGTGGAGTATTGAATATCGAGTAACCTTCGTATGGGTTCCTATAAACGGAATGTGTTATGCCGTATACACGGTTTTATTCGCCCTATAAAATGTACGGAACCTTTGTACGTTAAACGTTTGTGTAAGGGTAGATTACTTACACTCCTATATGGCTTCAAGGACACTTCCTTTGTCTTCCGAAATAGATTTAATTTCTATTTCCGAACAATGGGACTGTTTTGTCTTTGTTGCGTATACTTCTGTTTTTGCAAAACACTTGTAAGAAAAAAAGGTAAAAATATTCCCAGTTTCTTAGTAAGTAAATTTTGGAATAGACGTTATGAAATCTTAACAAACACCAAAAAATAACCTTTTATTCCTTTAGGTATTGATTATATTTACTTGTTTAGGTGTTCATTATATAACCGTATAAATAAAGTTGTCATAAATATGTAACATAGGACATATTGATTCCATTTAGGGAAAAAAAATTCTAAGCTGCCTACTCAAGTAAAATCACACAAAAAACTATTTCCAGCAATCTCTGTATGAAGGTTTCACAGCAGGGTGATTTTAGTTGAAGTTGCTAAGCAACAATAGCCCTTACCGCCCACAATTAGTCCAGCTGAATGGAAGCGGCTCCTTGATCCAATTTACGAAAAGGCAAGCAAAAACTAACCCTCAGCAAGCCGGCGGCCATCGATAACAAATATTATATTGTCTTTCCGTATCAATATCTGTTTTATCTTTCTCCATTTACTTTTTGCTGATTACTCTTTTTCTTGCTTGAATGAAATTTTGCTTAAATTTTGTGAAGTTGACAATGTTTCTAAAATTACATTAATTTTAGAAACATGATCATGTTCACGAACCGAAGTAAAAATTTGTGAATATTGTATGAGTTTTCTGTTCAAACTTTGAGTGTGTATTATGGCTTCTTTTAAAAGTAATGAATATTACACATACATTTATGTAATATTTCAGAATAAATTACATGTGAAAAGCCGAACATTCCGTACTTAATGTATTCCATTGATATACATGACGAGCGAGTATTATATGACGAGGATAGGTTTTGGGACTTTTTTCTTTCGGTAATAAAACATTTTGGTCACGAAGTCGAATATCAAAGTCACTATATTCATCTTATAAAGTGTTGTGAAGTAGCGATGGCAAAACTTAAGGAATACGCTTTTGAGGACAGGCAGTTTAATAGTCGATGTAGACCGACTGTCATGCGGTGGTCTCTTTGACAGTCGTTAAGTCATTACAATTCTGACAACCAGTCTTACTATGGGATACTGTATTACCAAGTAAAATCGGTTGTGGAGGTCAGATAGGCAGTCGCTCCATGTAAAATATCAGTATTCAGCTAAATTCGGTAAGACTGGAAGCCGACCCCAACATAGCTTGGGAAAAGGCTAAGCATAAGAAAAAGAGTAGAATGACTTAAGTTTTAGCCATGAATAAAAAATAAAATGTTTCGAACGAAATACATTTAAGTATTATAGTTTTAAGTATTAAATGTACAATCTGGCTCAAAGCGACACAGTATACAGCGGGATTATTCGCTGCGTCCACAAATATCGGTTGTCGCCCTCTGGTACTGGCTTGTGAACTATTGAATATGTTACGACTACTTAGAATTTTAGATCGCAGTGGCCTGAATTGATATTGTTTAGGTAATTGAATTCGCTTTTACGAGCGTTCAATAAAATAGCAAATTTAACAAACAAAGTAGATAATCCAGAGCAAGTGGGAGAATCATTATACCTACCTTATACCACCTCCTCCAACCTTCTCCTGTCTTTCCTAATCTCTTCCTCAATTACCATTTATTCTTCAGGAACATCACGTACATCAAAAATTCTTCAAAAAGGCGCAAGTCTCAAGCACCTCGCTAGCAAAGTCCGGCTTCCCAGCCCAGGCATGTAAATATAATCATAATACAGCTAATGGCTTGAATGTAATGATGTAATGTTGAATTAGCTACAAGAAAGTACGTAGAATCTAGAATAGCGTTCTTTAAACTTGTTCTTGTCTAGCTAGTAGTACCTATTCCCGTAGCTGAGAGTTAGAGCTGTGGATAGATACAAATATTGTTCTTATGCTTAAACTCAAGAAATAAAAGTACCTACCCAGATGTTCCTTCTCCTTCCTTACATTACCGTTTCTTCTTCAGATCCATCAGGAATTATTCGCCAAGGCACGCGTCTCAAGCACCTTGCTGCCAAACGACACGCCAGCCCAGGCACGTAAACGTTGTGACTTTCTAGTAATTTTAACGGTTCAATATAGGTTTTAATCAGCTAAGCTAGAAGCTTTACGAGGTATTAAGAACGGATTGGATTATACAATTGAATTAATTAATAAACACTAATCTTCAAATATAATTTCTGAACAGCTGGGTATTGCTAGACATTTTAGAGTGTGGCATATCGACAATAATTTGTAAACTTCATTAACATCAAACTTAAAATCTAGCCGTTCAACCAACCTACCCATTTTTCCTATCCCATCCAAACCCCGTCTTCATAATTCTCCCTCTTACACAGATACCTCAAGAACTCTTCGTAGAGGCTCAAGTTTGAAGCAGCTCATAAGCAAATCTCGGCTTGCCATTTCGGGTTTATCCAAGTCTGGTACCAAGAACGCATCAGAGAAATCATCAGAGCCAGATTCCACAAAAACAGAAAAATCCTCAGAACACAGGAAACCAAACCTCGTAACGAAAGGAACTGAGCTGGTACAGCAAACTAAAGAGAAGTTAGAGGAGGCTATTCCGGCGGCAGCGCAATCGTTGAAACGTTTGACTCATAGACGTGCAGCTTCTGATACTACGTCGGAACATGAAGAGAAAAGGCCGTTAGCCTTGTCTCAACCGGATATATCGGAGACGGGCCTGGTGCCGGTGCAGGCGCACAACGATGTGGAGTGCTCGGTGTCGCGGCCATGCGTCTGTGCGCCGCGCGTCTGTGCGGCGCGCGGCGCTGTGGGTCATGTACATGCCATCAATCGGTGGGATAATCTGTTGGTGGTGCTAGTGTGTGCGACAGTGATAGTGTTGATATTGTCAACACCTGTTTCTTTCTTTTTGGGAAGAAATAATAATCGGCGGACGTAAGTGTAAATATATATTTTATTTATTTTCCGTTTTTGTTTCCTTTATTTTTATTTTTTATATACTATGTGCTACAAATATCTAAGATTAGAATAGAAGGTAAGGTAATTTTACATAATTCAAACCAATGGTAACCATGCTCACGAATCGTACAATGTTTTAAAACCTTGCAGAAGTAAGCAGAGGTGATTCATAATTGAAATTCCAGGGAAGGCTCATATATTGAGGCTCGTATGGTATTATACGACATAATGAACACGTAATTTAAGCATTTAAATACAGAAGCAATCCAAAACACCCGCTTCTTACGTCGTGTAGTCAATCTTCCATATTGCCTCTTGTTTGAATAAGTTACACAGATTTAGAAAAGCAATAAAAGCGGTATGTGCTTACTTAATATGCGACGCAAGTACTAGCAGTCAGCTGGGGGAAATGCCATGTCGTGGTACCATCAAATGTGATGTTGTATGAGCAAATTGTGATCAAGTTCATAGAAAACAATAATAGGTATAGTTGAGCAAGGGCAACTGAAAGTTCACTAAGAATTTGATTACTGAAATGTTACACTGTTTCATTAGGTATTAAATCAATCACGCACTGAGCATGTTTGTACGAAACATCTCGAATAGTTTTGAACCACAATTTCAATTATTCGTTCTAGAAAGATAAGGGTCGAAGCGAAGGTTGTGTTATGGGTAATTTTATTTTTTAATAAATAAGGTTTCGACCTTTTTACTTAACAACTTTACTGTTCCACCAGTAGACTAAAAAATAAACAATGAAACTGTTCATCTGACTAGGGAAATGGTTAAATTAGGTTGTTTTAGCCTCTGACTATATTTTGGAGTACCTAGAAGCTAAAATTATCATAATTTTCATTTATATTCTGTATCTGCTTAACCTTAATGAATTTAACAAGTTCACGTGTAACACAGCCTAAAATAAACTAGCTAATATTTTCAGATATATATCAACACATTTTAAGTACGTGGGTAGCGTAAGACGTCATAAGCTTACTTGTTACGAGCCAATATCACGAACGTTAAACACCTGAGGCAAACTTAAGGAGTTTTGACAGCAATCATGCAAATAATTACCAAGTTCCTTTTCTACAAGGAAAATACGTCTCTAATTTATGTGATGTCTCACCTGTTTTATTTGTCTGGTAACGCGTATTATTTTATCATGTCTGCAAAACTCAATCTCAATGCTAAATAAAACATTGGGTACTGCTCCGCTAGCCAAGTGACATCTACAAGCGTTAACGATGATATAAATCGCTTAGATGACATTACATGTATGGAAATGACATTTCGTTTCGATAAGTCACGTGACTTAGACTTGTTACTTCCATACATTTGGGCAATTTGATCAGCGATAACGCTTGTAGAATTGTCACTTGGCTAGGAGAGCTGGAAAAGGTTTATGGACTTCCGCTTAATGTATTTACGATTAATTAAAGGATAATTACTAAACGTAACGGATTTATCCTAATTTATCCTGCAGTCTGGCCTACCGTTTCCACAAGACAGATATGTAGCTACTAAAGCTGGCATTAAGTACTAACACTAATCGGAGGTCTTAAGACTTTTGTATATTTCTGGGAATTACCAAATTCCCCTTTTAAACCTAAATTCTCGACGATCATTTCAATTTGTTTGAATTGATCCCTGTAATCACAATAATAGTCCTTGTAAAAGAGGGTTCCCTACCTACCTAGGGTACAGCGAATGATAGTAATCTAAAAACTGTAATTAAACAAAACGTTAACGACCATCCTATTATTTGAATTTGAAAGAAAAAATAAAGCAATTAGAACCATTGTTTTCCTTACCCTGACATAAACAGTTCGAAGATATTTTGAGAATTGTCCGCAAGACGTGGGCGTTTGCAATGCGCCCACGTAGTCTGTTGTACGTAATGGCAGATGGGTGGCCCCACTGAAATGCGGGCGATGTACGCAATCGCTCCCCGACCTTAAGTAAAGCTAACTAGTGATTATGGGAATAGGGCTCTATCTATGACGCGGTCATGCTTTCATCTAATATATAAAATTCTCGTGTCACAGTGTTTGTAACAAAACTCCTCCGTAAAGGCTTGATCGATTCTTATGAAATTTTGTGTGTATATTCAATAGGTTTGAGAATAAGTTTTCCACACCCATAAGTGAAAATTTTTAAATATGGCAAAACGTTTGCCGTGTCAACTAGTAGTTCAAATAAATATTTTAGAGGTTACACATTTTTATTTCACAGGTTTTGCCAAAAACTGTATGTTCAATCGAAAAATCAAACATGTCGAATCGTCAGGTTTGATCTTCGTGCGATTAGGAACCCAAAACTATTATTTATAATCTAGGAACAAATAAATATTACAATGATGTTATGAATATTCAGAATATTTGCATTCTGGAATCGTACTAGCAAGCTTTTCATGCTAAATACTAGATTTGAATACCACTTCGCCAATAAATCGTGAATTTAATAACACAAAGATGGATTGGACTTAATTTATTCAGCAGTAAAGTGGTATTGATTGCAGGATTATGCAAGATTCATGGAGAACGATTGACCGATCGATACGAAAGGGACGGACAATGCCATATCGTTTATATCTAGAAACTACAATTCTAGGCTATTCGTTTGACTAGCAGTAGCTATGCTAACTTTTAACTTTAACCCCGTTAATATTTGATCCAATTACGTCCAAAAAATTACATAACAATCATATGTGAAAAAATTTTCGTAAAGAAGATTTTTCCGAAATAAAAAGCTGTTGTTTTGGCTCTCATTTGTATAAAATGGAACAAACTTTGGAAACAAAGCTTGATGAAAGTGAGACCTTTTACTGACACGCTCTGAATATCAACTGTGACTTAAAGCACACTTTTCGTTCCAGTAGCTTCTTTTATGATATTTATAATAAACTCTTGCATCATACATCTACATATTAAATATATTTTTAACAATATCAGAATTGACAGAAGATCGATAATGGATGTTTTTTTTCTCACAATGCTGAAATTTATAGTGTCGTATATTAGCTAGCCAAACCTATCTAAACCTATTACATTATACTATCTAGTCACTAGTTACTATCTAGTCTGTCTAGGAATTGATGGTGGATCCTTACATTTTCTATGATAAATGGAACAACTACTACTAATCTAAATAAACTGAAATTGAATAGAATGATATAAAAGCAATAACCCGGCTTCGTTTCTACTTGAGGAAGTTATACAAGAGGACTTAAAACAAATATGATTCAAACATTGTAGGGTTCTCCAAACTGCACGGGAAATAGAAAGTTTCTGGGACCAGTGCTCCTGAAAGTGTTTTGTCTGATACCGAAGTTGAGTATGTCATGGAACACAAAAGGATGTGCTTTCTACAGTTCACATTCAGATCTGTGAAACTAAAAACCTTTGGCATTCGTTTGAATTGAAAATGTTGCTGTATTTAAATAATATTCATCTATTTCCGTTGGCTATCTGAGCTGAAGTTCTACGATTTTTCATCTAGCTTTAGTTTAACTTTCAAATCTGGTTGGATAAATGTATTTGACTGGCCTGTCGGCCTAGTGGTTAGTGACCTTGACTGCTAAGCCGGAGGTTGTAGGTTCGATTCCCACCCTGGAAAAAACTTTGTGTGATGCGCACAACCATTTGCTTTGTGTCTGGGTATTATTTATTTTGATTGAGCCTCTGCCTAGTTTTGGATCAGATGGCCATGTGTGACTGTGAGCTGTCCCAAGAAATTGTCATTATAATTATTTTGACATACCGAAGCCGGAAGAGTCAAATCATATTTTCTTAACTTATATTGGAAGTTGAATGACCTAAAATTTTCTACAATCCTAAACATCTGGTATCTAAAACACGTGGCAATCCTGAAAATATCTTCCCGTTATTAAAAAAGTTTTTCCGAGTACTTCTGAAGATGTGGAATGGAAACGTGGCGGTACTTATTCATATCTCAAATTCAGGAACGATGCTTTAATAAAACTTCCTTTTGTGATTGATATTCTTTCTTGAGTGTTGGGAGGTTGAGTGTTGTTGTATTTTGAACTGTCCGGTATAAGAGGTTTTGGGATGTTTCTATTTACGAAACGTCGAAAGGATATTTTTTTTCTTTTTGTGATTTGAATGAACGGAATTAGGTTCTATTAAGTTAAACATACATATAACTTACTATTATAGAGCATAATCTATAATTAAATTTTTGAAGGAGAAATGTGAATAAAAATTCTGGGCTGCAAAATTTATTATTTGAATTAAGTACCTTAAGTACCTTATGTCGTGCAATATTGTAAACTAAACTTGTCCCAATGTGTGAAAGGCCCATGAGATGCTGCATTACGACATTTCAATTTACACCAATCAAGGTCCATTTCCCGAGTCCCCGCAATTTTCATCGATTTGCGACGGTGGGCGCCCGAAATATGGACGGCAATTGGTAATTGTTTCCGGCAGTGACCCCGGGATAGGAAGTGGGGAGAACCACGGGAACGACCACGAAAACAAGCACTATCTTGTTAGTATACCGGTTGTTATCACTTAGGGATAGAGACAATTTATTGGGATGTAGATGATACGAAATTCATATACCTACGCTGCTGGTATCTACTATCTACCTCTAATGTGATTGGACTTTTTATTCTGGCATTATTAAAAATTAATGAGCAGCTAAGAGATTCATAATATATAAGGCATTATAAATCGAATAGATATCAGCTGCATTGACTTTGAGGTATTTGAAGAGAATTTAATCGGTGACAATATATTTAGTACAAGTTTTAATTTTTTTATTTTGATTATACGTGTATTTATTTAGCTTTTGAAATCGTTAATACATGCTTGACATATTCTAATGTAGTAGTTAAGTTAACTTTACACGTGTGTTTAAATACGACCCTAGTAAATCATTTAATTAAAATGAAACATGGTTTGCCATGTAAGTTCAGGGTCCTGGGATTAGTTTTGAACCCAAACGGGGTGCTTAATTATTAGTAGTGTTATACCTGCGGGGTCAAGGGTTATCCAAAAGGATCTGCCCTAAAGGTGTGCTGCTTTACATGTGGTACCTACTTACAACAATGAGTGGTTTACATTTTGCCTTTCTTGCTTATTAATCTAGCTATTTATAGTATTTTGAACTATAATTATGGTAAAATGTTCTAGATTAAAATGCTACATACATGCTCCTTCCAGAAACTAAGAGACTACAGATTAAGGCTGGTCTTTAAAACGTCTTTTTAAGCCATTTAATATGCATAGCGAAGCATGCAGTGTGATTTGGTAGGTGTTCCGAAAATAATTTTTAAACCTATTTCAGTATTTTTACTAGTCTATCAGATTATATAATTCCTTTAATATCTTCAATACTCCAATAGCAATAACTGTACAATGTCGTCCATAATTTCTCTTTTGTGGACATATTTTCGCAAATTCGCAATCTGCTGGCCTGGTATATAGTCTGCCGAGGATCGTGGGCGGTAGATGTCGCATCGGGGATATTAACTTGACTCGATAATTTATCGATGTGTCCAATAGGATTAATGTTAGTTTGCATGTTACGTTATCTGGAACTTATTTCTGGATGGATAGGTAAGCGGCTACTGAAGCGGAAACGGCGGTTTTCTGTGTTCATATTACATTTTTTATAGATATTGGAGCATTATGTTATCCCTCAATGCGACTGTGGTGCACCTAAATTAACAATCCAGGACAGTGACAAACAATACTCATTAATTACATTTTCGGGAAGTGTTGGAGGTTATTTTTAAACAAAAAATTAGCTTTTTTTTAAAGCAAAAGTGCTACTGATCTATTGGCAATAACTTGAACCGAATGATAGCGTCTAAAATCGCTTTTTTACCCATTTTTGTTTGAAATGATTAAGCCTATTTATTATCAGTATATTTAGTATACTGTGTTACCCAGTAAAATGAGATTAAATTACGGTGTGAAGTGGAATCAGGTAAGACTGGAAGTCAACCCCATTACAGATTGAGAGAAAGCTACGCAGAAGAAACCTTAGTATCAGCATATACTCGCAAAATCAAACTGAGTATCCAATTCTATCAAAATCGTACAACATAAGACTTGATTACTCTTATTATCTTAAGCAATCTGTCTGATACTAATAAATTAAGTCCACAGTAACAAATAAAAATTACGTAACCACCATTTGTCTCTTAATTTCCTGCGCCTCGTCGCCCGGGAAAGCCTTGTAGCCAAGGTCCAAGTGTAATCGGATTATTCTGATAAGTCAAGATTTTTGGGCGGTCAGGCCAGACTCGGTATATTTGTCTATTGGATAATGTAGATCTGATTAGTGGCTAAGTAATTGAACTTTTATTTTAGCAGTTGAGTATTTATGGGACACAAATAAAGTTTTTGTAACTAGTTTGGGTATTTGAGAAGTTTTCGAGATAGTGTCGATAATTCGATATATGTATAATTGCGACTAAGATGTGTAGATCTACTAAGGTATAGGTGAATTGTTTTATATTCTTGTTACAATCATAGTGCATCCGTTCTATTTCCAAAATATTTTTGTCAAAGATTTATATTTCTCCTCATCTTTAGCTTTGGAAATATAACATCTACGAAGTGATATTTCAGTCAAAGATAACAAAAAAATCGAAGGACAAATTGTTCAAACATGAAATTTAGACACCAGAGGCTAGCATAACTCATGCTTATGTCTCCCTTCCCTCGCAGGGAAAGCTGTGACGTAATAACGATGACGTAGCCTCGCCGCCCTGCCATCCAGCTGGCACTATCATATTTATATTCGATGATAACCGGGGAAGTGAACTTGAAATACCCTGAGGGAATTTGAATCACGGAATTGAAATCAGAAGTGATTCTGTTTCCCTGAAACTTATATATTAATACTTGTCATAACCTGAGGGGTGGGCAGGGCGGTATTTCGTTGGGGGATGTATTTCATAGAAATTTCAGTAAAACTAACCTTTGTTTATATACAGGTCGCGATGATATTTTATTATTACCTGAAACATGTGTTTGTCCTCGCAATTTCCAAGAAGAGAAAACTCAATGACATTTTGTTTCCGTGGGGAGTAGAACTACTTAATTAATTAAGTTACCTCTCCTATGGGGCTATTAAATAGCTGGAAAAACCACTAGGTAATATGTTCTACGGTAAATAATGGTAAGGAATCAAAATATTTTTATTTCAATTAGGCCTTTTCAAAGACTTTCCAAATTAAGTGGGGAACCATTTTTATAAGTACGTTTAAAAAGATTCTACATAATACAAAACAAATCCAGAACGCCCTTGACATTTTAAATGCAAACTTCATTACTTATTCAAGGGTAATGGCAATGCAAAATTAATTAACCTCAGCCGAGAACTAAACCCGGGTAAAAACTTTGGTCTAATCTAAACAAATACAGCGCTTTTCCAACTAAGTTTAACTCGTTAACAGCGCCCGAGGTCCGAGGGAAACCTTGACCCCTGCATTCTGCAATACAATTTAACCCTGTTACTGCAGCCGTAATAGTTGCTCGTAGCAGGAAAAATTGCCTCGAGGGATGGTGTTATTATTCAAGAACAGAATTTATTTGTTAGGAAATGGATTGCGATAAAATAAAAAGAAAAACCTAGAATTTTTGCGATTGCAAAAATGTTTTTCTTTGAAATGTGTTTTGTTAAGAGCTACGTAAATATGTGAATTATCAGGTTTTTATAAACAGAAGTATTTTAGGAATAATGTAAATGACTTTGTACGTCTGCCTCATGTCTCCCATAAAATATTCTCAGAAAGCAAGTTACGTTTTATATTGGTTCAATAGCTGTAAGTCATCAATCTTATTGTTTCTTTTTACACGTCGTCGATCGAAAATCTATCTGGTATTTGAGAATGGAATATAAAGAATTTGCACACCCACATATGTGCATGTATTGTGGACTTCGTATTTGGTTGTTCCAAATCGTCTCAGAGTCGGTTTAAGAAGCTTACGTGGCACTCGAGTTCTCATTTACCGCGCTGAGGTAAATCCAATGTCTTTCAAACGTCAGATTAAGTGGATCTTGGTACGCATTCTATAATATTTATTCGCTATATCTAACATGTTTTTACAATGTTAGCTCGTAAGAAATGTACAGAAGGACTTATTTTTAATACAGATGGAATTTTCATAGACTATGGTTTCTTGTGTATATTCGACGAATAAGGTAGTCCTGTGTTCTGAAGGAGCACATCTTTATCTTCCACCTAACCTCCCACTTGAGGTTCACGCTGCCAAAAACGATTTTATTTTCAGTACTAGAGAACAATGGACAATTAAATATACACAAACGCTAAAAGTGTAGCGGCCAAATGTATGCAAACCAAGGTTTATCGAACAGTCTAGAGAAACTAGAATATCGTATTATTCAACCGTTTCCAATGCCGGGGGGAGGGGACCACCCTTTCTGAAAACATCTCCAAGTCTATTTATTGTTATATTTTCCGCGAACTTTGTTATATTTAATTTCCGGCTTACTGAGAATTGGCACAAAATAATATAGAATTTCTTTGTCAGATAATTGCTTTTGCTGGAAGCCAAAAAATAACAATCTAAAGTCATTATTTTCGACGACACGGGACTTGTATAAATTGATATACACGTGATTGCTTTTCTAATTTAAAATTTCCATTAAGTTTTCCACTACGGGGCACAAAGAATTAGACGGCAGTGATTGAGGTTTCTTTCTTTTTATTCCAGATCAATATTCGTTGGACAGCGAGTACATAAAGCGGCACCTGGGCGAGCTGACTACGATGCAGGAGTCGCGCCTCCTGCAGCTCAGAAAGTGGATAGCAGACCTGCAGAAAGGCAAGGTAAGATATTGTAAAACACTAAACTGTATGAAAAAACGGGTAAATGCGAGATGGATTTCGAAAGATCGACGTTTTCTTAGAATTGTATGATTCGTGTATTTATTATATTTTATTGTTTTTTCATAAAAAAAATTCATACTGGCGATAGAAAACACACTTTAAAATTCTTAAAGGTTGCCTGTTGAACAGGTCGGCTAAGAGAATTCTCAGAAATAAGCTTCCGTTTTTAACCTTAAGATACGGAACCCTACAATGTATAAATTATGCCAAAATAAATTTCCATTCTGCATTTACTCGTGTTTATGAAGCCTCCGATGGGTTATTTCCGTTTATTAGTCAATACTCTGATAATGACGTACCAATCGATGCAATGCAAAGAGTCGACCTTTTGCGCAAGGCTGTCCTCGCAAGAAAATGAAATTAGCGTGAATTACCTATTGAACTTATTTATCCACGAATGATTGCGTTTGTTTTTTCAATGAATCAATCAAGAATGTATCTTTTCTTTTTCTTGGAAACCTAAACGAAACGAATTTCCAGTGTCCTAGGGTCAAAGTACTAATACTGTGTGTTTTATTATGCTTGTCATTTTATTATCTCGAGCAAGAGTAAGCAAGCTGGAAAGTGTTAGATTGACAGTAGGCAAATTAAAAACCAAAATTAAATTCCAGCTTTGAGCCTATACAGCTATAGAAACAAATTAAAATACTTTGTTCCTGCCTCTGTGAGAGGACAGCAAATTTCGGGCATTCCACACGTTGGCAATAAATCGTAAACTTTCGCCATGCACCCGGTGGAAACGAAGCTCTCGATACCGTGCCAACATGCGCACTGCATGCATGTATACACTGAGTAGAACGGAAAAGAAAAAAAATATTAGAACCCAATATCTATAACTTTGAAGTCAGTTGGATCCGAAATCAGGTTCGATATTTATGTAAAATGAGCATGGAATTCATATTTTTAGTGATTACCTTCTCTAAGTAAAGATATCCGGATCTGAACCAGGACCCAATAGAATTCTCTAAACCAGAGATATCCAAAGTTATCAATAGGGATAGACATTAACGGAATCTGATTTTGGTAGTCGACGAGGTCGAAATATCGACCCCTTTTCATGAACACAAGTTCTTACATGAATCTTTGAAACTTTGATGATACCTACAGACTGTTTAAGTTGTGTTCATAATTACTAATATTTTGGTAAGAAGTATCATTGTTGTGGTTTTGTAAAAACTCAACATTCGATAAGCGTTCACAAAATCGTACAAGTTGAAAATTTGAAAGGTAATTTTTAGGTGTGGGATTTTGTATTATCAGTTATTTTGGAAAAAGAGTTCCTTGACTAAGATTGTTTGGGCATCCCAGCTCCAAACAGACCATCAAATTAGTATAGTATAGGTCATGTAACCATCTCCTCTTTCAATACAACCCTTTTTTATTTCGATTCGCCTTAAATAAAGCATATTGTCCATCAGGTGCCGAGTGATACCACCCTGCTTCGGTTTCTGCGCGCTCGCGACTTTAACGTGGAGAAAGCGCGAGAGATGCTATCGCAGTCGCTGCTGTGGCGCAAGAAGCACCAGGTCGACCGACTGCTCTCCGAGTACGAGACGCCTGACGTCGTCAAACAGTACTTCCCTGGTGGATGGCATCACCACGACAAAGGCGAGCCGTTGTTTCTTTTACTGTAGATAATATTATCAAATCAAATCTGTCTATCGTGATCTACTGTTTGGCAAAGGTCCCTTGTTCGTGTTAAATAATAACATCTTTGGTTGACTGGAATCATAACTAAGCTGTGATAAAATAAAATTCAGTATCAACCGAATCGGTTCAGTAGCTATGTTTATATTATTCGGAAAAAATATTTTCACAAAAGTATTTCCACCTGGTTTCAATCAATTTGTATAAACGTAAATTAAACTTGCCCTTATTCTGACAGATGGACGTCCGCTGTACATTCTGCGACTGGGTCAGATGGACGTGAAAGGACTACTCAAGTCCATCGGAGAAGATGGCCTCTTGAAGTTGGTATGTGACGTACTTTATAATAACGAATAATTATTAACTGAAAATGTTGATGTTGTCTTTCCCAGTTTTATCAAATCTATTGGCATTGTTAGAAGTTTACTTCGAAAGACATGTCTTAAAACTTTTATTTTTAACTATAGTCTGGCAAATTAATTGGTGTCACTGCTATGGTTCGCGCGGGTTGTGGGGGTCGTTATTTATACCCCATGACGGCAGAATGAAACGAAAGTCTCTCCGCCCTTTGAATCCTGTCCCGCACGTATTGCCACCCCCTCTGCCTTACGTCGCTCGCAAACCATGGAAGTGTCACGATTTTGCCGAGTTTTTGTTTGCCGAGGCACAATTTTTGGATCCATGGTTATAACCATGGATCCAAAAATTGTGCCTTTGAAATATTAACTTTTTAGCTCAATAGGTATAAAAAAATAGTCCAGTTAATTGACAAGGTGTTCATCCCCAGACTCTTCACGTGTGCGAGGAAGGTCTGAAGCTTCTGGAGGAGGCGTCGGGCGCGTCGTCGCGCGCGGTGCAGGCGTGGTCGCTGCTGGTGGACCTGGACGGGCTGAACATGCGGCACCTGTGGCGGCCGGGCGTGCGCGCGCTGCTGCGCGTCATCCAGCTGGTGGAGGCCAACTACCCCGAGACCATGGGCCGCGTGCTCATCGTGCGCGCGCCCAGGGTCTTCCCCATACTCTGGACCATTGTTAGCACTTTTATTGGTGAGTTTCGCTTTTAATAACAACTGCTCAAAAAAATCTTTAGGTACACATACCTACTTCAGAGTTTCTTGGAGTTTCTTGCTTGTTTTTCATCATAGGAATGACATTTTGACACATTTTGGAATAACCTGTAAAGATCAACTCGAAAAATGTTGTTGCTCTACGTAGTAAAATATTAGTGCAAAGGTTTTTTTTAATAACTTTATAATTCAAAGATCTTATCCTTTTTCTTGTGTTTTTCGTAAAGTATAACATTGGAAATTAAGTAAATTAATAAAACGTCCAACATTAATATGTTGTCAATACTTAAACGGTTATAACTTTATTAATTTATTGTGAGGAATTTCTTTAATGTTATTGCTATGTATCAAAATGCTATGTTATGTTAATTAGAATTATTTTCTCGTCCATTTCAGACGAGAACACGCGCAGCAAGTTCTTGTTCTACGGCGGCAAGGACTACCTGCAACCCGGCGGGCTTCTAGACTATATACCTAAGGATCTCATCCCAGACTTCCTCGGAGGACCCTGCAAGGTAGGACTTGTTATCTGTTATAAAATATGTTCCACAAAATATATCTAATCAAATCTCAGATACCCCCTTTGACAATGGACATTTCTAAAATCGCTGCACACTGTACAAATTAGGGACATTTATTTTGGTGGTAACCCATAATTAGTGACAGAGAAAGCTTTCTCGAGAAAGATTTCAGAAATGTCGCGGCGAGACTAAAATGTTTTTTTGTAAAACTGTAAACAAAATGTAACCCTGTCTGATCCCTAAGACTATTATTCGGTATCGTACTGCGAACACATATACGTAGCCATTAAATGGATTGGAGATTTTTTTTTCCCAATTTAAAATAATTAAATCAAAATAAAAAACGATCCAAGGCAACAGCAACACTGACCGCTCCTCAAAGTTCACGTACTTACTGTCTGCAGCTTTGTGTCAAAGAAGCCGCCTATGCGAGACGGTTCATGTACCACGAATACGCCTTTATTGGATCCGACAGGGGTTTTGTTACATGTTGTGTATGTCTAATGGGTCTTATTCGAGTATATTTATTTGTTTCTAACCTCCAACTCTTGAAGTAATTCATCCGTTATTTTATTTAAGTATAACTATATTATTTAGGTGAATAGTTGTTATATATTTTGTGTATATATTAACAATGTTTTTGATTTCACTTGCTGCAGTCGGACATAATAGATGCGACGTTAAACGTGCCGCATCAGTATTACGACTCTGTACGCGATAAGTACTGAGGCTGGCCTTCTGTATCCGTGGATAACGCCATTTTAAACCTTATCTCTTTACGCCTAGAGTTCATTCTAGTTTCTTATCTTTCGCAACTATCAAAATGGATCATAAGTAAAGCATCTCTAACATAAATTTTCTTCTTCTCGCCTCTATGGTTAACCGATTTTTTTACCGATATAACCTGTTTCGTATTATATTAGACTTACATGTAAAAAGCATAATTTATTAGTGTAACAAGTGGTGGTTTTTCATCCTGCAGCCCAAAACATCGTAAACAATGTGTTACAGAATATACGCAATACCTCTTGAGAATTCATTGTACTCATCAAAATGGACACCTTTCAGTATGTGATTAACACTGAAATCGCAAAAAAAATCGTCTGCCCCATACATTTATGAGCGCTGACTCGCCAAAGTGTATTGGACGATTTTTAATCGCGGTTTTGGAGTTGGTCTCGTGGTAAAAGTTGTTTACAATGACGAGTACAATGTCCACTTAATAGGTATTGCGTTTAGTCCGTGACATGTTGTATAGACAATGAATGAGTATAAAACGCTATAATAACTTGGAGTTTGTTTATTCGTAACTCCTTCTCTGTAAATGGTTTTTGATATAAATTCTGACATAATGGCATCAGACTTGCCATTTACGGATCGTGCATAAAGCCATATGCTATAGTTTCCCATGGATCACGGATGCGGAGGCCGGCCCTTTCTGTTCAGTGTATTGCCCTCGTGCTAGTCGTGCACTCACATGTGCTACGAGATACTGTATGTCAGCACACTACGTGTATAGGTCGATTCAAACTAAATGGCCCCTGTGAAGTTGGTTACACACTGCGCAGTGCCTCAGGCCGCACCGCCCGCTCCTGCATAATTTTCTTACTGTGCGACGCGCGTTTCCCGTTCACAGTTGCCATTAAGTTTGAATCGCACCGTACCACTCTCATCGCTACGGGTACTAAAATACACACTACTTTCTGTATTCGTTCGTCAGTATTTTTCAAGTTAAGTTTGGTAAGGGCATGGGTATGGCTTCGTTTGACATCTTAGGACTCTAGATAACACCAGAGTAATTTAAAGGAAACTTTTATATACTGTTGCACAGCCAAGTTTGTCTTCAATCACACGTAGGTCAGTCAGTAGGGAGTCAGTTATTAAACAATATTTTATTTGCAAGTTCAACCTTATGCGTATGGCACAAAGTTGGTTTTACAAAGCAATGTACCAAAATAATTAAATTGTAAAATTGATATTTTTTAAATGACACTGAAAATTACTGCATTTCTGTAGTCATTTTTGAGAACGGATTTGTGATACTGACTATTCATTTGCTTTTTTTTCTATATCAATTAATTGCTTAGATCGCTCTGAAGTAACATCCGCAACTGCATTTTGATTTGTTTTACTGATAATTAAATATGCCATTGTCAGCCTTAATGTAATTCCAAGTTAAGTTTTAAGTGGTCGAACGATGTCCTGCAATCCCCGACTCTTACCAAACTACAACATTACAACGGGTAAACGCTAGACAGCATTCTGTACCTGCCTATAAACACTAAAGTCTATGTATCAACACTTCACGATCACGTTCTAAGCTATATCATATCATTGTATGTTCTTATCACCAGTCTTGCAAGTATTATAATGAGTTGTTATGTCCTCAGAGCTTCGTCCACGAGGGAGGGTTGGTTCCGAAGAGTTTGTACGTGAGTGGCGCTTTCACGGAGCGTGAGGGAGATCCTCTCAGCGAGGATAGCATCTATAGGTCCGTCAGCTTGGGGAAGGGACAGGTATGTGAGAAACAGCAACTTAAAAGCAGCATACACTGAAATTTCAGCCTGGTTTAAATGAGGTGGTTGAAGCAATAAAAACATCTATTTTGGTCAGGTGGGATAAGGGAAGTGCATGGTAAATTTGCAGAAGCTATATAAATAATGGTTTTCATTTGACTGCCAATTTCGATCTCGTAAAATTTTACTTTTTACAAGAAGAAAAAATTTATTAATCTAGAGACTCTTATCACTAAATTCCATCGGTACGGATCTTCGTCCGAATGTAGAAAATCCCCCTTTTTTTTAATTCAACCTTATGCCTATAATTAAAAGGTTAATTTTTCTTAGGTGCATGAAGTGATAGTCCCAAACCGGGACCCTCAGAGCGTGATGACGTGGGACTTCGACGTGCTGCGCCACGACATCGCCTTCACGGTGTACCGCACTGAGCACGAACTGAGCCATCCGCCTGCTGATACTACTGGTACATATAACATATTGATTATTTGAATAATTATACAGTTTGTCTTTAAAGTGTAATGTGGATAGTCCAACTAAATATAACACTTTTTTGTGAGCTTGGCAACTTCGTATATGACGTGTTGACCACAGTTGTCAGTTGACAGTTGACCGTTGACAGGAGCGTCATTTGATTTATTCGGGCGCCGTCATTGGGTAGTAACGTGTAATTTGTGTTACGAGCGAGTTTGACAGGATCTGGTTTATAAGTAAACACCGCTAAGTAAAGAGAGCACTTTGAAAGCTGTGTCCGTTGAAGAAAATATTTTCAATATTTTTTTTTCGTGGTACTAAATAATATATACATCTGAATCGAAATTTATTGTATTCTTTTTTTTTTGCCGTTTTGTCACTTTTCATTTCTACCCAATTACACAATTTATCAGTCATACATATTTTGCTTAACTATCTTGTCAATAAGATATTCACATTTTGATATTTTGTTACATTTTTTTTTGCACCCTTTTTCCTTTAACCCACTGCACGCTTTTTTTGTTTTGTTTTGCCCGTAACACACCGTATTACATTGCAGCCCTGTGCGTAGGTGGCGCGGACGAGGCCAAGTCCCTGCTGGAGCAGAAGGGATGGCGCGAGGGGGAACACTTCCATAGAGTGGAGCCTACCCTGGTCTGCCATGATGGAGAGAGCATACAGGTAAAGGATAAATGAAAGAGAAAGATGTCGAAATTTTCATTTGCTTTACACTATTCTTAATTTTCATAGATAAGAACTTCATTCATTATATATAAGAATTTCATAAGCGGCGGAAGCCTAAAATGGCTTGGGTGACGGACTTGCAATTATGTGTGTGGGTTGCCCCCACCCATGACACTACTGACGTGAATCACTAATGCGTTTAGCGCTTCAATTATCCTGCGTCAAGCTCTTAACCAATCAGTGTGCCGAATGCAGAACCAAACCCGGTGCGATTACGCTGTCGCTTTATCAACAAACCATCTCTTTAACAATAATTTAATATTGAATTATCGGAACATGTATGGTGTTTGTGTAGGGCTCGCACGTGATGCTGGAGTGCGGCAGCTACATCCTGCAGTGGCGCTGCGAGCTGCTGGACAGCGCGCACCGCGCCGCGCAGCTCATGTACTTCCACGAGACGCTCGCCAGCCACCACTACAAGTGCGTACCACACACCACCACCGCACACTACACCACTACCACCACCGCCATACTCATCACGCCACCACCACCGCACACTACACCACTACCACCACCGCCATACTCATCACGCCACCATCACGCTCATCGCTTAGAAAATTATAATTTTATAGCCTCATCTACTGAAACTAATATATCTTTTGAAGTGGCAGTAGCTTATGGCTAGGGCGTCAGACTTGCGATCATATGGTTGCATGTTCGAATCCCACCCATTACACTACCGACGTGAACCCACTCGTAACACAAGCATCTTAGGTTAGCACGAGGGGTTAACGAGATTACTAGTAATGTGCGAACCACATTGCTAGTAATCATATTTAAAAATAAAAAAATCTCATTATGTCTTAAGTATACCCTCAGTGTCAGAGACGGCATGATATATTCGATGGCTAATTGAAGCTTCTGCCATCACCCTACCAAATGCACAAATATTACAATTTTTATATATTTATTTTATATTTTTTTCTGAATAGGGCGTAGCAACACATTTTTAATCAACGAACATATCTCAAGCAATTGCGGCACAAGAACTCATCCACGCACCTTCAAATTGCATCCAATCAGAAGCATCAACACAACTGTTTCGTATCTCAGTGCTCTTTCAAACGTGGAACATTTTTTAAACCCAAATCCAGCACACCGTATATTTTCGACGAATCTCATGATGACTAGCCAAACAAGTTCGGTTTCAATGTGTGCAATACAATTATTTGTATGCGTGTGGTTATAACCTTATTATATGTAATTTATAGTATTTATTGTATTATGACTTCGTTAACAGATGGCAGTGATAATTGCTCGTGTGTAGATTTTAAGTTATAGCGTTGATTATGCAAGGATTTCTGAAACACCGATCAACCTCACAGCGACAAACAGTGTTCCGAGTTTTTGTTATTCATTGGATATTTTCCATTGTTATACATTTTGCTTATGTCTAGCTTTTCTTAATTCTTAAGCCTTGAGGTCGGCTTCCAGTTGTTGTTACAGACAGAATAAAGTGAGCAACTTATATGGAATCGGGGTGTGAATTAATGAACTAAGATTGATATAGCAATAAGAGGTGATGGAATTAAGACGATGTGTGGTAACTAGGTGGTTGTTATAGGGGCTCGATGTCGAGCCTGCAGTCGGGCACGAGCGGGTTCTCGTGCCTCAGCGGCAAGTCCGCGGCCAGCAGCTGCCCCTCGCGGTGATGCTCGCTGCTCGCGCTGCCCGCGCCCCCGCCGCAACTAGCCACTGACCCCCACTGGCTCAAGACCCCATAGACCCTAGCCAGTCACGCTCACCCCCACTGGCTAAAGTGACTACAAGTGGCTACAAACATTGCACCTACATAACGATTATATCTTTAACGCAGGTGAAACGTCGTTGATGTTAGAATTAGTTAAATAACAATTGTTGCATCTGAATAATTAAAATTGCGTCAATGTCTGATTCGAGCACATACTTTTTAATAAAGTATTCGTATACATATAAAACTGACAAAACATAGAAAATAAAATGAATTTTGACGACGGATCTTGAAATTGACGCCATTTTGGAATTTGAAGTTATTTCATATAATCGCTATTGGATTTGATGTAGTTAAGAATTTGATTAGACTCTGTAACTAAATCGTTGCAGTTAAACTAGTAAATCATTTAGTTAGTAAGACAATTCATTGATCACATCTTGATGAGATGCATAAGGTTTAAAATGAAAAACAATATTAAAATAAATAAATATTTTTATTATATTGACAATGTTTGAATAAAATGTTTACGTATTTTGGAAATGTCGCAGTGGGCAATGTTGATAATACCCGGTCAATGTTAAGAGTTTATCCCTATTTACAAATAATAGCGAAATAATTATATTAATTATATCCCTTAAATATAGTAGACAACCATGTTTCATATTTAATTATATGATAACTTTGACCGGGCATTGCTCGATGCGCACACGCAGCATTTTATTGATCTCTTTGCGTCCTTCAGATCGTTGGATATTATGTACGCTGTATTTTATGGCGTGTTCGGACGAAGTGACTTTTTAAAATAAAATGTATTATTTATATATTTATGTTGAATTGACTTAAAACCATGTAATATAATATTAGCATAATATATTTTATGTTTGATGAAATATGTAAGTAATGTAAATTTATTTTTAATTGTGTATTTTAGAAGCAAAAATCTCAAGCTTCAGGAATGGATTAAAAATTATATAACTTTTAAACTATAGGTTGGAGTATGGTCTAAAGATATCCTAATTCTAAAAAAAACATTCCAAATCAAGAAACTTAGTATTATTTTTTTCTCTGCCCCTATACAAATTGTATAATAAATAAAATAAACATGATATAATAAAGTGTAAAAAAACAAAATGAATTGGGGTCTATAAGAAGTGGTAATACTTAGATCTCGCAAAAATAAAATGATAACTTATCTACTCTTTACCTGAATTAGCTGATTCTATCCAAAAGAATCTAGACAGTAGCTAGCCATAGCTATTTTAAATATTAGAAAAGATCTGTGGACATTTTTCGATCTACTTTGGTCACAAGTTCATTCAGAACTTTAAGTAGGAGTCTAGCTCATTTGTTATCTCTTTCTAGGTCGATAGATCGTTGTTAGATAAGGACGGATATATAAAACAGTCTACGTCTGAACAAGCCATAACATACCGTGACAAATACTTCTTATATATTCATTATATTGTAGCCATAAAAATGTGTGAAGTGAACGTAGCTCAAGACGCCAACTTTAAACAAATTTCGATCTTATAATAGTGATATAAAGTCTATTTTTCAATGAGTAAAGAAATATATGAGTAAAATATCTTTGCATACGTAATGGGCTGTAAATAACGTATGTTTCTATAAATGCTGTTGTTAAGAACTGCGATACTTGGATTACACCAACGTGATGGTATACCTTGACTTTAAATTTTCCTGCAAGTTGACCATACGTCATTTACACGTTACATTCTATGCTACGTCAGATATCTAGCCAAATTAATGCTCAGTATAGGTAAGGTAGCAATCAGTGTTGGGTACAAAATCGTGCTAGGAAAAGGCAGTTAGTCCAGGAGATAGTCAAAAGTGTCAAAATAATACATAAGTTACAAAAAAGTCTATTTTCCTGTAACAAAGTTTGTTTTAATAGCAATAATAAAGAGTACTATTTTTATAACATGTTCTTATTGTCTGGAAATATAGTTTTATACTAAACTCCTGGCCTAACTTCGCAAGCATGTGTCTCACTTAGCGATAGAAATTAAAACCAAATATTCAACTTGGGAAGTATAATTCTGTCAAAAACGTCTTTCTTGGAATTTGAACTGGAAAACACAGTTACTGAATTATATAATTATAATTATCAAAACTTAATAAAAAAGATATGAACACTTAATTAAATATAAAACATGTATATCAGCGCCATCTATCGAACAACAGACACAGACTATCGCTGCGTGGGCCGCATGCCTTTTATTTACGTGAAACGTAAGGTTCGTAACTCAATATTTGAGAGTGTTTTGTAGACGTCATAGTAGAAAAAAAAACAGATTCGCGCATATTTTTCATTATATATAATTATGTAAATTGTACATAGCATAAGTTCATTAGGTATATATTGTAAGAGATATATATTAAGTCGAGACTCACAATGAAGTATTGATTATAAGTACTTGATTGAATGTATATTTTTCAAATACAAAAAGTTAATAAATAATCTCTGTCCTTAATATATTAAATGATAATATATTGATGATAATTCTGTTATTTTTAAATAATGAACTCAAAACCAGGAGGATTTTATTAATTAATAATTACATTCAGCTGTTATGAATTACAGATCTAAGCATGATTAAATTCTTAAGAAGAAAATATATTTCTTTTATTACGCTGTTTATCTTATTTGGACAAGATTGAAAATCATGTAGGTTTAAATTAACATTATATATTATAATAACACAAAGTTATAAAATTGTAAGGACAATCATGCACAATGCAAGTGCTAAGATATTGTGCTATGAATATCATTCATTCGCTCTTTCATCTCGATAATTTTAATATACACATAAAATATTAATTAATACTTAAATAAATAATGCAACAAACAAATAACACAATGTCTACTTAAAACTGAAAATCACTGAATATGAAATAGGAAATTAACGATAATTTAATTAAAATATACCGTGATAAAATACTTAAAAAGTAGTCTTCAATAACATACAAAATCTTGTTGTTAATATTATAAAAAAAAAGAAATTAAAAATTAATTATTTCTCACCAATCTTCTAACTGCATTGTAACAAAGTGTAACCTTTCAAAATGTGTAGTAATAAAACCAGCGCCTACATTAAAATACTTATCGATAAATAACTCGCAAGACATTGTCCACCTTATACCATTTGAATAGAGTTCATTTTTAATTAACACAACAGTAATTATAGTTCAAATCAATTATTTTCCAATTAATGTTCGTGAAACGATAGCAGGTATACGGCCGGAAGGTGGCGCTGTGCTGTTATGTAATGAATAATAGTTTTCAATGAAGGAAATACAGATTTGTAGTACTATGTAAGTAATGAGTTTTAGGAATACATTACTTGGGGCATCAATGATTATAATTAATAATACAACTTACACAGTAAATAACTTTCTTTATTAATTTAATTAAAGTTTTGAAAATTGTACTTCCCAAATCTGTTATTCTAAATTATTCGCCACTGAAACCACTGTTGGGTTTTGTTATACAAAGGTATGGACTTTGATCTTCACAGTTTATCCATGTGATATTCTAAGTAGCTTTAGATCTAAGTAACTTTCATTTTGTTTAAATGGAACTAAGATGGATCGTCGACTTTAAAACTCCTTTGTTTTAAAATCAATTCTAGTGTTTAAAGCAATACATCTTCTACTTTAACTTATTCATATTCACTTAAAAGTTTAATCTTAAAAATAATTACATATTTGTATGTCTTAGTTGTAACTAGCGCCACCTACCAAGAATCGAAAGCCTAATTATATAAAAATTACATTAGTTTAATAGTACATGCTAATTTAGAAAACAACAGTCAGCCTCATAATATTAAGAATTAATTTCTATATACCGCTTCTGGTACCGCTTACATTTACTTTTAACCAATGACCGACCTGGGACTAGTACCCAAAACTTTACATTTGGTGATTGCGATTAAGGCGATATCGTTAAATAGTATTCAAGTTTTTCGTGAGATGAATTCTCTAAAGATCTTTAAATAATTATTTAAAGATCAACGGCTTACTCACGCGCATTCTCGGCATCGCTCGACTAGTTTCAGACTCAATAGGAGTCCAGTTTCAGAATCATGAGCTGACGCGGCGGCGCGGCGGTGTCGCGAGTCGAACTCTGCGCGCGAGTCACTCTCGAGTTGAATCTTTAAATAATTAAGTATTCAAGTTGGTTATATTAAGTTTAAGTTGGTACCATTAATGTATTTATAAGCATTTATTCACAAATTTGAATTTATGCTTTTTTTTAACTCTTCAGAAATTGCATTTTTTAAAACATACTTTTTGTTTAAATGCGTGAAAATCGAGCACTTAATTTAACATTGCATTGGGGTTAATAATAGTTCGAATATGTAATATTTTAACACCACAAAAGTACATAATTTTTTTCAGTTGCAATTCTTAGGTGCTCGCTTTTCGTCAACTATGTAATATAATAATTTTTCTTTACTTTCTAAATATGATGCATATCTATTTTATATAAAACTAGGAATTGAAATAAATGCAATCAATATATATATACATGAAATTGTATGTTTGTGAATGTCAAATTTTTATACAGGGTTTCTATACTTACAGTTTTATTTCCAAGCACAATTCTATATTGTCAGATCTGAACGTATACAATTTATGTAACATATTTTTTTTAGAATTTATTTTAATGATGTGTATAGATTTACATGTTAGCTCAGTCTAAGTGTAGTGATATTCAATTTAGTATGCCTAGTTTTGTAAAATCATTATTAAGCTTATTCATATGTTGTTTAGTATCTTAGTAAATTGACTCGGATAAACATCGTTCGAAGTCTACTTTCATTAGTTGATGAATTAGTTGTGGCATCTCTCGATTCTACTAATTAGTCGAATAATTTAGTAGTCTCTTATCGACTATGCTTATTTTTAAGTAATGGAATTCTTTAGAGTTGTGAATGAGCAATTTATTTTATAGTATGTAAGTCACAAAATTATTGATTATTAAATAATTAGATAAAAAGAACGCGAAGTTGATCCTATCGAAGTGTTATTTATTTAGGGATTTCACGTTAAAGAACAATAAGAATGATATGTTAGTAGAATTTATTGATTTATTGAAATAAAAATCTGAATGAATTAATTTTGTTCTATTTATTTACTTTGTATTCATTCGTTTCATAGCGATTTTGTTTTTAAGCGCCATTTAGATTTTACTATAGGTCGTATCTACCATAGAAAAGACTCGAGTGGCCCTTTAGAATCTTTTAACTATAACAATACACGTGCAAGAAAAACTACACAATAAGGGCCACATAGTTTTAAACAAACCCCAAAAGTGTAACTCATCTATCCATTCGTGTATAAAAATATTCGTCAGCTACTATAGCAGGATAAGTTTTAATGTGTTATTCAGTAAATATTATAGAAGCGCACATACACACACACACAAACCATGAAATTCATAAGTGTTCAGCATGAATGTTGCCAGTGCAGCTCCAACTGTCAAAAAAATTATTTCTTCAACTGGCAATAGAAAAACATTTTAATTATTTATTTTGCTACGTAGTAACAATGTATGAAATATAATATAATTTCGCAATCACAATGATTGTGTTGTATCAGTAATGCAATAAAAGCCGAAAGCTCGATAACGCTCATTGCACAACGGACGCGATATTAAAATACATCTAGCAGCAAATCTTAATGCGATAACACCATTTTATAGGTTTTTCATGAAACCCAAGTAAATAATAACCTTGAATGTCGAACATCTGTGCAATACTCTCTTAAAAGGTAAGGTAATCATTTTACATTGAAGTAATATTATGGGCTGTACCTTACGAACTAGATACCTATATTAATCTTTCTTTTGCAAAATTAAGGGTAGGTTCGGTAGGTTGACCTATTTCTTTTTCACTGTTTGTCCGAAAAACTCAAACTATATTGCATATCCGACGCCCGTTAATCGTTAGATCTAGCATTATAGACTCATCGATTCATCTGTTATGTCATCGATTACGGTCCAATTTTTTTGATCCTGAGTTAACTTAACCAATGGTTAAATATGCTAAGTAATAGTTTCGAATTTCGGTAAAACGGTCTTGTTTGTCTATCAAAGGGCCCAATAAGTCGGAGGGTTAATTATTTAACCATTTGTTAGAGAAAAATTTACGGATAAACACGTTCTACCGAAGTTTGAAACCATTAGTTAGGATATTTTACTATTGGTTGAGTTAACTCGGGATCAAAAAACTGGGCCTTAGAGTTAGAGACGGTAGAGAATCCATAAGTTCTTTGGTTATATCTAATTCTTCAGCTTCGCTTTTGAATACTCCTGTAGTCTACATGAACGCTATCAATGACTATCAGACCTCTAAGTTAATGTCTTTTTTATTATTTATCTTTTCCTTCTTGAGCCTCTTTTTCAAATGTATACTACCCACTCCTTCCTTTCACTCTTCATGCATTAGACTAAAATAATTGGATTATTTTAAATTTCTAGCATAATAATTTATAATGAGTTTTTTAATTGAATAGTAGCTACTACTTATACTTCCAAAATGGAAAAGCTGCAATGACTTATTATACATGCTTCCGAAATTGCTGAAACGAGCTGCTCTTAAATTATTACAGAATATTGAGAAGGACACAGCTAAAAGGTCAATGTCAAAAATAGGTCGCAGAGGCTAGGAGCTATCAAGAGCTGGAGTTCGTCGTTAACTGTAGGTCCTGGAAACACCTGGATGAGGGACGCACAGTGCTGCAGTAGATGAAAAAAAGGCAGGCCTATTATGAATAGCGGGTGATTCCCCGCTTGTATGGTGATGATGATTAAATACAAATGTCTCTTTCACTTCATGTTGAAAAATAAGCTGGTAACATCTAGATTTAAAGATGATGACTGGTTTGGGTGAGTAAAGCAACTTTAAATATAATTGCAACTACAATGACTAAGTAGGTACGTACCTACTCAGGTTTTAAGCCCAAGAACAATAGACCTAATAAAAGCAGCACTATTTTTCCTACTCCTATAAACTTCTTCTGATTAATTTCGTTGCGGGTTTCAAGACAGTTAATTGTTTCCCTGCGACACATCGAGCTCAATTGTTTCGGTGGTATTCATTGGTTATCATTTTTTTTTTAATTAATATTACTAGCAATGTGGGTCGCACATTACTAGTAATCTCGTTAACCCCTCGTGCTAAGCTAAGATGCTTGTGTTACGAGTGGGTTCACATTGTAGATAGCTGGCGTATATGAGTTGCAATGATTGGCATGTGAGGCGGACTCGTCCCATAATAAATAATTAATGAAAGTAGAATAAAGTGAGTAAGGTGAAAATTGGTAAGCAGTTTTTGATGCCTTGCAATGGACTGAAATTAATAGTGTGTGTTAATTCTGATGCTTAAATTCAGCACCAAAGCTTCAAAAGACCAGATCAACCACGGGAGTTAAATCCTCTCGCTGACACCACATGCTGTTTCCAAAACAAATGAATAATAACCGGTCCAGTGTATACTGCCCCCCTAATGAATCACCATGATAATACAGACAGATGATTGAATGAAAATAAGCGTGTTGATATAAGATTAATACTCTTTCCTGAAATCCAATTAGCTAGTTCCCAAGGTCCAGTGCATAATAACTTGCACATGTAAGTATAGTTATTGCTATGAACGTACGAACTATCACAATGATTTTACTGGACGGTATTGTTGAGTATAAAATATTTTATAGTCGCGATAAGAGCGCGGACAATTTTACGCCATGAAAAAATTCGCGTTTTTTTTTATATATATTGAACTTTGTTGTGAGTTACGCAAACGGAAAAGTGTTATGTTTATTGGTTGTTAGATCTTCAAGGATTTTAGATACGATATTTAACTGTTGTTAGGTTGACCGCAGTTATCAAACGATAAAACTTTCTTTCAACTATTGGATCTGACAAACATCTATATACGATATCTACTTACAAACAAAAAATCAGCATAACTATACACCTGTTTCTTAAATCATGCAATTTTTATTTGTTAAAAGTACTTATACACCGATACATACAGTAGTTCCTAAACTATGTAGGTAGGTAAGTACATTATCCCTAGATTACCTACAGACAAGTTCTGAAAATAAAGAATTCTTACAAACAAGAATTTCATTACGTGATAATGTCTTGTCCCTACTTCTATTGCTTCTAAAGAAACCTTTTCTAAAAAAGAAGAATATAATATAATATTCTTCTTTTATAATTTTATATATTATATAAAATTATAAATGACAAAAAATTTTCAAACTCTAGAGAAAATTAAAAGTTAAAAAGTAGGTAGGTAATTGACTAGAACATATGCCAGAAACGAAAATTAAAATAAACAATTTCAATCAAAATATTACCGTTAAAATCCAATTACATAGATAATAGATATGTATATTAATGACGGCTACCAAATATAGTAACGCTACAAAATATTTTAGCTCTAAATGTAAGTAGTTCAGTCTGACCTCCTGGCTCTATCTGCGCATATTTCATACATGAGCATGCAGGCCCTGACCACACACCGAGTGGACCCCACAAAGTCCAGCTACAACATTGTCCACAGTTAGAGGTTAGCTATTCACCCCATCCGTGAATAGGTCGGCCATATTACCGTTTTGTGCAAACAAAAGGCAAAACATGATTTTCTCGTGGTCAGATTTGCATTTGTGTCACTTTTATTGCTCCTACGAATAAATGTGTAATGAATAGAATACGTGGTATTTGACGGAAACATTATATATATTTTCTATGTGAAAAAAAGTAAAAAAATCTGTGAAAACTTCTAATCTAGGAAATATTTTCATTTTCCAGAAATGGCCCTGTTCATGAAACCAACTCCTCGACCACTTAAAGCGAGTGAAACAAATACTGAATAAATAGATTAAATAGTGATAGATGAATAGGTTAATAATGGACATCGTTCACGTAAAAATATCAAATAATACCAAAGTCAAAAAAGTGAGGAAGCCTCTAAACTTTTCCAAATAATAAATTAACTTAAAACAATAAAAATACCCAAGTCATTCACCCAGTTCATCAATTTCTATATCAACTGTGCTCTCATACAAATTAGTTTCCTAATTATAAAAGGTTTGTGATTTAGAACACAGGCTCAGTCAAATACATTATCGGGCGTAATTTGAAATAAAAAAATCACTCGACAACAATGCAATCGTAAAATGTTACAATAACTAGGTTACTGAACACAAACTAACCGTTAAAGGGCTTGTAACTAGGAGAATTGTGCTTTATTTCATGTTACGTTTATGCCTTTGTAGGAAACTTGGTGGACTGTAAATTATATTTACACAAAACAATCGTTAAAGGTACATATCGGACATATAGTTACAAAACTAAAAGAAACACCAAGTATTTGAGAATTTATTAATGTAACTAAGGAACTGCGTGGGACTGGAGATGTCGTAGCGGTTTTATGACTGGATTCGTATGCACAGGTGGCGGGGTCGAACCCCGGGGTCGAACCCAGGCATGTACCAATTTAACTTTTTCGATGATATAATATATAATTTCTATTTAATTCTAAGACAACATTGACAAACAGTGAAGAAAAACATCGTGAGGAATCATGCATTCAAAAAATTTGAATCTGAAATCGCCGACCCGCAATGAGCAAGTGTGGTGATCAATGCTTGTTCCTTCTCTGTATGGGAAGAGGCCCCAGCAGTGGGAAATTTATAAGCCGGTATTATACAAAGGAACTTCGAAATAGGTTTCTTAGTTATTCTTTATTCATAATAAGCAAATGATTTTAAAGCGAGATAGATTGATTACAACAGTGTTTTTTGATCTGAATTTATATATGGATGAGCTTGGCTCAGGAACGGAGGAAATAATAGGACAAGAGAGTGTGACATATCAGTATCAAGACTCTTGATACTATATGATACATCACGCTGAGCATAAGTCTCTTGATTCAAGTGACTTATGCTCAGCATGCGATGAAAAGGACTGTTAGTGATAGAAATACGTACGAAAAAAATATATTTTAATATTAACATAAGGTTATAGGGACCATTCAAAAAGTAAGTACAACAAATCCCTGCCATAGCTTTCCTTGAAATCACCGTAAAGTGAATATAATGAATATTATAATATAACCTGGGCAGAAGTGTATTCTATATGTTATAATACGTATATACTATATCTTAATGAAACTAAGAAATATGGTTGGCCAAACTAAAAGTTAAGGAGAAAACAAAGTTTCATTGAGCATGACTCAATGAAACTTTGTTTTCTCCTTAACTTTATGCAGATAAAAATTAACCAGGAGATCCTTCACGGTTTTTTGGTACCACTAAACTTCCTGGTTAGTTGCAATTTAAGACTTTAGAATAATTACGAAAGGAAAAAATTACAAAACCTTAGAAGAGAACCAACCCAGCTGCATAAACAGTTTTGACAAGACATACGGTATAACCCTCGAAATATACTAACCAGAATATCAATCAGAACGTAGTTCACAACATATTAGACTTTAATACAAATTATCGAAAAAGTGGATGATGATTCATAAAGATAACCGAAGCAAAGGGACCAGACAGTCATTACTAAGTTGCTTTTCTAATGAAGAGCTGTGCTTCCCCAATCATGAACAAGGAAAGATCCGTTGGCTAATTGGCAACTAAGTATGTAAATCATTTGATGTTGGATCTTCTATGATCTTCAAACAGAAAATAAGATGTAGGTTAGGTATACGATCGGAGCTTTTCATACCTATGGAACAGAGCAAATTGATCAGAATAGGGCTGGTTGAAGAATCTGTAATTTCTCATCTATTTTGACATCTTCTATGATCTTCAAACAGAAAATAAGATGTATATTAGGTTAACGATTGGAGCTTTTCGTACTTATGGAACAGCTCAAATTGATCAGAATAGGGCTGGTTGAAGAATCTGTAATGTCACATCTATTTTGTCACTTTTCTGAGCATTACAGAAGTGGACTTGAAAATAGTTAGTTTCGAAATTACAATATGAATAGTTTAGCTAGTTGCATATGAGAAATTTTTAACAACAGCTGTGCACACAAATAATTTGATAATGCAACTCAAGTATGCACACTCACTTCTAAAACAAAATGGAATCACGGGGAAGTTCGAATGTTGGGGCTAGCCGTCTTAGCGTTTATCTGCCCATATCATTTCCTTCATCTTTTCTTTTGTATCCTATTTTGTTAACCCCATTTATTGGGTCTTAACAGAAACTTAACTCTTAGGAATTTTGTCTGCTTAGTTACAATGACTTCGTGGTAATAAAAAGAAACTTCAAACAGAAACCACAACTTCAAAGCCCTTTTAAAAAGGCTCTCTAAGCTCTAATCTAGAGACTAATTAACCTATTTCCGCCTTACACAACTAAAGCCTTTAATGAACGAGCGAACAATGGAGGAAATGAACAAAAAACTTAATTCTGCAGCATATGGTCTCGGTTTTTCACAAAACGACAGAATAAGAAAAACTGAAACATGTGGGCCAACTCCAATCACCTTGAGAGCATATTTAATCAAGATATTGACGTTATTCCCACACATTTTAGTTAATTTTCGTGGCTAAGACATAACAAATGAAATTTTCAGAAAAAAAGAAAATATTCAATATCAGGATACCGTAAGTAAGAAAAGTCCTTTGCTTAAATAAAAAAACTCACATGGAAAATTCCAATTGTAAAAGACTATGGGTTCGTGGCTGCCAGCGTGAAAAAAAGAAGTGTGAACCAATCACGGCGAGTCACGTGTCGCAGAGTCCGGTGGGCGGCGGAGTCCCGGCTGGTCGGGGGCGGCTGGTGAAGAACTATGACGCCAAACGACTCGAGCCGGGGCGAACAAACTTGCTAACAGACAAATAGTTTGCTCAATCCGCTCGGGTTGTCTCGCTGTCATGTCATGCCTCTGACATCACGCGGCAGGCACGACGAAGAGCTGCGCACGCGCCGGCCGCCACACAACAACTGCTTGAAAAACGTAGTAATGTGTGCACAAATGTTTTCTGAAACAATTCTAAAGGAGTTTTCTACTATTACTTTTGTAATGTTGTAGGTTAAAAGGCAAGTTGGACGTTTTAGAAATGGCTGTTTCCGTAGGCCATTGTTTGTCGCCGGGGCTTGAGTACGAGCTTGCAAGCGCCTCATTCATCGGTCATCGTTTGAGAACCTGATAGGTGTTGATCATTGCTTTGCAATGCTCAATATCTTTCATGAAATTTACGTATACCACAGCTTTTGAGGTTTGATAGGCTCTTCCTGTACGTTTCTAGATTAAGAAAAACACGTTTTATAGGAATTATTCTATACTCCCCCCCAATCATAATTATCATTCCTTTGATTGGGTATTGAAAGTTTACTCGTGGAATTGAATTTTGTAGCAGTTTCGTGGCTTGGTTGAATATTATCGTTCAGCATTCAGCGATAATTATCAATAGTATCGCAGTTCGGGTGGGAGAACACGATAAAAACTACGTGGTGGTACTAAAATTAAACAACTATAGCGCAGCTTTGCAGCTCCCCTTTGGCTGCTTTCTTCTTTACAATGTCTGCTGAATGAGTTTCCTATTGAGATAATAATATGCATCATGTAATGCTATGACAATCTAATATAACAGACTGATCGGATAGCCAAGTAGAAAGCCACTCCAATTACAACAGCGGGCGACGTGCTGCGGGTCAAATGCCTGTGTTCTTTATGTTTGTAAAACATCGTGATGCAGTGATTAAGTAGGGCAGAAGTCTGGAAAATATTGGATAAATATTTTCAGGTATTTTGTAGAGCAGATGCATTTAGACAGGTAAACCCGTTTATATTGCCTACGCTATATAGAACAATGAACCTCATTAATTGCATGTCATCGGGGTCTAACCCACATTCTAGCTCAAAAACCCAAGCGTTTAACCACTGCGCCATAGAATCAAGCTTTCAATTTTCAGTTGGTAAATCTAGAAAAGTCCATTTTCCTACAGTACATGTGCTGTGCTGAGGAGTCGCAGGTAGCCGGCGACCCACATTGCGCGCGCGCAGCGATCGAACGCTTTATCGAATGTTGATAAAACTTTAACGGCCGCAGCCCTAGCGGATAAGCCTGCACCGTGAAATCGACGCCTGCGCACCTAATTACTATACACGATATTTGTGTCAAGTGTGATTGCAGTTCTTTATAGGTTTTCAACGAGATTTTTGATGAAATTTTGACGAGATTTTTAAGTGAGGGGGATAATTGATCGGGAATCTGTTTTGTAAATAAGTGTGTCATCTAGAAAACTGATTAAAAATTATATTGGCCTCTAATATGTATGTCCTTATGTAGTAGTGAACCACCCTAGATGTACATAGGTATAGACAATAGCCAATTTGAATTCACAGGTAGTCACTTAATGAATAATAATATAATTGAATTTACGAAGGTGATGAACATTTTGGACGGATGCTCTATAAAGACACCATCATTTTTGTTGGTATGTAATAAGTATAGGTATTTGGATGTACTTACCTACCTAATAATAGAAAATCGTTTATAAAAGTGATTCTCGTAATTATCTGGTTTACAACATTCGAATTCTCCGGCTTTCCAATTAAGTTTTAAACATGTTTTATCAGATTGGTTCATCTGATTATTTTTGTAGAGTCTTGGCGAGGCATTCATCTTGAGGCAGCCTTTTATACTTCATTGGACTATGATTGCTTCTCTGTGTCTAAGTTTAGTTATATTACATTATTTTATATTATTGATTACCAATCTGTTGGTTACCTGTCTTCTTCTACTTGGAAGTGAAGTGTTATGATAAAAATGAAAAACTGTGAGTTTTGTGACACAATTTTAGAACTTCAATTTTCTTGTATGCTAAGTATGTGTGTGCCTATGTACTTCATCATACATACTAGTCTGCATAACCTACTTACCGACCGACGCCTACGGTAAACAAATAGCAAATGTTGGGTTTGTGAGCAATGAAACAATATTATTAATTTACAAGGCGTTTCTCACCTTGTGAATTACATTGAACATATTTTACTGTCGTATTAATATAAAAAAAGGTTTTTTCTACGTAATTACTAGATGTGACATGGTAGTTGTATATGATAAAATATGTCGCAAGATATATTTTTATTACGCAAGTTACGAAAATAAGCTTTTCGTCGATTTTTATTTGTGGAATAAGGTATGGGAGTTTCTAAGGTTTTATATTGTTATTTCTATCCATCTAATATTCAGTCTTATAGTCACGACCCTTTTACATTGCCTAATTTCCTAATAAACCCATATATCTGCTTCCTAAAGTAGTAATGAATACACGCTTTTTTGGCGAATTCCTGAAATGTAGAGCAGATTTTTAAAAAGCTCTTATCAAATAGAGCGCAAGACGAGAGCCCCAAGAATATCCAGTTTCTAGGTCCACTGTCCCTAGGGGAGACAATCTCAATTTCTTCCCTATTATAGGTAATACGCACATACAGGCGCCTCTTCGGTAGCTCTTCCTTAGCGACGCTACCGTTGCTGAGAAAGTAAGCTGCCGATATGAGGATAAGCTGGTTAATTGCTAAAACTGTTTTTTTTTTACAAAATTGTGTGTTTTATACGGACATATATATAAATGGTTTGTTTGAACTTTGAAGAGAAAAAGAGAGCAATTTATTATATCTGACAGTTTGAATTTTTGAAACAAAGAGGTGTTAGAAAGAAGCCTTTAAAAAAGCGTAGGTAAGGAGATAAGTTAAATGGTTTGTGATTAAAAAAATGAAAATCTCTCGATTCTGTAAAAATATTATCTCAAAGTTGTTTTGCGTTTAGTTAAAGGTTATTGGCCCTTAGCCTACGTGTCGATGGGATATTATTACCTACTCAGTTAACCAATACTCAACGTTAATGAGAAAATTGGTGACACATTCAACACCAACCGTGCTCTATATTTTTAGTTTGTACTTATTACATTCTGCACGTATTATTTATGTTCCAACATTACTCTATATTAGTCTGCTCACATACCGTTATCATATAAACATGATAACATGGACAAACAATGCATTATTATTACACCTATCTAGTGTCCTGTTTCTAGGGAACAGAGCCCAAGTACCTATAAATGTTAGCCGCGAAATACGAAAACAAACTTTCACATTCAAGCACTTAAAGCCATACTGCGTGCTTCATAGTTGAGTGATGTGTTGTGGGTAAATGTAGTGGTGAGAATATGTATGCGGTTAACAATGTAAGCTGTAGTATTATCCTATAAAGGTCAGTTGGGAGTTTGAACGCAGTGACCACGACGCGCGGCCGACAGCGTACGTTATCACAGCCCGCCACACGCTACACCTCTCTACACAAAAATCTCGAACGGGAATACCGGATACCAACGCAGCCCTAAGAAAATATAGCCGTCTCTCTTTAACATACAAACTAAAGCCCGCGTTTTGTATTCCATCCTTGTTCCTCAACCGCGAAGCGATATCGCGCTATGCTTATAGTTAGAAATATGTAACTGAATAGTTTACTTTTGTGTGTAGTTTTGCCAAGTTGATGTCGTTCGAAATTAGAATCGCTGCATGTTTCGATGTTAGAAATGCGTGAAGTGGATTGAAAGTAATTTTTACGTGGTGCAGTGTTCAGTGTTTTTTTTATAGCAAATGTAAAATGCGTACGGCCGAACGATGGCGCGCAAACGCGACATTTTTTAGATTCCAATAATGGACGAAAGTTTGTGATTTTCTATTGATTATGTGTTGTAATTATAAATAACAGTGGTGTTTAATTGTGATAATGATTAACGGGAGATTTCGTTTAATTGACGTGAGTAATTACTTAAACTATAAATATATATTTAACTATTTTCCTTATTAATTTCCTGTGATTAATTGTAATTTATTTAGATGTAGTTGCAATAAGATAAAAGTAAATATAAATACCTACTTGTTATCAAATAATATTTTCCTTGTATTGTAGCAGACAAACAAAGAGCTGGCACGCAGCCAGACGCCAGTGTGGAACTTTAAATTTATCATCCGATATTTATTGCCAGTGATAAATGCTTTACATTATTTTCGTATTTTATTAACTCTCATAATACAGCTAAAAGATCCTTCATCTGCAGGCCTTGTAATAACAAAGTACACTAAAATGTCATATTTACTGCTAATGCATTTATTGACATTCTAAATGCATCTAGGTATGTGGTACCTATACATAGGAACCTGTATGTTGTACCTAAGTGGTGCCTTTGCATGCACAGGCTGCATAATTTATTTGGAGAGGCATAAACTGAGCGCGGTTTTCGCATACCTTGAAAATAAAGTTTGAATTAGATTGGTAAGTAGGTACCTACTTCCGATTATTAATTGTTCAGTGAATATAATTGATAAGCACTTAAGGAAAATAAATAATTACCAATATTAAATAAATATCTTGGGACAATCTCACACACGGCCATCTGATCCCAAACTAGGCAGAGCCTGTACTATGGTAACCAGACAACTGATAAACATACTTATATATTTCTAAATACATACATATTATAGATAAATAACACCCAGACCATATGTTTTCAAAAATGAGCAAAAGGTAGAGATTCGAGATCAAAAATCTCGCTTCCAAACATCCGATATTGTTGAAAACATTCGTACCTACCTACATAACGAAACGAAAACGAAATCATAAATGATTAGTCACTCGCATCCTCCTTTCCATGGCATTTAAGTATTTATACCTAAAACATTTACTCCCACTTATATCTATTATAGAAGTTTGGCGCGATCGTTGCTGTCGTAAATTGCGCTGGCTTTATGCTAGATAGACCAACAGCTAGGGATTCTGTACAAAAAATACGAATATCAACCACTATTTAAATTAAAGACGCTTTTAACATCAAAATCATTTTTACGAGTGTTCCTACGACAATTCTGCATCCCAAAGACTTTTCAGTGTCTGTACCCATAGGAAGCGCCTTAATTTTAAAGGGACGTAAAGCATGGATGCCTTCCCTGGAATTCTGTACACATACCTACTTAGCATGGTCTTAAACGAAAGAATACTAAAAAGTTAAAAAAGGGAATACAGTACTGGTAATCAATGTAGGCTACAAAAAAACAAGGTGTATTTGTAGATTGGAAAAGGAAAACAAATATTAGAGGACGTGAGAAAGCAGCTCAAATTACAGAAAGTTGTTACGAAGTCGCTGTGTATGCTGTGATTAGGCTTGAATAACCGTATGTCGTCGTAGATTACTTAGTCAATAATAGTGTAACATCGAAATTGACCATGAATGCATAAATATCGCTTATCGATTTTCGAAACTCTTTTAACCAAAAGAAGAGAAAGTTATAAATCTCAAACAAATCAGGCTTTATAATGTCTAGGTGGACCTAGTTGGTCTCAGAGAGTATGATAGATTGCAATGGAGAAAGAAACGACTAATAATAAACTATATCCTAAACCAATAACTATTATGAAGGTGCTGCTATGCTAAAGCTGACTATACAACGTTCAAGATGGGACAAAGAAAACTGTTAAAGAATTTTGAGTAGCTAATTGCATATAATCATTTGTAATGACTGCTTTTTAATAGAAATTATGAAATATGATTTAGTATAGGTTCCTCTTTCACTAATCTTCGCTTTCGTTGTTTTTGACTCCGAATTTCTTTTTTCTGATAATTGTTAGTTTGGTTGTACTACCTCTTGGTTCATTTTAGACAAGAAAGCAAATAAATCGTGCTCAATTAAAACATATTCATCATTCAATAAATTTAATTTGGTATTTATGGTGCAAAGATCACGTCACCGGTTCGCAAATTCTCAGAAATAATACGAAGGTCCTGAGTATATATTTATTTCCTAGAGACCCAATATCTTTACATGTGTCGTCATCGTATTGTAAAAATATACGAGTATGATATGGAACATACATTTTGCACCAACTCTAAATAATATGGGATGAGGACAGAAATAATTATAATTTTATTTTTGGCAAGATAACTATTTAATTTATTTTAGTACTTGATTACCTTCACTTAGAAGAATTTATCAAACAGTGCTTCTTCATCTTCAGACACGTCTGGTGTGACCAGTTTCTCAACTTTGGATTCTATCTATCTTCTATATGGACTTGGATCTATGGTTCCACCACGAACTAGGTCCTATTTACTTTAAATATTTATGAAAGTATGTTAAAACAAGATATGGTAGCATGTACTACATTGACGACTGAACGTCCTAGAAACTACTGTGGAAATAATCTTCGAAATGCCTATTCGTCTGAATTAGCGTGATGTTTAGATACAGCATATATTAATTAAAAAAATGTTATTAGTAAGTTCAAAGAGCACTCTCAAAAAGAGAAAGAAAAAAGCATTATTTTCCTTTTATCACACAGTTTATTTACTTAATCAGAACAAAAATATATTTGTTGACGTAATCCATTATACCTACATATTATCTTTAAAAAACATGTCATTCTTCTTCTTTTCGAGTCGATGGTACACTATTCTAAAAAAGTATTTAAATTTGATGCGCCCAGTAGTTGGCCACATTAACTGCGGCGTCATTGGCCTGATTCAAATCTTCCAAAGTGCAGGTGTCCGGACACTTTGGGCACTCCAGTAAGTGCGGCATTGTCTGGTAGGGAACGCCGCACTCGCACTGGGTATCCAAAGGGTCTATGATCCCCCATTTTGCCAAATTGTGTCTGCAGCGACCTACCTGGCTTCGCAATCGGTTGAGAGCTTTCCATATAGGCCACTGCAGATTCCCTCCGGGCGGCAGATGTTCCTGAGGTTGAATGTAGTTAGCTGGTGGTGGGTGCTGTTCTTCCCAGATCTTGCACCGTGCTTTAGGTGGCGAATCTTTGGTGGATTGCGTACTGCGAATAAAGCTCTTTCGGCTCCTAAGTCTTCCTGGGGTATTATTGTAGTCGTAGAGAGGGTGTCGGGCATCTGATTCCTGAGCAAGCTTTTCAGCCGCGCACGCGACCTCCCTTCTCACGATAGGTGGAGCTATACCAACCATAAAATATCACATACTTTGCAACATGCTTTATTCAAATCGCAGTCGGGAAAGTTAATCAAACATTTAAAAAACAAAAAGCATATTAAAATTTACTTTAGATAACCATTAAAATTTAATAGTGACTGATAAAGATGTCTCAGATCACCATTCTACAAGTATATGGGCCGCGCCGGCAAGGTCGGTTTTTGAGCATATCCGCTAGTTAACTGGCTTCCTCCGGCATCTTCGACTAATAAGATAATGTACCAGCATGTGCAGCTAACAAGAAATCACGTGTTATGAACATTGTAAAGAAGATTCATATGTCTAACATAATCAGACCTAACCTAGTCTAATTTCGTGGAATCTGGGAACGCAAGCTTTCTTTTTTGTTTTTCCCATTATCTGTATTATGTTTTACCCTGTAAATAACCTTTCTACGAGTTTAATATTTAAAGAATCCAATCAGTAATAGACTTAGTTGTAGTTAATTAGGTTATCAACCGAATAAAATGACAACAATATTTTTTTCTTTCATTATTATCATTCATTTATTCATTTTTTTTACATCACTATGCAAAAAATTTACAGCATTTTTTGTTTACCGAGGAATAGAGCATGAGTGTACATTTTAAGGAAATAATACAACACATGTGCTGTGAAGATTCAAACTGTTGCGCCATCGCATGATAATGTGACGTAAAATACATACGATTGATACAGAATTATATATTTAAATAGGATATCTTCCTTATTCCATCCAGAACTTCTGGACTGTAATGTTCCTTTGTCAAAGGCAACTTTACTTTGGGTAAATCGACTCTTTGCCTTTGTAATTTAAACAATCTAACTGACGATATCTTAATGGACCTCTTGGTAGGTTACACCTGAACCATTTATTTGTATTTTACTAGGAAGAAACCGTACTTATGGACCGTACTTACTGATCACTTACAATATTTTCCTCCTTCCGCTGGATTTTTTGTCAACGAAGCTCAAATCTCACGAAGTCTCCAAGACCCAAAAAATAAAAATAATACCATAAACTTCAGGTATCATGCTTTAGTTACAATTTGTATTCTTTCTCCATAAATCAATAGTATACAAAATAATACTCGCCCTTGGCCCTGGCTGCCTGACATGAACATAAACAACTAAAAACAAATGACTCAAAATGTTTTGAAGCTTGCAATAACGACGTACCAGTCAAGTCCGTGTGTCACAGGCCATCCCGTTTATATTTAGACGGATTATAGAGAAATTACGTCATCACCGCCGAATGTCTGCGCAGACGCATGGCCACCGCATTGTGTCCAACATTATTTTATTGTGTAGTTGTGATTGAAACGTTAATATTTTTTTGGAGGAAGTGTGCAGAGTGCGCTGGTGGAAGAAAACCACCTCATATAGTCGCGACCCTAAGTCATGAGGGAACGAGGAAGAACTTGTATGCTGAAGATTCCCGCCACAACATACAAATCAGTCTTATTAAAAGATATACAATATTCAAAGTACTTAGTTAAATCGTTAAACCACGAGATCAGGGATTCCTTACTACCCAGTCAATGGGTTTTACAGTTATAGTTGCGCGATGCAAAATATATAGCTGCAACTGGTGGAAAAGGAAATAAACTACAAAGGTTTTTTTTTGGTTCCCGTTGGAAATCCTCATGGTCTATCTCCGTCCTGGGGAAGACGGAGGGGCGTGCCGGACTCCTACCGGCTAAAACCTCCGGAGTGCTTCTCCATTCCCTTTTGATAGGGTCCCAAGGGAATGCATTTCGCAATACTACCGCGATAAATAAACTACCACCTACCTCAACAGTCCGTCCAAATGGAAGTTGAGCATGATGTGAAGACACAAAACACCTACTTGATCTGGCCGTAATAAAAACTTGTGCAAATCTCAACATCATATTTCAGAGCATGCTATGTGCATACCGCATAGTTCCGCATTATTGCTAAAGATAACAGTAACGTGCATTGCGCACACGCATCATTGTAACACTTTCGTTCTGAATGCTTTTATTAAACATTATAGCTTGATTATATTAAACTACTAATATACTAATACATATATATTTTACACTTTACCCTATACATTTGATAAAAGGATTGCGAAAGTCAAATACAGAATGATGGTTTAAGAATCTGGTGTTCAGCAGATTATATGTTAAGCCAGGAAGATGGCCTCTTCAAAATTTTGGCTAGGGTTAAAAAAAGACTTTTAAGAATTTCCTGCATGTTAAATTACTTACGCTTTCATTGCCAACGGTGATAGAGAAAAACAAATCAGTTTCGGTTGCCAATAGTGCAAGTAAATAGTAATCAATAACAATTAGTCATGTCACTCTTATAAACGATAATTAAGCGGACTTCATTTTGATAAATCGTAATAGAGTTGAGGATTAAACCGGAGGGCCCTTATTCACTAAGTCCATGCGGTTAACGTGCTTTTAAGTGTCGGTTTAAGAGAGGCTTTTCTCTTTCGTCTTAATATACTTTTAGTAAAAACCTGTTAAATGGTCTAAAATGGCCTTTAGATTATACCAACACTACCCAGTGACTCTCAGAACACAAAAAAAGATTTGACGACCCGAGACCCGGGTTTCTTGAACTATAATCTGCGTCTTGCCACGTTATGTTTTGTTTGGACTCACAGAATAACCCTCAGGAATTTGTCAGAAGCTATACACTTATAAATTTGATACAGCATTATTTAAATAGGTCCCATATGTTAACGGCAGAAAAAAGTATAATTGTATACTTGGGACTACACCTGATAGTGCGTCATATTGAATGGAAGCTTCATTTATAACGTGTAGGTATCGGTTTTGAATTGTCCATAACTACGAATGATTCATAGTAAAGCAGTAAGGTCATGCTGGGATACAATTGGCGGTATGCTTATACTTTGACACGCGTAAGAGCAATAAGGCGTGTTCTTAAATTTTACAATACGCCGTTCCGCACTAGTGAATTTGTTTATGGGTAAGATCATACATGTTCTTGAGAACGATAATAAATATTCGGCAAAGCATATTATTAAGAACTTTTAAAAAATTAGACAAGTTGCTAAAATGTATACGGTATGATCCCGAAAAATAAGGAATCCTGAGTGCTATTGTTTGTAAAAACATATAAACAGTGCATATTATATTATCCTGAGATATTATCGATATCTTGTTACAAAATTGTAGCCTTTATTATTGATAAATCGGTCAGACTGGAGACAAATATGATTGACAGCTTTCTTCTTTAAGAACACACGTGTTAAAAGAATTATAACTTTTCGTAGCTGGCAACCCTGAATACAAGTTACACAAACGTTGCTCACAATTTCTGTTACGTACAGTATTTATTAAGAAAATTCTAAACCTGTTCGCTTTCTACCAACGAGAAAATGTATTCTACCGATAGCGAACGTACATAGTTTCCAAGATTTTAAAATATGTATCTGTTCATAGTATGGTTTACGATGAATTACTGAATCTAAAGAATTAGCTATCAAAAATACATGTAGTTATATGTATAAATAGTCAAAATGTTGTATTGATATTTGAGCCACTTCCTGTTATTCAATTAAGTAAGTATGTTTTGCACCAATCATTATTTATTTATTAGAGTAATCGAATTAAGTAATATTGTTATTGTTTATCTCCTAAATTAGCAAATATCGAGGATGATACGATTAATTTTGCACTTTACTGCAGAAAGCTGTCCCCACATTTACATCCGTTTCGTTTTAACTTCAAAGTTTTAATGTTTTTGCGCGGAGCCCTAATTATTTTTTTAGAATAAGCTTCTGGGTTGAAGGTTCGGTGAAGGAAAACATCGTGAGGTAACCTGAATTCCAAAAAATTCAATCTGAAATCGCCAACCCGCAATGAGCAAGTGTGGTGAGTAATGCTCATTCCTTCTCTATATTATGGGAAGAGGCCTGTGCCCATTGATGTGTCGAATATAGACCAGTATTATTGATATGAGCTTCTAGGTACAGAATCAGACAATCAAATAAATTTTCGTGTTTTCTAAATTCGTCTGTAAGTCCAGAGTAGCGTGTTTAAGCAAAGAAACACTCTTCTATTTTATTATTCTGTATAGATCTATATTAGTCAACATGATAATAGTTGCATATTGTTCTGAGGAAAAGTCTTTCTAAGTTAAACTTTCTTATTATTATTAAAAAACACCAAACGCATTGATCCTTCGTCAATTCCATGATGAAATAAAATATTTTTATATTATCTTTTCACATGGATAACATGTTCCCATCGCTGACATCACAGTTATATTACAAACAAAACTATAATTTCTATTAAAATGTGAGTGAGCTAAACGTTTCTCTAATTAAGTTCTTGCATTAGGGAGCAATTAAAACGGTACGACGAGTTAATGATGCCATCTAATTATACCAACCTCACGCTTCTATAGCCTAGGTGAATAGCAAACATTTTAACAGTCAGTTGTCCGCAGTTCTGCCTGCGTCGAAGTAGTACCTATGGTTTTGTCCTTTCTTGGGATGCAAGCTATATCCTAAACAAATTTCGTAGAAGAGTCACTTTTACGAATAAAATATTATGCTTGGATTTACATATGTCATAACATTAATATAATCTATGTTTTATACTAAAATCAAAAGCCAAGAAATTGGTTTCCAAATATTATCTACGTTAATCGAATCCAAACTTCACGAAATAATAACGCCAAAGCCAAAATATACGTGTACGAGACAGATGCGCGTGCGCATGCGACATCAATTAAAGGGGCGGCCGCTATATCACACCGAGTGACATAATTGAATCGCGACGATTGTGTTATACAATTAGTGCTCTGATATAATGCTATTATGTTTACTGCATTACAAAAGAAGGAATTTTAAGGTCCGTTCAATTGGAGGTTGCTTTTTTTAATCTGGGAGCTGGGAGGATTTATTCATACAAGATTACCAGTAGCAATGTACGGTTCCACACGCGTATTTTCCGTTCCCGTAAGCTTATCAGGGAAAGCGACATCCTTTGAGATTCCAGGTTATAAAATATTCTGAACAAACACTCAAATTTCGGGACTCCCATTTTACTTATACTAAAAAACTAGTATCCAAAATAATAATTAATTATTCTTTCATTTACCTAGTGAAAACCAAAGAGAACTGACTGACTTTTGAGAATAGAATGATTTTAGAAAAAAAAATTGTAAACAATACACAGAACAACTTTGAATCATGGTCAAAACAAGCCTCGCTTTAAGCAGGTGTTTGGTAGTCATCTCATTACCATTTGTCGTAGGAGTCTATGAGCAAGCTTGATTACCATCTGCGGTTTGCACGAATGAAGAGATATTATAAATAGAACTATAACAACTTCATCTGGCCGAACCTACTTCTATAAAATTATGACACTTCATTCTTGTGTATTATCTCATCATCATCTTTATTTACCCTACTGTAACTTTTTGTACCCTACTGTAACTTACTACCACTCTTTTACGTAGTTTTGTCTTGAACACGGCTTACAAATGGTTTCCCGTCTAGCTCTTGTAGCGAAGGAAAAATCAACCGCTCTTAACATCATCTTTTCGAGGGCGAAGGTAGTCCATTAAGATACATAGACACCGATTAAATTCACATTATCACGAGTGAATGTGAATTTTATCAATATTTATTCAGTCGTACCTAAGCGAAAAAGACCAAAAGTCATCTCTTGTTTTTTTATGGCATAATATGGAGTCTTCGGAGTCAAATAGAGGGCAATATCCATGGTGGGCGTAACGCAACTAATCTCATGATAAAACGGGTAATTTAAATAAATAAATGTGGACAGCATCACAAACATTGCTCCAAATCCAAAGTAAGTAGCTAAAACACTTGTGTTATGGAATCAGAGACAAAGAAGTTACCACAAACACCCACACCCGAGACAATGTAAAAAAGTATTTTTCTGCATTGACCCGTCTGGGGATTAATCCCGGGACCTCAGAGCTGGCGACACCTTGAAAACCGGTTTAAACACGGGGGTGCTCAATTTAAGTTTTGAAGCCCCATCTGGTATGAATACATAAGATATTCATATAAATATCCTCATCAAGACAGGCATGCAGGTATTCCTGGCCAACACTGGCTTATAATAATAATACCGGACTATAAATGTCCCACTGCTGGGCTCAGGCCTCTTCCCATAATATCGAGAAGGAAAGATCGCTTGCTCATTGTGGGTTGGTGATTGAACCCTTGATTGAATACTTTGAAATATATCATAACAAGGTTAGAGAACCCTTGAGTGTTGTTGTTGATGGGTCGGTTGTGTAGTAAACGGGACGAAGTTTATTGCAGCAATAATTGTAATTAAGTGCCGCTCCGACTAGTTTCGCTAAGTAAGTGGTGTAACTGTTGGTCTGAACACATTCCTTTTTTTTATTGACAGTCGTAAACTGTCCTTTATTGGAGACCAGCTGTTCCTCGCGACTCCGCTCCTAATTTTTGAGTTTATTCATTACAAACATACACACAAAAATACAAATCTTTCCTCTTTATTAGTGTAGATGTAAGTTTTAGCTGTCATATTTTTAAAGGCTTTTATTTATTTGATAAATAGTATTTTAGTAACAATTTCGTTCTGGAGGTTTACTGTGTAAGGGTGGATTGTATTCTTTTAGGTTATAAATTTTGTAAACTCAAATTAGGCTACCATGTAGCACTTTTTGAATGTCATCAACACAGACGCACCCTGATTCACCCACCCCACCGCTTCCTAAGTGCTCTAGCCGGGCAGAGAAGAAAAGGTGCAACAAGCTCCAGCACACGTCTTCTTTACAATATAAAAAATATGAAAAATTTAGGGAACGTGCCAAGTATACCACTGCTTGAGGTTTATGAGTATCTCTGAAATAAAAAATTAAGATAAAGTAAACTACAGAAACCACGGTCAACAGAACGACCAGTCACCGCAAGCAGCACCCGTTCACGAGTAGGACGCAAGGGTCAGCCATCACCTCCCTCGCCATATTTGAGGGAAGGAGGTGATCCGACTCAAGACGTCACCACAGGCAGTGACAACTAAGGGAGCATGACGATACTGTTGCCGGTAGTTAAAAAAACAAGCTAAATAAAAAAACCTCAAACACTGATTAAGTGACAATCCCTGTAAAAATAAAGAGTAATCATTTGCATATAAATTATACATAGATACGTATAATCGTATTAAATATAAAACAAAAAAGGTAACAAACGATGTTACATACAAAGTGTATGCCTATCAAATAAAATAAAACATGATATAATTAATACAAATTAACATTCCACATGGAACCGTCTTGTGTCTATCGCGAATACCAACTCTATTCTCTTATCTCCACATCATTCATTCATCATTACTTCTGTAAAAAACATACATACTTACAGGTCACAAGATCCTTAAGTCACATTATATTATCATCATTATAAGATCCTTAGGTCACATTATCCTGGTATTTTTCTCTATTACAGCGCAAGCTATACACGGGTGAAAATTTTATTAAATTTTTCATTACTATATATTTTCATTTCTTTTTGGACGCAATTCTGAAATCCACGCAGACGAAGTCGCGTGCGAAGCTAGTAATTTAATAAATTTTATTTAGGCTGACAAGTTTTTTATAATCATTATTACTGGCTAATTTGCTGTATGTATACTAAGCAGTACTCAATTAACATAATGAGGTATGTGGGGCGAGGCGTGACTGACCCTAAACAAATTCATGTTGGTAATCACTTTGTTTTAACCTAACGTTGGAATATCTGTTAAACATTACCTACTAATATTTTGCTTACTAATGTACTGTACATTAAACTGGCATTGACTGGCCTGTTGGTCTGGTGGTTAGTGGTCGTGGGTTCGATTCCCACCCAGGACAAATATTTGTGTGATGATCACGACCATTTGTTATGTGTCTGGGTGTTATTTATCTTAAAATGTATGTATTTAGAAATGTTTATCAGTGGTCTGGTTACCATAGTACAGGCTCTGCCTAGTTTGGAATGAGATGGCCGTATGTGAAATAAAAAAATAACAAACATGCTATGGATAATGTTGTAGTATGCAGGTATTTATAGCTAAATATCGAGGTTTCGAGTTTAATAACTTTACTTGATCTCCCGTAGAAGTAACTAGTTAAAATGGCAGGGCGTAAAACAAGTTTTATGGTTCAACTTACGCAAATTGGATTTTTAAACTAAGATGATGAATTTAATCGCTTCTCTATCAACATAACGGTCTAAAGTCCTACGGAATATTACAGTCTAGCCTATTCCAAGAACCTGGATTTTTTAAAAGACCCATTTTCATTAATATCCCTTCACCATGGAATATTTCTGCTGAGAATCAGCAACTAAAGTGAAAACAAGTGAGTAGAAAAGTAAATATTTTTGTAAGCCAATATCACCTCCCCAGTAACCCCTTTTAGGTGAACAATAGTGCAAACAGTGGATACGGTCTCAAGTAATCGACTAATCGATATACTTGTGTTACCAATAGTATTGGAACTACTCTAGACGAAAGAAAGGCGTTATTTCAGTACCTAATTTGGTTGATACGTAATACTTTAAGTAATTAAATTTTTCTCATGCAATTCTGCTGAAATAAATATAACTAATAAAGTAAGAATTTAGTAAATGATCCGTATATTTTTTTATGTCTTGTGTAGATACATGTTGGATCTGTAAAATTGAGTGTCATATATATATAAGATTGATAATCAGTATCAGATCTGTACAACACTATTTCAAGCAAATAAAGTTTATTATTTATTCTATTCTATAGATCGCAAATAAGTAATTTATTACTGCTTAAACTTTTTTTTTCTCAAGCTGCTTTTTACGAGTAGGTAAGTCCACGTATGCAGCACGTTGCTATGTTTATAGTTATACACAGTTTCTTTGCATACTGACCACAAATGATAACAGTGGTATTTATGAGAAGCGTAATAAAGTAATTATTTAACTACATAACGAGGACCGGTCACAAACATTACCTATACGTAGGTAGGTATGTAATTACTTGTTTGAACAATAAATCCGTTGGGTGGCTTCAAGTGACAATATTGAATGTACGACACACCCCGATCCCCGTGTATGCCGTATTTTTCCACTGCTTGAACTAATATTACGCATATAGGGAAAGTTTATCATACTTGCTTCTTTAGTGGCAAATATCCTGAAAAAGAAAACTCCTATCAATTTTCTTAGTATGTCGTCTGGAATCTGTTGTTTATATGCTTCTGATGAAAAAATTTTGTAGTGTTAGTACTACATATATTTTAATCCTACTAATATTACAAATGTGAAAGTTTGAATGTTTTGATGTTTGGATGTTTGTTACTCAATCACGCAAAAACGACTGAACAGATTTGTTTTTTGGACCCAATTCTGAAGTCCACGCAGACGAAGTCTAATAACCCATACATATTGATAGCCCAAATTAGTTTTAAGACCATAATATTCACAATAGCTCTGTAACTACTTAAGGGCGTTTATACCTGTTCTTCCATGGAGCAGGGGTGCATGGCCCCTGGTAGGTGCCCCATCCCATTAGAGTAAAGTTCTCAACAAGGCCTCTGCGTGTTGGACCTGTGTCCCCATGCAAGCCTTTCAAAGGACCGGGTATCTTCATTACTGAGGATAGACCGTGATTTAAAACAAAACAACAAACAAACAAAATTTGCTCATAAACATGGTATTTACGGTGTTTTACAAAATATATCAGAAGAAGCATGTTTATCTACAGAATAGCATGCAAAAACTTGAGCTTAAAACGAATAGCTACTTATACATTATCAAGGTATCTACTAATTGATATCAATTAGTAGATTTACAAGTATACAAATATAATTATGTCCTGAAATTGACACAACCTTCTCAATGTAGTACATGATCCGAAACCACTTGGCATGTTTTACAATGTTTCCCACTAGAATTATCTTCAGAAGCCCTAGGTCATGATGACACGACATTAGAATCAGTCAAATCATAAACGGCGTTTCCAAGAATGATCTTACTTTTAATGACACTATACTACGTATTAAGTTTAAATATCGTCTCTATTACAAGGAAAAAAACTATAAAGAAAGAACATCGGCCACTGCCCATACATACCAAGACCTGGCTATGAAATGTCGCGACCATGATTAATATAGGGCTTAAATGGTTCGCCTAACCACCCTTAGCAATCCCACATTACAAATATATTATTTGAAAGTGGAGGAGCTTAGAATTTTTACATAATTTGCCATTTTTGAGGTTATGGCTACGCACATAATGAATATGATTTATAGTTATACCTACAACCATAACTAAACTGTAAAGGTGGACGAGGTAGCCTATGTTACTTATTTGATTGTTATATAAGCCAAAACAACACTGTCGTGACATATGATTGTAATAAACAAAATCAAAACGCTTAGGACACAACGACGCTAACAGCAAGCCAGCTACGCCGTGTCATCTGTCATCACTCACTCATCACTATTATGCCGGTAAAAAATACGTTCCGTTTTACATATTTCTGATATATTGTTAAATGTATTTAAGGTAATAATTATTTTTTAAATCTATTAATTATATATTTCTTACCGTTTTTTTATAGAAGATATTGGTGATATAAAACAAAAAAATATAAATTATTATACTAGTATTTTTTTAAACATAATCGCTTAATTAAATCCCGCTGCGCTGTGAAAACGAAACGCACACCACAGATAAAAATGAAAGAGGTTTGGAAGCGTTCAAATTAAGGAAAAATGTGATGAATTTGAGTTTATTTATTATTAATACATAACATTTTCCCGGCCAGAAAAAAATTAGTTAGACCCCGTTAGTAAAAGCACGCATAAATAACTATTTTTTCATACACTGATGATTAATGTTCGCATTCAGGTCATATGTGACCATCCTCCTTTGTGTATGGAATTTTTATTAACATAAAACACTAAGAAAATGACAGACGACATCTACCATACTTCTGGTTCATTATTTTTGCAATCTAGCTGTGCCCGCGGATTCCGCGGTAACTTGTCCCAGTTTCCGAAAGGATCAGTAAATTTTCCGCTGTTTTTATATATTCTGCTATTCGGTACGGAGCCGAATCCAACAAATCAAGTATCATGAAAATTGCTCCACCAGTCCCCGAGTAACAAACCCGACTTTGCTTTATATACACTCGAGAGCAATGAATCCGGGTCACTTAAAGAGTCCTAAAAATCTCGGAAACTAAAAATGCTAGGTTAATGCAATAAATTGTATTTAATAGACAATGTAATACTCCTTAAATGAAGGTATTAAAACTTCTTAGTTATTGTAAAGTTATATCATAAAAAAATCAAATTTGAAAAAGGGCCACTTTCGAAGATGGAACTACGAAATTACAGCATTTGGTTTTGCTTTTGTTTGTAATCTGTCATTTATGTGGGTACATAAACCATGTTGATAGTGCTCTATATTCATTATTCAAGCTGAAATTATGTCGCTTACGCCTGAAGAATGCACCAGAATACTTACAATGCTGGAAACCGGCCGGAGTCAGCGCGATACAGCCAGGACTGTCGGTGTGTCGCTGTCAACAGTACAAAGAGTTCTCCGACGTTACGAAGTAACTGGTTGTAACCTACGCAGACCAGGAACGGGCAGAACCAGGTGTACCACAGCACGAGAAGACCGATACTTGGTGAACACCATGCTTCGAAATCGCTTTCTCACAGGAACTGAACTCACAAATCAGTTTCGACTCCTCGGAGGAAGTAACCCAAGTGCATGGACAGTAAGACGTCGGCTTGCTGAATCTAACTTAAAACCCCTTAGACCTGCAAACGGCCCTAAACTGGAGCCTGGGCATCGTATTTCAAGACTAAGATATGCCCAGAGCCACGTAAATTGGAGTATTGAAGATTGGTCAAAAGTTATGTTCTCCGACGAATCAAAATTTATGCTCTACAAGCACGATGGAAGACACAGAGTGTATCGAAGACCAGGGGAAAGATTCAAGCAAGCATGCATCGAAGAAAAAGTAGCCTACGGTGGTGGGTCTGTACTTGTGTGGGCCGGAATTTCTTCTGAAAGTCGCACAGAGCTGGTGATCATAGAAAACGGCTCTTTAACTAGCGAAAGATATGTGGAAGAAATCCTCAATGATCACGTTGGTCCATTTATGGTCAATTTAGGTGAGGATTCTATATTTATGCATGACAATGCCCGACCTCATACAGGTAGGATTGTGAATGACTACCTTCAAGAGATGAACATTACTCGTATGGAGTGGCCAGCGCGCAGCCCGGATATCAACCCGATCGAGCATGCTTGGGACGAGCTAGGCAGATGCGTAAAACAACGAAATCCTCCCCCAATCACGCTTCGTGAGCTCAAAATTGCTCTCACAGAGGAATGGGAGAATATTCCCCAAAATCGTATATGGAACTTGGTGTACAGCATGCCAAACCGCGTAAACGCAGTAATGGAAGCACGAGGAGGCAATACGAAGTATTAAAATTCAAGAAAATCGTAATAAAGTTCATAAATTTCATGTTTCCTATTTTTGTTTAAAGGAGAGATCAGCAGTTTTTTTCTTTATGTAATTTTGTGTTAATAAAATGTATGGTGACTCATATTTTTTTTACTTTCATTTAAGGAGTATTACATTGTCTATTAAATACAATTTATTGCATTAACCTATCATTTTTAGTTTCCGAGATTTTTAACATTCTTTAAGTGACCCGGATTCATTGCTCTCGAGTGTATATTTATCCAAACCTACCAATGAAAATTGATATTTTTAATTGTGTGTGTTTTATTTTAATATTACTAGCAATGTGGGTTGCACATTACCAGTATTTTTGTAAGCCTCTCGTGCTGAACTAATATACTTGTTTACGAGTGAGTTCACGTCTGTAGTTTGATGGGTAGGATTCCGGATTCGAACCCTAGCCATTAGGCTTTCGCCGCTTCAAAGATTATGATGATTAAAAAGCGTCTTGTCAATATTTTGCCAATAGTTCGACAGCAGTAGAATATTTTTGACTTTTGACAGTAAAATATAGTCTATCCAGGTGAATGAGGATAACTCAGTTGTCCATATGGGACATTCACATTTATTTTTCAGTACAGTTATATTCATGCATACCTAATATAACAGATAGACTAAAGGATATCAATTCATCTTCCATTCACAACATTCATATAAAATGTTTCTAAAGAAATGTAATGCTATTCACATAAATCATACATAGATACTACGATAGGAAATGAATACCTATTATGTGTCATTGAATTAATATTGATTGAGTGTCTCAGATATCTTTGATCTACAATTCTCTATCACTAGGCAGTATTTAGAGTCTAATATTTTTTGCTGTAGAATAAAAAAGCAACTGAACATGTTGCCAAGCAGAGGCCATATAAAAAATCCATCTGTTTTTAAATAAATAAAAAAGTACCTTGTACTCCCTTGCAATACAAAGAACAATTACTTAACTCTTTGTCAGTTCTGTATGTAAAACAAAAAGGTTTTTATTATACTAGAGGTCAACGCCTACACCAGTTTTTTGCATAACTGACCTGTTACGATGAGTTTTTATATTGAAATGAAGTTTTTATTAAAGCACGCGGGCGCATTTATGTACCGTAAAAATGTGTAGTTACATTCAAAGTTTATTTTTTGTTGTTTTTGCGAGTAAAGATGATAAATAGTTAGAAGTTGTAAATTGGACATGGCTGCTTAAACATTTCTGTTTTTTTTATCTGAATATTGAACGGTTTTTTGGTCATAACTTGATTAGTTCTTATACCGTGATAGAACTATCAAAATGTAGTAAACGTAGGAGTGTTATCTACTTATATAATAATATCTTGGGACAGCTCACACACGGTCATCTTATCCCTAACTAGGAGGAGCCTGTACTAAGGCAACCAGACAACTGATGCTACATATTTTTCCATATGAACATACTCATATATTTCTAAATTCATATATATATTATTGATAAATAACACCCAGACACAGAACAAATGATCGTGCTCATCACACGAAGATTTGTCGTGAGTGGGAATCTAACCCACGACCTCTGGCTTAGCAGTCAGGGTCACTAACCACTAGACCAACAGGCCAGTCGAATATTGTCATATCCAGGTGAATGAGAACAACTCAGTGTTGTTATGATTGCGAAAGAATTGCTCTTGGTCTTTCGGTGGAAGACATGGAAGGTATAAAAGAGAAGAATTAAATACTAAAGAGGTAAGGCAAAGATCTCTAAAAAGAGTACGCATGTTAATCAGTGTTTTTTGGTAAGAAACTAAACTATCCATAAAACTAGCTCTACGGGGGGTAGGGAAGTTTCTCCGAAGGTTAGTTTACCATCGCTGTGGGTTGGACTGTTGATTAAAGAAGGGTGTGCTCACAATTGGTCGCACGCTGTTTAGTTACGGCCAATTTACTTGCTAGCTCTATTTGTTGTTCGTTAAACATAGTCTTACTTGGTATCTCTACATTTCTTGTTGTTATATTGACTGTTTGGTTAAGGTATTTGATGTTTTGATGTCATTGACGTGCCCCTACTGAGGAAAAATCTTTAGCTCATAGGCCTACACTGCGTCTTAGATATACTTACGAAACTGACGTGAAAGAGAGAAAGAAAATGTGTACTCACACCTCTCTATACAATGTATATTTCGTATATGTATAGAAATACATATACGAAATGTAACTCTCTATTTCTTTCTTTACTAAATTATATCTCCCTCTCAACTCCCGCTATTCACCAGCTTACTCCCCAAGTCAAGCGTTCGCCTCCCCCGATCACACTTTTCGTAACGCTCTCGTCACACTGATCAGCTTACTACCCAAGCCAAGTTTAACTTTATAAATTGGTGAAACTGACACGAGTGCCGACGCTATTGGTTATTGCTATTCATCATCATCATCATCCTCCTGCCCTTATCCCAATTTTATTTGGGGTCGGCGCAGCATGTTTTCTTCTTCCATACTCTTCTATCTGCCGTCATCTCACAAGTAACATTCTTTCTTGCCATATCGACTTTCACACAATCCATCCATCGTTTCTTTGGTCGTCCCTTTCCCCTATACCCATCCACATTCATGCTCAAAACCTTCCTTACGACAGCCGGTTTCCACATAGTTTTTCGGTTACCGGTGCCATTATTAGCGCAAAAAGGACAATTGCGATATGATTCATGCAGTCTATATTTTCAAGAAAATGAAGTACTTAACAAAGATTACAAATGAGTTTATCAGTAAGTAGTAGTATATTATGATGTCTGTGGCTGAGATTGCTCTGAACAAACCGACAACATCCTTGAAATATTTGTGTTGCGATAACGGACTCACTTGTAATAGAAGCTACTTATCGCGTTTTCGTAGTTTATTATTTGTCACGAATCTTTAAATAATTTAGTTGTGACATAGAATGGTAAAGATCCAACCTAAGAACAGTTTATTGCCAGTCTACAAGGAATTAGGGCAACAAAACAAAATGTTTTAACCAATTTTTTTTTAGTTTTATTAGATAGCTACTAACTACTATTAAATTGTTTATTATTACCCTGTAGGAAAACTAGGTAAACAGGTATAATTATTTATACCTTTTATGTGAATGATTGAAAATTAAACACACATTTAAATATTAAACAGATGCAAAGTTTCGGAAACGCTAAAAAGCTAAAAATCTAATATTGAAACCGACCTATATGTTATGTTACTGTCACGTATTTACTTTAAAACATACATTATTCCATCAATACTAAATCAACATGGGTCTTTACGACCATGTAAATTAGATGGCCATACATTATCCGTAATTTGTAACCACCCGTCTCTTCCCATAAACTAACTACGACTGGTTTATACATCTCCATACAAACAATGCCATACTTACATTTAAATGCATGTGTTGTACAAAAACTATCGGAAATACCATCGAAGTCGGCGTAATATATGTTTTTATGGATATATGGAAATCGTTATTTTGGTTTAGGATGAGCCCAAGTATATATCTTTTCGAGAAGTTTATTTTTCGTTTTTCGTATTTACTTAGAGGCAAAATGTCGTGGGGCCTAGCGGTTCAATTACCGGATTCGCATGCTCATGGTTGCAGGTTCGAACCCAGGCAAGGAAAACATCGTGAGGAAACCTGGATAAAAAAAAAAGAATCTGAAATTGCCAACCCGCAATGAGCAAGCGTGGTGATCAATGCTCATTCTTTCTCTATATGGGTCTGAGTCTGAAGCCTGTGCCCAGCAGTGAGACGTTAGACGGTAATATATTTTTCTGGAGCACTTACTATATGACATCCTCATTTCATTTGGGGTAAGAATCATGATCAACCAAAACATACAAACATACATTCATATCATATAAACACTGTATTTTCATAAAAAACCGATGCTTGCATAAACGTGGTCTATTTATAACCAAGGCGTGGTAAAGAACTGAGGTGCATGCCTTCGACAAAGACCATAAAATGTGTAGACCCGACGAATGGTAAATATCGTGGAACTTGCGTGGAGGCAAGACTACCTAAGTATGGGTAGGTACTAACTTGATCAGTTCAGGCTGAATACTTGACCAGGTTCCTTCTCTGTATAATTGTATATCTAGGAGGGTTTTAAGATTATAAAATTTAATTCAAAAACCGGGTTTAGGCTTAATACAGACTTAAGGAACTGCCCAAGAAGATTAATATTTCGCACCAGTCTTTTAAAGATACAACATGATGCAGTTTATGACGGTGAGTTAATTGTTCTCATCTGTGGTATTATAAAGTCTATGGCAGTACACACATTGACGATAATTATGTGCACATGTTACATACCTACTGTATATTTACTTATCGGTATTTCGAGCCGGTGTTACTACTTGCCGTATTTGTTACTATAATATTAACGTTATTTGTATGGTAATTTCTTCTCGTGTCAGAGATGAGATTATTGCCATATTTACATCGATTTTAAATAGGTACTCTACCCATTTAGTAATCCGGGGTAGCAATAACATTCTACCAAGGAGAAACCTCCCGTTCATCTTATATCGTTCCTGAATTCGTTCCTGAAATTATGAAAGAGTCATTCAGTCTTTTTATAATTATGTAAACAATTCAAATGAAATTTGGTGACTAAAATAGGATGTAATGAGTGCATTATTTACTCAATATTATTTTACAATCAACATGTAACCATTTTTAAAAGAGCAACCTATGGAGTTTCTTGCCGGTTCTTCTCCATAGGAATGACACCTTGGATCCGCGCAACTAGCGTCATTTAAAGTTTTAAAAGCATGAAAATGTCTACTCGATATATAAATATTGTCGCCAAGCCTCCGAATATTCCCGAACGCCCGCGCCGTTTGGCTCGCGTCCCGGCCCGGTATCAAGGATGCACATATGGGTTAGAGAGGGACGGCGAATAACGGCCTCACGCGCCGATGGTATTCCCGCGTCGCGCGCGCTCTCAGTGAGCCACGAGTCGTCACGAACTCACGAAGTGCCAACATCTATCCGCCGCGCGCGCTCTCCCAGTTTTAACCGTGTTATAATATTAAGATTAAGTCTCTCTGTAAATCCAACATAAGTGTAATTCGTGTTCTATAAACAATAAATAACTATTTAAAATCAGTGTGAGTGGTGGTTTTATCTTCCGGTACCCCGAGTCCCGATGAACTTACCTATTCATACGAAAATGGCGTCCCAACTGTGGGCCTCGTGTGCCTAACAAAACTCTGTTAAAAACGGTTAATCTGTGCGCGTGTGTACAAACTACTGTACTTTTAGTGATTGTATGAGTTTTTACGTGTCTACGGAACTTTAATCATGCCTAGAACACGCCGACAATCATTAAATAGCTCGCGTGATGAAGTACTTAACCAAAGTATTACGATGTCCCGTGACGACTTCACCACATTGCTAGCGACGGTCCAGCAGTCCAACGCTGATGTCTGCGAACGTATGTTGCAACGCCTGTCGACCATCAGGTCACCTCCGCCCGTCCAGTCACCGGTACCTACGCCGAGCGCGGCGGCAGCGACAACAGGCAACTTCTCACGATGTACGTCCAGATTCTCCGGAGCAGCTACTGAAAACGTGGACACATTCATCGATGCCATCGAAGCATACAAAGAATGCACCAACATCGACGATGATGTTGCTATCAAGGGCATGTCGATGCTCCTCACATCCGACGCAGCCGTCTGGTGGAAAAGTATACGTGCCGAAGTTACGACTTTTCAAGACGTCGTTCAATACCTACGAGATGCATACGGCGATCGCCGCCCCGAACATAAAATCTATCGGGCGCTGTTTAACGCCGAGCAAGGTGCGGACGAACGCACCGACATCTTCGTGGCGAAGAGTCGAGCACTATTAGCACGTCTTCCTACAAACGACTTAACCACCAAAGTTCAAATTGATATGGTTTACGGCCTATTACATAGGAAAATTCGAAAGAGATTGCGTCGAGAAGACATTCATAACTTTACTGATTTATTAACAAAGTCGAGGTTAATCGAAGACTGCAAGAACGAACGCGGTGACACTGTTTTTCCCGCGTTTCCGTTGCCGCCGTCGCCGTCGCCGCACGCCGCCGCGCAACGCGCGCAGCCGGCGCAGCCCGCACAAGAGCATGCGCGCCATAACATACATGCGCGCGCTCAACCGGACTCGGCTCAGCAACCAGCACGGCGCGAGCGTGTGCCGCGCGCCGCACCGCCGACGCCGCTGAACGACGTGCAACACACGAGCACGACACGTGCACGTGTTCCCGACACACCACGCCGCGAGGCGCCCGAATGCGATGACGCAACCTCTTCAGCCAAACGGCGACCGTACTGCGTGTTCTGCAAACGCTTCGGACACCAACGCGACCAGTGCCGTAAGTTGGCGCTCAAAGGTGAGTCATCTTATTCTCCGATTACTCCGACTCCGATTTCGTGTTACAAATGCGGTACTAAAGACGTTACGCGCGAAACTTGTAAACGATGCAATGAACAAAGTTTTTATAGTGTTTGCATTAACAATAACAAACATAATCGTGTATTTAACGTAAATAAATTATTGTCGTCGAGTGCTTGCATTAATAACAATACAAAACATAAAAGTTGTGTTGATAACTTATATAAATTGTCTTCAAAAGTTAATTACGTTGAAAAACGTGTAAATAATAATTGTAAACAATATGTTCGTAAAAATATTGACGATAATTCTCGTAAACGTTTATTTTATAATTCAATTAATCGTATTTCTTGTCGTAAACAAGTTTGTTCTGACATGTTATTGTGTAACCCTAATTTTTCTCAATGTTGTGTTGATTTTGAAAATGTTTCTTTTAATAATAACAATAAGGAATGTAGTATGTATTGTATGGAGAGTACGCGCGCCGGTGAGAGACAACTTCAAACGGTTTTGCGGCCGATCTTTAGTATTCAAGTTTTAGGTTCTATGGGGACCGCGATTGTTGATACCGGGGCGAAACAGTGTATTGCAGGTCATAGTTTACACACCCTCCTCCGACGCAAAGGACACCCTCTAGAACCGGCGCGAAGACTTATAAAACTAGCCGACGGACACGTTCGTGACATTGACGTACTCCTGACTACAGTCGACGTGCACTTGGCGACGAAGGTGGTGAAGACACCTTTTATTATATTACCCGAGGCATGTAATAATGAAACGTTGCTTGGCATGGATTTTTTGTATTCAGCCGAAGTAGTCATGGACTTTCATCAAGAATGTTGGTATTTCTCAAACGATCGTCGCGCCGTATACCAAATGATATTTGAACCTCCTACATTACCCGAACTTCCTTGCTTCTCCGCTATCGTTCTCAGGGATGACGAAGGTACACTGCTGGAACCCTCCGAGAGGAACCTGCTGGCGCAGACTTTGAATGATCATGCCGACATTTTCAAGCCAGGGGGAGAACCAACCCCGTATGCTGTGCATCGCATCGAGACTAATGATCATCCTCCGGTAGCTGTACCACCGTACCGCATGACCCCTGCTAAAAAGGAACTGATGCATCAGGAAATAGAAAGGATGTTGAAAGATGACATCATAGAGGAGTGTGAATCCGCTTGGTGCTCACCTGCACTCCTGATTCCCAAACCAAATGGCAGCATCCGTTTCTGCGTGGATTACAGGCGCCTGAATGCCTTATCTAAGACGGACCATTATCCGATGCCGTTGATTGATGAGTTGTTACAATCAACTAAGAAGAACTGTTTTATGAGCACGTTAGACCTGAGATCTGGATATTGGCAGGTGAACGTTCATGAGCAGGACAGGGACAAGACAGCATTTATCAGCCCGCTGGGAACATTCCGTTTTAAGCGTATGCCGTTCGGACTGAAGAATGCGCCAGCAACCTTTCAGCGCTTAATCGACCGACTGCGTTCCTGCTCATCCCTGGCCAACGTAACTGTTCTGGCTTACTTAGATGATCTGCTGGTTATCTCAGAAGGCTTCCAGCAGCATCTCCAGGACCTCCAGGCCGTATTCAATCGACTTCGCGAATTTAAGCTGTGGGTGAACCGGGAGAAGTGTGTTTTTGCCAGGGAAAACGTCAAGTACCTAGGACACGTTATTACGCAGCAAGGCGTCTCTCCCGACCCTGAAAAGGTTCAAGCCGTGGTAGACATGAAAGAGCCTAATAATTTGAAACACTTGCGGACTTTTCTACAAACCTGTTCGTGGTTCAGGAAATTTATCCCGAATTTTTCAGCTGTCGCCGAACCACTCACAAAATTGACAAGAAAATCTCAGACCTGGACTTGGGGTACAGCTCAGAAGAATGCCTTTATCGAGCTGAAACGACTTCTTACCTCAGCTCCAATTCTTATCCAAGCCGATTTCGCTCGACCCTTCGTCCTCCGCACCGACGCCAGTAATTACGCGATTGGAGCAGTTTTACTCCAGGGGGAGGACAAGGAAGAAAGACCAATAGAGTACGCCAGCCGCCTCTTAAATGATGCTGAGCGTAACTACTCCACGACCGAACGAGAGGCCTTAGCTGTTGTTTGGGCCGTGGAGCGTTTTAGATGTTACCTGGACGGACATCCAGTGATAGTCGGTAGCGACCACCAACCCCTTCGTTGGTTAATGACCTTAAAGTCTCCTACCGGACGTTTAGTAAGGTGGGCCCTCAAACTCCAGTCCTTCGACATCCAGTACCAGTATACACCTGGTAAAGTGAATGTAGTGGCCGACACTCTCAGTAGACCGATGTGTTCTGATGAGTCCCGAGACAGCTGCGGAGTATGCTCGGTGATAATTAACTTACCTACTAAGAGTCCTGAAGAATTAAGACAGGAACAACTTGCAGATCCAGAAATTGAGAAGATTCTGAAAGAGATAGAAGGAGCAGACGAAGTGGCCGCGCGTAGATGGTCGGAGCGTGGATACCTGTTATCGCAAGGAGTACTTTACCGCTATAATCCAGATTCAGATAGTGAGACTCCTCAGCTCGTCATTCCCCGTTCTCTCCAACCTGAAATATTAAAAGAGTGTCACGATTCACCATTAGCTGGTCACCCTGGAATCGATCGCACTTACCTGAAGATTGCCCAATTATATTATTTTCCCGGAATGCGAAGAATTATTACTGATTATGTGAAGGCCTGCGTCGATTGTCAGCGCTATAAAGCTACCAACGAAAAACCTCCAGGACTACTCCAGACGCCCGTATTACAGCAACGTAATGAGGTTTTAGCTATAGATCTGTTCGGACCCTTACCTGAAGGTGAACGTGGCGAGAGATGGATCCTCTTGATTGAAGATACCGCCACACGATGGGTTGAACTCTTCGCCCTTCAGGAAGCCACTGCTGAAGCTTGCGCCCGTACTCTTATCGAGGAGTATTTCCTCAGATACGGTTTCCCTCGCAGAGTAACCTCTGATAACGGCGTACAATTTGTCGGAGCAGTTATGCAACAGTGCATGTTTATTTTAGGTGTGAAGCAGAACTTCGTCCCACTGTACCATCCAGAGGCAAATCCTGCTGAGCGTAAAAATCGCGATTTGAAGATGCAGCTTGCTCAACTAGTACAAGATGACCATACCTCATGGCCTAAGAAACTGGCAGTAATTCGATTTGCTATGAATAGCGCTGTGTGTAGAACCACAGGAACCACTCCTGCTTTCCTCATGCTGGCCAGAGAGTTGAGATCTCCTTCAGAAGCTCAGCATGATTTAAGGACGATCCTAGACAAAGAAAACTTTATTCCTCAAATAACTCCTTACCTGAGATCTTTCATCAGCTCCTTGTCCAAGGTACGAGAACGTGTCGAATTGCAGCAAGACCAATCCAAGAGGGTTGCTGATCAATCTCGTCGACCTGGGCCGGTGTATGAAGTTGGTGATAAAGTATTGGTTCGGTCTCATGTTCTTAGTCAAGGAAGCAAAGGTCTCACGTCTAAATTTGTACCAAAACGGGATGGACCTTACTTAATCTCGAAGAAAATTACTCCTACCACTTATTTAATTTCCCCAATAGGAAAACCCGATGAATCCTTAGGGAAATATCACTCACAGGATTTGACGCCGTTTGTGGACAGAGGTAATGGTGACGGAATATATCCAAGTCCTGTCATACCCAAGCGACGTCGCGGACGCCCGAAACATAAGAATCTAGCCCAGGAACGAGGGCGTTTTCCTAGCCTAGAGGGGGAGTGTGTCGCCAAGCCTCCGAATATTCCCGAACGCCCGCGCCGTTTGGCTCGCGTCCCGGCCCGGTATCAAGGATGCACATATGGGTTAGAGAGGGACGGCGAATAACGGCCTCACGCGCCGATGGTATTCCCGCGTCGCGCGCGCTCTCAGTGAGCCACGAGTCGTCACGAACTCACGAAGTGCCAACATCTATCCGCCGCGCGCGCTCTCCCAGTTTTAACCGTGTTATAATATTAAGATTAAGTCTCTCTGTAAATCCAACATAAGTGTAATTCGTGTTCTATAAACAATAAATAACTATTTAAAATCAGTGTGAGTGGTGGTTTTATCTTCCGGTACCCCGAGTCCCGATGAACTTACCTATTCATACGAAAATATTTTGATTTAGATTTTGTTCATTACTAACTCGTCACAATACTGGAATTCAAATTAAGCTGGGGTCGACCACATAATTATTATGTAAATTTAAGATGCCATATTTGTAGTGTGAAAGCTCTTCAATCAGACTCTTGACCTCAGCACGTACACCTTAACCTCATCGAAAGGTTATAAATTTACTGGACATTTACGTCACTTCCCCCTTTTTAATAATTTCGATTAATTTCCTTATCTTTGACCTACTGTTATCATTTCCGTCTTAACATTTAAGTGCCTATTTGTACATAATTTTGAAAATTGTCTGTAAGTGTTATAAAAATTACGAAACTATATTGATCATATAAATCACTTAGGTACACTTATTTTATTTCGAGTAACTGCTAACTGATTAATTTGACACTTACCGTAGTACTTTTGCAAACCTGCGTCGCCTTTTTTAAAGTAAAAATATAGTTTTGATACGCAAGGCTATTTTCAGTGTTCTAACATTTGTTATCGAGGACAGTGTCAAAACCATATCAAAACTATAATAAGATACTATAAACACTGCATTCAACTTTAAATATTTTGTTAAATAGACAAGCATTTCTGGTTGTTACGCAAAAGTAAGTTATTTAATTTTAAGATAATTTCATAACACTAAACGTGTGAGCTCTAAGTCTTAATATAATAATTATACCTTTTGATAACTGCTTGATAAGAACTAAAAATAGATTCAACCTTCTCATCCATAAACTTAAGTGATGCTCAAATAAATATTATCAACTTAAGTAGGTACTACAAAACAGCTCCTAAGTAAGTATATCTGTGTTGCTGGTTTAACTCAGTTGTCAATCCTTTTCTTTGCCTTTGGACCGATCTTTTTTATCTCCTGCGAGCCGTAGAGGGAAGCGGAAACTATTTTTTTTTCTGATTAAATTCGTTGCGGGTTCCAAGGCAGTAAATCGTTCCCCTGGGACACACCAAGCTTAAGAGTTGCAATGATGGAAATGTGTGGCAGGATGGTGAAAAAAAAAAACAAGAACTGACAGCTGAACCCAACGTAGCTTGGGAAAAAGGCAGAATAAGACCTACACTGATTCAGTAAGAACATGGTTCTTCTTCCTGCCCTTATCCCATTCATATGGGGTCGGCGCAATGCGTGTTTTCCTTCCATTCCTCTCTATTACTCGTCATCGCGGCATCCACTCCTTTCTTTCTCATATCATCTTTCACACAATCCATGCATCTCTTTTTCGGTCTCCCTCTGCTTATATACCCATCCACAGTCATAATTATAACTTGTTTTGTTATGTGACTTTCATCCCTCCTCATAACATGGTTATCAGTCACTAAACAGTATTTTTAATCTTGATGAAGAACTTACGACAATTACCTTTCAAATCAGAACTAACAACCTTCAGCTTTGGAGGGGACAAATCAGTTTGTATTTTTTTTATTCTGTCTTTTCCCAAGTTATGGGGTCAGTTCGCATTCTCATAAGATTCTATCGGATATCATTATTTTAAAGGTAGAGCTTGCCTATTTGACCTTCCAATCCATTTACTGGATAAAAGGCGTAGGTACCTAGTTCTAATACATAATTTTTAATTTATATAGATTGCTAGCAATGTAGGTCACACATTGCTATTATTCTTGTAAACCCTAAATGATAAACGCTAAATGCTTGTGTTACGAGTGGGCTCGCGTCAGTAGTATAATACAGCCGACGAGTCATGGCCAGCGTGAAGTTAGCTCTTCGAAGTTGTGCGCATGTACAGACGAGTATTTCTAGTATCCCTAAAGACGAGTAACTTCAGGCCGGCCTAGAACTGTCATGTATAATGGTTGGGATTTGAACCCAAGATGCTCGCAAGACCGAAGCCATAGCCATGAGACTACCGCTGCTTCAAATACTTACAATGAATTATTTACTGGGATTATACCAAGTCCGAATTTTATACCATCTGCTATTCACAAATGTGTGTACATGTTGTGCAGTTATTCTTGAATCATAATAACGCTGTGACGTAATATCTTCAATATTTATTTATACGTAAGCCACAGGAAGATAAGATACAGAATGACAGCTCAAGCTTTACCTATCAAGTTGATCCCGATGGATAAAACAGTTATATTAGGTTAGCAAACACTTTAAAGGTGAATACAATATATTATCGGTGCTACCGTGAAACAGAACATCTTTCGAGTGTTGCGATAACGTCGCCAAACACGAATCGGATAATATACATAGGTTTTTGATAAATTCAAATCTCATTTAAATTTCAAGTAGATAGTATAACGGAACAAAAATAAAGAATAACGTTTCAAATTAGACTTTTCAAGTAGCGTAGTTTTCTTATGTTCGAAATGGTTTACATCTTATTACCATATACATTCTTAAAGAAGTAATTTTAAAAGAACTTGACAAAAAACACTATTGCTTAGTTACAGCCACATTATATTATCTTCGAAATCATATTGACGGGATATATTTATTTGAGTTTCAAAAATTTAATTGCACGTATACATCCTTTTGTATGGATGGCGTAATTCAAACCAGCTAAAACTCTATTACCATAGAGTCTAAACGTCTCAATGTCTGGAAAAAATATGATTCAAAGATGCCAGTGTAGGTCTTATGAGGAAGCTGGCTATTGGATAATTGAGGCGAGCTCACCGCCGCCGGCTCCGCGCGGTACACAGTCGATCGTAATGATCTCATAATGTCCAGGACAACAATTATATCCGTTTTGCAAACATTAATTTTATTTATGTTTCTTTATGAATAGACTTAATTCTTCCTGTTATGTATTACAGTGGTTTTTTGGACATTCATAGTACATAGGTACTTTATTTGTCTTTTGTGATTCGTATCTGGTTTGTCTGCATCATTATTTGACCTTCAGTTGACAGGAGTTAAATATAGTTTTAAAATGATAAGAAAATAAGTGCTTTATATAGTTGTAACACAAATTCTAATAAATTACAAACCTAGCTCCATAGGTCATACCTCCGAAGGTATAGAAATAGCTACTATAATTTGATTGCCGGCCATATCCATTAAATTCGCAGATGGTGTTATACATTACCAACTGATGGTAAATTGGCAACCATAATGTTGTTAATCTCTGCCATAAGGCACATTAATGTAAAGGCGCTTACACTAGACAAATATTTAATAGATCTAGGATATACAAATGAAGATAACTAATAAATATAAATGTGGACAACATCACATAGGTACATTGCTCCGAATTCAATGTTAGTATCTTAAGCACTTATAGAATCAGAGACAACGAAGGTACCACAAACACCCAGACCGGAGACAATGTAGAAAAGTGGTTTTTTCTACATTGACCCGTCCGGGAATCGAACCGAAGACCTTAGAGCTAGCGACCCATGAAAACCGGTGTGTATGCCACTCGACCACGGAGGTCGTCATACATAATTATTATAATATTTTCTATCTACTTTCTGTTTGATGTCAAGCGATCAGAGCGTGAAAGACCCACCCTCCTGTTGCGGCGCCACTGGGGATAGATATAGGTCCAGTAGTAGGTACCTCCAGCGCGAAAGGCCAAGTTGCTTGATGAAGAATAAATATCTTGGGACAATCTTGGGACAATCTCACACACGGTCATCTGATCCCAAACTAGGCAGAGCCTGTACTATGGTAACCAGACAACTGATAAACATACTTATATATTTCTAAATACATACATATTATAGATAAATAACACCCAGACACAGAACAAATGATTGTGCTCATCACACAAAGATTTGTCCTGGGTGGGAATCGAACCCACGACCTCCGGCTTAGCAGTCAGGGTCACTAACCACTGGACCAACAGGCCCGTCGAACGAAGATTAAAGATGTAAAACACTGGCCTTCCGTCTCTAAGCACAACGGTTCTGATTAAAATATGATCGTTTCTATAAACTAATATTTACACCTAAATACGAAACAGATGCAACGGTACCTACCTATAATGTCTATAATTAATAGGTTATTTATAGACGTCTGTAATAAACATCTACGTCTATTTAGTACTGTATTTAATTATGAAGGAAAACACGAAGATATTCCATTGAAAACAACATAACATGCTAATGCCAATATTTTGCTTGTATTTTATGTAAAACAATAGCTGTAGTTATTGTTTGCAGTTAGTGCTAATTATAGGACATTGCAATTTATGACGTTTACAATAATGAATGTCAGTTAGATATATAATTTTTTTTTAATCTTCTCACATTCTTTTTTACCTGTAGGATCTTTACTCGAAATCAACATATAATGAAATGATTTATAATACCTCATGTCAGAATAAAAAAAACTTTTTTTTGGTCTTTATCTTCCATTAATAAGAAGAATCTCTTTTACCACGGTAAATAGTTCGCGATCACAAACCGGGACGCTATTCAATCAATCAACTTAGCCTATCGCGGTCCAATGCTGGACATCAGCAGCAGCACCCCGTCCTCCACCTTCGGCATCCAGTCCGACCCAGCTACCTATTTCAGGTTATCGGTCCATCTGGCTGGGAGTCCTACACTATGTTTGTCGATTCGCGGTCTCCACACAAGGACTCGTCTGCTCCAGCGGCTTTCAGTCCTTTGACAGATATGACCAGTTCACTTGCATTTCAGCTTACTAATTCTGCAAGCTGTCTTTAACTCCGGTTCTTCTCCGGATAATCTCATTCCTGATTTTATCCTTCAAAGAAACTCCGAGCATAGCTAGCTCTATAGCTCTCTGAGCGACTTTGAGTTTGTGGACTAGCCCTATTGTCAGTATCCACGTTTCTGCGCCGTAGGTCATGATAGGCAGGACGCACTGATTGAAGACTTTCGTCTTCAGCCTTTGCGGTATAGGTGACGAGAAGACTCGACGTAGTTTACCAAACGCTGCCCAGCCCAAACGGATCCTCCGGTCGGTTTCTTTCTAGAAGATGTGTCTACCAAACTGGATGGTTTGTCCTATTGCAGACGCTATTAGCAGATGTTAATAGTGAACCTACCTATTATTTCATGTAGTTACATACACTCATCTATAATTATTTTAATACCACAGTTACTAATATGTAGTTATTTAAATAAGTGACCTGCGATGTTGTCACATTATTTTAATAGTCAGGCGGGAGTTATTAGAATTCTTATCTAAGAAAACTGCTTATGTACAAAGTCTAAGTCTTGGTTTACGGATTTTTCATACATAGCGATAAAAAGGTATTGGAACTTACATCTATTCATGTTATAAAACTAGTTATATACCATATAGGAACTAGTTGAATAATTTAATTAATCCTTATGTACCTACAAAGTATCCTGAAAATAGCGTATTCGTTGAGTGGATTTGGCGTGGATAGGCACAAAATTGTAACATCATTTGTACATTAGAAAGCTATTAGTAAGCTTAAAAGTGTAAATACTTACTATAAATGCGAAAGTAACTCTGTCTGTTTGTCTGTTACGCAATCAAGCCTAAAATACTGAACCCATTTAAATAAAATTTGGTACAGAGATAGTCTAGAGCCAGAGAAAGGAAATAGGCTACTTATGCAGCGAAAACCGAGACCCATGCCGGTGAAGTCGCGGGCTACAGCTAGTTTCAATGTAAATTGGTTAACTTTGGCACAAAAGTTTTGGTAATTAAATATAATATAATATCCGTACGGCCCTTAATATTCCGAGGTAGACCAGAGGGTACCCAAGTACATATAAAAGTATGAATTAATAGTAACATGAATGTTTTGTCTACAGGTAATAGCATGGGTCCTGACGGTGTACTTACTGATGCACGTGCCACACATCGAGATGAGGGTGGATGACTTTGAGCAGCAAGCGCAGGCGCAGGCCAGAGAGGTAAGGACAACTGGTCGATACAAACCTACTGCATGTTAGGTATTTTAGACTTGCAAGCTACTGCGTAATGTAATCCATTCGACACCAAGTCTTCGGTATGGAGACAGCTAGGATGTTAACTGAATTAAATTGGGTCTTTCCTGTCATGATTTCAAGAAATTCTGTAGAGAAAAGCGACAACGTTAATATATGAAATCTGGATTAAGTATTATACAAACATGCTTAAGTCTTCCACGTAAAATTCTAGTATTGCTGAATCCATTGAGGCTAGAAGCTGACCCCAACATACTATTGGAAAGGAAAAAATATCTGGCGTATGAGATTCCTACAGCATTCGTTTTTTAACTAATGCGCAATACACACCAAAGTCGCAGACCCGACGATACCATCATTCACACATTTAGTCATATACCACCGAGTTGTGTCGATTCCAGATCGCGATCGCAATTTGGTGGCTTCGTTGTGTACGTCTTCGTTCTTGTTTCTTTGTTTATTCTAAAATGTTACAATAAACAAAGTAAAATGTACATTCTTACCTCAACAAATATTTCTTTTCTAAATCCACTAAAGTTTAAGTCATATCCTATGTTCCAGCAACCCCCAGCATCCACGGAAACCCCGGTAGAGGAGAAGGTGGAGCTGAACATGGGCAAGTGTTTCCACCTGCCGCGATCCAAGTGTCCCGCGGAGCCGAACTGCACCAAGGTCGGGAGCATGGCTGTCTTCTGCTGTGACCTGGATAGTGCCAGACTGAAGGAGGCACTGGCCTCATCCAGTAAGTTTGGATTTTTAGTTTTTTTCAAGTAAGAACTGGAAGGGAATACTAGGAAAGATTTTTTACTTACCGTCTTGTAGTTCTGCTTTAATTAATCACGCTTTGGATAGAGAAGAAGCAGATAAAAATGATTATTACTTGTTTTAGTAAAAACTGAAAGCTGCGGTAGACTTAATGGCTAGGGCGTCGGAATTGCCATCATGTTATTGCCGGTTCGAATTGCACCCATTGCACTATATAACACAAACATTTAGCTTAGCATAAGGGCTTAACAAGACTACTAGTAAGTACTTATGTGTTAGCAAACTACATCGCCAGTTAGCTTTATGGTGGGTTGCCATTTATATCGACACGCTAAGAAGGAGTTAGCCTTATAAAAAAACTGGCTTATGGCTAAAATACTCCTCTTTACTTACTATGACCATATTGAAAGTATTTTACGAAAATACAGATCAAAGTCTATCGGTGAAAAAAAGTTACAGCACTCTTGATTATTGAATTGTTTTTTCCCCCTTAATATTGTTCTATTTACTGAATTACCCAGTGTGCCTACGCCTGTATAAGCGAGGACCTCTATTAATATATTGTGTTACTGAATAGTGATAAAATAAATCTTTAAAGTTACCTATTGGTTGACAAGTTATAGCGTAGCGTGTGATTTAAAAAAAAACTGTTTTTTAAAACCAATTGATACTAAGTGGTGGTGTTGATTCAATATAAATATGCATGTTTCTTAAATATAGCCAAGACGATCTAATAAGAATCATTGCAAATAATGAAGTAATTAAAATCATTTTCCGTGAGCCATTAGCATAGTATTATGGGTAAACATGGAAAAACACTCCATTGGTTAAGCTACTGTTCAATACAAACTTATTATGTACAGACCTACAACTTTTACTGACCCTGCGACTTCGTTTGCATGTTTCAGTAGGTGTTTCATGGTTTCCTTAAATTTACTATTTCTCACGAATCAGGCTAATAAATACATTTTTTTAATCTAACTGGTAGTTCCAGAGTTTATCGCGTTTCAACCAATAAAGCCAAAGAGATATTCCGAATTATTTATTACTTAGTATGGATAGGTACTGATTCATAAACTAGGCTGTTTGTTTGATGATGCAACTTTATGCCCATTTAAAAATTTGTAGAAACCTTTAAATATACAATTAGATTTGGGCATTATAGAATATAGAGCCTCACCTGCCTTGCCTCTTCCCAAACTATGTTGGAATCGGTTTCTAAATACCGTCTATCTACAGTCAAATCTCCTCAACCCATTTTACAGGGTAACACAGTATACAGTTTCCCATAGTGGCTGTCAGAATTGTAATGACTTATGCCTGCCTTACTTATGTCACTGTATGACATTCGGGACCGACGGCTTTATGCTTTCTGAGGCACGGTGGTGTGTCTCGGTATATTTAGGTACAATTGTCACCTATCCACCCACCAACAACAGCGAGCGCGGCTGAACCTTTATTATAGGTAAAAACCTATATAAGATTGCTGACACATAGCCACGAGCTGCCACGAGCCAGCCCCTCACGAGCAATATATTGTTATTTATAATATTTAATTATGTTATTATGTAGGATGTATGTTGAGGACCTATGTTGTTTTAAATAAAGGTACTTTTGTGTAGGTTATTTAACATTAATTAACACTACAGTCAGAAAGGTCATTCACGGCAATGCACAATATATAAGTATATTTTTTATCTCATTATTAAAGGTTATCGGGAGTTTATTTAAAGAGTATTTATCTCATTGTGGTAATACGTTTACACATTATCATCTTCGGGCAGTTTTTTTTATAAAAACATCAAGTCGACGACTACCTTTGATTTATTTAAAATACAAAATGTTGATTAATATTTAAACACAAGCTTGTTTTTGTGCATCAACCACGATTTGTCTCAGGATCACCCTAAGGTTGACTGGTAGAATTACCTCTCAACCTACCCAGTCAACCTTAGGGTGATCTAGCCTTCTGCATTAAGTCCGCCTTTGTGCAACAATGTCCAAAAAGTATTATAAAATAATAAAATAAATAAATAAAATAAAAGACCGCTTTTTTCCAGGACGCAAACGTTTGTATGTTTTATTTAATACAATTTAAATTTTTTTATTTGTTTTATCAATGATTATTGTGTTGTCCCCAGTAACCCAGAACACGACGTACCTGCACGTGCTGAACGCCAGCATCGACGAGCTGGACGTGTCGCAGGCTATTTTCCGAAGGCTCTCCTCCATGGCCTTCACTGATGGCAGCATTGATAAGATTGTTGGTAAGGGTTTTATTAAGAGGAATGTCATTGAAAAATTAACCGTATTGTTAGGGATATAGAGGGCTAGATGTGTTACAGGCCTTCATCCGGAGGCTCTCCTCCAGGGTCTTCACTGATGGCAACGTTGGTAAAACTATCGGTAAAGATTGAGTGATAAAATCCTCTCATATAAGCAAGGAACAATATATAACAATACCGGCCTATAAATATCCCACTGCTGGGAGGCTTCTTCTCATATAGAAAAATAATGACCATTGATCGCCACGCTTGCTCATTGTGGCTTGGCGATTTCAGATGCCAAGTTGTTTAAAACACGATATTCTCCTTCACCGTGTGTCAATGGTGCCTTAGATTCGAATAATTAAGAAAGCACATATTTTGCTTTGAAAAAGTCACCTTCTTACTTGCCTGGATTTGAACCTGCAACCATGTGCATACGAATCCGGTAGTTAAAACACTAGGCTCCAACGACAAAAAAAAACATTTTAGATAGAAAGGAAAATTGACCCTATGATTAGAAAAATACGGTACAAAATTGATCATAAAGTCTTATGTGCTTTAATTTATCAGAAAGCATAAAAATGTCGATGTCATTATCATTATGTACCTACTTAGGGTATAAAATAGTTTGTATCACAAATTTTACTGTACCTATAATTTGTGTAAATGTTTTAATATATTCTTAAATATTTTTCGTGCTTTACCAAGTGGAAGCAAACAAGACAACAGAGATGGACAGTGAGTATTGATTTATCAATTCCATCTGAACATAAGGTAACTTATTATAACTGCACAATATTTATGTATGGCTAACATGATAAAAACATTGTCCAATTTTTATAAAAGTTTTCTACGTTGTGAAAACAAAATATATAGGTACAGCGTGTAACAAAAACCTTGTCCGATCCCTGAGAGTATTATTCGGTATCGTACTGCGAACACATATACGTAACGTAGCCATAAAATGGATTGGAGATTATTATTTTACCCCAGTGAAAATATATAAATGATAATAAAAACTGATCCAAGGCAACAGCAACACTGACCGCTCCTCAAAGTTCACGTACTTACTACCTACAGCTTTGTGTATAATACGCCTTTATTGGATCTGACAGGGGTTTTGATACAATATGTTGTATATATCCTTACTGAAAAAAGTACTGTTTGTTTAGAATAAACTGAAATATAAAATTTTTTGTAACTGTCAACGTTTTATTTTGCAGGTCGGTTCCCAAAGTACTCGACGGTGGCCTGTCTGAACATCTCCAACAACAACCTGACGAGCGCGAAGCTGCAGCCTCCGATCCAGCGGCCGTACGCCTATCTCTTCAATCTCAGTATACTGGACGCCTCGGCTAATAACCTGACTGAGTTCCCCCTCAGTCTTGTACATAGCAACAGGAAGATATCTGTCGATCTGTCTGGTAAGGCTTTGTTTTTTAGCAATTTTTTTCACCCTGACAAATTGGACACTCGTCCTAATTCGGTATTTAAAATATTTATTATGTGAATTTACATCGTTCTGACTTGATTTCCACAAGTTTAAGTTAAAAGTTTTAGTAGGTAACTTAAGGTTCAAATTTAATACGTGACGCCAAGACAAGCGGCTTGACGTATTTTGGACAAGGCCAAAAGAACTGTACCCTAAAATAATTTACCTAAGTTTTTAAAACATGTAGTGATCTTATTTTTGACGACCACCGTGGTTGAGTGGTGTGCACACCGGTTTTCAAGGTGTCGCTAGCTCTGAGGTCCCGGGTTCGAACCCCGGACGGGTCAATGTAGTAAAAATACTTTTCTACCTCGGGTCTGGGTGTTTCTGATACCTTCGTTGTCTCAACACAAGTGCTTTAGCTACTTACTTTGGTTTCGGAGCAATGTATGTGATGTTGTCCACTATTATTATTATTATATTATTTATTATTATTTATTTTCATGAATATGAAAAACTTATTGTATCTTCAGGCAACAAATACCTGCCATGCAAGAACTTCCAGAAAGCGATGGAGACCAACAACAGCTCTCTAGTGACGTTTATAAACTACAAGACGACGTACTGCGCGCTCGACATCAGCTTCAACTGGTTCAAAGACGTCCGGATCGTGAAGATCGACCATCTCAGGGTGCAGAAAGAGGTAATTTTTTTTGTTTTTTTTTTGATAAATATAAGGAATTTAAGCCTTGTGTCGCGGGGGCTTCACAAACATTCAAATCACATGCACAAAGAACACCCAGACTTGGAACAAGCATTTGTGGATCACACAAATGCGTGTCCCATGCGGGGATCGAACCCGCAGCACGTCGCGTACAGTGGTAATTAGCGTGGTGTCCTATACCACGGCTATCCGTGCAATCAAAAGTCAAATGAGATAATTGACTTCTAATTTCAACGTTAAATTCGACGTGTACTATAAGCTCGAGACGGTACGGGGTAGGGAGGATGCATAAAGGGACCGAGATCACGCATTTTGAGCACCAGGAGAAAAGTAAAAATATACGGTAAAAACCTTGAAGCAAAAGAACTGGCTTATTATATGACCTGGACTACAAAAAAAAGAACTGCTTTTACTGACAGAAAGCTTAGCAACACATATTTCGATTCATTTTTATATTTTTCATAAATTTTCATTTTAATCCTAATAACGAATTCCTTAGAACACTAGTTACTAAAGAGACCTCGATTCTAGCTCACCTTTATCTACTTCAAGTTAAACGCGAGCTGCCGCAACATAAAGCCGGTGGATATCAACTGCACGTGCATCCCGGAGCGGCTGGAGTTCCAGGGCGGCGAGGTCACCAACATGTCAGTCTCCGTGTCCGTGGACTGCTCGCAGAGGAACCTTACCACGATGCCCACTGATCTGCCCATGAATACTGTCAAGTTGAACGTATCGTGCAATAACGTGAGTGGAAACAAATTTTAAAGTAATGGTTGTACTTAAAATTAAAAACTTGAGATATAAGGACGAAAACCATCTAAGGATATGCTGACAATTAAGGCCAATAAAGACCAACAATCTGACGCTCACATCATTAAATACATTACCTATTTAAACAATTTAATTAATACATTGAAATAAAACTACTTTAAACGGATTCTATCGCGGTTTATCGCGGTCACGGGCAGACCATGACACCTGCAAAGGTGTTGAAACGTCGGGAACTAAAATCAAAATAAACCGCGATAGAATCCGTTTAAAGTAGTTTTATTTCAATGTTTAAATAATACACTTAACACCAAAAACTTGTAGGAACTTGTAGGAAAAATGTTTTTAAATTCCTCCCCTCTGTTCCCAGATTACGTCTCTCCAAGCGGTGGCGGATGACACATCATACGAGCACCTGCGTCAGCTGATCGTGGACTACAACGATGTGCCCAACATCCTGGAGCTCGAGGGCACCAAGTTCATCGACAACTTTATGCTCTTCTCCATAGCATATAACAAGTTGAAGACTGTGAGTGTACCTTTTTTTGGTTGCTTCATTTGGCTTGTTTCATCTTCCCTATGTCATTCAAGAGATAATAATACTTCTGAGATTTAAAGACTTACACAAATGAGAACTACTGTAGCCATGTCTTAAGTTTATCTTCATCTATCCCATTATATGTCCTACCTCAGGAACGAAAAGCAAAAATTGAAATTGCGATAGGAACTAATAAAGCAACCTTAATGCAGAGGTGGCGCCATCTTGCTAATTTGTACGCGTCAGATGCAGTGCCCCCTAATATTAAGAGTTACTAAATATTGATAAAAAGAGATGATGTTGCTTCTCTGCGTATCACCTTCACCCTTATCATGCATAACAATGGTTCTAAATTCTTATATCGGTAACATTGTTATTTCAGATCCACACATACGTGCTGTCGAACCGGTTCGACACGACAGGCCCGGTGCTCTCCATAGCAGGCAACCACATACACTGTGACTGTAACACTGAGAAAATGCTAAAGGTGAGGACTGCGGCTGAAGTACTATTCTTTAATTAAATCTTCATCAGAGCTGCCTCGTTGCCGACCACATAATTATTTTTTTCGAAATGAACATATAGATAGCCTTTGTGATAATCCAGGTTATCAGCCACCTGCATACCAAATTTTATCAAAATAGGTCCAGCCGTTTGAGCGTGAAGAGGTACCTATATGCATTTATAATACTACTGTCGTATAGTTTACGTTTCTTGTTATTATACCAAAACTGTAGAACATATGGGGAGGGGATAGGAGGGGGAAGGGGTAAAAGTCTAATTTTTATTCTTGTAATAATTTCTTTCTTTTTTCTGTTCCAGCCGTGGCTTCTAGAAAACTTTAAAAATATACCTGACTTCAAAATGCTCGAATGCGAAGACAATAACCCGGTCGTGGACCTTATAGAGTGGAAGGTCTGTCACACCCCTCGCGACTGGACCGACTACATCTACTACATCATTACCCTCGAGGTACTCATACTGGTGCTGCTGATCAGCAAGGTCTCGTACGACTACTGGATATTTAAGACTGCTGGCTACCTTCCCTGGCCCGCGAACAAGATGCCCCGGTTACCCTGTGACTGGCTGTGCGAGTAGCATGGAGCTAATGAGTGATTGTGTTAATTTAATAAGTGTTCTGAAAAGAACAAAGGATACATTTTTTTTCTCGATGGGATAAGTGAGTGATCCAAAGGATTATTTTTTCTTGTTGTGTTCGCAATTACGTTTTGTTGGCTCAGAATTTTTTTGAAAGATTTTGTTGCGTTTTTGCTTATGTCATCGGTTTTCGCGAGATCAGATTATTAAATACAGTGTGAAGTGAGATGCGAACTTTGTGGTAAATAAATATGCCAATTTTTGTGGTTATTGAGGTGGTAATTGTCCACGCCTTAAGCAAGTGTGGTGACAGTTTGATAATGTCGTGGTACGGAGTTTTTTATGTTTATGGGGAAGGGGGTTATTTTGGTTGCCAGTACCAAAAACATTTTTGTTGTTGTAGTTGGTGATTTGTATATGTGTTGGTGATTTATGTATAGTAAAGTTGTATTTGTTTGCTGAACTGTCTATGGCTGCCGTAAAATGTTTTATATTTTATTATGGTTATATTCAATTAGGATAATTTAAAGTATATTTGTTAAAGATTTTGGTTAATGTTTTTGTTGCCATATAAAAAAATACTTTTTATCCTTATATTTTTATATACTCTGGTTAATATATGGTCGGTTAAATATTAACCATGATCCACAAAGACATGTAAATAAAATTAATTAATATTAAAGTTAAGAGAAATATTTTTATAAAGCCGTAAGAACGTTTATTTAGTTATTATAATTCTTTTTGTTAATATTAAATTTACATCTGAGATCTCTGTAAATCAGCGTTATGTATATTTTGTACACTATTTTTATGTAAATTCTGAAACCTATCATTTAGGTACCTATAGGTAATTAAAAGTTCATTTATGTTTTTTCTCGTTGCCACTTAAAAGGAATCTCGTCTGTTTCGAGTTCTTTAAAAATAATGGTTTGATAACAGTAACTTATCTCGTTGGTAGTTTAGGCCCGGCGCCCACTATAGGCATCGGCACGGCTGAGGATTTTAGGTGATAAAAAGCATTATACTTTAACTTCATGGCAATAAAGTCGAAATTTTCATGAATATTATATTTATTAGGTATTTTTGTGCCTACGATCATATATCATGGTAATTCCTAAAATCCTCAGCCGTGCCGATGCCGATAGTGGGCGCCGGGCCTTAATTATTATTTTCCTAAAGGCGAAAAATTGTTTTATTATACCTAAACATTTATGGTATAGGAGATGGCAACGTCGAAAAAAAGTTCATTTCAGTATGGCTGGATTTTTAATATGTTATTTGGCATAGAATTTAGCATATGATAGGATAGGTCTGGCACCTGGGACCGGTTGCGTTTACTAGTGCGCATCCCATTTATGGGGGTGAAAAATCCAGTTTTTCAACTCATTTTAGTATAAACCGTTCTTGTTCCATCTGGTTTGGCGACTCTTTACGAACATAAAAATCGAATTGCCAGACACTTTGGAGGTTGCCAACATCGTGCCAGACGCGATCAAAGTTCGAAAAAAAATGATAAAAATAATTCATTTTAGTATGGCTGAAATTTTAATATGTTGTAGTTCTATCATATACAAATCACATATTAAAAAGCCAGACAAAAATTCCGGTGCCAAATACGTGCCAGACCACTTTATATTCCCGAAATCAGTTGAGGAAATCGTGAATTTCAGCTTTCCTTTGAGATATTTAGATAAATATTTGATGTTATGGCTTCACAAATACACAACTCAATCGTATAAAATCATTACCAATCAGATTCATAATGTACTTGTTAAGTAAAAAAGGAAAATGACGATGTTAACAAAACCATTATAAATAACGTCGAAATTGTTAAATACTGTACGGTACATGCAAGAGCAGAACATGGTAACCTAGCTAAATACTTAAGAAACATGTGTTAGACGGATTGACCATGGTAAATTGGTATAGAAGAAGTAAAGGTACAAACAGAACATGTAGTTGGCTTTTCTTTAAACCTTTTCTAATTTTGGTGTCTATAATATATTATTACTGTTACTACCACTTCTGTTGGAAATAGGATAATCCAGTAACATTTTATTCGCAGTAGAATCGTGAAAATACGTTAAAATAAAAGTATATATCTTAGGTAATGTTACTTTCTTTATTTACACGGAAACCCCTTTAAGGTATTCCGTTTCTAATAAAAAATAAAATCAGAGGCCCCAATAAGAGGTATTCGTTTACATCAAAAGAAAAATACATTTGGGTAGACCGGGGACAATAGCAACATGGCCACATTTCGACAGCTACCGAGATATACTATTCTACGTGTATTAACAATTTTATCTGGCAGTACATGAAATCTCATAGTCATCTTAAAAAAAACAAATAATTGATCTAAAAAAACAAATTAATTAATATTACTTTTATTATAACATAATCTTACTCTCACTTACCTTATTAATAATAATTATGAGAATAGTCATATTATCAGTCAGTATTAACGGTAGATCGAGGGTCCCTTGTCTACTCTACTTATTAGAATTCGATTAAGTTATCTCATTTATACAAATATTAAAACAAATGTTAATAAAACACACTTACTTAAAGGATATTACATTGTATCAATTTTGTAGCTGCAGTGCTGCTGTGTAGTAATCAGGTAGGGGCAGCTAGCGGCATATACTGAAGGCACGTAGGCAGACACGTACAATTACATTATATCACGGTAGCTGTCGAAATGTGGCCATGTTGCTATTGTCCCCGGTCTACCCAAATGTATTTTTCTTTTGATGTAAACGAATACCTCTTATTGGGGCCTCTGATTTTATTTTTTATTAGAAACGGAATACCTTAAAGGGGTTTCCGTGTAAATAAAGAAAGAAACATTACCTAAGATATATACTTTTATTTTAACGTATTTTCACGATTTTACTGCGAATAAAATGTTACTGGGTTATCCTATTTCCAACAGAAGTGGTAGTAACAGTAATAATATATTATAGACACCAAAATTAGAAAAGGTTTAAAGAAAAGCCAACTACATGTTCTGTTTGTACCTTTACTTCTTCTACACCAATTTACCATGGTCAATCCGTCTAACACATGTTTCTTAAGTATTTAGCTAGGTTACCATGTTCTGCTCTTGCATGTACCGTACAGTATTTAACAATTTCGACGTTATTTATAATGGTTTTGTTAACATCGTCATTTTCCTTTTTTACTTAACAAGTACTTTATGAATCTGATTGGTAATGATTTTATACGATTGAGTTGTGTATTTGTGAAGCCATAACATCAAATATTTATCTAAATATCTCAAAGGAAAGCTGAAATTCACGATTTCCTCAACTGATTTCGGGAATATAAAGTGGTCTGGCACGTATTTGGCACCGGAATTTTTGTCTGGCTTTTTAATATGTTATTTGTATATGATAGAACTACAACATATTAAAATTTCAGCCATACTAAAATGAATTATTTTTATCATTTTTTTTCGAACTTTGATCGCGTCTGGCACGATGTTGGCAACCTCCAAAGTGTCTGGCAATTCGATTTTTATGTTCGTAAAGAGTCGCCAAACCAGATGGAACAAGAACGGTTTATACTAAAATGAGTTGAAAAACTGGATTTTTCACCCCCATAAATGGGGTGCGCACTAGTAAACGCAACCAGTCCCAGGTGCCAGACCTATCCTATCATATGCTAAATTCTATGCCAAATAACATATTAAAAATCCAGCCATACTGAAATGACTTCTCGAAAACGTTGCCAGCTCCCGTACCATTATCCAAAGCCTTGTTTTTGTAAGTCAAACCATTATTATGAATTATATATACTCTGCGTATATATAGCTTATAATAATGTTCTTCCTTATGTATTCTACAATTTTACAAATATTGCCTTATATAAATATACAAATGTATGCTTAGATATATGTAACTATAGAAATCAAGTAATCGTCCGAATCGGTGGTAGCTTAAATGCGACACATTTCATATTAATTTGAATGCCAAAGTAATATATATAACTGTAATAAAAGTTTTTTTTTTATAGGAATTTTTAAAGTGTTTTAGAGATTGATAATGAAGAAGTTTTTCATCGTTAGGTATGTAACTTCTGGGTAGCTAACCCTAAGGATTTCTGTTTTGACCATTTAACCTAATAAGGCCGCCTTTTAACGGGACAAAAAGCATTGATGTCGCTTCAATTATATGTTACGAATATTTGTGAAATGTCTTGCTACCCAACTGGCCAGTTAGAGGCTAAATCATTACTTGTAAGGACCAATTTTCTAAATATAACGAGGCTCGTTAATAATTTTGTATTATTTTGAAAATTAGTGCCATATTTGTAGATTGGCTGAAAAATCATGATAAAATCGATTGATTTAAGATCTTGTTCAGATGACGAGGAATGTGTTCACAATAGTACTGAATAATCCTTGTTAATGAAATATAATACTTACGTCGACGTTACACAGTATGGATTTGAATGCTCGGTTGAATTATTGAAATGAAGAGATAATATTCTGGTTCAGTAAGTTTAGTAGCTTATACATTCCACCATGTAACAAATAACTATTTTTTTTATTTTTTATAAAGACTACTAGCAATGTGGGTCGCACATTACTAGTAATCTCGTTAACCCCTCGTGCTAAGCTAAGATGCTTGTGTTACGAGTGGGTTCACGTCGGTAGTGTAATGGGTGGGATTCGAACCCGCAACCACATGATCGCAAGTCCGACGCCCTAGCCATTAGGCTACCGCCGCTTCGATTCTCTTCTATTAAGTCGCGTAAATAATTTTATCAACCACATTCAGAGTTATATTTCGCTATATTATCATTTAGAACTCAAAATTCGTCATATGAATAAGGTCTTACAATTCTTGAAATTTTCTCTCAAATATTTAAGAAAAATATTATTTAACATATTTTTGTACAATAGCTACATTGTGAAGACTGTATATTTTGTATAAAAACAATATTACAGATGTTACGTAATTGTATTCAATGACGTTTTATTTAAAGCTAGCCGCACACATGATAATATTGTTAATGCAAGATTGACGAAATTGTACACATTTCATACTGCGCAATGAAAACACGACTTTGTGAAAGTCTTAATAATGTTCAATTTTCAGAAACGAGGCTACAAGAGTTACTTGTGGCCGATGACACTAATCATTACATCCTGTTTTCTGTGTTTGACATTCAAAGTGGTAACTCATCATTGTAGTCCTACTAATATTATAAATGTGAAAGTATCATGGATGGGTGTTTGTTACTCAATCACGCAAAAACGGTTACACGGATTTGGATGAAATTTGGCATGAAAGTAGCCTTTGACATGGAAAAGAACATAGACTACCTTTTATCCCGATTCCTTAAGTAGTTCCCGAGAAAAAAATTAAATTGTTTCCGATGTAAGCCGTGGCAGACAGCTTTGAAATTTGGTATTTTTCTCTATTAAAGCGCAAGCTATAACACAGGTGAAAATTGTATTCCATTTTTCATTACTTTCACATTTTTCATTTCTTTTTGGACATATTCTGAAGTCCACGCAGGCGAAGTTGCGGGCAGAAGCTAGTATAAAATAAAACCAAGTAATTTATAACACAAATCTATATTTACTTCTCAGCTTTCTTAATCTTATTTCCTAACACCTTTTTCTTTTTCTTCTTTATTTTATTTCCTTTTCCTGTTACTTCTTTTTTGTGGTTATTTTGTTTGTTCTCATTTTGTAATTTCCTTTGTTTATTGTTTTTACTATTTTTTATTGAGTCAGTCGGTTTACTCTTATCAGCTATCACTGCGTTGGCAGCGTCTAGTTTTCGTCTGTAAGTAAATATCAAATAATGATGTTAATAAAATGTACTTTCAAGAATGTAAGCTATATACAACAATAGAATACCCAGAAAGCTCTTTTTACAGCTCTTTCTCCATGAGGTAACCAAATAAATGTTTACATAGTATAAAGGTCGTCTGGAAGATATTGCTATTAGCGATAAGACCGCCATTGTACCCTTTCATTGCTATATACACAGCACAGCTCCCGAAATGTGTAGTTAGAAATTTTAATCTTCGCCACGGATTTTTAGGAAGTTTGCAATAGACAGAGTGATTCAAGAGAAGGTTTATATGAATAATGCCCGTCGTTATTTAAAATTCCTTCTCATTATGAAGCGGTGGTAGCCTAATGGCTAGGGCGTCGGACTTGCGATCATGTGGTTGCAGGTTCGAATCCCACCCATTACACTACCGACGTGAACCCACTCGTAACACAAGCATCTTAGCTTAGCACGAAGGGTTAAAAATTTACTAGTAATGTGAGACCCACATTGCTAGTTATCTTTTTAAAAGAGAAAAAAAAAAATATTTTTTCAAAAGTGACAAACCTACGTCAATTCGAGTTGCAAATAAACTACTAAAGAAATTAAAGGGTTGCCAACTAAAATAACTTACTTATCAGGCCTCTTCTCCAGTATAGTAGATATTTTGTCTCTGCTGGGAGCTTTCTTCATGAGCTTCTTCCGTTTGTTGGGGTTCTGCTTTAACTGCAGCATGTACTCCAGGACTTCGCAGCCAGACTGTTTTATTACTGAGGCTATGCTGTAGAAGTAAAGAATTAAGGGTAAAAAATAATATAAAACCCAAGACAGCAGTCAGTGCCTCAACTCCATCCACAAACAATGACCACCGAAATTCAGTCAAATCAAAGTCTCGCATTGTAAAAACCACTTAATGCAATACGGATAAGGTTGAATTTCCGAAAAAATATGTTCGTTTGAAACCTGTTATCATTTATGTGTCATTGAAGATAGCTTTAGCGTGATTTTTGTTCGAAACCGTGTATCTAGAGTTCTTTCTATATCAATGGTAATAAACTCAAGATCAATTTACACCTGATATGGTGTCGCGACGGCGCTCAAATATGACATACGGCGTTGGTCGGCAATGGAGTCACGACGCCGGATAACAGTGGCGTCGCGACGGAACTTCAATGCGTGGTTACGACGCCAGTAAGCTAGGGCGTCGCGACGCTTGTCGGCTATGTCGTCGCGACGCCATAGTTGAAAAGAGTTGATCGTACTGTGGCTGAGAGGGCCCTTCACGTTTAATCCGTGCCTGACCGGTCGGGTTTGTTACAACACTTATAACTCGAAAATATATTTATTGCATTCGTCTCGAATTCCCGAATAGCAGAATAAAAATTCAAAACAACGGAAAATTTTAAAAAAATAAGAAATTTAAGGGGATACGGAAAACTAGCGTGGGTGTAACCACAGGGCAAAGCTAGTGATTTAAATATGTTTGTAATTAAATTACCTTCTAAGGTTGCCAATATCGTCTTGAGTAAAGAATGTTATTGCGCGACCCTTTTGTCCAGCTCGGCCGGCTCGACCAATTCTGAAATGATGAAACATTATGTCGCATAATTAATATCTTTGTTACCAATAAACTTTAATGCGATCGACCAAAAGCCTGGACTAAAATTGTAATTATAATAATCTCCTATTGCCATAATAATATCTCGAGTAGTATAGGTAGACTGATTTTCATGATCCTTGATTTGTTAGATATCTCTCTGTTTTGAATATCCGCATAGATAATAAAATACAAATTTAAAACGATGGAAAATTTACTTAGAATATAATATTCTGGAGAAGGTTGGGGGAGACCTTTGCCCAGCAGTGGGACACCTAAAAGGTAATAAAAAAAAAAGAAAAAAATATATTCTTACGGGAACGGGAATAAAATACGCGGATGAAACCGCGGGATACCGCTTGTTATAATAATATACATATAAATGCTAAGAATTTGATTAGTATATTTCATTATGAGTCGAAATAAACAAACCTATGAATATAAGCGATGGCTGAGGGAGGGAAGTCGTAGTTGATGACGAGGTTGACCCCTCGGAAGTCGATACCTCTGCCCATCAGCTCCGTGCAGATCAGCACCCAGATGCGCCCCACGCGGAAGCTGCGGACCACGTTGTCTCGCTGCGGACACATTATTGGTCATTTATTAATTGATTAATTTATTAAGGTCTTCCAGGGTAAGGTCGTAGTGGCCTAGCAGTTCAATTACCGAATAAACCAAAGTGAGGAAATCTGGATTCCAAAAAAATGAAATCTGGAATTTCATCATCATTCACCAAAAATAGCTGAAACACATAAAAAAGAAAAATCCGCTTGTTTACTAGGCCAACGATTTCTACCAATGAGAGACAAGCTGGCTCGTAATTGGTCGAAATAGACAGAATACAGCTCTTGCCAAACTTTATGGCCGCTCCGAAGCTAGCCGCATTACACAGAACACAAAATCAGGTATCAGCGGGACGTACGCGTGCTGTCTTCCACCCGCAAGCGTCCTCGCCTCTCGCGCGTTAGTGCGACTGTATGAGTAGTGTGTATCAGAGTATGCAGTAGTATGAGTGTACCATGCGCAACTTCGTACCGACGGCTATAGCTAAAGAGCCAGTGGACGGCTACCTGTATGTATTTGACCAGACCTGGGATTTTGTACAGTGAGGCCTCTATACCTACCATATATGAGATGGGGGTTCACTAAGCCCTAACTGGTGGACGCGGCGCGCGCTCAAGTAAGACAGGTATCGATTTTTTGCGAATTTGAAATGCATTTGACCACGTCTGCCGTTTTGATATTTGAAAATATATTGTTATTATTATCTGAAAATAACAATGGCAGACCATTATCGCGCGTTTAGCATAGTGGCAGACAGTTTAGAAAGTGTTGAAAAATTAAATTTTTGAATTAATTGACCAGATCTGCCATTGATATATTTTATTTATTAGGGTCTTAAAAACTTATATTCATCACGGCAGACGGCTTCATGGCGTACACACTTCAGCAGACAACAAAATCTTAGCTATAACTAAAGGAGCTATAACTAACTATAACTGGAGACACTCTCAGGTATAAAACCCGATTTATTTGAATGCTAGTAACTATAAAAGAAAATACTATAGGCTAGAATGAGTACAATAGTAATCCATAGAGGAAAAAAGAAAGATAGCTATGAACAGTCTTTGCATACATCTGACCGGATAGTAGCTAAGATTTTGTTGTCTGCTGAAGTGTGTACGCAATGAAGTCGTCTGCCGTGATGAATATAAGTTTTTAAGACCCTAATAAATAAAATATATCAATGGCAGATCTGGTCAATTAATTTCAAAATTTAATTTTTTTCGGCACTTTCTAAACTGTCTGCCACTATGCTAAACGCGCGATAATGGTCTGCCATTGTTATTTTCAGATAATAATAACAATATATTTTCAAATATCAAAACGGCAGACGTGGTCAAATGCATTTCAAATTCGCAAAAAATCGATACCTGTCTTACTTGAGCGCGCGCCGCGTCCACCAGTTAGGGCTTAGTGAACCCCCATCTCATATATGGTAGGTATAGAGGCCTCACTGTACAAAATCCCAGGTCTGGTCAAATACATACAGGTAGCCGTCCACTGGCTCTTAGGCTACTACATTCTGAACGGCCATAAAGATTGGCGAGTATTGTACTTGCAATGCTAGCGAACCTCGAAGACTAGGTACTTTATTTTGGCAGAGTGATGAAAAGAGAAGTTTGCGGCTAAGTAAAATTCCGGTCATTCGCAATAATCAAGAATAATGTTTTTTATAATTATTTGAAAGTTTTTGTATAAAAATTGTAGGTACCTGCATCTGGGTCCTGTCTGCATGTATTACGTCTACATTAATACCGTCGTATATCAGCTCTTTGAACAACTGCTTCGCCCTGTCTTTGCTTTGCACAAACACTGAAAAAAAGACAAATAACATGACAACATTAAAACCTCATGTTACGTTTGCAACTACCTTAATTAAAATAAAGAAAATATAAAATGACCATAACCTACACGTTATGTACACACATGATAGTAAAACAATACATCAAACACCAAATGTACAAAGGCTCTGTTTAATTCATACAAAAATCTCTGCCAGCAGGCCTGCGATAGAAGATGTTTCAAAGTTTTTTTTGTTTAAATTGCAAACACTGGCAAAAATAATATCACATTGTTATCTACGTTAGTTCATAAGAATTTTTGTGATACCTAAGACGGGGGGTTTCAAGCCTTCTTGTACAAGTTGCCTGAAGGCCACCAGCTTGCCGTTCTCATTCCCACAGAATAACAACTTCTGGTCTACTAGGTTCGTCGCAGCATTCCTGAAAAGTAAATCGAACAATTTAGAAAGTTATTTAAAAATAAGAATACACACAACCTAATAATGTGGATTTATAAAATTTTAAAAAAATGAATTTTCAGCTATCAATCAAAATAAAACATATAATTTTGTATAATATATAAGTTTGTTACGATTTCACGACTAAAACTTGTGACGAAACCTTAAAACCATCAAAGGTAGAATGTTTCTTTTAAACTAAACGGAACTAATTTATGAATAACTTATTTCTCGCCGTTGCACAGTGAGGGCCACAAGTCCAGTAGTACCTACCTATCTATACAATCTGTTTGTTGAAAATCACACTGCTCTGCACAGAACAAAATAAAATTACAGTTCGACAGGATAACTAGGAGAGAAATTCTTTTTAGTAGATTCTCGCGAGAAGCATATAAACAGTAAATTTTATACAAAAGTTACTGTGGCAGCCTCATGACCCTCGACTTACATATTTTAAATAAATGGAAAATTCCCTATAAAACCGGCAGCAGTAAAATTATATGGTATCAACCTCTATCGCCTCTAACCTCTTCGCTTTTTGCCGGATTGGTGGGAAACGGCTCAAGACTAAGGGACCTGGAGCAGGTTGGGGGAAACCTTTGCCCAGCAGTGGGACACCTAAAAGGTTATAAAAAAAAATCAACCTAACCTCTGTCCAACAGTAATATTAATAACCCCTCTCATGTGATGGCGGGCCCACTTGGCGACGGCCGGCGTGTGCGTGGCGCTGAACATGGCCAGCCGCCGCAGCTTGCTGCCACACGCCGACATCACCTGCTCTAGCTGCTGACGGAAGTCTGACTGCTGGTCTGCTGATCCCTCGAAGAGTTTGTCTGCTTCGTCGATTATGAGCCAGCGTACTCTGAGGAATATCACTAATTGTATAACAGCTTCAGGCACTTGCTCTTAAATGTTGGTGCAATATAGGTTTGCATGAGGATTCCATTATAACAGACTAGCTGTGCCCATCCCCATTTCCCTGGGCCCAATCTGGGCAAATTTTAAAAATGTGTTTCATAGTTTACTATTTATTTACCTCTTATAATATAAAAACAAAACAATTATATTCCGAAAATAAATATCATAACAAAATTTATATCGGTCACTTACTTGTCAAGAGAAATGTTCACAGTATCTTGATTGAGTAAGTAGCAGAGACGATTTGGTGTACTAACTACAATATCTGTGAACATAGAAAAAGATGTTTAAAATGTGTCAAAACATTATTTCTGAAGTTGATTGAAAAAAAATAACATACCACTTCTCCTGATTGTTGCTTCTCTTTCTTTAACCTTTGATTCTTTAATATTCTTGACAACACTACACCGCAGCAGCGTGGAGGCACTTAGCCTTAGAGCTTCGCGGTATATCTGGTGCGCCAGCTCCCTTGTAGGGCAGAGGATGAGGGCTCGGGGCCCGCCCTGAGGGGCTATGAGAGAATGTAAGATGGGGACAAGGAAAGCAGCTGTCTTTCCTGAGCCAGTTGGTGCGCAAGCGAGGATTTGTCGATCCTGAAGAACAATCATAATTATGAAATATATAAATGTTAAGATACAGTTTGGTTCAATAAAAAAAAAATAAAAAAACCTTTTCCATAGATGGAAGTAAATGTTTTAATAAAAAACACAATTAAACAAAATTCGCGGAACGAAAAACAGCAAATTCCGTTAAAGCACCTTTAACAAATAAAAAATATACTCTGTCTTGCAACCACAACCAAAACATCAGCTTTAATTTGTAAATGCAAATGAGTTCGTGTTGAAAATTTAAAATTGAACCCTAGTTATCGACTATGTTATATAATGAGTACATCTCTAGTTTATTATTTCTCTTTAAACTTTGTCTATGACTCTATGTCTTCTTTATGTGTTTTCATAGAAAATTCTCTCAAATAAAACTTTGTTTAATATTACAAATACACTTTAATTTCATTTATTACAACAGTTCGCGTCAAATTACGTCACGGGAATTATAAAGTGACGTAATTTTATTATAATCATGCAACATGATAGTTTAAAAGTGGTAAAATAAAAATAAAGTAACAAAATGTCACATTCAATTCCTCATAATGTTTTAGTCTCAACATTCCACTTAATAACATTTTAAGTTAAGAGATCAATAAATGTTTGTTAGCCATTGAAAATTATTAAAGGTAACTCACCTCCAACATACAAGGTATAGCCTGCCGCTGTACTGGAGTGGGCTCTGTGTATCCACACTCCCGCACTGTCTCAACCAACGCATGGGGCACATTGTACCGAGTGGTTATTTCTGAGAAATCTTGCAGAGCTGCGGGTACGTGACGCCCTACGGTTTTGATACCATGCTCATTACGGAAACGATTTTGCTGCAAATTAAATTAAGAAATATTAATCATTCATACAATCAAACAGAATAAAACCTTTAATTTTTATTCTGTGTCTTGGATTTTGTCTCAGTAAGCTCTTAATTATTCTATCTATCTAAAACAGAAAATTTTTCATATCATCTTAAGAGAACTATTTAGCTTGGTTCATTGATTTGAGGGTCATAGAAATCTTGATATCCTTCCGCGTTATGATGGGCCTGGTGGTAAGCAAAATATTCATATAGAACTGTTATATATGGTGTTCTAAATCGTATATGCACATTCGAAGCAGTTATCCATAAAGATATCAAATAAATTTTCTCAGATGAAAACTTTATAATATGATCAAAATTTGCTACAAAATGAAATTTGCAAAATACCTCTTCTAATAGAAGTTTCTTCTTCACATCCTCTGTTTTTTCTTTTTTCTCCCTCTTTTTCTTCTGTCCTACTTTAACTCCATCTAACAACTGCAGGTCGTCTCTTTGATCCTCACCAGACTCCTCAGAATCTGATGCTGTGTGGTCAGACAAGCTTTTAGACTCATCTTCATTGTCACTTAGTGGTTCTTCTTTGATTTCAACTTCTTCTTTTTTGACTACTTCTAGTTTCTTATTCTGTAAGTTAAGATGTTTATGAGAGTGTCTTCAATACAAATTATCAATTAATCTTTGGATCTTGTAAATGGTTATAAAGTACTGAGTCACAGAAATAGGCCGCCGTGGGTTATTTTTTAAATTTTTAACTTAAGCACTTATTGAAGATTAGATCGTTCTTCTAAATTTTCTTTGGACACTGAAACCAGTAAAAAATACCTACATCGTAATGTAACTTTTTCGATTGTCGGTCGCCGCTATAAAGTCTATTAAGTCTAACTTTTCAAATACCTGGATTATTGTTTAAGCAGCAGAGAAAGGTAACATGTAGAATTTATTTAAGTAATAGGTAATAATAGTGATTTTATAGTCTACAATACATACTTATATTAGGCTAAAACTAACTTTTAAAAATAAAGGTTATGTTTAATACTCACATTGTTGTTAAGGCCTAAAACACGGTGTTTAAATGTTAAACCTTTAGTTAATTTCTTAAATATGTCGTAAGCGTCCATTATATAAACATTTACAGAGTTTTATTCAACGAAAACTATATAAACCACACGTGCGAATCGCAACGAGATTTTGACATCTGTTTACTTCTGTTGATTTCTGTCATCACTCATCACTTCAAAACACAACTTTGACAGGAGCTGTATTCGATCGGATACACCCTTTCACATTTATAATGAAAAACGGAATTTTATCCAACATAAAATAGCTTATTCATGTGATTGCTAATGAAAAACTAGTAATTGATGTGCTTTATAATGAGTCACCGGGTATAAAATCAGACTAGTAACGCTTTCATGTATAGTTCCATCGTTGTTATTATCTGAATTTAATTTAATTTCTTTTGATACGTGTATCCGATCTAAAACTCCATGTTCTTCCCCAAACAATCTTACGTATGTGCTGCCAGTTGAACATTTTAATTTACCATTATGGTAAATCTTGGGGAACAATAAAGTTATAATTCGTGTATTATTTTATGTTATTATAGTATATTGTGTATTTCTGCGAATGCAAGGGCGCCAGTCACGTAAGTCTATGGAAATTAAGATTGTTTCGTAAACATCATCATGACGCACTCAGTAATTAACAGATAAAAGTTGATATTTTGCTAGTTTTTCTTAAGTACCTTACTTTGAGCTGTGGTTGCATACTGTTTACCTTTGCAGTAATGGTGATGATAATGATTGTACTCATAGGTATTGTTGAAATTAGGTTATGAACCATGTAAGTAGCATATTTTGAACTCCAAAATTTAAAGACAGCACCCGGATTCATCGCCAGCCGGTCTCACCTTCCATTACTGTATAATAAATTCCTGTCGTTGGATTTTTCGATTTTAAGAAATTCTTGGTAATTGCTTCAAGAGAATTTTGTAATTCTGGCTTGACTATGAGTTTTAGTATAAGTAGTAATACTTCATATATTTTGCTTTAATTTTATGCAAAATGTATTATTAACCTAGTTAAAATGAATTTTCACGAGATGACGGTGTACCTACTTTGAGAGCAGGTTTCTGAATCGCGCTATGGTTTCGTTACCTGAAATATCTTCTGAAATATCTTCTTCGAATCTATATTCTCACCTGAGTATGATAATTATGTTTTATTTGTGATGGTTGATTGTTGGTTGATTGATGATGGTTTATTTATTACAATCCTAAGTGCAATTACGCTAACATTTAGAAAGCGACTTAATATTAGATACCTAATAATTACATTTCTTTTTTGTGATTGTTCGTGAATTATAAGATACGTTTCTTATGTAGGCACGAAGTAGCAATATAAGAGTACCTACGGTAAGTACTTAAGTGTGTACCATCACTTGAGAAACTTCTATTAATATTTGTATTATAATGTGTACCTATGTAATTGACACTTGCCAACTTGACACTTTGACTGCACGGATAGCCAAGTGGTATAGGTCACCCACAGAACACTAATACTCTAGGCGAGAGGTCACCACGCTGATTACCACTGTGCGCGACGTGTTGCGGGTTCGATCCCCGCATGAGACAATGCTTGTTCCAAGTCTGGTTGTTCTTTGTGCATGTGATTTGAATGTTTGTGAAACGCGACACAAGGATTAAATAACTTAGTGCGGGCGTCGTGTTTTTAAAGGAAAAAAAAATAAAATCATATGAGAACTTTTAAGTCGATATACCTACCTAAGTCACTAGTTCCTTTGCTTCTCATTAGTTATGTTAAACATTATTTCCACACCATCAATCAATATTGAGATCTATACCCCACAACTTACGATATTTTGCTGATCGTCTGCCTAGTCGATTCTTCCCAAGCTATGGTGGGGTCGACTTCCAGTTTTACCAGATTTAGCTGCATTTTACATGGAATGACTGCCTGTTTGACCTTCCCATCTCACTTTACTGGGTAACGCCGTATCTCATATTAAGACTGATTGTTAGAATTGTAATGATTAATCATAAGTACTGTCAATGAACGACGCTTATGTAACAGTCTTAACAGTCGGGACCAACGGCTTAACGTGCTTTCCGAGGCACGTCCCATGCGAGGCGTCATAAGTGCTATCAGTTCTAATATAATTAAACACAGGTACTTGTATATTTACGATATGTTGTGATAGAAAAACTATACTTAGTGCTATGTTGCGCAAACTAAAATTAAGGGAAGGGTACTAGTTTACAAATAAATAAAAGACCACATCGTCAATGGAATCACTGCGAGTTTATTTTATACTTTTATTACATTCAACTGTTATACGTCGCTGAGAATTCGAAACGCAGATTTTGTTAGAAACCTAAACTTAAAAATAACCGATATATTTTTCTCCAGTATAGTTTAGACGAAAGAGTCAGATTCAAAGATACTTATAGTACTAAGTTTTCCGACTATCTGATATGTTCCTACCAACGCGGCTTCCACCACGAAAACAGACACGAGTCACGCTTTTCATTCTCCTTTCCATTGCTGGCTGCCTGCAATAGTGTTGCGATCAAGACCGTGCTGGCCGCGCAATGGAACACTAGCGGTGGATGTAACCGAGCGATCCACTTTCGTGGTGGCGGCCCTACTCAACCCGAATTGATTCCTTATTCACATATATCAACAACATCAAAACAAGTAAAGACACCACTTTTTAAACATCACTGAAACATGAGTTTGTATTTTTAGTATCAATGCAGATTCACCGATCCGTTGTACATTGCGTTTTTTGTTTGAAAGGATACATTTTGAGCAAAGGCTAGCGAGTCATGTATTACGAATCAGGCGGTTTATGTTTTTATTAATATGTAAAGTTTTTGGACACTGTTCCCATAAAATTGATACTATTGCGTTTATAATACTGATTAGCTTGCATTAATACGAAAAATATTCTATACGAATTATTTCTACGTAAATTTGCGATAAGAATCCAATCGAAAAATTCAAAACGGACTCAGCCAGGAGAAAACCTTTCATTATTACATACTACGCAATATATACTATAAAAACTTATAATATTGGCACTAATAAGTGCCGTCTTCAGTTTCTCGATTGGATCGCTTGTTCATGAGTTCAGTGATGGTTTAAAATCCTTCGTAAACTTGACCTCGTATCTACAACAATAGTACTTTAAGTGTCTTCACCGACTGGGGTGTAACTTACAACAATTCTCAAGAAACCTACCAGGTCCTAGCGGCCCCACATCTAACCTTATTCGATCAATACACAATACTATAAATCATTTTTGTACACACCGCATCCCCGGACCCTTATAAGTATAACAAAACTCCATTTAACTAAATTTAACACATATTTTTTTTTCATCTTTGATCAACGATGGCAAATTATAACTTTTACATAGTAACACAATATTAGTTTAGGCATATTAAAATGTCCCAAGTGATACTTACGCTCGATCATTTTACCTTTTTTCTCTCAAAATTATTAAATACAATAAATTATTAATTTAATTTTCAATTTTTTGGGAATCTAGGGTATGTATCACTTCAGACTACAGCTTAAAAAGAAAAAAAAAGTAAAATCAATGCTAATAAAAACGCAGATCGTGCATACATTAAATTACGAAAAAAAAAAGAAAAATCTAATCCTAAGTGTGTCAGCAAAAATATAATGCAGTAAATTAGAATTGCCACTTAATTAACTTTCACAATATAAATTGTATTTTTTTCGTAAAAAAATATTTCTGTGTATAAAATGTGTTACCCGAGCATAACAAGTAACGTCGGCGCAATTTTACTAAAAAATTCAAAAACGTAAACATTATGAATAAACAACTCATTACTCAATAAATTAAGTACTGAGTATACTACAACACTTGCTCAACCTGACTGAGCGCGCTCAACTCTCCTCCCGTCTGCTCAACTGGTCAACTGGTCAACAGCATCAACACTAAACATTATCAACACTCAACATTCAGATTCTAAGATAAAATTGCTTATAAATTAACGGTTTCTAATAAAATGGCGCCGACGCGTATTTTTATCTGTAGATAAAAGTTACTTCTAGCATATAACTGTCAGTATATTGTATGTCATAGTGTGTATATTGTAAATACTTTCTTTATGTACTGTTATAGACGGGATATCAACGATAATTGCTCGACCGGGGGACATATGTACTACTTAGTATATAATACTTATTATTTTTATAAAAGTTGTAAGTGCACTTTGAGTTACGGAACTATATATTAATGTAATTATTTACTGTAGGCTTAGCAGATTTAACACTGACATATAGTTATTTAAATTAATAAAACGTTGCTTCTTGACAACTCGTGAATGTATTGTCAATATTTGGCACTAAGATTTTGTAGACGCGAAATGTTCAAAAACAAAATAATGCACTACCAAAAAATATTGAGGGAGTCAATTGAGAATTTTGATGTCCGAAATATCGCATTTATTTGCGAAATATAACAAAAAGAGGAAGTAAGACTTATATTATTAATAAATAGAGCTCCTTAAATTCTTAATTGACATTGAAAAACAGGAAAAATCTGCTGTTTGTAGCTTATCAATAAGTCATAGATAAATGTAACTATTATAGTGAGGTACTGTGGCGAATTGGGAACTATTGCTATAACTGTAATTATCAATAATTATATTACGTTTAAAGTGGAAGATACTGATATAAATATTAAAGCTATTGACTTAAGAATACATCGACTCTCGTCTCTCTTACACTACAACTTCGTAAGTATTCAATAATCATTTGTGAGCAACCATTGAAACATTACTTTTATATAAACTGCAGTCGATTTATTCTTAACAAGATGGTCGTCCCTCCGCCGATCGAGCAATTTAAAATTATTTATAAATAACTATTGTGTGAACTGGTTTCGTTAAAATTTTAATTAAAAACAACAGTCTTCAATTAAAACGACAACGAAAAATAACTATTGCATTTTAAACATGGAAATGGATCAACAAAAAATGTGTGTATGGGAAAAAATACTATGTAACAACTGTTATAAAATCTTGTTTGCGATTTACAATATAATTAGATAAATATAAAACACTGTCCTGTCTGTATGTTGTAACGCTAATACATACATAAATACATCGGCCTGCGGTCTGCAGGCAAAAACCCACGATCTAAACTAATACATTAGAAATTAAATTATATAATTGGAGGTAATACTTAAAATTATAGGAGGTAATACTTATGATAAAAGCATTTCATTACTTAAAAACAGTTTTGTGAAGCAGTTTGTGAACATGTATCTAGCGGGCGAGAGTCCCGCGTCCGGTCACTCCCATCATAAACCAGTGTTACCTGCCTATCATAAGATTAGTTATAATAATTATATCCACGAGTAATCCTAAGGATAACCATGGAACAGTATAAATTCAAAAACGTTTGCGAAATTTAAAAACTTGGCAGTTATTAACTTTGTTCATTCGAATACGAAAGTTCTGCCTTAGCAAAGTAAAACGGATAATAAAAATACTTTAAAATGACTCTTGAAGGCTGGTTCAGATACTGAAGTTTAATTTACTTAATAAAGCTACCAGAGAGCTAGCACAACTCGACCCGTGAACGTCGAGCGCCGACACGATAAATGCGACTCCATATTGAGCAGGCGCCGGCACTCAACCATAGGCCATAATCTAGCCATCATTACTCTTAAATACTATTCTAGATATTTTGTGCAACTGATTTGAGACGATACTGCATCCACAGTCATTTTAAAGTACACGAATCTTATTTATTTATCTACTGTAGGCTATTGTTATAGTTGTACTGTTTAGAAGGCATCCCGTTGTTGATTACATTGTGCATTACACTAATTAGTAACACAGTCGGTTTATAAAATTATTTCTTTAAACTTAACGTTATTAACTGGCGAAGAAGCGAAGAAATTATATTGCGAATTTAAAGGGCTGTTAAAATTTACATTAAGTATATTAAAAAAAAGATTTTCTCACTTTTCATCTTACTATTTAAAAATGCAGTATTTTGGTATACATTGCAAATTATACTTTCATAATTATTGTTTCGCTGTAATTTTTGTTTACCGAGTGCTTGTATTTTTATTATTTTAATTTTTTTACGCTGCGTTGGTACTTCCTTTTTGCCGACACATAATCCAAACTTAACACAAATTTGACAATATCATAAGACTAACAACAATCACCAACGGCTGTCTCCGATATCGATGTAGTACGCAGCTGTCAACTGAGATCAATTTAGAAAATAATTACGTCCAAACAATTTGAACCACACCAAACAATGGGGATGTACAATCCAATATTTTAACGAAGCAGTCAACAATAAGCTCAATAAACAGCCAAACCAATATGAAATCATTGCACAGCGAAAACAATAAACACAAACATTAAAAAAACATTATGAAGACTAAGTCTAAGTTTCACTATTAATAAATCCATTAGCAGAATATATAAAAATCCTTTCCATTAATGATTTTATCTATTTACTATTTAGTTAATAATATCACGAGGCTTCTATTACCAAACGTTGCCACGATATTTCAGTTATGCATGTTATCTAACTTATATTTACAATTCAAACTACCCGCTTGCTTTACCTTCTAAGCTCCAGCTAATGATTCTATGACCTTTAATATTTCCGAAATTATTTTATCCACGTGTTCATTTATATTAAAAATTAAACAGCCTGTGTAACATTGAAATAAAAATAAAAAAACAAAATAATATACTTGAGGTACTACATAAAATGGAGGTATACGGGCTTGACCGGCTAATGACCGCGTAAAATTATTTTACTTAAAACTCATCCCACTGTTAACATCTATTTAAGCTGAGGATAAAATGATAAAAACTTAAATGTTAAAATATCTGGATATACCAAACAACTTCTCATTAAATGTATTTCATATCACAAAGTACACATATATGTAACATTCTGAAAAAGAAAGTAAAAATACAAAAAAAACCTACATTACGATCCTATACCCAAGTTACTTAACATTGGAAAAATAAATGCAAAAAAATAATGTTCCTTAAACAACGCATTGCATTGGTTTTGCGATAATATGCAACTGTTGCATTGATATATTTACTAAAATGCATATTTTTTACTTAAATTGTTATCTGATATTGATATGTTCCGAAATTTGGGAATCTATTAAATTTGTAAAATGGATATGGCACAATACAATTTAGTATTTTAACATTCTTCAGAAAGTTTTCATATTTCTACTGTTAATAAATGCAAGTCTGCAAGTATTACACATTTAATTTTTCTTTGGCTTTGTGAAATATCACGGTGTTTAAAATACTTTCTTTTACTTTATAAGATACTCATGGTTTGTGATATGTGGTTATAGAGATTGGATAGCGATCTTTAAAGATATCGTTGAAATAAACTTCCATACACCCTGAGTAGATATGTTGTGTTACCTGAGAAACGCGGTTTGCAAGCAATTTCCTACGATAAATGTAAATAAAATAAATTTTTATACAATTTGCAGCCATCTTATGGTTAGGTAATCCTAAGATTTTTTGAGAATAATATAATAATAATCTAATAAATTTTCAATAACGAGACATCAGCTACGTTGGTCGACATTTAAATAAGAACCACTATACACTCATAGAGAGAAATCCGAAAATGGATACAGGTTAAATATAATTCTATTAATTAATACCTAAATTCTACGTATTTCTATACAGAAGAAATGTTTGATTTGTTTCATGATTTGTAATCATGCACACGTATACGATCGTCGAACTGCTTTTCGAAGACCCACTCTCTGGCTAACCAGCGCCTCTATTCCCTACATCAGTTACTCACTCTTAACCCTGTATTCAAGGATCCCACCGGAGTCTGGCAACCCTACAGCATTTTCCCTTTTCGAAACGTCACCGCCAACATTGATTCGCCCGTGAACCGTCATCCTCGTTGCATACGTCAGTTCAGAATCTCTTCAGAATACATCCTTATTGTTTCGAAGACGAACGAAGGCACGGCTACTTACACATTGATCATAATCATATTGAAGCCAAACGCACATACGAGTAGATTAGATATTGTTACACGTTAAATTTTGTACTTTCGAAATCAGATTCTAAGAAGTCTTTAATTTTTTTTTACTCAACATTAACATTTTTTTTTTACTTTTAATCTAAACATTTTGTAATTAACCGCTAAATAATCTGTATCTTTTATTTAATTTAGATTTGGCGTTCCGAAAAAAGTTTCAGTAAAAAATATTTTCTTTGCATTTCTTTTAAAATTTACGGTTTTTAAAATTTGTACGTTCTCATTTGTACAGTTATCGAATCTAATTTGACACTAGACATTTATCGAAAAGTGATTTTAAAAAATGTTTTTTTTTTTCATCTTTAGAATACAGTTGGCTTAATTTTGGCAGTACTAGAAATATGAATACTTTAGTATTGCTCTGGATTACATTTTCATATTGAACACTGTTGGAACATTTTCACTAGAAAATGCCGTAACTCGTTTCGGTCGCGAGTACTCGCGAGTTGCGAGTCACGAGTCGCGAGTCGCAGTCACAAAGCGAAGTCCGATCCTCGAAGCGTACACTAAACGACTTCTATAAGTCGCGCGACAATACTGTTTATGTAATTTTAATCCTAACGTCAATATTTAACTAATTATAATACGATAAACCATAAATGCGGCTCGCGTCCTGCATCGTTTTGGCATAGTCCGTTATATTGCACATACGAGTCTAGGCCATGGGCTGAGGTCATTGCAGGCCGGGCGGCGGCGGCGCGGCGTGCTCGGGCGCGCCCAGGTCGAACAGGTGGTGCGGCGCGGGCGCCAGCGCCGAGTGCAGCGCCGACGTCTTCAGCAGCCGCTTCAGCATGCCGCTGGAGCCGCGGTGCTGCAGGCTCTTGTGCGTCGTCAGCGAGTTCTTGGTGCGGTACCTCCGGTGGCAGAACTCGCACACGTACAGCGTGTCCGACTGCTCGTGCTTGTCTTGGAAGTGTCGTTTCAAGGAATAGTAACAAGAGAATGTCCTGCGGCAGTAGGGACACTCTTGCGGCTCGTTGATCCCGCCGGCGGTGGGCGGGGGCATACGGAGGGGCGGGACTGCTGGAAACAAAAACACCGCGTGTACATTACGTATCACACCTTCGTAGGCGAGGCTGGTAGCTGGTGGTGGCGACACACGAACACACCCACAGAATACAGGATGCGACTTTCTGCTTGTTCATTTTAATAATACAATGTATGAGGTTAATAATAATAATCAATAATACTAATAATATGCACTGTACACATTGACTAACTACACAATAATCACGAGATTTTCATAATATTCAAAATCTTAAGGAAATTCTCTCAACCACAAAACACATAGACACGTGATAACAAAAATGATAGAAGCATGCTCCAAGCAACACAACAACGTCAAAACTGCGAACCCGACGGGAGGGGGGCGCGGGGGGCGCGGGGCGCGGGGAGGTACAGTAGAAAACAAATAGAAACAGAAATCAAACTAAAATCTATGAACTCAAAATTTAAAAGAAATGATAAAAAATGATAATTTTTAAAAAAGGACCCTTAAACCTAGCTTATGCTAATAAAGGAAATCCATTGTTAATGAGTTAGATAGTTTGTTGACTAATTCGTTTCTGGTATAAACAGGGTCTAACCTTTATGCGTGTTGCTATGTACGGCGGGGTCGGGTAGGTTGGACTGGAGGTTCTCTTTGCTAGAAGACTGCCGCACGCCGCGCCAACTCCGTCCGAGTAGTCACTAAAAAAATCGTATTTGATCTGTCTCCCCTGGCCTCGACTTGTGGTAGGTGTATATGTGGGTCATCAGCGAGTTCCTCGAACAGTATACCCTCTCACATATCGTGCACCGGTACTCCTCCTGGCGTTCCGCGTGTTTGTCAGCGATATGCCGCTTCAACGACGCTTTCGAACATAGTACCTTCCCGCATAACGAGCACGAGAATAACTTTTTACCTGTAAACAGATCGAAAAAACAAAAAAATATGGGGTTGCTCCCCGAACGCGGTATAAATTAAAAAAAAACCTACTCCAGGGATCTTTATTGTGACAAGATTTTTTTTAAAGAAAAAAAATAGTGTGACTCAAATAAAATGATAAATTATAATAAAAATAGAAAAAAAAAAACAAAATTGAAATGATGGCGAAGCTACAGTGGCTCATGAAGGGTGTTAACAGTCAGCATGCGATTGAGGCGGGAAAATAAATATTTAGGCGAGAAAACTAGATATGCTAAGCGTGTTTCGAAATTAATAAAAAAAAGAAAACAGTGCACTATGAAATTTTTCTAACTGTTCCTACAAAAAAGCTCGAATTAATAACTCTTTATAAAACAAAACAAAAAAAAAACAAAGTCGGGTCGTTGGAGGTTTTCTAATAAAACTGGCAATATTGTTTTTTGTATAATTGTTTTTATTAAAAACGCCATTATCATCAATATTAGGATTTATGAAGTTCGGTTTAACGATTACATTTTATGAGTAGTTCAATTATTTTAATTTAAAAAGTAAGGAAGGAAAAGAACTATGTATGTATATATAATATAGTGTTGCGAAATCATTTTATATTAGAGTATAACTAAGTGCAGCCCATTAAAATAATTTATTATTTTTGGCGTTCCACGCTACGATCAAGACTAATTCGCCTTAAATGGAAGACAAAACATAAAAACACCCAAGTTTTTGGCACATTCTCGAACAACAGTAAATAATCTAATGGACTGCATTACACAGATGCCAATTGTTAACAAAAATATCTAGATTCGTGGATAGTAGAACAATAATTTAAGAAAAAAATATATAAAATTTCAATACAACAACCAATAAATTAATTTAGATTCCTTATAAAATAAGTAAAAATGCCAACAAGAAGTATAAGAACACATTGGATAAAGTCGCCGCACGCAGTGCGCACGCGCGACTATGAAAAAAATTCTTAACTCGTTAGAAAGATAAAAACTTAAACAGGTCACAGAAACAGTCTTAATCTTGCTAAGATCCTAACTAATATAGTTTCGACAGGGATGTGTTCTGCTCCTTAGAACACGGTGTAATTCTTACCCTTTCAAACCCGACGCTTTTAGCCTCTCGAGATCCCAAAATAACTTAAACACCTAAAGTTTTCAACCAAAGATCATTTGAAATCACAAATAAATTTCGAGTTTATAATACCAAAATTAATCACGCTCTGACCGCCTTCTGTGCGACAACATTTCTCGATTTTTTTTTATAAAATTATCAATTAATTTAGTAAATAATGTACATTTTTTATCTATAAAATACGCCTAATAGTGTACAAGTCAAACGCGTTCTTACTCTAATCAGTCTATAGCGCTTATTATTTTGGCAATTTTTTTCCAACCAGAGAAAACTTTTTTACTAAATAAATTCTTAATTTTCATAGCTTTAGTGAAAATAGCTGAAATACCGTACTGCCTTTGCAGCACATCCCTGTAATCGTAAATTAAACAAGTATTTCTATTATCTATATGAATTCAGATAAACCTTAATCCTATTTAATGAACTAACTTAATTTCCCAAACCCAAATTAACAAGAAAAACTATGACTAAGTTACTAATCAAAAAACAACAATCCTACTGTTCAAACTTTGCAATGTTACGCAAATAAAAACTTAACATTTTTTTATCATTTTCGTTTTCGTACGCGGAATGTTGCGAAATATTTGAAAAAATTTAGATTCCTTTTCGTTTCCTTATCTTGTCTAGCTCGAACATCGTTCCTTTTAGCACCAAATCTCTAGTCTTCCAATTGGCCAAACTATCATAATAAAGCTTACTAATTAACTAAACGAGTAATGGCTAAGCATTTATGTATCTAGCAATAACAACAGAATTTGATAACATATAGCATTTTACGAAGCCTCTTAGTTGTTTACAGGTAAAGCATCACTTACTAGGTAAACAGTGTTAAAACACTACCTAACAATGCTTCAGAATTTACGAAAAATACGCAAAATATGTCTTTTTTTTTGTCAATAAGAACACAATATATGAAGCAGGCACTAATATTACTTAATATGTATATCATTTATAATAAATTATGTTAACATTTACAATCAAAGTTTCCTTATTGCTATAAAATGAAGGTTTTAACAATAGTGATATCTTTATCGACCTTATAAAGTCTGAATAGTGATGTTTCATGAACTAGAATTATTTTCACAGAGGAAAGACGCACAATAATTTATTTATTGGATGAGTTTAACTTAACGCTTACAAAGCCTTTTATTTAAGAACAAGGCTAATAACAGTGATTTTAATTTTTAGAAACGATATTTTTAACAACACAACAGTGATTTTTCTTAATTCCATTTAGATCGTTTTTGGAATTTCAAATTCATTATCAAGAAACGCGTTAGAAGTCTCGTCATCCAATAATAAAATTTTAACTAAAATTATTATATGGCAAGCAAAATTCCGTTATGTTAACATCGATTACGGAACATTAATTTGAAAAGTTCACACTGTTGAAATTTAGGAACATTTAACACTGAGAATTATTAAAAATTTGTTTATACTATTACCTATCGACGGTCCCTACATACAAGCCCCTAAGTGGTAGATACGTGATTTGCATGTTATGTTACCGTGACCTTAAGGACCACCAACACTATCATTTAGTTAAACAAAAAACAGTCTAAGTTGTCAAATTCAACCTTAAATCCACACACGAAATTTCCCATAACTACAATATTTACTATAATGTCCATCGTAGAACAACAATAGTGGCAGTTCGGTAAGTTTACGTTGAACATTCTATCGTATCATCCAGCGGCTCTCCCGCAACTGCCACTTGCGGGATATACGCTAGCACCGGTGGCAAAAACGGTCATGTTTTGTTTTGCTGCGTGAATATCAAACGTTGCCAGGTTATCACGATTGTTTTTAACCTGTTTTAAAATCCCCGTAATATTGAATTATAAATTGCGCAGTTTAGTAAGTGCGTAAACAACTTAAATACTGTTTACATTATTTTTTAAATTATATATATAACCCACGTACAATATCATAAATGGCAATTAAGACTCTAAATTATTAAAATACTACCACGTAAAAGTTATTAAGTACCACTTAATCTATTTTTTTTAGGCATGATTCCGATGTATAAGTAAGTAAGTGATAATTAATACACTAAAAAGGACTTTTACATCTTACTTTAACATTTTTTATAAAGTATCTATTACAATAAAGCGCCATACAAAATTTCAAGACTCTACGTTAAACAGAACTCATTACACACGCGTTTGAAACTTAAAAACGCTCTCCTGTAAAATTTGTCTTTTTCAGTTAAGGGTTTATTCGTAGGGACCATCGCTATTATGTATATAATAATAATGTGTAGTTACAATTGTACAAAACAAAAAAACTGTGAGTGTTTAATGTACAAAAAATAAGTGTACAAGTAGTTCGGTAAAAAGCGAAAAATAATCTTGAAAAAAAAAAAACTATTCTCTAAAGGCTCAACAAAATAATAATAGAAACGAACACCAGTTTGCAATAAACCTAAAATGTGACTAAACTAAAAAATAAAATAGCCATATTCATTTAAAATGGCACCTTGCGATTCACTTTGTAATGCAATTTTATAGACTGATGTTTGTATAATAATAATAATAATAAGTAGCAAAAGATTAAAAAAAAGTCGACAAACAAGAATAAATAAATAAAATGTTAAAGGATAGTAAAATGTCGACTGTGAACATAAGCGAAGTGGTCATTGTATGTGTTGTATGGTTGTATCGGTCTATGTATTGTATATTGTATATCCTGGGTTGTGTATAATCCGGTATATTTCTGTGGTAGTGCTATCTGCGGGTTAATATATATATCGTTTTTGCAAAACTCAATCTTTCGTCTCATTCTATTGGTGCTATTTTATATCCTGAATTCAGTCTTAAAAAGAAAAATAAAATACCTAAAATAAAGAATAATAATTTGAAAGCCTCATAAGCCAATTATATATCTGTGTATATATGTATACGTTATATTTTTTACATATTTTCGTTATTAATCTCGTATAAATATCTAAGAGTGAGATCAATCAGATAAATTACAGAATAAATTAATTGCCAAAATTAATGAACACAATTTGAAAACAGTATGCCTCTTCTGTTACTTACACGAACACTTTTTCTTTTATATAAATTTAAGCCTAATATATAAATTTACAGCACCAAGATTTTTCATCTTTTCTCAAAATATTATTTTTTCTCTTCGCCTTATTGTCGCACATTTAACATAGTGTAAAATTCAGGAATTATTCTTTATACCGCAGTATTGCACTCTCCGGGCGCAATGGATCGACACGTTTCAACAAAAACTTAATATTATTACTTCGAGTGAATTCGATCTCACGCCCGCCCTTGTAACAAGTGGAATGTCAGTAAGCCATCAAGTATTGTGATGTTAGTCAAAGTCAATCCTTACTTACAAGTTCAAAGTTTACAAATAAATATTTCATAGAGAAAAATAATCTAGAAAACAAAAAATATATCAAGTCCCGTGAAGGAAGTAAAAAATGTATAGATAATGTATCAAAATAATAATAAAAATAGTATAACTTATTTTTCAAATAGAGAATCATGTTAATCGAAATAAGAAAACTTTAAGAATAGCTTTAGACGTTGAACTGGTCTTTGAACTTGTAGAAGTCGATATTGTGATGCTGCGGATTGATCTTAGTGTCGGGGCTGGTGGTGAGGTTTTGCGGCTGCGTCTGCTGAGGCACGCCGCGCTGCCGGCGGTGGTAGATGCTCTTATGGTTGTTGAGCGAGTTGAGCGTACGGAACACCTTGTGGCAGAGGGAGCAGCGCGCCGAGTGCAGGGGCTGCAGGTGCTGCTGCTCGGTGTGCCGCTTGAGCGTGAGCCGCGTGGACAGCAGCTTGCCGCACACCTCGCAGCGGTGCCCCGCGCCCAGAGGGCCAACTGCGCCACACATAACAACCAACATGAGCGCATTAGTCAAGGCCAGGCGGGCCGCGGGCCGCCGGCCGCCAGCGCCCGCGCGTATCCAACACCACAGCGACCGCTCGCACCCAACGGGTCCCAAGTCACGGAACCAATTGGCACAAATAGTGCACCACTATTGTTTTCGGGTGGCAATTTTGAACCTAGTAGAGGCAATCAACGTGTTTCACGGATTTGACTAATGCGCTTTTAAAAAAAACGGTTGGTGGTTATGCGTGTACCGATCAGATGTCCCAATTGGTTCCATAAAGGACGTGGCAGCGCAGCCTCGCCGCTCGGCTTTGGCTGCGCTCCCACCGAAGCGTTAATATCAGTTTAGTGAAAATAATACATCATACATACATATAAGATAAAGTTTGCGTTGCGCATGCATTACTATGCTATATACAAATGTTAGGAACATATCGCGTTTACAATTTTGTTTAAACTTAACGAAGTTCTAAGGGCAAGAGTATGGCGTTTTAGGTGGTTAGGATGGCAGCTCGGTCTCTTCGCATGGCAAGGCGGGCGCGCGGCGCGGCCGGCGGGTTGAGCGTCAGTTGACCGAGTAGAAGGGGCCGGGGGGCGCGGCCGCGGCCGTCGGCTGCTGCTTGCGGTGGTAGATGGACTTGTGGTTCCGGAGGCTGTTTAGGCTCGAGTAAACCCGCCGGCATATGTTACACACCGGCTCCCGGGACGGTCTCATGTGCACGTTTTGGATGTGTCGTTTGAGCCGCGTCAGGGACGACAGGCTCTTGTTACAAGGCTCACATCGGTAATCTTCTTGGGGGGTGCGGGCGCCACCTGGTCACAACACAAGCAGTTAGCCCCGTCGATGCTCGGAAGGCAGTTTAATGCACTCTCGTATCGTATCCTGCACAAAGCACCGCCACCCCCCGTCCGCCGGGCGCGTCGCCTCGGTTATGCGAAGCGGTATTAGTAACTCATTGATCGCCTACTCCTCGATAGTTATGCTCAGCAATGATAATGTGATCGACTATTGTCCGTTGTCATAACAGACGCGCGCAACGTTTGTTTCAAATTTCCCGAACAAAAGCGTTTTTAATTCTTCAATGAAATAATTTGAGCGTATTTTATATAAACCGACACCAAGTTACCATTACTAAAAATCCATTGTTCAATCTCCCTGTTATTATATTTTCCGTTTCCCAAGACAATGTGATCGAGTGAAACCCGATAGTGTATTTAGAAATGATTCATAAGTTCCGCTATGCTTCGAACAATAACTTTACTCAACTTTTACTGAATTCGCTCAACTTTTATATCGAACTTATGATTGGATTTCTCGGAAGTTAATTTTGAGGTTTTCTTCTTATTTTCGTGTAGGTAGGATTTTTTTCTTTATTTTTTTTTATAATTTTTCAGCCAATTCGTGTACGTTTACGTTTTTATTTTAGGTTTTTTTTTCGTGGAATGGTTGTTAAATAATGAGAATAAAAAAAATTGGCAAGTAGAAAAGAAAAATAATTTAAAATAAAAACCTAATACGGAGACATGGGAGTGAGGGGTTTTCCTAGCACACAATTTTGTTTAACATCTATAAAACAAGCTAGCATATCTGTATAGTTACATTACACTATGTTACAGTAACAGTTACATGCACGCCACATTGCGTTTTGGTTCAATGATAAACATTCGTCCTAGTCGTTCAGATATTCCAGACCATTGAAAAATTAATAAAATCAAAATGATATTGTACCTACGCGTCTCCATCGAACCATAACACAAAAAGCTAACATTAATTAATTTAAATACAGAAACACAGAGCACAAAATGAAGACATATACAAGGTTAATAGTATATAATTATAATATAATAATAATATACATATATTAATAGAAATAAATTATATGTCACGTGATAATTGCCTCATACATTTTTAAACAAAATAATAAAAACCTAATAATGATATATAAACCTAATATGACAGAGCAGAGAGGAAGCGGTGATGGTGGCATACGACAGACAGTGCATTAAAAATATCGTTTATCTCAATATATGTAGTAATGCAATAAAATAAACTCGTTGCTAGACAAGCTGGCACTCACCTTGAGAAGTACTCGCCATGCCGTCCGGAGCCAATGGACTTTGGAGACCTGCAAACACCACATATGTCATATGCTATATCTTTTCATTTCAAAGACATAATTTTCTATTAAATTTGTTTATTCAAACAATAACAATTGGAAGATATCTTATTGCATTTAATAGAATGTGTGTATTGTTTGAATGGTAATTTTCTTTTATTCTATTTTTAATTATATTTTACTTGACCTATCCAACTGCCGAGCAAAGGTCCTCCTGTGTCATTACATATTCGTAAAACAAAAAAAAAAAAAACTAAAACAATTTATTCAAAAAGTCTTACCAGTCAAAGATGGATGCGAAAGCGCCTCCATAGTAAAATTGTACGTGTTCGAAGGCGTAAAGAGCTTCGTGTCCGGTGGCTGGATGAAAGGCGAGGGGTGCGGGGGCGGCGTGCACTCCTCCGCGTCTGCAGAGCTCCCGCGCGATGGCGGACCGCCTCCCTGAGGACAGACGCAGTAGGCATTTAAGGAAAGTTGTTAAATGTTTATAGCCTTTGGTGTTATGTTGTTTTACGTTTGTGATTTGGATTGTGTTTATTTTAATCAGTATGTCTAATAGTAATTAGAATGTTCGTTTTTAAGAACGTCGTTGATAAGAGACGGTAATATGTTTAGAACTAGGTATTCTAGTGTAATCGTTTACGAACAATCTATTTACGTTAAGATTATTTTTATATTATTTTCTTTGTATGAATAAGAACTTTTAGAATGAACTAAAGACTGATAAAATACTGATATTTAAAATCAATGTTCTCTTTGAAATATTTCCAAAATAATTTTCAGTAATCTAAGTAACATTAACTTTGAACTGACTTCCCTAATTCTAAGAGATCATCCTACATAATGTCCATCTAGTATTTTTCAAACTTAAATAGGTTTTCTTGGAACCGTATTACAAAAAACATCGTTATTAAGAGAAGTCGTCAACTATTAGGAGGTAGGCGCAGCAATTTAACTTCTAAATAACTAAAGTTTGGTCCTAATAAAAATATAGGCACTTCTGGGTAAACGACTCTTATTTCGCAAAGGATAAAAAAAAATTTGTTTTCTCTGAAATGGATATTATTCAGACTGTAATGTTCTTTGCTTATTTTTATAGGGAAGAACAGAACTCGTAGTGTTTATTTATGTATGTTTAGTATTACCTAAAGTCAGTAGAATTATAGTATTTATTATTTACTAGCGAAACCACCCGGCTTCGCTAATGTTTTTTTTTTTTAATTTAAATCAAATTCAACGTTAATTCCTATACTAATATAGTCATACACAAAAGCTATTCTCTTGAATGACGCTATTGATGTATGTTACTGAAAACTGCATTAAAACCGTCACGCAGTTTGACATTAGAACATCTAAGCGTAGAGCGGGAGCGACTTTATTTTATAATTTATGTTTTTACTTCAAGATTCTATGCTTTATCATCAAATAATTTGTTATCAAAGCCTACCAATATTAACTAAAAAATATTCCTAAATACCAAGTCGTGGTTTTGCGGTTCAATGACCGGCATCGTATGCACATGATTGCAGGTTCGAACCCAAGCTAGTACCAAAGTGACATTTTCAAAGTTGTATGTATTTTCTAATTATTTTAGGACACTTTTAAAAACCGATGAAATAAGGTAACCTGGATACTAAAAATTGGAATCTGAAATTACCAACCCGCACTGAGCAAGCGTTGTGATGATTATTTTTCTTTTTATTATTTACTTCTCTATATGGGAAGAGGCCTGAGCCCAGCAGTGGGACCGTTTTAGGTCGGTATAATATTCCTAAACAGTTCCACTTAATACTAATCTAACAAACAATATGTCAAGGTCTCTAACGGTGTCATGAACGAGACAATGATAGCACCCGACACTGGCCACCCGACACTACATCAGTTCCGGGTACGGATTCTAGCCCGCTAGACTATACTTGGTAGTACTTAGAATATGACGCCACTTATTTTGACAATACTTTGAAGTTTGAAGATACACGCGATCTGTTGAATGATCTATGAGTATGTGAGGCAGTGAGACTGCTCTACTAGAAAGAGTGTTTGATTAGATTTGAAGTCGAAGGGAGTACTTAATTTTGTGCTGATATGGTGGTGGAATACAATTTTGAGAATTGCCTTCTAAGTGAATGATATTTAGAATTGACTAAAATCGAACCTAAAATCGTTTTAGAGTTTTAGGATCAGTTTAGGTTCACCTTGACCAGCTTAAAATGCTGAAAAGTTTCGTAATAAAAAGGAAAACAAACTGTTATTGGAATTATAGTTCGAAATCTAAACATAATTGAGTTCTTGTCAATATAAAAAAAAACTGTTTGATTAATAAGTCATTAGATACAATATTTGCTTTGTGCTTGAGAATTCTTTTTTCTAAAATATTTTTATCCGCCCATATCACGTGTTATCAATGCAACGAAGATTAAGAGATATACTACAGCTTGTTTTGTTTATCTTGTTATCAGATTTAGTTTTTTCGGGTATCAGGGACACACCTGAATGTGTATTTACGAATACAGAAAAATATCAATAAGTATCATTAGTTATATTCCCGTAAGTATGACGAATTATTTCGATAACTACCGATTAGTACCAATTGAATATTAGGCAAAACATTATTGATATTCATACGAAAAGTCGATTAAGTAACCGATCGATTCTGTGAAAACACATTCATAGGTCGCGTTAGCAATTCCTATCGGAGTAACTCGATAATATTGCTTATTCCTGCGTATTTGTTTTGTTAATTATTTATTATAATGCGTCGTATGGAATTTGTCTACAAGCGCAGTTTTGTATTATTTCTTTCACTGCCAAAATGTTTATTATTTGTAATTATTTAATTACGTGTTAGAACACGATTAGGTTTTATACTTGTCTTTCGCAAGATTTTATGAAAGAATGATTTCACTAGTGGGAAAATCTGAAAAATTACTGATTGCCTAATGAGATGATTTAATATTTCCCAATATATCTTAAAATACATGACTATTGTCTTTTCATGAGAAGCTAACACTTTCTTGTAACTCTTTCCAGAATCGATTTAAATTCGATTGTTTTATTGTGTTGTGAGAACATTATAAAAAAATCCGTTCAGTTCTAAAATTACATATTCTTACGAACCAAGGGACTTTATGGGAAGACTTGTGCACAATGACTTAAAATTATACACTAACTTAAATCAAAGAACCAAGAGTTGCAGCTAGAAATTGAAAAAGAATTTTGGCAAAGATTTATCATTTAGGTATTTCTTTTGCTGTGTAGATTACGGTCTTATATTTTGATGTCCATCCACATCATTGTCAGATCTCGCTACAAATTAAATAAGGGAAATCGAACCCTCCAATTAATGAGTGTATATCTGCATCAGCTCTATAAACAAAATGGTTGATTTTTACCAACTCACAAGTGGTCTGTGATGGTGAGGCGGTGTGTCGTCCGTGCTCCGGTCGATGTCCGGGTTGGACGGGCAGATCATGTCTATCGGCTCGTTCTTCACGTCATCGATCAGCCGCGGAGACGGCGACGAGCTACTGTTAGAGATCCCGTTCCCATTGTTCCCTGTCTCGTTATGAGCGCGAGCATTAGTATGGTTTTTAGTAGAGAAGTCAGTAGCGTGGATCTGTGGCTGTTCGTTATTGTTCTCGTGGCGGGGTCGCTTGATGACGTCAGGGCTGTTGTCTGCGGAGCGGCTGAGGCGGCGCGGCGGCAGCGGGTTGCGGCGGATGAGCTGCTGCACCGCGGAGGGGGTGGGCTGGAGCAGGGCCTCCTCCAGGCGGTCGTAGGAGGGCGCGTGCGAGATGTGCGTGTTGTGCGCTGAGTGCGGCGGCGTGTGCGGCGACGAGGTGGATGGCGCGCGCATCGGCTGCAGCAGCGGCTGAGGGGAGCAAACAGTTAGTAACATAAACTTAGGAATGTTTTGTTTCCTTCTCATTTATTACGTGCAGGTTTCCTAAATACAGGCTCTGCCTAGTTCCAAAATGTTATTATTACTGTGGGGACTGCTTCGCTGAATTTCTAAACCAATACAGTTTAATAATTATTATGTTTTGGTACAGCTATTATATATGTTAATTGTTAACTTTAGATGACTTTAAAGTTACATAGATTTGTTTATTTTTTCTGTTCAATTTAGTTGTTTGAACTTTCGTAATTAAAGTTTAAGTTAAACTAAATACGTAACTTAAAGTTTGTGTTTGCCAGTGGTAATTAGCGTTTTATTTCCTATTTCGTGTTTGGTAATACACGTGACAATACCTTATTTTTAAGAGTCAAGTCACCTTTTAATAGTCAACAATAAATAAGACATATCATATTACTGACTCAAGACTATGTAACTATGTTCCAAATTATGTTAATTGCTAATTAAACAGGTGTTAAAAAACCTTGAGTTTTATAGCGATTGATTATAAAAACTATTGTTAAATACAATATTTGTATTGGATTGTTATTTACCATAAAATGTAGCCGAAATACTAATGTGGAAGGCCAATTATTGACATTAATTTATTTGTACAGAAGTGTGGGTATTGTGTTATAGGGAAATAATAGCGTCTATTCTTTATCCGTGAAATATTTAACTGAGTACTTATTTAAGAAACTCTAATATATTTAGAATTATTATTTAGCGTTTACATTCTTACGATTGTAAGTTAAATATTCAGATTTATAAGCATACGTTTTAATAGCTTTATTTTACTGAACTCATTATTTAACCAAATTAAGCGAACGTGGCCTACGTTTATACGTAGGCCACGTTCATCTTGGCAACAACACTCAATCTGAACAAAAATATATAAAGTACAATGACATTCCAAACTCAAGTATATAATTAATTATTAGCAATAGTCTTAATTTTGTTTTTTTTTTATTATGCAACCTACATTTGAAGTTTGAAATTGAAAAAAAATAACACTTACTTTGGATTCGTGACAACATAAAAAAATAAAAATATGTGTGTGTACCAGAGTACACAGGTAAGAAGTGAAACTTCTTTATTTTCTAATCGTGTTTTGTTTTATTTTGAAATTATTATTTAATTTATATTTTTTATTGTTTTTATAATTAATAATGTTCACTAGATTTACAGTCATATTTATTAATACTTGCTAATTTTAACAGATTTATATACATTCACTGATACTTACAATCAAAAAGTGAGGTTAACCTCAAATAAATATTAAAATCATGCTCATACGTGTTGAATTTATAAAACGAAATATATAATCACTCTCACTTTTCTTGTTAATTCACTTAAATTTGAACAAGTCTTTTTATTTTATCACTTTCAAATTAATATATTGTTATTCTTTTTTCAAACCAAACTTCAAAACTAATATATTGTTGTTATTTTTGTCATATGTTACATTATATTCTTTACGTCACTATACTAAACTTCGATATAAAAAGCAACATGGCGCGTAACCGAAAAACGTGACGATTTTCATCACGTGACTTTCTCCCATACGTCGATAAAGAAGTTTCACTTCAAAAACTAGTTCAGAATATTACATATGTTGACTTGTATGGAAGTTTTCAACTTACCCCCTGAGCATTATCATTTTGCGTGAGTCCTGACACGCGGAGAACCTCAGCGGTCTTGAGGAAGGAGGAGAGGCTGCGCTGGTGCACGTTCACTTCGCCGTGGTAGATGAACTCCACGAGCGCGTGCAGGTCCGTGAAGGCAACGTCTTGCAGCACGATCACTGGGTGCTTACATGGTGTTGACTGGAACAGACGTTTCGGTTCAGAGAGGAAAGAAGTACCTAGAGCTTTAACTTAAACGTTAACGTACTACTAAAAAGTTAAAAGTAACCCTTGACCCAATAGATCAGTTACGCTAGTTCGAAAAATATCCGGCAGTAAAAATCTAAATTGCAAAACCTGATTTACAAAAAAGTTACCTAATAATTAAAAAAGTGACGTTGCAATCAAATGGATTAAACATTGAAAAAAAGCAATTACTTAATACGAAAAATACACTGGCAGTACCGACAGCATTATTCGATCAAAAAGTCCTAACATGGATTCAGAGCTTAAAATATCATACATCTATCGACAAAATAAACAAAAAACCCAATTACTATGGGATGAATATAAAATATTCAACGTTAAAACTCCAGTCGGACTGTTTTAAACCACTTTAGTATTTATTGCGTGTGGTAACACCCGCCATTCGGATCATAGTTCGCAAAAACAAATTAAAAATATAAATTAAAGTATGCGTTCGGAAATCGATTAGCTTTTTAGTGCTGTTTTGTTTTTAAAGGTTTATTTTTATTACTCTAGATTTTTATATTCAGTCTAGAAGCATAGTACCTACAGTTTTTTTTACCCAATTAGTTGTCTATTTGTACTTATAAGATAAGAACCACCGTAAAGCATAAAGTGAATCATGCTACAATTATTATTCCTCTATTAACATTTGTTATCAGTATTCTCATAATTTGTATGAAACAAAAAACTATGCAGAGACTTGCTAATTTGTAGTTGCATCAATTTGTTCAGCATGTGTCATGATTCAGTTCATTTTGAGAAGGTATTGTGAATTTTGCCAATTTGCGGAAAATGAGGTTGGCCGAGTAGTCTAAGGCTAGTTTTAAGCTCTGGTTCCCGAGAGGGAACGCGGGTTCGAACCGCATACATGACAATATTTACCGCGCACTTCTATTTTTACATCAATTTTGTATTCATTGATTTAGATTTTAGATTAGAGTACATTAAAGTTTAATTTTAGTTTTAATTATAATTAGTGAAATGTGCACACAGTTATGTTTATAAAATATTTCTTGAATAAAAACTCAGCAGGTTAATTGATTTATACATTTTTTCATTTTTTTTATTACTATACCTCAATATACTTTAATAAATGCGAGCGGCATCTATTGGCATCCATATGTAACTATTTTGTTCTTAATTTCATATTATCGTTTAACATTATAGAGGTGACCATCTGTATAATGATTGAATTTTATTCATAGTAAAACTTTAAAGCTGCCAGGTACATTGTCAGTTTCTACATTATGCCTTTTTAAAAAGAGTATTTTACGGATTAGTAGATTGAGTACTTACTTTGAGCAGTTCCCTAAAATATGGACTGCAGGCTGACAACACGACTCTATGTGCCTTCAGACTCTTGCCGTCGCAGGCGAGGGTGACATCCACGAAATCCTCGTCATCCCGAAGGTTTTCAAAAGCGCTGGTGATGCTACTCTGGTAATTGTTCCAGCGCAGACAGAAATGCTGTGTGTCGACCATCTTGTTAGCGAGTCATGTGTATTGGCAAGATCTGAAAGAGGAACGAGCATTAGTAGAATAAGTGATGAAACTATTTTAACTGAACTGATAAAAAAGGTTTTATTCATTTTTTTATTGCAGAAATCCGAAGTAGGGAACTGGACGTTTAAAGTGATCGGTTTCTGAAAAACACAACCTTCCACTCCTGGCGCAGTCGAGTAAAATTCATAAAAAAATATGTTTTTTAAGGTAAGTGAAAAATAATTTTTGGACATGGAATTAAATTTATTCGTGAGAGGTACAACCGTAGCAGAACTCAATTAATCTGTATTGGAATCTTGTCTGTACTCTGTAAAATACTTATGAAAATTTTCTTCAGAGCCTGAGACTTTAAAAATTTTTGAGGAGTAATAATTTGAAATGAATGCAATGTATTTTACTGAATAAAAATGAATTGTTTTATCATTAGTCTCGCGTCAAAGTTGATCAAGCAGTCACCCAAACAGGTTATGAAAAATAAGGGAGTCAATATTTATTTCTCAGGAATCTTACTTCGTTCGTTGCGTTGCTAGCCGTACCTAGAGTTAATAAATAAGAAAAAATCTCTATAAATAACAAAATAAAGATTACAAAACAGGTCGCAGATAAATTATTGTCTTTGACAGTAACTCTGTTATTGTAAAAGTGACCTATTTTTTAGTTATTATTGCAGTGCCCTATTGTAAGATACGTTTGAGTTATGAGTCCCAGTTAAGTGTTTGAAAGTATTCTGTATTTATTGTTTACTGATAGTAAGACCTTTGATTGTCTATTGAATAATTAATGTGATTTTTTTCCCTATATTTTTAGGTATTGCTATTCATATAAATTATATCGTTAAATAAGTTGTTGTACTAAACGTTTTACAACGACAGATGTAAAATTATGTGTGTCAACCTATTGAACCTATGAATTATTGAGTTCTTTTCAAGACTCTTTATGATTAATATTCTAAGGGTTCTGTATGTATTTTTTGTTTATTTATCCTCAAATTTTCCAAAATAAACATTAATCTTTATCGACGTAAAACAAAATCGGATTGAATAATTCGTTCATGAAATATTTACGAGGCCTAAAGGGTTTATATAAAGCAAAACATTTGAAAAGATTTCATAAAAAAAGATTCGATTTGTCCGATTGTCCAACCTTACCTTTCATGAAAAGTTTTTTAATGTTGTTCAACGTAATTGTAAGGTTTCGTGACTTGAGCAAAAGTTTTCAATACTTAAAGTTTTGAGGCATAGAGAAAGATTGGAGAATAGAATTTCAATGGTTTTATTTTATTGTTTATTCTTTGAATTGTGAATGTCAGAGAATTGTATTATTCGGGTAATTAATTTTGTAATATTGTTTATTCCATTTGAATGGACCAAATTTTTATAGAAAATGTTCTCTCTCAGATTTCTTACAAAAAAAAATATGAAAAGTTACATAAAAAAAGTCACTTGAATAAGTTTTTGTTTACATATGGATAGACAATACAAGCTTGAATAGGGAAATGTAGTTTGAAGATACAACACATAATTATTTCACACAATATGTGTTTGCATAGATACGAAATAAAATTGCAATCTCTTGCACATACTCGCTTATTTACAATCTAGTGATATATGCCACGATAGTGAATTATTATATATATTTATCAGTAGATAGCGGCTTAGAAAAACTATGATTAGTGTGGTATTAGTTGCATTATCTTAACGGATCACTGCACGGGCCGTGTGCATGATGATAACGTTTATATTTGGAAGGTTTTACTAAATAGTTCGATAATGATAATTATTAATTAGCTGATATTAGAAGCAAAAGTTGTCAATCAATAAACACCTTGTGAATGTCAAGATTACGAATTTTATTAATAAAAATGTTTCAGTGCGCTTGTTGTGTATCAAGCAAAACAGGTTTTCGTTTGTAATATTGTTATAAATATAATTTATTTCATTTTTTAAGATTTAATAATTTTGAAAGATGCTCCTTACATGTAGTCTGTTTTATCTATGAAGAAAATTTGTAATATATCTAAACACCATTAATTTTGTTACTCTTGTTTTATTTAATACATATGGTTTTTTTCTGTATTTTTTTATTTTCGCTTATTATTATCACAAATTCCGAAATTCTACCCAATATACCTATGTTATTCATATAAGTACACGCTGATGATATTATAATAAATGAAAACCGTTATGGATCAAACATTTTTCGTTAAACCAATATTTATTTACACACAAATCACAAACTTCACCTCACAACACCCCCTAGTTCTCACTAGTACATTTCTTGCATTCATGTCAACCAATTTATTCAACCATCACCGAACTACACGCCCAACCTTAAGGTGTAGTACATTAGAGTGTTTTTCAGTTTCACGAACTGCAGAACAAAGTTGGTTTGACATGTAAGTTTGCAAACAAATGTTAGACAATAAGACAGAACGTCGATATTAGCTGACAATGTAGGTAATCCAGTTACTTGTTGGTATGCACTTTAACTGACAACATGGCGGCCTTGCCTGACACTAAGACTAGATTGATAATCTCTTGAATATCTTAGAGTTTGAAAATGTTGGGAAATCGTTTGGAATATCATGCTGTTAGTCTGGGAATTGAATATAGAAAACAATTAATAAAATAACAATGTTTCTGATGTTTTTATTACTGGTCTTCTTAAAGCGTCAGAAATAGTAAGCGTTAGTTCGTCTTGTGATTTTCTTTAAATATACATATACATAAATAAATCAACTTTGTGAGATGAATTATCATTCCGAGCTATATACGGTCCACTTAGTCCGAGTAGAAAGATATATCAAATTTACTTCTCTGAAATTAAAAATAAAAACATCTTTTTACAACTAAATTAAGCACGATAATTACTGTTTTTTTTTCATCATTATTAAAGTAATCTGTCCCACAGTAAAACAGTTTGCAGGCTGGTAAAATATTCTAAAAAGTAAACTTCTAATAGCTTCAAAATCCCCTTTTAAAGGTGTAAACGGTCCATTTAATAGATTCTTTATAATCTATGTATTATATAAGGTGTGAAGAAGAATAGATACAAAAAATAGTTTTGTATGCTACAAAGATAAATGGATGATATTGGGTGATACAAAACGGTTGTGTTGGTCTCACTTGGGGTCGATTTAGTTCCAAGATAGAAACGAAAGCGAGAATTCAACTATGTCTTGTAATGCTTGGATCTGAGAGAAAAATTGTATTTTTATGATGGATAGAAAAGTGAAGCAAAAAAGAGAATAAAAAAAAAACACAATAAAGAAGGAGTTTGCTTTTTGAAAGAATGGACTAAATGAACTGGCCACTATTATTAAAATTTGTCTGTCATTCACATTTTTTTTTTTCATTTTAACTTTTAATCGTTTTTCTAATATAATACCGGCCTATAAACGTCCCACTACTGGGTACAGCCTATTCCCATATAGAAAAGGATTGATTATTGAAGGACAGAAGAAAGGCATTGATCGCCACGCTTGGTCATTGTGGGTTGGCGATTTTTTTACTATACGTATTACTATACGATTAAGTTACTATTAAAACTGACTACATATCTTGATAAAGATTTTAATCCGATATATAATTTTACATATAAATACAATTACAATAGTCCAGGAAATGTTTCTAACATGTATTAATTAGTAAAATAAAATTAATTTAACATTTACACGTGTAGAGCGAAACTCTTTTGTAGAATGAGATTATCTTAAAGATACTGCAGATATTATAGTATAATAGTGTTGATAATATTATCGATTTATGATGAAAATCTGTCATAATGATTTCTGATTACTACATGGGAGTTCAAATACCCAATTATTATAATTATGGTACCTAATAACAACTATAAAATGTTTCATTAAAGAAAAAATATTTTTTTCATTATCATTTATCCCTTTATATCGAGAAAGAACAAATGTTGATCACACCTTTTTCCCACGTGAGCATTTATATGTCTCTGTTGGTAGCATAATAGCTCCCGAACCAATTTACTGAGTTTGATGCGGTTCAGCTGAGATTGAAAAGGTTTTCGACAATTTTTTGTGAAGATCTATTCAGCACTCTGTAAATTTTATCAACGATGGGTTTGAAAGTTGATATAGTTTTTGGAAGGTTTTCTAAAATTATATCATTTATTGAAAGATTGAACGAATTACTCACGCGCATTCTCGGGATCGCCCGACTAGTCGAACAGTTCTATTCGCACACCGCCATGATTAAGGACTCCTATTGAGTCTCAAACTACTTAACTAACTACTTAAATAATAATGAAATTGTCTCACGAAAGTTATTATAAAAATTATATCATTTAATTTTGAATCGAAAGTTTATAACTTATACCACATCTTGAAGGTCCGGTATCTTAAAGGTCTTTCAAAGAATTTGTTATGTGGTGTTACTATTGGGTACTTTGTGAGTGCCGTGAATGGATTGGGTGACACTTCGCCTATTATGTAGCTTGTTTATATAAAAGGATTAGGGTCTAAAGGTGTAAAGACAGTTCAGTGGTCAGAATATACGTTAGAAATTAAATATAAGTTCAGTTATTTTGAGTTGTCTTTTTAAACTAGGATTGTCGACTGTCGTACGTGTAGATAATACCTATGTAGAAATTATAGTTGAAGTTAAATATGTTGAAGGTTAAAACCTTCTTTTGTTTTAGTGATGCAATTTTTTTTTTAAATAAGCAAATAAATGTAAGTAAGATAAAATCTCAGCTCTCTATGACTAACTAAAATTAGTTTCCTTACAATAAAGTATACTCAATAATCATTAATTTCTTATTTAAAACTAACCTTATTATACCTAATTGGAAATCGTCTTGCGGAAATAGGTAGAAATTTTGCGGCGAACTGAAAATATTTAAAACTACTACATAGTTCATTAAAATTATTTGTAGATACGATATGCTATTTTAATATATCAGTTATATTTCTGTTTTCCGCTTGGTATATACCTATGTTACTGCCAAAAAAGTTGATATTTTAATTAGTTACGAGTATATAACCAAGAAGTCTGAAATAAATTAACTGACTGCACGGATAGCCGAGTGGTATAGGTCACCACGCTAATTACCACTGAGCGCGACGTGCTGCGGGTTCGTCCCCGCATGGGACAAGTATTTGTGTGATCCACAAATGCTTGTTCCAAGTCTGGGTGTTCTTTGTGCATGTGATTTGAATGTTTGTGAAACTCCCGCGACACAAGGATTAAATTCCTTAGAGCGGGCGTCGTTTAAAAAAAAAATATTGATCTTAGTATTAATCGCATCCTAATTTTATCTTACACGTTGTAGGTGTGTCGCGTGTCAACGAAGGTATTAAGATAAAAATGCCTATTTCACTTCTTAAGCCGAGAAAGTATCATTAACTAGCATGTGCTTAGCTCTATATCCCTCTCTGTCTCACAGCTGATAAAATATAAATATAAGATAGAGATCACAATAGAAACGTTTTATTTGTATAAACGAACTCATTGCAATCCATTATTCCGATGGTATTTTAACACTTCTTCTTCTTCTTTTCGAGTCGATGGTACACTATTTTAAAAAAGGTATTTAAATTTGATGCGCCCAGTAGTTGGCCACATAAACTGCGGCGTCATTGGCCAGATTCAAATCTTCCAAAGTGCAGGTGTCCGGACACTTTGAGCACTCCAGTAAGTGCACTGCATTTTAACACTGCAATGGTATGTTGCAAATGCTTGAGAGAGATTAATAAATCATCTTCAATAATTGCTGTTTTTTTATTAATACCTCGAAAAATCTCGGTCACAGCCGGAGTATTTCTTCAGTTAAGTGAAACAGTTTTTCTTCCCCTGCATGTTACCATAATCGACTGTGCCTTAAGACATGTGCCACTACCATTACTAGATCTATCGGCCATTTCATACTGTTAAAATCACTATCATTAAGCTTAGCATAAGGTTTTAAACAATAATATTAGTAATTCAACCCACTTGCACACCCCATTGCTTGAAGCTTTAAAAAAAGTTGATTTGTTTAAATGTATTTTTTTTAGATTCACGCGCCGATTCGTTTCATCTCTGTTGTAGTCTAAATTGACCCTAAATAGGAGTCAAATGCGAATAAATATGCTCAACTTTATGCCTCAAATAAATTGAACCGTAATAAAAATTAATATTGTTAACTAATATTATAAAGAGGTAAAGTTAAAGTTTGTTTGTAGGATAGTAATCTCGTTGACTACCTACTAAACCGATTTTGAAAATTCCCCAATAGAAAGCTATATTATTCCTCAGTACTATAGGCTATGTTTGACGCCTAAACAAGTGGGTCCGGGTGAGCTAGTTGTAAATAAACTTGCATCAAAATATTCGTACATTTAATACGCGAATTAGACATAATATTACATGGTGGCATGACTGCGATAGGCCAGGCTTATCAATGTATTTTTTTAGTAAATTTTGCGTTTTATCAGAGACCTAGACTACGCCGTATCTTATCGCTTAGTTTAGGCTTCAGCGTTAGGTTCGCGTTGTAAAATAATAATGTGTATCAATTGGACCAGCTTTTGGTAGCCACTGTTTGATTTAATAACATTACTATTTGAGACCGCCTTTTTTAAATAAAATAATGCATTTAATACTCCTATATTATTTAAAATCTAATGTAGAGACCGTGCTACAAATTTTGTATCAAAGACATTTCTTTAATTTTTTAATCGTGTAATTTATCATACACACGTTATCACAAGAATCGAACCCACATTCGTCGCTCAATACTTTTTGCCGTTATGACCTCTAAGGCAGTCAAAATATTAATTATGTAATTGATAAAATTCTGTGTTTTCTTTTATAGTCAATTAAACATCTACCTATCGCTTCTCTTCCAAGGTCTGTAAATATGGCCACAAATCTAATAAGATACAGATGTATTCTATTTAAACATCTGTAACTCGAGGCTAACCTTTGCAGGGGCCTTATTGAAGTCCAAACTGTTTACGTGCTGTTACAATAAAAAATTAGACCATTGCACATTTCAAAAAGAATGACTGATCTATTAGTTAATAAAATGTTATTACTCGATCGGAGAATTTTTGACTGACAATAATTTAAATTGACATTATGACATCACTATATTCTTGAATTGTATTAAATAATTTATATTATAATTTAACCGTAGCTCCAACTTGACGTATTTAAAATCCCATCTATTAGGCTTGACATTATGTATTGCTTAGATTGAAATTGTGAATCTGTATGATGTATGAAAATGTAAACCTAGACATGGTAAACTTATAAAGATTTGATTTAATAATAAATAAATAATAAATAATTATATTTAAATCAACTAAAACTGTTGGCATGCCTTAGTTAAGGTAGTAAGTATAGATATTTTTTAACTTGTCATCTGCAAAATGTACCTACTTTCTGTGCTAATAAAGTATAAAATAAAAAGACTATACTATAGTACGTGTAGGGTTAATTAATTATTTTTACCTAATTCTTATAGAAGTTTGAAAACTTGTTGCCACATGGCGTAAAGACAAGGAATATTATAAACGCAGGGGTTGACCGATATTAATAATGTTTATAATATTAATAATATTTCCAAATATCTACTCAGCAGATTTAGATTAGTTTATTTTAATATTTTCACCGTGTATACAGCAAAGGTGTTGAAACGTCGGGAACTAAAATCGAAATAAACCGCGATAGAATCCGTTTAAAAGTAAATAAATCGAGTTACATATATTATCTAGAAACCTACAAACATCAATGCTTTTTGTAAAATAATTACATAATTTGTATAAATTAAAATCTTGAGTAATATTAAAAAAAGATAACAATTTTTAGATGAATGTTTCGACAGGATTTTTTATTTCAATACCGTTCCCGAACGTATTAACCTCTAAATATCCCCGAATATAATCTACCACAGATTATACAACTTTGACAACAATTTCAAATGTTTAATACAGTTTTTATTGTACCTATTAATGTGGGCAATGTTAATTAAGTCGATTTCAGATAATTACAGGTCATGTAGATAGCCCGAACTAAACTAGATAAGACTAAGTTTTTAGACTTTTTCGCAAGAAGATAAGTGAATCGTATCATTTGTACTTGTTATGCGTTTCGCCAATAACGCATTCATTATCGTTTTATGAAACCGTTGGACTATCAAAGTGGATGTTTGAGACTCTCACGCATACAGCGCTCAATGTTTTAAATTATATAAACATTTTTCTGGCATTCATTTCTTTCGTATTGTAGGTTAGGTATAAAAAATTATATCAATCTGTCTATGTGTCCTTGCAATAGGTGCCTGAGCTATAAGGGTATTTGGGTTACACTATTGTTAAAAGTAGTTTGAAACATATTATATTGTGGATATAAGAAAAGACTAGGGAAAGTGTTACAGTTGTAACATTTCAATCTAAAGTAGGTAATAAGTCTGTCTTGATTGGCTGACTTCAAACTTAGCGATATTAATATGATTCATTTTTAATTATTTACTAGCCAATTTTTTTTTCAAAAGTAATCAGGTTTTATTTAAAACAATAAAAATATTCAGTCAATATTTTTTTTATTATTTTTTTATTTTATGTTCCTAATTATATTGTTTTTACTTACCTTAAATATATTAGCGGCTCTCTTAGTTTGTTTGTGTAAACCTGAAACAAATAAAAATATTTTTCAGTAAACATTTTACTGGATGACCTTTGTTATCAAATAAGTTTTATTTATTTTGACCTCATGTGTATAACTTATTATTACGTATCATAAGTAGGCAAATTAAATTAAATCGAAAGGTTTTGTTTATTAAAATATTCTCATACTGGCGATTTAACAACTTTGTAGATAAAATGGTCTCATTATAAGACGTAGAAGCTCTTTTTACGGGTATTTCATCTGAAACGCCCAAAGATGATGATTTTTCTTTACGGTCGAATGGCACGCGGTCCGTTCATTTAAGGCCGTTCAGACTAAATACCCTTTTCAAAACAAAACAGTGCATTGATAATAATCAAAATCAACTCAGGCACTTCCGAAACGTAAAATGACTGTTCGCTCGATTCCAAAATGTCATTCCTATGGAGAAGAACCGGCTAGAAGGTCCATATGTTATACTCTTTTCAAATCACAATCTATAGTTACATAACAAGACCAATAAGAGAATAAACATTATTAAAATTTTAAAAAGCATTTAATGCCTGGCTTATTGACAATAGTTTTACATTACTTAAATTTAGAAGAAATTATATTTAAAAAATAAAACTGTTTAAAAGTTCTATGTAGACTAGCTGACCTGGCAAGCGTTATTCAGCCATATTAAAAAAAATCTGGAGAGGGCCACCTCTATCACTTAGAGGTGTGAAAAAAGACGTTGGCCGATTCTCAGACCTACCCGATACGTACACAAAATTGTATACAAATCTGTCCAGCCGTTTCAGATGAGTTTGGTAACAAACATCGCGACACGAGAATTTTATATATTAGATACTTACATATTGTCATATAACTGCGCTAGTATTTTTAATTTTCGCATGCCTGGAGATATGTTAAGAGCAATTTTTTTTATAAATACCTTTTGTATATACAACGTCTTTAGCGAATAAAGATATATTATAATCACCGTTATCAGTGGTCTCGAAAATACATTGGTAAAGTGCAGGGGTTTATGATAAGGAGTTGTCATTATCAATTTAATTCATAAGTGAAATGGCGATCAATGATTTGGCAACAAGCGTGTGTTTTTAGTCTATGATAATCTCTATGATCGTACATTGGAGTAATTCAAAGTTTTTGTTGCTTAAGTTATTAAAATGGTTTTAATTGAAGTGTGTGATATTAGTCAATTTATTCTTTCAACCAGACGATTTATAGTAAGATTATTATAATTATAGCCACAATCAGCAACCATTTTTAAGAGAAGAATGTAAAGGGATTACCAACGGAACATCTACTGCTTACGCTGCAGGATCGAGTCGTGACGATACGTCACAATGACCTACATTTCCCGATTCCATGTTTCGTGGATAAAACGCGGTCCCAAAGATTACATACTAACTAAAACAGCCTTCATTCATAACACACATACGCACACACACGTCCCACACGCCACCCACACATAAAGCCAGCACGCGTGATTGGACGACTTTCACTTTCGCAACAAGCCTACATAGTTTGAATGCCGAATGACGCCGCCCGATTGGTCGTTTCAACTTTGACCTTCCACGCGATTGGTTGGAAATTTCATATGTAAGGTTTATATACGGAAGTGATGTAAAGTTATGTACGGTTCAACCCGTAAAACCTTATTGTTTAGGTATTTTAAGGCTGTGTTTGTTTTAATGGGCCGACTTATCTAATGCGTGGTTTTAGGGCGGATTAAAGGGGGTTAATTGTACAGTTTCCCTTTCCTACCCCTGTGTACATATATCTCGATAAAGGGTTATGTACAAACATTAGTTTGTTATACAAATGTAACGTGTTTCTAAGAAGCTTATAACATGTAGGAACGAAACACAACACCTGGTGTATGTTGACAACACGTACAATGAGGTTTTCGGCCTTCATTTATAAGTACGACCTCCAATTTTTACGTAAAGAGACATTTCATATGTCGATATTATAATTATATAAGTTTACCTAATTTAAAGATGTTTCCGATAGCAACAGTTATTAAAAACTTACTGATTACTAAAACAATAATAAAAATAATCTAAGTACCAAAAATATAGATGTTACGTATCTCGAAATGTTACATGACAACTATATTTTTGAAAGTAGATATGTTGTCTCTAAAGATTTGAAATAAAGGTAGGTACTTGAAAAGTAATATGCTTTGAGGAAAAATTTTTCTTGAATGGGAAAAACATTATCATTGAAAGAACCTAATAATTTATTAAAATATGTTTTGTGTGCTTGGATCTCATCACGCGTAAACGACTAAACAGATTAAGATATAATTTTATGTAGCTTTTATTATCATTTAGGCTTTTTTCCCCAGTTCCAAAAACTTAGTTTTATTTCGCGCGAATTGAGTCGCTACTTACCAGCGACTCAGCTAATCGTTTGTATAATATATCCTTGCGTTGATCCCGATAGAAAATAAAATTCTGATAATCACCATGACCAAGAAATTTGCATATTCAAATATCTAAAACACGTACACATAAATATTAATACTTCAGCAATGAGCTGACTCTTATTCCAATGAATTATGGTTTATTTTCCTAATTCGTTACTATTAACGATCTTCCGTACATATTAAGCCCACTCATTATCTATTCAGACAAAGCCGCATTGAATATTATTTATGTTATTTTTTCTTAGTTCGAGGTCAACTGATAAAATATTAGGAGTCACATACTAGATTAGACTGATGGGTTTGCTTGTAAATAAATAATATTATACAAAAAATTCGACTCTACATTTGTTTTAGGGTGTTCTCATGGCTGTGATAAACATAGATTTTAAATAGTTAATTGTATTTCCCGCGATACATATATAAACATTATTAGAAGATAACATCTACAAACATTATTAGAAGCTTTGAAATAATCTAATTACTTTTGGGTTTTGGTTTATCCTATGCGCCAGGACCTATAATTTCAATTTAGGGCTCCGTGAACGCATCCTAACTCTATCTTCCAACCTTGAATCTTTGAGGTTGTACTTCTTGTTTTAAGAGTTAACCTCTTGTTAAAACAAATATCTGAAATTGTTAGCTACGGCTTCTGAAATAATCAGCCATTATTACATTGTTACTCGGAAAATTCTTAGTAAAAGTAAAAAGTACTTCTTGGTAAAAGTTTCCATTTTAATTCAAGCTAGAAGCTGTATGAGTGCAAGTAACAGTAGGTAATTTTTAATTATGGTATAACCTTCGTTAAGAGGTAAAATGTTTAGTTATTTCGAAAAATGTTTGACAGAACAAAATGTTCAAATACAAAAATATTAAGATTTAAGAGTGCCCCATTATAAGTCACGGGTTCGATACCTGAGATTTAATTGTATCATAGATATGTTCTGCCCCGCGTTTTCATTCGCCTTGCCTTTCTCTGAAGGTAAGAAACGTAATTTTAAAAGCCAAAAAATTCCTTAATATTGGGGCTATCAAACGAAAAAGTTTTTTTATACTGACTGGCAGTTTCAGAGATCAGCGAGTTCAAGCTAAACCTAGTTTCATTATATGAGTATAGATAATAGAATAAAATGTAGATTATGTTTACGCCAATTCTCTTTAAATATTGTTGAGAGTCTCCGTCGTGTCTATAAAAAAAGACTCAATGGACTTCGTTAATGTGATTTCATTAATATTTTGTGCATGATATTCTGTTCATGTTTATTTGTGTTTATTTTTGTACGTGACTGTATTTCGTTAGGTTAGTTTAATTGGCTTGTGTTCGCAGTACTAAATAAAATAAATAAATAAGTTATGATTAAAAAATGCAGTATATTTTTGTATTTCCATGTTTAGCTTTTAACTTTCCCTTAAAATCTATAAACTGCAACTTACTATTATTTAAGTAAAGCAAGGATTATGTTTTTAAGATGAAATAAAAATCATCCTAATGTGCGTAGGAATTAGAATGATGTTTTCGAGTTTAACCCTACAGTACACTCATACTCCTGTCGAAGACCTGGGTCAAAAAACTCTTAGACAACAGCATGCGGAATAGTGACTCTTTATCTAAAGTTTATATAATAAAAGTGCCATTATATTATGCATATTATTACTTTTTTTATTGCCAAGTTATGACTGACAACTTATGTTTCACCCGATGTTAATGTCCTCGTGAGTTTAGAAAACTAATTGATTATAATTTTATGTAAAAAAGATAAAGCCGGCTGTGGATTAAGAATGAACTTTTTTGTGTGATGAAACCGATTTGTCGAGTTTATGATTAATAATTATATATTTAAATGATTTTTTCTTTGCTTCTTGTCTAAAGGATAAATAATGAAGGTTTTTTATTCGAAAATAGTCCGTAAGTGTATTACTACACAGGTTGTTACCAAAAGAGTGCCATGTATCCTGTCCATATGGGGTGATGATTTTTGATATCAAATGATTAATCCGAATACTGACACGTCAATCAGTTTGAAGCCGCCGTTAAGTCTCATGCTGTCTCTTTCACTGTAAGGTATAAACCAGCGACAGATGGATATTTGAGAACGTGTTAAAGTTAAATTACGTTTCAGTATTCAGGCATAAGACTTCATACCAGGTGTACTTACTCTTTACCCCATTTGGATGGATACACAAAGATAATTATATCTAATGGTATAAGAGATGGCAACGTCGAAAAAAGTTAATTTTAGTAAGGTTGGATTTTTAATATGTTATTTGGCATAGAATTTAGCATATGATAGGATAGGTCTGGCACTTGGGACCTGATACATAAAGGTATAGTTTATTTTGATATGAACATATCTGTTAGTTTACTACTATGGCAATTTTAAGTTCAGTGATGCCGACGCCCGTTTATCGAGAGTTCGTAGATTTTTTTAACAGGAATGTGTTTATAGAATTGCGGAGTTAGTTACGTTATAAAAGTTTGCACAAAATATAATAAATAAAAATTGTCTATGTTAATGTCCAAATATTTATGTTAAGCATCAACGTTAGGCTCCTGATAAGGACTGCACTGGTGAGTGATGGGACATAACGCTTGCTTGCTATTGTTTATCGATATCGATCTTTCGAAGACTTTCTTTGGCAAATCTACAACTTGTTTGTAGTATGATATTGTATTTCTTATCATATTATGAAATTTCTAATAAAGAAATTCAAGTAAGTTTTTTCAAATCAGGCCTTCTGTTTGGCTCGAATCGATCATTGTTTTGTAGTATCCTTAAACATATCACATGGCCATTCCTAGCGTTTAGATGTATTTTTTTTTCTTTTATACTATACGTATGTATACCATGTTTAAACAAATAAATATACTTACTTACTTACTTACTATACATATTTTTCAAATCTACAGTAATTTTCAGTAGACATGAATTATCAGAATGGTAAAATAAACTAGAGCCAAAAAAGGTTATCGACAAAACTATTGTCACTTCACTAACCTAGGGCTGGGCTAGTTATCGTTGCATGAGATTGCTAAAGTGATATATCAAAAGATAACGCGTACTGAATTATGCGAGATTACGTGTCAAACCGCGAATTCTAGTTTTATTTTTCAAATAAAATTGTTTTTTTGAATTAAAACATAACATGAACTAGAAGTCATCTTTGATTGAGTAAGGTTAAAACCGATTTCTTTTTTATTTCTAAAACTTAAATTTTGACTTCAAGTGACCTGGTTTTCATAAATATTTTTGTTTAAAATGACTGATAGTAATTAACTTACTTCTAATTAATGTCTACTCTTTGTCGTTTATTTATTTCGTTAAAAGAACCTACTTATCTCAAGAACTTTACGATAATATATAATTTTTATCATAAAACAGGCTGCTTGCAGCCTGCTCCTGTTCTACGCAAATTAAAGAAAATGAATTGAAAAAACTTATTTTTTGTCAAATAATTTTAAAAGGATAAATGCAATTTTTTTTAGAACTAGGTTATACCCGTGGCTTTGTGCGCGTCGATATTGGTTATCGCAGCAAAAATTTGATTGTCCTTTCTTGGGAACTAAGCTTACTCAATACTAATCAAAGACTTTATTTATAAAATCTTTTATTAAAATCGGACAGCCAGACAAACAGAGTTACATTCCCATTTATATATATGTATGAATTATATTCCAAACGGGATTTTGCTTTCAAAATTGTTTAATATTAACGTATAACTTCTGCAATCAACTTAGCCTATCGCGGTCTACTGCTGGACGTAGGCCTCTCCCAAGTTGTGCCACAACACCCGGTCCTCCGCCTTCCTCAGTGGGACTACCGGGAACTGGGGGCCGCGTTATGGTGCGCAATCATGGGTTGATTGTAGCCCGAGTCCCGGTGGGGAAGCAGCTTGTTGACCGCAGTTTTATATTCATTCTTTAGGAGAACGCTGTTGCGGATCCTCCTAGTTTCTATATCCCTTAGTCGCATCCGACGACACTCACGGGTAGATAAATAGAGTTTTATTCTATAACCTTTCGGCATACTATAACTTGCTACCTCATATATCATTATACATGGCTACATCATTCTATTATCAAAACACTTGTAATACAGTAACGGCACGTCCTATGAAATAACGTTTAATGATATTAATTACAAACTATGTTTATTTGTAATCGACGCCTAGATATGTCTTGTTTGTGAACTCATCCGGATGGCATATAATTAAACAAATTATTTTTCAACAAACTTATAGACGACATCTTTGTGCTTCCTTTCGTAAGCTGAGATGGTTGTGTCATTAATAAACAAAGACTAGAATGGAAAAAACTCTTTTAAGGGGATATTATGAAGACTTATTGATATCATGTTAAAAAAAAAATTAATTCGGGGCTTAGATAACTTTATTCGTAACTATTAGGTACTAGAACATAAGGCATAATATTTTAAAAAAGTAACTACATATTTTAAATGTTATCCCTAAAATAGGAAAAAAATACCACACCACCATAAAAAGTCTATATCTTCATCAAATATGTTGCAAAATTTATTACAGTAGGAAAGTGTGTTGATAAAGACTCATTCGTGGTTCCCTATGATAAGAAATTTTACAGAAAGAGAGTTAGAAAATAATTGGTAGGTACCTACTAGCATTTCCTTGTTCCTTGTGGCAGTGCCTGTGTGTGTGTCGGTTATCGCGGCCTTCTAAAATAAATAGACCATTTAAAACTAAAATATGTTTTCGGACGGACGGACCGAATCGGATCCGTAATTCCTAAGTTGACCACATTCAATAAGTATAGATTATACCCCCGTATAATGAGTCGCTATTTACCTATAAGATACTCTTAAATATGAATCTGTCGCTACTGTGGCAGAGACAGCAAAACACTTAACGGCAACTCAAAATTGATTGACTTTTAAGTATCAGACTTTAAAATATTTAAGTTTATTATCTTATTGAATACAGTATAAACATCTCCCAGTAAACTGCTGACACTAAACCAAGAGATTAACTTTGAATCACTTTGCTGACAGCATAGCTCAATTCTTAAAACAACACAGTTCAATTCTAACCGTGGTTTGCGCAATATTCTCGTTAAAGTTAAATAATACGGTTACTGAGAACTTTAGTTAGATTGACACGTTTCTTTTATATTGTTATTGATGTTCACGCTTCTTGTTATAAGGAGGTTAGCAGGGTATTGGCAGGGGATTTTAAGATAGTGTTATTTTTTATAATTAATATAATATTAATTTTGGTTCATGTGCCCTTTCCCAAGCTATGTTGGGTCCCGGTGAATCCAAATGACCCATCCACGGACAAACCGCGGCGAGCGGGGCTTAACCTTTATTAACGTCAAACAGTACGAGCTACTCTTATTAGATTAATTATGATTTTATACAATTAATACTTTGGGTTCTTTTGTAAGTTTTATCTGTTGTCACAATTATTAACTTACAAAAAAGGTTTTATTCCTTGTGTTTAGTTTACTTGTAATTTTATTTAGGTACGTAGCATATATTTCTCTAAACATAGTCTTAAAACAAGAGTTTAGTGTGAGTCTTACAAAGTAGAGGGTCGTGGGTTCCAGTCTCGCTTAACTTTATCTTAAAGATAATATTTTCCATGAATTTTTAATTTGTAGCGATATACTAAGTATTTAAAGATAAACTATTATTGCATACATTTTGTTTGTAAAAAAAAAACTAGATTATTTTTAGTAACGGTATTACTAATACAAATACTGCAATAACTAAGCCGTATCATAACATAACCGTAAATAGTAAATTTAACCTTAAAATACCTTTAGTAGTAAGTACAGATAAATAATAATTACGTCACTGAACATGTTCTAATTAGCTATTATTTAACGAATACTTAATATTTGGCCCGACAGTTGTGGAATAGCACCTAACATTTTCCTTAATTAGAGGTCGAATGGATCAGTACAATCGAGGACACAAGCTTTTGTTTAAACATTATAAGTTTACCAAATTACATAAAGAAAATACTTGTAAAATAGCATAAGTAACCAATATTATACAAAAACCAAGTTTTGTGTGTTTTTTATATTATTATTTTATGGAAAATATAATTATTAAGTATTAATAAATGATGTCAAAATAACATCCAAAATAATAGTCACCGTAAACAATTGCGTAGACACTTTTGTACTCACCAGTACTTTTCATATCAAGCGGCTAGACGGATTCGTCATATATGGTATATCGGAAAAAGCTAACCGCATTACTATATACAAGGTTTTAAATAATTATAATGCACTTCCTATTAACAATTAAATGTTTCAAAATACCCAATATAAGTACCTACAACTGTATTTGGTGATAAATTTAAGGAGAAAAGCTCTTAAATTAGCGAAGTTTTACAATCATTCAAAATAAAATACATAGACCGCCAATATTTGAAACAATGTTTGTGGATAACGCAAATGTCCCGCGCGTGGTGGTATTCATAATGACCGTCATAGAGATCACGCCATACAGAAAACGAAAATATTGGAAAAGTAAAAAAAAAACAAATATTTTTCTTCTTTATTTAGTTTACGGAATTTCTAACATTGAACTAACTTTCTCTAGAAAATTTATTATAATTATGATTTTGTGTAAGGTTGCATGTAATATCGACCCTATGCGTGAGATTATAAGTTATCTATTTCGTTGCATCGGTTTGTCTAGTGCCTAGATATTTCTACTAGGCAAAGTGCTGATCCGCGATAGTTAATGTTCATAGACTGCAAGTTGATGCGTTGGTAACTTGAGTTCGAGTATATTTAAACTCGAGTTATATCAATAATAGCTAAGTGAAATGTTTGGTAACGCAGATGATTGAAAATATATTATTGTATGGAAAAATATGTATTTATAACATTACATCTTCTGGATTCGATTAGGATACTTTATAATTCTTATGTCTGAATACTGAATCGTCAATTAGTTCAAAGCCGCCATTATGTCTTATGCTGTCTCTGTCACTTTAAGGTGTGAAGTAGCGACAGTTAGACATTTAAGAACATCTTAAAGTTAATTAGGGTTTAAGTATTCGGGGGTTAGACATTCTATTTGGGTTTTCTTTATAATACTCACGGAAAACCAAATTATTAATTAAATTAAATAATTTGAAAATATTTATTTACAGGTTAATTTATTTCAATCTGCATCTAAGCAGGCCTTTACGTGTTTTGGTCATAATTTAGAACTAATTATTAAAGTTAAATAATAAAAAACGAACATTCCACGCATTACTTATTAAATAAAAGTCCTATGATCAACAACATTATACAATATACCATGTACAATAACTTGCTTCTAAATAATTGTTTACGCGCATTCCGGTACATTTTATAGATAATGCAACAAAATCTTAGAATTACGGTAACAAGAGAATCCGCGGGGTGGTCGCACACATTACATAAAAATGTATTAGTCATTACCTACAGCAGACAATATTAGTACTATCACTTAGAAATGATGACTTATAAAAAATAAAAGGTCTTATTATAACCTCTTCTCCTTAGCTTGTTGGGATAAAGTTTTTTCAGGTATTATAGAGACTCGTCTATGATTAGGAGTGGTTAACTTAGTAGAAATAGAAATGTTATCTGATCATTAAGGTAAATACGCGCTTGCCGTGATTCGTTTGTGGATGGGTGACCGTTAATTTCAAAATCAAAATGTTTTTATTTCTAGTAAACCTTAAATAGGCGCTTTAGAAACGTTAACTTTAAAACTAAATGACTCCAGGTGCGCAGGTACGCACCGGTGAATTGTTAGGTATCGGATGGTATTTTTGGCCGTTGATCCCGGTAGTCATAAGCTTTGATTTTCGAAAATTTTCATTGAAATGGTTCATTCATTTCGTTCTTTCAGTTATCGATTATGATTAGTGGCTATTATGTAACTATCAATACGTCACTTATTCAAATATAATAAAGTAACGCCACGGGACCTAACGCGAACCTAAGGCATTTAAAGGTAAATGCATGAGTTCGCGTTAATTCCTTAACGTCATTTTATTATAATTGTGAAACGCGACGGTTCCAAAGTTAGTAAATAAAATAATTATAGTTTTTTTTTTCTAATATAGGGTGCCAGTTAACTGAAGCCTGTGTTATTTATTTCATCCCTTGTTAAAAGTAATCCCAAGTACTTTGATTATATTTTTATGATAAAAAAAGAAACAACAAAACTAGCATTTTATTGTTTGACAGAACACTAACAAATTGTTACGTAGATCGGGTTTTTAGAAACCGGGTGTCACTATTTGAGGTTAACTTAGAGTTCTGCTATCCCCGCGTTATTATAACATACTATTTAGGCGACACTATAAAAATACAGTGTTGGCATAGCATATCTAGGCAGCAGTGTATGCTTACTCTGTTATCTAGGTTCAATGGCTCACAAACGATAAAAAAATGTACCAGTCGACTGTTTCCTTTATGAAGTATACACATCAGATTATTTACGGGTGTGTACGCCTTTATTTAAGAGTCGTTCTCCGAGGCTTGGATTAAGATGGGTCTTAACCTTAAGTATTTGTTTTTATTTAGAAGTCTATTGTATTTTTTTTCAGGAATGAAAACATTGCTTTTTTCTAAACCTTACATTATGTCTAAGATTAGTATTCTTGTTATCTCCTCGTGCTGAGCTGAATGTTTGTGTTACGAGTCGATTCACGTCGATAGTGCAATGGATGGGATTCGAACCGGCAACCGCATGATTGCAATTCCGATGACCTAGTCTTTAAGTTAACACCGCTTCATTACTATTATATGATTAGTAGTGTATCGAGTGAGTGCTCTCATAGACCACCTGCATGCAGTTGTCTCATTTATTTACGATTTTTTCGATAAAAGAAGATTTAACGTAACAAAAAACACACTTTTTTGGCCTCAAAGTGGTGATTTGGTTATATAGGTGATAGTTTGCAAAGCAAACAACCTGTGTCCTTGGTGAAAGCACTGCTACCTGTGGCTTCTATTCAGACTCGGCCGACCGAACCAGCGGAGTCATTTGCGGGGCGTAAGGTTCACTTCCCACGCACTACAAAATGTATTTATAAGCGGATTTGTGGAGTATGTAGATATGTACTACGTCTGTGTGTGGTGTGATAGATAGTAGATTTATAGGTAAAGATGTATGTGACATTAAGAATTATGAGTGTATTTTAAAATAGTGTTTACTAATAAGTATGGGATTAATTTTGATATGGGAGACTGCCCAACAGTGTACGGTATGGTCTACGTACAATAATAATCCACTTTTCAGCTAATATATTTTGAACACAAAAATGAATAAAAATAAGTACTTAAGCACACCTTAATTAGACTGATTTGCTATACAAACGTTGATTATAAAGATAAATAAAGGTAATTTTCCTTATTCTAAAAATATTCCTTGTTAAAATAGAACAAAATGGTAAGAAGGTCTTTTGAAGCTTATGATGGGATGATTAATAATAATAATAACGAGCCGTTTCCGGGTATCTTATATTCTTATAATCCTAGTATTTTATATTATCGCCTTCTGAACGGTTTTTATAACGTTTAGTATTAAAACTAACTTTAGAATTATAGGTACTTATCTAAATTATTAAGTACCTATGTGAGTAATGTGTAGTCATCAATGAAAACTGTTGTATTATCAGTTTAATGATAATACAATACTATGAGATCTGATAAAATCACACATAGCATTAGATATTTTTTGCCTTCAAATATTCAATAAAAATAAAAAAAAATAACTTATTCGCCAATAGAAATAAGTTCAGTTAAAATTTTCATTTTACTTATAATGTTTTGTCAATCTTATTTATGTTTTAATATTCTCACACTAATGTGATAATTATTCTACACTAATATTCTAAAGAGGAAGGATTTGTATATTTGTGTGTGTATGTTTGTACTGAATAAACTCAAAAACTACTAGGCTGATGTCAAAAATTCTTTAACCATTAAAAAGCTACATTCACCCTGAGTAACATAGGCTATATTTTTTACAAAAAAACTAGGTACCGCGGGCACTGTCGAGCGGAACAGCTAGTTAATTAATATATGAGAATGTTAATAGCTGCTAATATAGATCACAGTTATAACCTTAACTAAAGAAAACTAAACTTGTCTCATGTTTCTGTCCACAGTTAGTTAAACTAACTCGGTGGCAATGTAAATATTATCCAAATGAGACGAAATTCATAGGTATGTGGAATCTTAGCTGGCATTTCAGTTTTATATCTATTTCAGATAGATTTGTGTGGCGCGAGATTTCGGGATCCACTGCAACTGTAAAAACCTATGTAAAATGCGTTCGGGGCTATTTTTCAATTAAATAAAACTATAGTTTTTTTTGTTAAAGTAAATTATCAAAATCTAATTCTTTTTATTTCTTGTAGACCTTATTTGATGCATTAGAAATGTAGAGTTGTTATATTTTAATGTCACGAGGCTGTTCCAATAATACCCAGGTAAAGCATCGGAAAGGAATGTCAGTATTCGTTTTTAGACAGACAAATAGATTTAATTCTTTTTTTATCTTTATTTTTATTCTCTTTATATCTTTATTTTTTGCTGACCATGGCTCCTAGACAAAGATCTTACTTCTATAATAGCAATGATTTAAAGAGGTACGCTATTAATATTTATATTAAAAATAATCGAGACTTACTCCAAAATATTCCGACGGCACACGAATTTTCGTTAAAAATAATTATTATAATTAGGAATTGTTAGCCAATTATACACATAACCAATACTATCTAAATAACAATATAAAACAAATCTTCTTTTAACTAGAAAAAAAATATATAAATACCTTAAAAATGTAAGTAAACTAAAACAATACAAATTAACAACTTTAGTTAATTTGAACCAAACAAAACTAAAAATAATTTCCATACGAATAATATTGTTAAACTATTTGTGCTAACTCTATCCTTATATGACTAACCCTACGTCTGGCCTGAGCTAGTATCTAGCCCAATGCTGTTGACCTACCAAGGACAGGGTTTGTTTACTTCAACTTATTAGCTAAGTACGATCAAAATTACTTGTATCTTTGTAGGAAAGAATTTAGATTTTTAGAACTTGATTGTTAAAAGAAAATTTCCAATCCGAAATTGATTTAAAACTAATAAATATTTCTAACTCTAGAATTGATAATTTTTATTTTTCTTTATAATAAACTTAGTACACGATATAAACTCAATTAAGCACTTTTTAGCATACGATCATGTAATTTCTTTAATAGTAATTTATCACTCTTTCTAAACTTCATTTGTTCCCGACGCTACCTCTAGAATATATTCAAATGAATGTTACTTACATCTTTCAAAATTGTTTGATTTATGGTATTGTATACTTTAAATTATTTCTTATTATTCGGTAGATAATTATATTTGTATGTGTTATCAAACAATTGGTTACAACTTAAAAATATATTTGATCTTACTAATTACTAACGAAACATCCTAATAATAGAATTACTAATATGTTATCGCCGCTAATATGTACTTATAGATGTAAATCTGACACCTAGAGCCGCCTAGTCTTAGATCCGGCGTTAATAATTGTAACGGGACCTTACTTGACTACAAATTAAAACTATCTCATAAGTATTTGAATGAAGGATACCTCACATCAGGTTAATCTATATATTAATACGTGATGCCAAAACTTTGGACCCCTTTTTACGAAAATTGCGCGGACGCAGGAGCATAAAATTTGGCACACTTATAGTTTATGTGTAGGAGAAGTGGAGAACGCTAATATTTTTCAATAATAATGCTTATAAAGTACATTAAATCAATAAATAAAACATTACCCACACTACCATGCATTTCACACACACATGTTTGTTTTGTTTTTCATTGACTGCTTACTGACATTGACATAAATAAGTGGTTTAAGTTTTTATATATCCGAATATAACGGCCAAGGACATTTAGCAAACGATAAAAGAGGTTTTACAAAAAACATTGTTTGCAGAGAAGTTTGCAATATGCGATAAAATATGTTCTAAATGGATAGTATTTTCCTCTTATAGCATGTTTTCTTTTAATAAACATTTTTTAAATAGATATTCTTTATTTTACTTCCTTTTAATTTTTCATATAATTTGCTCAAAAAATTAATTGGCAAATAACAGTCTTGGTCAAATGTGTGGTTATAGTAGTTTAGTTTTCGACAGTAGAACCTTAATAATGTTTGAATATTATATTTTAATAATGTATATTAAGTCACTCACAATTTAAATTTATATTATAAGGTCGAATTTCGACCATTGGGCGACCACTAGTAAACAATAATTGTACAAGAGATTATTAATTAACAAAACCTTTCTAAATTGGTCTCTATATCCTAAATTTGATTAATAGTTCGTAGATACGAGTAATACTAGTTAATTTGCATCTTGACTTTATACTGCAAGATACGTTAGAAAAATTGCAGCTTTTAAGCTCTGCAAACAAAATGTGTGATATTATGCATTGTTTAAAAGGTTATATACAAAGGTTTGTATATAGTTTTGTGCTTCAGCCCGTTGACAGTTAAAGTCACATGGCTAGTGCGTCGCGTTTACATTCTAGGAATTTTGCGTAACCTACGGCTAACATACAGACAGATTACAACCAATAACTTTTTAAATTAAGATGAAAGTATCAATAAAACTAGATATGTATATAATATTTTTTTTTACATGAGTTACGTTTCATTGGATTATGTTAGAAGTTTTTATAAATGCACCTAAGTTGAATGTACGCGGCGGAGGTAAATATATACACATTACACAGTGCATGAGTGCCTCACACCTAATTGATAACGAAAAAATATTTTTTTATTAATATTTTAAAATAGTTTGTGTAAATATGTAATTGAATTGTTTGAAATTCTCAATAGAGCTTTCATTTATTTGTACTTCTCCATTATAAATATATTTGACGGTTTTTTTTTCGTATGTTAATTGTTGACTATTTATTTTCTAGTATTTGTTTAGTACATATATTTTATTTAGTTATTACAATCGCTTGTATTTTTAAGTTATTAGAAATAGTGTTGTATATATTTTGGGTAAGTATTTATTATGACGTGTTGTCGAATATGTATAAGTTTGAATTATTAGTGATTTATGATTTTAAACTCGTGGTTACTAACTCGTTGTCAATTAAAAACTTATAATACAGGTGTGCCAACTGCCGATATTCATCTATCATTATTATAAAACAGTATCAATTCTAATCTAATTAGGTGATTATTAAGATTTGCGTCATTTTCAAATTATCAAATCCATTCTGAGTGCATTGAAGACAATGTTTTTATCTTTTTCTAAGTATTTTGATAATTCGGAACACTTTTTATTTTACGTAGCTCCGAGAATTTAAAAAAGTTTCAAGTATTTTTCGTAAGTTCGCGACTCCGGCCGTTACTTGAGACGATGTAACACAGTTAGATAACTAGAATGTTTTATACCAAACGATAAATTAAAAAATATGCGAAATGAAACATAAGATATAACACAATAGCGCGCGTTGTTCCGAAATGAGGTTATCCGTATAAGTCTAACACATTTTTTTGTGCAAATACATTTATCACTATGCCACGACCTTGCTCCCAGCTATCGCCAAATTTTGCTAGTCCTAACGTCACGTTGATAACTAGGCAATCTAGAAAAACTTACCCGATTTAAATATAAATGTATGTAATAAATCCTCACAGCACAACACTTTGGTCACAGTTTCTTGTAAATACTCTTTGGTTGGTATCGTTAGGTTTGATCGTGTCAGGGTGCGGTGCAGTTTGGAGTGGTCGCGGACATGCACATCGCGCGGTCGCCGGCAGCCTGCCGACTGGCGCGGCGCGCACGCACCATGCACGCTCCCCGCGCCCCCCCGAAAATACAACCGCGAAAAATATGGCGGGATCCGACACGCAAAAACTGAAGGGGTGCGCTCCGCGTTCTCTCGCTGAGGTTCTATGCTAATCCATCGTGTGCTTCGCCCTTTTTTCCGGGGAGGGTGGGGGTGGGGGATGCAATTAAAAAGCCGCGCGTGCGTGTGGGGGCGCGATTAGAAAGGAGACGGCGGACGGAATGACTCTGTCACCGGCTTTTTTTACTTTTTTCCTAGTCTGGCATTTTGTGTACGACTGCCTAGGTAGACTAAATCGATGGACCGTCTGACTAGATTATTGGTCGAGTACTGAGTGTTGGTAGCTTAGATAATTTTATCGGAGTCCTTATCTAAGAAATTTAGAAGACGTCGCACTTTTTTACAATCGTCCTATTTATTTTACTATTTCGACTGTTTAAAACGGAACGGAAACTAAGCTTAGCTACAAGAGTTAGGAATGTTGAATTTATATTGGCCTGTTTAATCAGATGCGCCACTTATGATTATGCGTATATGTTGTACGTAACTTAAGTCCGTTAATTACTTGATAAGAAAAATTAAACTGTATGAATTTTGTATCACAAATATGTGTAGCTAATTAAAAAATAATTTATAGATACGTTACATTTTAGATATATTTCATATTTTACATTTTTTCTACAACCCTTTCACTTCGACGCAGTAACTACGCAGCAAACTGCAAATTAATTAATATTTCGAAGTCGTACAATATGAGAGACGTTTTAAAAACCTGCTCCGACTAATCTATGGCTATTCTGTATTGACAATGGTGTCGGGATCACAGAGGGGTGTTTTGCACGTTGCAGCTAGCTGGGATCGAGATCAGACCTCAGCGTGCAGAAAATGTGGGAATAAGAGAGGGTTAGACTAGAGGGTTAGAATTTTGCAGACTTTGTTAGACGTCGTTGTTTTTTGGCGGCGATTCTGTAGTATCTATCGTGTGCCGTATAGCTGTGTAATATTAAGTACTCTATTACAATATGGTTGTTTTAAGAGTACTCGATTTGTTTTGTGCTCGGCTGTTTGTAGAGCGTTATTTCGGTGAGAATTTTGTTTAAATAATTTTAGTTATTGGATTTATTATAAATAAAGACTATTATATTTTCTATTTTTCTGATTTGAATATTTTGCTATTTTTTTTTAATACTGCCGCTTCTTTTGCGTGCAGTCATATGTTATAATTAGATAAAATAGTAGGTAAAGTATATATATTTTTATTTAAACAGAGACAAATGGCTTTTGTTTTATTTTGTGCTTTGTAAGTCCTGTAGGTTTTTTTTATATCTTAATTTAATTATTTAAATAATAAATTAATTCACAATTCTGCGAAAGTTAGTATTGTCCTGCAAGATAAGTTAGACTCCAGCAAACTGCACTAAATTTAAGGAAAACATTATTATTACACAAATAATAAATTTGAATATCTTCAATCAGCTTCCTCCTTCAACTCAAAACGGCACCTAAATTTACTAATACATATCTAAAAAACTGTAAAGAAACCATAGTAAATAAATAATTTTGTCAATAATAAATACATAATTTAAGCAAAGATAAAAAATGGCCTTCGGAATATTCGCTCGTCTATTAGATTTTGGCGACACACATAGATAATTCGATCTAGGTCTAGAGATAAGAAGATAAATGTGTGATAGTTTCTAGTCCCGAAGTTCTAGGTCGGGCCGATATCATAATTTAACCCTTTATTCAACTAAACTTATTATTTTTCACTGAATAAATCAAACAAACATAAAAATTCGAAAAAAAAATTGTAATTAATTCTGAACTGAATTTTATCTATAGAAATTATAGTTAGTAAAAAATAAATAATAAAAGGAACAAAAACGTGTTCGAAAAGTACAAGGTCAACGGTGGATGCAATTCTTTAGCGATAGTAATTATTTATGCAAGATTGTCTAACAGCGAGCTCCCGCGGCACTTGCAGGTCGGCTGCCCCCTGCATGCACGGAGCCATGGACCAATATTAACATAATAATGTCCCGCCAGAGGGTCACGCTAATTGTAAGCATATTAAAATCTGAACATCTATTGACCATTCATTCTAATATGCAAATTTCTAGTCTTAATCATTCTTAAAAATATTTCTATAAAGCAAATTATTTTTACTTCCGCGTTTTAATGAATATTTTTATAAGTTAATGTGAGAAAATAAAACGTAGTTTTGTACTTTCCGAATTTTATAGAAGCGACTTACCTTTTCTATCGGCCGCCGACGAACGCACAAAAATGTAACTCAACAAAAACAATCAACAAAACTTCAACAAAGTCACTATATGAGAAGCAAACGTCCGGTAACAGAACACGACGGACAAATAAACAAACTTAACCCGAGTGTTGACAAAATATTCACCGATAAAAACTATTGGAATAGTAAAATTGGGATAGAATTCGGCGGAGTTTGTGCGAGCCGTACGAGCGTCGAGCGGCGACCGGCCCGGCAATCTGTCAGGCGACCGGTCCAATGTCCACACACGCACGTGAGAAAACTTTACTCCAAGTTCGACCGAAAACTTTTCCCGACACGCGTCCGATAGTTCCGCGCGGCGCGCCAAAAACTTGACGAAAAAAATTTAAGTCCGAACCCGAAAATCTAAAATTTAATTGCGGCTGTTAATTTATATTTTTATTTTAGTAAGTAAAGTTTTTTTCGGAGGCGTCCACCCGTCCGGTCGGGTCCGGCCGGTCTGCAATATTAACACGAGCCGCGTCCACCTTTTGTAATGAAACGTTCACACATGCTTCCGCATTACAGTCCCGATGCCATCAATAATGAAGCCGGGCGGGAAAAAACAAAACGGGGCACCTCTCCCGGCGAGGCGCCCGCCGACACTACAGCCTCCTCGTCAAAGATCAGAATTGCATATCTGGGTTGCGTTAATGAGCGGGGGTTGGGGGCTCGTGGGGGGGTCGAAAAAGTGGCACCGCTCGCGCGCGAATATAAATTCATCGCCAAAAAATCATTACGCGGGGGGTGGTATTACGGGGCTTCGCTGCGCGGGTTCGTCCGTATAGTTTTTAAATCGGGCGTTCATTCGACGCGGCGCCGCGGCGGGCGGAGGCCGCGGACTGCAGCCGCCAAGCTGCAGCACTATGCCACGACTACCACGCATGCACTTCACACAACGTAACAACTTACCCAAGTTCAAGCGTAGCCGAAGTCGGCGAGCTTCCAATACGAAGCGACCACGTACACTAACCGGATTAGAATCCGAGAAACGAGAAATACTAAATAACGCGGGAAATTAATGCTACGTAGCGCGAGATGGATTGATTTTTTTTCAAACGGAAAGAGAGAAAAAGAGGTTTCACGTGTATGCAAATTCCTCTTTTCGACGACGATCGTAATCAATTTGTGCGTAGGAAGCAACCACTTCCGCACGCACACACGAGCACGCACGCACACAGGCGCGCTTCAAATTAAATCTAATACAAAATTGCGTTTTATGTTCATGCTAGTGTAGATGTGTGTAGGGGAGCACAATGCGAACTCGCGCGGTACAGTCCGCGCCAGCAGCCTGATTAGAAAATATTAACTAACACCTTCATTAAATTACCAAAATATTAAACATTTTCTTTAATCTTTTAGCAAATAATTGAAAATAAACTATCTATTATTTAAAATGAATGACTTTATTATGACCTAATTACATTACTGTTATATACGATGAAGCTAAACCGACTAGTTTACATAACATAGTTATTGGTTAGTTAATATTTGCATATACCTACACGTAACGCTGGTTCTAATCTAACAGGTGGTTATCCTATCCTTCGTGTGTAGATCAAATACGAATACCTAATATCTTAACATATTACCCGTATCTATACTAGAACTATTTCTTATAACATTAGTAAATGGATAAAGGACCAATCAGTGACACAGTGATTCATTAAAAAAAATAATCAAAGTCAGTATCACTAAAATAATTTTTTCTCCATTTTTATTTATTTAACTATGAAAAATTATTTTTCTAAAGAATTATTTACATTTAAGAATGGTTAAAAAACTGAGGAGTTATGAAAAATAAAATTTTAATTTAATAGGGATCTTTCAAAATCAACGATTCCTAAAAATCTAGCCAATTGTGATTCGTAGAATAATGAACTTTTTTTCCATCAGAAAGCTTCTTCTTGATAACGTTTACACGTTGACATGATAAGGATTAATAAATCACAATATTAACTTGAAAACTACCTTTTTAAATCGTTACGTAGCTACAAGAAACTTTGAACGTAGCGGTCGTAGCAATTGGCGTAGCCCGTCCTTTTCGCCCCCAAGTGGCGAAAAGTGTAACTAACAAAACACTTCTGGTCCTTTTCTACGAAGGATGTCTTGAGGGACACAGAAACTACTTTTTACTTCCTAATAAATCTGGAAAGGTTTGGTACTGAATGTTTTATTTCTAATTTCGCAGGTATCATTAGTCTTTACCGAAGCCTTTTTCAAACTATTCTGGCTTTTCAGGTTACAAAAACAGGTCGTGATCTTCAGAGCCAACCAAAAAAAGTAAGTATTTGTACGTAGTTTATAGATTTCCGTCAAATTAAAGAATGTATTAATAATGTAGGTAGAGTCAAGAGGATCCGGAAAATGAAGGTGAATGACACTAATTTACTATTTTTTTTTTAATTAATTCTATTCCTGGATTTTATTTTCGATCATTTTAAAGGTAAGTGACGTATTAATATATTGGTTGTTAAACGTTTGAAATCATACTCATGCATGCAACTCCCGCGCATACTTGACAGGCAATTTCTCGAAAGAGGGATTTTGGAATGAAATGTATTTTATGTTGCTTGTCAGTTTATTGCTGTTTGAATAATATTTTGTGTGTGATGTTAAAAAAAATGTTTATGTATATCTAATGATTTGGATAAAATTTTGAATAAGATAAAGATTGTGGTTTTTTTGTCTACTTATAATAAATAAATATTATCTGAAATTAATAAGTCAAAATAATATTAGACGGTATCAATTAACTCCTAAATATCTTAATTTTTTACTTTATAACTGTTCATATTCAAGAAAACGTAAATCCAAATCTTTCTACTCATACGAAACATCTAATTAGACAAAATTAATAATTAACATAGTCATCTCATTACGATAATAATGGCAGCGATTCTTTATCCCAACTGTACTTTAAAACACACACAAATGTAATGTTAAAAATGAATTACCAACACATAGCCGCGCGCCTCCCCCGCTATACTCATTTTCATTTCGATGTTTTTGGGTTTTTGCGCAGCCGGGGGTGGGAAACACCCCAAACCCCCCACTCCCTCGCCCTATGAAAATAGGATATATTTTTATGTTTTATTTGCCCGGAAGCCTGTGCTTAGTTGCATGTTTATTAGATCTTTTTATTAGTAGAGTATGTACTGTTTTTGCCTTTTTCCGTGTTTCGGCATCAAATGATTTGCGATGACAATTCTATGGGGTACCGTCACGGCATGTTTGTTTTTCGATAACCGTGGCTTTGTGGGTCTTGATTTCAATGGAGCTTCTATTTTTAGGTCATATTTAAAATCGAAGAATAAGTGTGCCATCGTTTACTACGTAAGTTCTGGTCCTTTTCGTGGACCTAAAGACCTGGCTAAGTGCCAGTCTTTTTCTCTCTCAATAAAGAGCTCTAATTACTACTAATTTTGTCATAATTCTTCTAGGATCAATAAAATTGATCTATCTTATAATTTTCGTCGTCATAGCTAAAGCAATGAGTTTATGGTTGTTTTTTTTTAAATATTTAAAGAGGGTCATCGTATATATCTAATATAATATAACGACATAAACGTGCGTTTCAACATTAAAATTATTTCTTAGAACAAGTGAATTTCCAAAATGTTGAATATGTCAAGTAATTATTATTAGTAGCTACAACTCATCACTTATATATATAAAAACTCATAAATAGCCTATGAATATGATTAATTGAATGTTTTCCAAATATTGGACTTATGTATGTAAATCTACCACGTTTGAAAAACAAAAATTTCCCTGAAAAAATGTAAATTTGTTAGCCTACCCTACATTTGCTTTTAAAAAATTTTTTAAAGAGAGGATATTGGTGAAATTTTTATATGCTACATACCATGATTAAAATATTAAATTCAAAATAAGTGTTTTTTTTTCAAGAAAATACTTGACATGTATTTATTAACCCTTAAGTTATACTCTCAGTTTTTAAGCTTACTTATAGACATCTCTAAGATACTCAACTTTATCAGATGCGCAGCTAAAACGCCAGTTAATCACGGAAAAAATATCGATTTTCAAGTATTAGTATAACCTATAGTATTACCTATACTTATTAAATATTGATAATTCGTTAGTTTTTTTATTCATACTTCATTCATTAATTTAAAATTTAGCGCTCTAAAGTTTGTGTACCAAAAGACGTAGAACAAATGTTGTTGTATATGTTATTTATCAACTCCTGCGAGGTTGATGGTGTTTTACAAATAACCCTTTATAATTATAGTATTATTTTGAATTATTCCATTCAATAAATATTAAACTTATAAATTTTGAACATATAATAATCCATGCTATTATAAAAATAATAATACAAATAAGAAAACGTCATAATAAACTCCCTATCACTAACTATACTAACAAAATCTACAATTAGCAATCACTAATTAATTATAATTTATTAACAACAAGCCCGCGGCTGCAGTACATACAGAGAAATTCTTCATTTGGGATGCCAAGAGCCGGATCAAAATCAACCGGTTACTCTGAGTGTATCCGGAATAGAGAGACGCAATAAAAATAAAAGATAACCCTTCAATGCGAGGGGTAAGGACCGCCCGCTGCACGTAGACGCTTACGGGCTAACTCTGGACACTGTTTTATTGTCAAGATGTACGTAATAATAATATTTTGACACCACTGACGTAGTTCCTAACACGCATTTCTCACAAATGATTTATTTTCGTCCCATATTCAAACCCTAGACAGAACAATTCAAAACACAGCCCTCTTTCCTAACATATAACTTTTGCCGGACAGGATTTATAAATTGTTCTGGTACTTATATTATTTTTAAGTCCTGTTATGTAATTTAGAATGTAATAAAACTATTGAGCATTGGGTACAATGGAAGAAGCGGTAGACCAATGTTATGGCTAGCTGGTTCGAATCCCACCTTTTGCACTACTGACATGAACCCACTCGTAACACAAGCATTAGCGTAGCACGAGGAGTTAACCAGTAATGTGCGACCCACATATAAAGATATCTTTTTTATGCTAAAAGGGAATCAAACTCTCCTCTTAACTTAGTCATACATAAAAAAAACATTTGAGAAAAGGTTTTAATGACAATGTTATGAAAAGTTAAAAGTCTAAGAAAATTATGTAGCAAGGTTGATTTAAATGTTCGAGTATGAAGTAACGATATTAATGTCTACGCAAAAATCATTGTTTTGTATTACTTGAAATCGTCAGATTAAACGTAAAATACTGCTCCGTATGAAGAAGCTTACAAGTAAACTAAACCAGTATATATAAAACCAGTGAAAGTATTATGATATAAATATAATTATTGGTATTATCATCATTCAAAATTGAATAAAAGAAAAGGAACTAAATACACAAATATGGCAAAGCATTATTCATAAAGACATTTCAAGTCCAAAAGAATATATTTTTATGACGTATTAGTTATTTTACTGACTCCCCCAATAATGTAGTTCCCTGTGATTTGAATCCGAAATTATTAAGGCAAGTGGGCACGAGAAACTTAACTCAGAGGTCAGCTAACACGAGGTTAAATTGTCTGTTTGTCAATGAGTGAACTGAGTTAAGTATTTCGTGCAAGTGGGCATTAGAGATGTTTAACGAAGTGAAAAATATCACTGTTTAGTAACAGAATTCAATTTTCTCAGTTCCAAGATTCTACGAAATATCTTCGAGACTTTTTCTGGTACTACATAGATAACCTTCATTATAAGATACCTGTCGATGAATATTAGAAACACAGTCACTTGCAGTGTCAAATACAAATGAGTCAATTTAAAATGAAAATTAAACGACTTTATACCTACTTGTCTGTATTAATATCACACACTTAAATATTTATATCTTAATGATATAAATAGTAAAGTGTATGACATGAGTATACACCGATTAAAAAAAATCAACTTCAGTTGTCGAAAGTATAAAATTCGTTAGACATTCTTGGTAATTTTTTCAAGTAATATAATAATATGGCCAAACTACTGAATCGTTTTTTATAAAACTTATATGGGGACACTTGAAAAATATCATAAAGAAGACAAAAAAACCAGTTGTATTGCGACCGTCCGGTTCTTGAAGTCGCTTACGAATTCTGTTAAGAATTCGTTAAAACTTACGCTATTTGGAAAGTTTTTTTAATGTAACTTATTAAAAAAATGAATGGTGATTATAATAATATGCCAATCAGATTTTCATAAACCCGTATCAGCCCTTTTTTAAGCCTTTAAAAATATTATTTAGGAAGGCTTCGAAAAATTATTCATTAAAATTATTCAAAGCAACAGATTTTAACATGTTTAATATTTTATTATCCATTGCTTTTTGTTAACACCGAATTACCTTCGTTTTAAATACTAATTATATTTCGAATAATTTCGATTTTAGCTATGGAGAATTCAGACATGATTTTCCTGTAGTCAGTATTAACATAAACAGGTAAACTAAGGCAGACTTAGACTAGGGCTTTACACCAAATAGTTTTGGCGTTAGATAAACTAAACAATTCTGGATTTCCTGTTCCTAACACAAACTATTTAGGTAAGTTGTTCTTGGTACCGTAAAATAGGGTGAATAGAAATGAATTTGGGTGAATAAAGACAAATTTGGAGAAGGATTCCAGCCTGTTATGGTGTCGCAAGCATATAATTTTACATTAAACTGCTTTCGTATTTTTTTTATAGTTAAGAGTCCATATTTGTCAATATATTTAACCTGAAAAATGTAAAAAACCGCATTTCTCTATTCACCCCATTTTACCCGGTACTCAATTTTAGCTATAGTCCGGTGACTAAATTGACAAGCGTAAGTGTCAAAACTGACATAAAATATATTGTTATCTAAAATCATCATTTGTTTAAAAAACTGATGTAAACATCTTTATTATAATTATGTGGATTGGTCAGGACATCATTGGTTTATGGTGATATCTTTCCGACAAGTTGTGTTCAAGAAATATGTAGTTCAAATCTTAGTTGTACATAGTAATTAAATAAGTGCATTCTTCGAAATTATTATTGAATTAAACAATAAAGAGGAGAATAAGTCTTTTGGTGGGATGAAAAGTTATATTGGAAGTTACTTCACAGATGTGAGCCTAAATCTTAAGATGAAGTAACTATACAGGGTAAAATTTTAATACCATCTGGAGGGAAAGTACTCAGATACTGGAGATAGCAAATTATACTCAAAGGAAACATTCCTTTATTATATAGAAATAAAACTGCCTTCATAGATTTTTGGAAGTTAAAATTTCATGATTTGCCTTTGTTATTTGTTATCTTGGGAGAGCTCACACACGGCCATCTGATCCCAAACTAGGCAGAGCCTGTACTATGGCAGCCAGACAACTGATAAACATAATTATATATTTTCAAATAAATACATGTTATAGATAAATAACACCCAGACACAGAATAAATGTGCTCATCACACGAAGATTTGTCCTGGGTAGGAATCGAACCCACAACCTCTGGGTTAGCAGTCTTCACTCATTTTTCATTTAATTCACCAAGTTTGTTCGACATTTTATTCTTGACGTTATCGATTGATATAATAAAAGTACAGACTATAATTTTCTTGTTTTTCAGCACGTTCGATTCCCGGTCAGTCAAGCGTACTTTACAAAATCTATGAATGCAGTTTTATTTCCTTTTTAAAATAAAGTAACTAACTAAGAAATGCTTTTTAAATCAATTCTGTATTTTAGTACTAATTGATTTGAGTTCGTACAAAATTCAAAAATGACTTCAGAAGATACCACATAATAATGCATCTTTCCTTCCACCGCTTCCAAAATAGCGTTTATTTACCATAATAGTGTGAATTTATGCATATTTGGTATTCATTAGTAAAGAGGTTCAATAATTATGTTTTACCTAAATGGTATTTACAAAATTGTTGTCATAGTACCTAAAATTAGTTTTGTTTGAGTCCCACGCTTACCTTATTAATTTGGAAAACTTGAGCTAATAAAATAAATTTTACTTGAATACTGCAATAAATGTGGGTAACTTAACCAAAGGTGCTTTATCAACTTGTCTTGATTTTTATAAGAATTTATAAATGGATGAAATTACTATAATTTTCATAACATTGTTGGCATGTATACAATATCAATGGAAGCCGATCCTAACCTTTGCCGAGCCTTTTCCCAAGCTACGAGTATGTTGGGAACAGCTTCCAGACTTATCGGATTTAGCTGTATACTGTTTTTTATTTCATAGGAAGGCTTCAAAGATCACCGCGTGGCAGTCGGGAGCAACTGCTAAACGTGCTTTCCGAGGCACGGAGAGGTCTAGATGTTTACAAATGGTCACCCACCCACGGACCAACTGTGGCAGGCGCGGCTTTACCTTTATTATCGGTCAAACCGTACAGTTAACACTTAGCCACAAACTCCTTAGCCGATCTCAACATTAAAAAACTTTGACCTTAGGAAGCGATAGTAAATGGATTATATTATAATTATATATTATTTAAATGGGGTAGCATCAATCTACTTTAATAAACGTCCATTGTTCTTTATTATAAAGCATCATTAATCATTCAAGCAACAACAAATTACCAGTCGCAAACTATCGAAAACGTCATCCAATAGCACATACACATTATCGAACCGGATAAGGAACCGCCATTTTTATGCAAAAAAACGTTCTCCCGAAAAACAGGCGTATTGGTGATAAAAAGAGATAAAACAACACACACACACATGCGCGGCCAAAATGAAAAGTAGCAATTTTTCCACCAATGGGGTTATTACTGAAAAACTACAGCAAATGAATTTATTATACAACGCGAGGGTTGGGACCGCCCATGCCTCCCCGTTAACAATATTATTTTATTTTTAATACGCCGATAACATATAGGCTGTCGATGGCGAGCCCGGAGCGGTGTGGGTTCGACGCTCATCATGACGACAATCGTTTGAATTGTAGGAAACGTTTAGCGCGGTTAGGTTGGCACCTTAAGAAGTCGCTAAGATGATCCTTCTTACTTTTTCTAGAAGCTTTTGTTAATGAGGCAATAAAAAAATCGTTAATCACACAATTATTACAGATAGAGCAACGAATTTTTCATAAATATCTAAAGAAATTCAAATAAAATTGACATTACTTTTGCATCAGATTTAAAACCTATAGTTCCACAAACTCATCAGGCCCAGAGGCCAAATACGGGAAATAATATTTAAAACAAAAAAAAAAGATTTTATAAAGCTTTAATATAAAATAATCGTAAATAAATATATACTTTAGAACCTACTATTTTGGGCGAGGCTAACATTTAGAACTTAAAAACCTGAAAAATTCTATTGAGTGTGAAACACTGAATTTTACAACAGTTATGCGGTTACCGGGTTAGGGATCAGATAATTATATGGTAGTATAGTTTTGATTGATAAGTCGATATGCTTAGCTCAATACCTTATTTGCTCCTAGTGACAACGAAACTTAAACAAACGACTACCGCAGTATTGGCTCTTCGTCTAAATTTGTGGGTTCAAATCCCGTACGGAACTAATATTTGTTAGAAGATATTCTCTTCTACTCTAAGTTTGGCTGTTTGTGTTGAAATAGTATTGAAACTGGGTCTAAATGAATAACTAAAAATCTTATTTTTTTTAAAGTACATTATTAGTATTCTTGTTAACCCCTCGTGGAAAGCTAAATGCTTGTGTTACGAGTAGTTTCACGTTGGTAGTGCAATGGGTAGGATTCGAATCCCCCGACCGATATAATCGCAAATCCGATATCCTAGCTACCGCCACTTAAAATAATAATACAAAAGATCTCCTTACATTATCTTGTAACTTCTACATAATATTTTTTAACAGATTCAAAAGATCTAAATATAATGGAAAGTATTTACTCATATTCCAGCTTGTAAGTATGAGAACGTTGAAAATCTCAAGCGTATTAAGATATTTCTTTAATTTAACTTATGATGTATACACGTTTCAAATACTTTTCAAATACCATTAGAAGATTATATATTTTGCGAGCATTCTTAGTATTTTGTACTGCCATCATTAATTTAGGACCAGTACCTAGAGAGTTTATCTTGATTGTCAATTCTCGTAATATCTTTTTTGAGGAAATACTTTGGACAAAAGGCTGTAATTAAAGTTTCTCGTTCCATATAATATACGCCATAGCTAAGCAATGGAAACATGGGAGAGAGAAAAGGTGAATATGATGATTTTCAGTAATATTGTATTGAAGGTGATTCCTTTTTACCGTTTATTAAGAGGAAAGGAAGTAAAAATTTTAGTACGAGTTTTTTTTTTTCATATAAACTGCTTAGTTATTTACTTCTTGGGGACTTCAATTCAGATTTAAATAACAAACAAATGAAATATCTATACTTCAAAAATATGCATAATAATTACTGAAAATGTTTGCATGCTACGACATATTTAGCAAAACACGTATCTGCTTTTTAACTTTATTTTCTATAAATAAATAATTATATCCGTAACTTTCGTTATTAAATATACCAATTACATCTTATTTAATGAAATAATTTTAATATGGTAATACATTACCTATATCGACGACCTCCAACACACCTGAAACAGAAAAAGAAAAAAAATTAAACGATTCTCAAATTGAAGTCCATAATATTAATTTTCACGAGATATCTAAAACGCAAACCTAGAACGTAGTTTAGCGACACAAAGTAAGTAAATACATTATTTAACATCTGTACAAACACAGTTATTTTGTTACTTCTATTAGAATTAAACGCATCTGTTTAAATTTGTATAGTATACATTGTACAATATACAATAATGTATTTTATGTGTATAAATATTTGATGCGGAAACTTAGACCAATCAAGGTTGAACGTTTTAAGTATTTCCAAGTAAATATGAATTAAAATGGGCATTTATAATGTTAGTAACTATTGTCATATGTTGTCTACTTATAGTCTTCATATTATAACTGGGTTCAAAATATCGAAATTTTAGTTTTTAAAGTGTGCTGGAACATTATGTGATTTAACACTTTACTTATCACACCATACAATACAATAGTCTTAACAATATAAATTTTCAAATATGACTTACGGATTCAATAATGATATGCCATATTCAGTTGAGTATTTAGTAACATAATTAATTCATTAGTATCTGGGATAAACCTACCTATATTAAGAAATAAACATTTTGACTTTCAACCCTCCCCAACCTTTCTCACATTCCATGAAAAAACACCTGTAAAACTTTTTCGTAAGCATTTTATTAGGTAACAAACTCATAACCCAATTTTGCTGCTAAAAACCTAGAAAATGGAATATACAAATGTCGTATGGAGACAATATGAAGACTCGGCACCCAAAGTGGAATTTAAATATGTAAGGAATTAGGAGAGGGGTAACACCCCGGGGGTAGGGTGGGGGGAGTGCGGGAGGTTTTTCAAAACTAGAAAGAGATGAACACCGTGCGTTAGTATCGCGATCTGGCGTTTGGGCTCACACGGGATTGAGTTAGAAGGATAAGTCGCAAGATATAGCGTGTCTCGAATTTATGGCCTGACCTTAAGTGTAGTACATTTTGCGATGTCTACCTTACATAGAGCTGTGTCTCAGTTACATACAATAGCTTGAGTTGAATACCATAGCAAAAACAAACTATAATGACAAAGACTTCTCTACTTTTCTGCAGTGGTCTTTATTCTCCTAGATGTATGTTATGCACCTAGAATATTTTAGTTTTAAAGAGAAACGTTTCTAAAGGGTCTATTTTAGGGTTATTAGAAATAAAATAATTTTGATTTTGATTGTGTGAATTATTATATTGTAGCTTAACTTAATGTGGTCTGACTTTAATAGGGACAATGTTTTATAATTATAATGATTAAGACTAAAGTTTTTAAAACGGGTAAAAGATAAAATATTCTTGTAGTTTTCTATGTAAAGTTAGGTATTATTTGCAAGCAGGCTCTTGTCATATAAAAAGAAACAGAAATCTTAAGACGTGTCACGGGATGTCCTCGCACGTAGCGTGTGCACGCACGCGCCGTAATGAGTGCGCGCGGGGGGTAGGTAGTTAGACAATTTTACAACTGCGCCGCTCCGTTTTTTGGCATACTCGCGTCGCTAGGTGTGTGCTCATAGATTATGAGGGGAGATTAGACTGTTTTACAGCTTTGAGTTTACTGCCTACGTGGATCACTAAGTAAGAAAGAATGATACTGCAGATTTTTTTTTCAGACTTTAGGTGGCTGAGCTGTTTGTTTTTAATTTTAAAATGCTATTGCACTATTTTGGTATTTACTTACTCTACATCAGGGCAAGTAAAATAATAACTTAAAGAAACAACATACTGCACATACAATAAATAACTATAGAACAAGAAATTTATTTTCGTAATTTAGGGGATTATAATCGTACAACATAATGTAGGTATTGTCTTTAGTACATTATGTGATTCGATCATATGCCTAAAAGTTAACAGTACTTATTTGTAGTACCTACAATTTTATAAGCTACTCATATAATTATTTCGGTAAAACTAGGTAATTTCGAATTTTTCTTTTCAGAATTCAGAAATTATATCAGACTGTACTTTTAATAATTACAATTTTACAGAACTAAAAAGCACAAAAAACAAGCCAAAAATGACAAAACCAATACATTGGCTCACCCACTTTTCCTCTTTCCTCTCCTTCCGCGTTGCCTCTCAGAGACAAACCATTCTTAACCAAACTAGGCTATCTGTCTTCCAAATCGTTGTCACCATCTGTAGGTGCGCACAAATTTGCATATGTCGAAATAATTTAGGGGGTAACTCCACACACTCGTAGGACGCTAATGTAAGCCCGTATCGACAAAAGCGGAATAAGAAATTGGCGTAGACGCGACGTTCAGTTAATATTTTTATGTTTATGCCTCTATTTTATGGCTTAAGTTGTGCTTCGGGAGGTAATCTTGGGAGGAAGGAAGTTTGTGTTATGAGGTCTTTTCGTACAGAGTCATCAAAATATGTGAGGAATGCTGATGTAACCAATGCGTAGCGCAGGAATTATTTAGTTTTCATTTGTGAGCCTAAATTTACCAAAGTCGGTTAGTAGGATATCCAAACTTTCATATCTAAAAGATAATTGCCATATACAAAATTAATGTGACGAAAGAGGCAAATAAAGAAGACAAAAAAAACTGAAAGTCGACTATCAAAGTTACTAGATTATATATTGAATTTTATTTTCATTAACGAAAATCTACATTTTCCTATAATAATTACGGAACAACTTTAATAATCAATCAATTTATCAACCTAAAATATTCCGATCGCAAACTAATAATAGCGTGTAATTGATATTTTTCGGTTCAAAAATTTGTATTACGGAAACCTCAGAAGTGCGTCTTCTCGTTTCATTAAATATAGTCGAAATGATACGCGATACGGCAATATGGAAGCCTTGCTTATAACATACCGCCGGAACTATTTCTGTTGATGTTTGTGTTGTAAGTCGTGAGGGGTGTGAATGGCAATCTGTTAATGCTTTTAACTTTGAAGATGCGAGGGAATAGTTTATGTGGGGAAATGAATGTTCAGTAAAACAAAATCCCGTCTTTATATCATCGCGTCTTAGTTGCTTGAATAAGTGAGTAGATACACTAATTAACTTTAATATGTTCTTAAATTTCTATCTGTTGCTACTTCACATCTTAAAGTGACATCCCGACAGCATGAGACTTAACAGCAAAATGATATAATGTACCATATAATATTAATGTTAATAACATATTATTATAATGACGTTGGTATTCGGTCATTAGAGGGACATTATTTTGATAAAATAAAAAATGACCAGAACCAAAAAAAAGAAAAGTATACTTCTATAATTTACCTCAAGTGGCGGTGTGCAATACTGTTTCAAAACCCTTAATATTTAAACAGACAGACAATGTGTTTCATAGCAATTCGTTGTTATGCTTAAAGCCAAAAATTGAAATACATTTCACCAATAAAATATCAGCAAATTATAAAAGAAAACCTAAAACAATCACGAGCAATCCCAGTTTATTGCCTTCTGGCATCTCTACCTCATTTATAACTGTTCTAAGTCTAAAATGGGAGGAAAATTTTCACTCATAACGCTTGGAAAACGCAAGGGAGAAAGAGGTAGTAATTTGTCGATACTCGACATGTGGCTAATATATGTATATGTAGGCAGTAGGAAGGCTTTGATTGAAAAATTACGGACTAATGTATGCGTAAATGAGACCCTAATAGCGAAGTTGTAGGTTAATTTAAAATAGATTGGGACGGAAAGTGGTCTCCAGATAAAAGTAAAGACAGTTTAGATTCTAATTTGAATGTTGGGATGAAATGATACTTCAAAAAATACATTTTTGAAGAATCATTTAAGGAATTTTTTGTAGAATGTTTGATTATATTTTTGTGCGATTATCTAAAAAATAATTTGCTATAATTATTTTTTAGATAATCGCGTACTTATTTATTATAGAAAATTTATGAAATGGTTACTGAGGTAAGAGAGAGGAAGGATTTTATCATGTAAGAATGAAGTTTAGGATTCAATGAATAGTAGGAAAACAGTGTACTTACCTAAACTCGACATTTATCTTGTCACGGGTAAATTTAACAATAACTGAACCGATTTCAAAAATTCTTTCATCATTAGTTTGCTTTATTTTTGAGTAACATCGACTATAATTTCAATAGATTTTTTTAACAGCGGTCGGAGTTGCAGGCAACAGCTAGTTGTCAATAAATCAACAATCACAACAGGACATCAACGCTAATAGTCGTGACACATTCATTCAAGTCTTTACGTACTAAAACCATGAAAAGCAATAAAAATCCGCCAACAGTTAAAAATGGAGCGCGCAAACTACCCATTCACTTCAAATCAAAATAAAAATACTGAAAAAAAGACAAAAAAATCACGTGTTACATGTTAATTGAAGTACGCTGTACCGAAAGTGAAATGATTTTTAGACTGTTTTTCTTTTTTTCCAGCACACCGATCCAACTGAAATATTTTGGATGAAAACCTTTATTTTATCGCGTCACCGTTAGAACCTGGACTCTGGCCGGTGCGTTTTTATTTTGTTTTTTTATAGAGAGTGAAATATCCGATTTGTTTCACTTTCCCACGCATTTTTTGTTAGTTGTTTATAAATATGGTTCTCACTTTCAGTTTTAGGGGATGAATGGATAAATGTAGGGTTTTATAGTGACGTTGATAGATTTAGCTTTTAGCTATGATTTTTCTTTTTTCAACAATTTTTATTTTAACTGTATTTTTATCCGCGTTTAATTTTTATACGTTATTTGCTACGTACTAGACCGCTCTGTTTTTATTCTATTTTGTTTTATGTACGTACGAACTTAGCAAAACTTAACAAGTAGCTTTTCTAATCACTTGATTACATTATTAATAGTTGTATAAATTTTTTTTATCGAATCCTATTATCAAAACCTTACAAATGCAGTTAAATAAATTATATTATTACAGCTAATGTTTCTCTAGCGAAATACTTAAAGACTGGCGATGCATGCAAAATATGTATGACTGGCTGTATGCTGATCTAAGGGTTCAAACAATTAAAGCATGCGTGCTCTAGAAATAACTGTGATCTTTTCCGTTTAAAATGAAGACATTTTAAACAGCCACAGTATCGTAATAACATCTTAATCTACAAATAGAAATGCGATTCCAATTTATCAGGCATTTTGTTTTATTTGTATCGAACGCAGTTAGTCGCTTATGAGTCGTCTAGACTTGGCTTCCGGCTACCAATTTCAGTGGGGGAAACCTGAATCGAGTCTTGTGTTCTTTGTAAGAAAATCTAATAGTTACGGTTTTGTGTAACTCATGTTTTTTGTGATTCCAACGAAGAAAATGACAGCAGAAACTTCCATCTTTTCTTTAATATTGTTAAGGTAGTGTTTGAAAACAAGTTATGTAAATCTAATTATATGCATTTGATTGATATTGTAAGTGTCCTGTGCCCAGCAGTGGGTTGTTAGTAGGTTGGTATTAATAAAAGATGGATAGTTGGTGATCTTTGGGAGGCCTATGTTCAGCAGTGGATGGCGATAGGCTGATAAGATGATAATGATGGGTTCTATATTTGAAGACATTGAACTATAATTATAAAACATATTATACTGCTGAGTATTATTTAATGCTACAATAAAGAATATTCTATTCCATTCATAGATTACAACTAATAGAAGAAAAAATTTGATGGACTTTTTTTTTTGAAAAATATTTTTAGAATATTATTTGCATTACAGCAAAGAGAAAAAAATGTTGTATAATAGCAAAACGGAGAAAATCCTAAAATCCATAACTGTGTTAATAGAGGTATCAGAAATATTCTGTGTTATTATTAGAATTTAGGATTATATCAGATATATATCAGATATTTTCGCGTTCGTTTTCAATTAATGTAGCTTTATAAGATAAAATCAAATGTTAATAGTCAAACATTATACATAGGTTTTAGATATTTTTTTATGAATATGAAGTAAATATCATGCCGTTGCGTAAAGGTTTTTGCTTTGCAGTGGAATTACAATTTGTTATAGGTTTATTTAAATTATACTGTCCTCATAGCATTATTAAGGTATTTATTAAAAATTATTTGTATTATCTACGCTTCTGATGTATTCGTTAATTTGACATCATGTATACACAAAAACAAAGACGTAACAACCTTAGACACCAAGGTACGAAGATGCGAATTTAAAATATATTTTTTTGCCAGCAGACCTGCGACAACAATGTTTGATTCAAAACTTACTTCCTCTTATCAATATTTGTGCACTAAAAACCATAAAAAAGTGACTAAAAATACACCCACAAAAATAGCTAAGTCACATAATTCAATTTATTTGTGAACTTTAAGGCATACTCGGTGCAAGTCATCCCTTAGCGATCGCCGCTAGGGGTGATCCAGAAGACGTCCTTAGATATGGGTCAGTGGAACTTGAGCAGCCCTTACTTGTGGGGGATATAACCCTTGTTGTTACATATCTTAAGTTAATCGTGGTCAGTTCAAGATAGGGTTAATTTATTGTTGATGTGAGTGTAATAATTATGTTTCGTTTTGAATAATTTATGTCGCGTTATTTTCCGAATAAAACATGTTTTTGTATTATTTGGTATTTTACATGAAATTAATAAAGATTAGTTTTAAATTCCATTTATTTTTAAGAAATCATAATGGATGTCATTTCATAATTTGTGAAAATATAATACCGCATAAACGTCGATATAGGAAGATATAGATCGTATATAGGAAGAGGCATGTGCCCACTACTCGCTTTCTCATAGCGGGACGGCGATTTTAGACTCCAATTTATTGGATTTCAGGTTTCCTCACGATGTTTTCCTTCACCATTTGTCAATGATGCTTGCCTTCCAACCTGCAACCACCTACACCACGACAAAATACCCCCAAATTTATCAGATTAATCATTCGATTCTAAAAAGCCGTAACTGGTATAAAAACTGGTAATTTTTTAAAAAAGATCTGTATTGTTTGTACTATACAAAAAGCAAATTAACAATGCAGAATAAAAAAAAGTTTAAGGAAAACTTCAAGAAAAACATTCATAATTAAAAAGAATGTGTTTTTGTTTCAATATAAACTTTATTTAAGGTACTTTTTCTAAGAGTTGGAAAAAGACCGACGGACTACTGTTATTGAGATTAAAACTCAACTTTTATGTTCATATTTACAATTTCAAACATTAAGCAAACATTAGCTTTTTAGAAGTAAAAAAAATCATACTGTTTTCTGAAGTTTAGTTTAGTTTCAGTCTGCCCGTGACCATGACACCTGCAAAGGTGTTTAAATGTCGGGAACTAAAATCAAAATAAACCGCGATAGAATCCGTTTAAAGTAGTATTATTTAAAAAATCATACTCTAAAAGTCTCCGGACAAAGTCAAACGTGAAACCTAGTATCCATTCCGAATGTTCAGGTCCATTTCTAAATTGGATATAGAGGATTGTACGTCATCAATTAATAATAGGTTTATACAGTGACGTTAGTTAACCAATTAGCTGGGTTTGAGGCAATCGAAGATAAATAATATGAGGGCTTGTTTTCTTTTATTTTTCACTTTTAACTGATGATTAGTGTTTATTTTTTTAACGTGTTACTTATACGAACTGTTATCAACTGAATCAAAATATTACAGTAATTGGACAGATGATTACTTATGCGGTACTGATTTATTTACATGGTTTTTATAAGGAAGTGTAAACATAATAATTATTACTGAAAGTTGTATTATATTTATTGCTGAAGTAGTTTAATTTTTTATTTCTGAGACTTTATAATTAACGAAAAATATACAAGTTTCAAAAAAGTATTGAGTTTTGTTCTAGTATAAGGGTTTGTTGACTATCACTTAAATGTCTTGAGCTAATATTTAGAAGGGAAAATGTGAAGTTGTGTGAAAATAGTTAAAACGTAATAATATACGATGCGTTTTCCGAAAGCAGGTATAAAATTATTCCTCACGCCCCAATGACTCGTAACAAAATATACAGGCATAAGCAAAAATAACTTGAATCAGGTTAAAAAAGCCTAACCGACCGACACGCCCAATGCAAATAAGTGTACAATATTTTAATTACGAGTATCATACACAAATATTATAATAACGAACAATTCTATCGAACTCTACAAAAACAAGTGTATCCGATCTAACACGTAGAACACACGACACCGATGTAATAAAAATTATATGCTCCAATTTACGACGCCCGGGGAGGGGGGAGGGGGACCAAAAAATCCCCCCCTTCCCCCCTGATTGCGGGATCGAATCTCGCTAAACGGGTGTACGAAAAATTCCCCGGTAGAGGGGGCCACCCCCGAGGGGTGCAATACATTTTTATCATTATCCCTTTCTCACTACTATGAGGGTATTTGGTAGTAATTATTGTGTATACGTATATTTTTTGTTGGGTATTTTTTGCATGTTTGCAGTTTTTCGGGAGGTGGGCCGGTAATTATGATTGGACAGTGCCTCGATGATTACTTATCGTGTTTTATTTTAAAGCTTCATTTATTATCGGTGTGTGAGTGAAAGCTTCATATGTGTTGGATTTCATCAATTAATTTAATCAACCATAACATTCGATCTTCAATGTGACTTTGGATGACCGAGCTTGGTCCCAAGCCACACTGCCGATCCGTTTTGGTGGGCTAGGCGTTCGTAAAGTTTCCAGTTTAGCCCTACCAGCATTTCTGTCTTCGGTCCACAGTACTGAAAAGTTAACCAGGGAAATCTTGGGGTCTTCTCTGGTTGATTATCAGATTTTGTGTATGACCGAGGCAGTAAATAGTTGGAAATTGTCCTGCCCGAGCACGGATCTGCCCGAACAACGTTCTTCTCAGAGGCAATGGGATGAGCCGCTTTGTAGTTTGATACGGAAAAAATTAATTGAAACGTCAATCAATACTGCAGAGCGTGCTCGTCTCTTGGCTGTGGGAGAATGGGAGTCGGGCCTCTGGTTACAGGCTCTTCCCTCGACCAATCTGGGTACGCTGTTGGACAACAATGCTTTCCGGATCGCCATGAGTTTGCGTTTAGGGGTCGCTTGCGTTGCATCTCATCGTTGTCAATGCGGCGAAAAAGTCGATTGCCTTGGTCACCATGGCCTGTCCTGCAGCAGGAGCGCCGGTCGGATTCCACGTCACGCTAACTTAAATGACATTATTCGTCGCGCTCTTGTCACTGCCGGTGTACCAGCTGTTTTAGAACCTAATGGTTTGGTACGCAGCGATGGTAAGAGACCTGACGGCATGTCATTGTTGCCTTGGAAATTGGGTCGGCCTTTGGTGTGGGACGCAACATGCGTCGACACCCTTGCGCCATCCCACGTTCTAAGTTCAGCGGCCTCTCCTGGCGCTGCTGCTGGAGCTGCGGAAACCCTAAAACGGCGGAAATATAATAACCTAATAGGTAATTATATTTTCGAGCCGTTTGGGGTTGAAACTCTCGGGACATGGGGACCATGTGCACGAGCTCTTTTTAAGGAACTTTCCAAACGTTTGGTCGACTCCACACGTGACCAGAAGGCTGGCATTTTCTTGGCACAAAGAATTAGTATTGCCATTCAACGTGGCAATGCTGCCAGCCTTCTGGGCACGTTTCCCGACATTGGCAACGATGATGATGAATTTTTTGATGCTTGTTAATAAGTTTTCTATTTTTTATTTAGCTTTATTTATTATAGGTAGTTTAGTATAGTTTAATTTATATTATAAGGTTTTGGTTTAGTATAGTTTTATTTTAATTATAATTATAGTTAAGTTAAAGGTGTGTATATAGTTAATGCTGTGTGCTTTAAATGTCAAAATAAAATAGTTTATATCAACCAATAATTTACCTGTTTTTTTGTTCATCCTTTGAGCAGGGTGAATAAGTATTGTGTGTTGTTTTGGAATAAAATATTCAAAAGATGTTCTATCTTTCGGTGTTCGTGCTTTTCAATTGCTGCGTACTTATTCATTTTCCGATGATATGTTTGCTATGTTTACGATTGATTACAAAACCAAATATTGATTTCTACATAAACAAACTGGCTTTACACATAAATCATTGCTGATCAGTTGCAGATAAGGAAATACCAAATAAATACAGTTAATTATTGTTTCTCTAGAGTTTGGTCTTGATTATTTATCGGTATCTTTCTCTATCTCTTAATCTCAATGAGCTCTCTTATATTTGTAGAGCCGAAATCTCCAAGTCATACCCGAAACATGCGCAGGAGTGATAAAGAACAAAACTGTTATGGTTAATCGTCTTGTGTTAGTAAGAAGTGCTTTCGGCCAGCATGGCCGAGAATTAAAAAAAAACCGAAACAAATATTTTTTTTTATTTGAAGTATCACTGACAGTTGTAAAATATAACTTTGAGTAAGGAATTACATAATCTGGAGGTTTTCATAGTTTCCGCTTTAAACGTCGACACTTTTTATTTATAATAGTTATTTTCTTCTAAATATAAATCCAATTTGTTCATTCACCTGAACTAAGGAGCCTAGGAATGAGGTTGTATTTTGATCTCGCCTATAATTGTTACAAAAGATTTACTTCGCTTTCTCAAAGGAAAATTACAGTCTCATAGAATTTCTCACACAAATTGCTTTATTTATAGGTAAAAGGCGATGTTATAGCCTTTATTGATCACGTCAAATTCCATCACTAGAAGTTAGGTTAAAATTACGAGAATGATTCCTTTTAGTCATAAACTAAATTGTTCACAAATAAATGACGTCACGAAAAAGGAAAATCAATAGCCTACAGATTTTGTCCAAGAAAATTAGAGCACTCTACGAGCTACGCGCCCGTAGCGTAGTACTACGTCGTAGCCGTTGCCTACGCAAGAACAATATTTTCTAACGCTACGCCAGTCCTAATTATATTGTTGAATTTCTCAATGAAAGTCTTGTAAGGAAACTTTGGAGGATTTCTGTATTTTTTGTGTAAATTAAGGAATTTGTCATTTTGTGTCTTAAGAACACGGTAACTTTTATATATATTTTGTTTTATTCTTGGCTGAGTTCAAGGGAGTTCAAACAAGGTTAATATTACGTCACGATTTTATCTAGCTTATACTTTTTACACAAAATATCAAAGTAAGAACTGGACTTTTTGGTTCAAATACAATCACATTACCATAATGAATTTTATAAAAGCCTTTTTCAAAACTATGGAAGTTCTAAAACCTTCCACCCTAAGCTACAAGCCGGCCCTTATAACTGAAATTTAGAGGGTAGTAAGAACATTTGATCTCACCCCTCTGACGATTAAAACTATCGATTTCTCTCATAAACTCATTGTTCGCGTTTTTTTGGTTCGAATAACAGAAGGTATTTGAATATTGTTATGAAGGCTCGTGATGGTGTTTTCTATGCAAAAGATAACTGGAAAATGTATTCAGAAATGAAAAAAGTTGATTTGATTTATATTTTAAGGATCTAGTTATTTAGTGAGATTAAAAGAGTTGATAATAATTTTGAATGGCTTTGAGTTTCTCAGTTCCGAATCATTAATAATTTTTGTTTTGTTTGAATTGTTCAATGCGGTTCTATGTTCGGATTCTTATGTTCATGGTTGCAGGTTCGAATCCAGGCAAGTGCTAATGTGATTTTTTCAAAGTTATATGTTCTTTCCTAATGATTCTAGACATCATTGACAAACGGCGAAGGAAAACATAGGGAAAGCTGGTTTTAAAAAATGTTAATCTGAAACCGTCAACCTGCAATAAAAAATAAAAAAGTTAGTATTAATGTTTGAATGAAGGATGTATATTTATACTACTGAGTATTAAAAAAGCTTATCAAGGAAGAGGTAAATCAAATAAAAAGAATAAGTCTGTACTGTACTAGACTCTAAGATATACACGTAGAACGATACTGTCTTTCAGAAAATAAAAATACTGAACAGTTCTTAAATCATGAACTGCTGTAAAATTGAGAGGTTTTTTAAATGAAGGAAGAACGACTCTTGTTCTTCAAAAATAAAAACTCTTAAGCATTATTTTTATTATATTAATAACTGTGCTCGCAGCTCCACTTGCGTGGGCGTTGGTTATTGCGGCAAAACGCTTAAAACCTTTCTTGACTATCTAACTAACATGATTTTTTCTTCGAATAATCTAAATCAAAAATAGCGCGGTCAACCAAACAAACGAACTCTACAGCTTCATAATATTAGTATTTATGGATATTATTATCTAATTATACAAAAATATAAACAAATTAGCAGTCTCATAATCATAACTTATCAAAATAATATAAATTTGAGGCTTTTCGTATATATTTCTTTTTAAGGAAATACATTTTATCTTTTATCCTATAATAAAGAAATTAGGTCAGACAATTCGGTCAAGGAAAGTTTTGAATTTTCTTTGCGTGTTGATATTACTGTGCCCTTACTTCAATAGAGGCTGTTCGAGAGGAATTTCAGGACATGTCAATATTTGATTATGTAATTATATCTGTAATTGTTTTACTGAAGGCTATTTTGTTTTATGTATTTTTAATTAAAAAGGTTAAGTATACACTATCTAATCTCACCATTCAACTATTAATTTGGTTTTGTAAGTTTTTAACTTTAAGGATTTTAAGTGGGTCGAAAAAAAAATATCCCTCAACCCACCTATGCGCCAGTTCTCTTCATAGTCGAAGGCTTTTTGCCTATGACTCTTAAGAGTTCTCTTAGAAGTAGAAGTATATTTTTTTTGCAAGTTTCAAATGTAAGTAATAAAAATAGATACTTTTGTGTATAGAAAAAAATAATTGAAAACTGTGTTTGTTGATGCAAAAATATGTAAATATAATTCTTCTGTTCCTAAATAAATTTTGAACGAGTAATTGTTGTTCTTATTTAAATGTTTAAGAAAGTATTACGTTTTAGTTCATTACAGTGTTATTATATTTCTAGGCTCTCATAAATATTATCTCATTTCACTGAAAACACTTTGTGTAGTACTACTGGGGCCTTATAGCGGTTAACGTGCTGTTACGTGTAGGGTTAAGAGAACTTTATCTCTTTCTGATAATTATATTTTTAAGTGAAGAATCTGTTACATGGCCTGAAAAATTTATGGGTACAAACATTACCCGGTGACTGTCTTACCGAACACAAAACAGATTTGAACGACCCGGAATTCTTGAACTAAATTCTGCGTCGTGGCACTTTATGTATTGTTTGGATTTAAATAATAACCCCCTGAACAGTCATGTATTTACCACATGTTTACGCAAATAAAAATTATCTCTACATTTTGTTAAGAGCATACTTTCACGAACGATTCGGAACCTCGCCGCTAGAAACGTAATATCGATGTAAAGAATATTCAACCTAAATTCTAAGTGAGAGTGTTATTTTCAATAACAACTCATACCCAACGAACACGCACGATGTAACACGAGCTCTCGCGAACATCTTCCAACTCATCTAAGCCTCTCATTACTGTTGGCCAAACATTTCTCCCGAAAATCAAAACCTAGTCACATTTTTCCAAGTACCAATAGATTGTCGCGTTTACCGACTGAAATTGACACACATACACACATACTCACACATTATTGTGTACATGTGGGGGTAGGCACAAAGGGGTCTGATTAAAAGGCATGACATGCGCAGAATAAATTTAAAAACTACCGGGAGGTTGGGTTAATTTTTAAGTATTGATCAAAAATTGCGTATATATATACGTTTGGTGCGGGGCGGGCGGCGTGGGCGGGCGGGGGAGCGTGCGTGAATTAGATTTCTTTTTTTTCCAGTATGTGTGTGTGAATTTTTGTCATTAGTATACGGTTTTTTTGGATGTTTAGAGGGATGTGACGTAGGAATGTAGGGTGTTGTTTGAGTTCGTGTTCTGCGAGTCGGAGATAAGTCTCATTTGGAAATTGGATGGATGACTTTGTAAAGTATTCTAATACGATTAAATGTATTGTTATATGAGAGTATTGTGGTTCTGTTATTTGTGTAAACAACATATTTTGTTTTGTCCAGCACATCCTACTGGACAAAACGAAATATTTTGTTAAACATAATTAATAATGAAGAAGGAAGGTAAAATTGAATAACAATATAATTTAATTATCATTAAAACAATATTAATACGCTTGAAATATTACACTCAATGATGATTGGTTAGTAATTTTGATAAAAAAAATACTAATTTTGATTTAAGTTTAGTAAGAGATAGAAATTCGATAATTGATTGATATTCAATTTTAGTTTTTGCATTTATTTTCGTTAAATACACTGAAAATTACGTATATTATTCGTAATGCAGTCATATAAAATTGCAATTTTAAGCCAAAATACCAGAATAAGTTAGCCAGTTAGGACTAATACAAATAATTTTTGAAACTAACATAAATTTCGTTAAAAGTAAACGCCAAGGCATTCGAAACTTTGATTGCTGATTGCGAATGATCTATGAGATGAATAATGATCAAGTGGGTGATTTATAACCTGTTATTATTCACTACATGCAAATTAAGAGGAAAATTATATCCATATTACATAGTAATATTATAAAAGTAAAAGTGACTTTGCAAGCACTTTACCGAATTTGATGAAATTAAGTATAAAGTAACGTTAAGCCAAAAAAAGGACATAGGACATATACTACAACTGAATTAGTAATTAGACTTGTTCACCAGATTCTAAAACAAATTTGCCCAAGCATAGTGTATAGAATATATTTTTTTTTTATATACAAATGTATTGATATTTATTTGGTACAAAGTAAGTCATCCGTTACGATTTCTACGATTAATTTTTCATCTCACTCATATGTAGAGTCTAAAATTGAAGCCTTACATGAAAGCCTCCAGGAAACGGAAGTGCTTCCTGTGAATGACTTACGAAATTACCTGTAATACCTTAATTACGATCATTACGTATAAGGTAACAGTTCCATTTGAGTGTTCCTTTGAAACGCCTACATTTCTATATGTGTCCCAAAGAGCCTTTAAAATACGAATTATATAAATAAATGAACGATAATGATCTTAATTAGGAATCTTTAATTAACCAGTGATTAGCATTGTTCCGAAAGATCAATAATTACGTAACACTGTAAGCAAGCAGTAAGTATTACATAACGTAAGCAAATGAGTTTTCTAATCATGACGTACGAAAATTAATTTTCTAAAACTCTAAACTCTAAAACAGCATACAATAAGGCCACGTCATACGCAGGCCGCGAAAAAAAAAACTAAACACCACCCTACATGTGGGAATAATTTAAAAATACGCAAAATACAGGCACTTCACATCTAACCAGGGCCGCACCACCCTCCTCTTTTGCGTATTTTTCGGTATGCGTGGCAGGTGGCGCCACCCCGAGGGGGTTCGTTAAAAAGCTCCCGAATACGTAGTATTATAAAAGTTGTGCCTACTGTACAAGTAGTGGAGTTTGGGCAGGGAGGCAGGGGTACCTACCTAGTTAGACAGTTAAAAGTATGCGGTATTAACAAAACGGAAATGAATATACGAGTAGCTACGTTTTTGGAGGCTGCGTCACTCGTCCCGGGTAATGAAAAATACTTGGCTTTTTTGTTATGTTGTTTTTTGTTTTAGCTTCGGATTAGAATTTTGTTAGGCATTGGAGGGTGCGCTTTAGGGCTGGTTTTAGTATTTTGTTTACGATTCTGCCGTACCTGGGTTGTCATAAAGCCATTATAGGAAAGCCTCATGCATATACTTTAGAAAAATGTAAAACAACTACTTTAATACAGTTTCTGATATTATTATTAATAGTATTATTAATAATAGTATAACATTTTCTTGCCAGTTCTTCTCCATTGAAATAACATTTTAGAACCGCGCAACTAGAGTCATTTAACATTTTGAAAGTACCTGAAAAGCTCTACTCTAAATAAAATATTTTGAATTTGAGTAGTTAATTTAAATATATCTTTAATTCAATCTAAAGCATTCAATAAGTTATTTAAATATCGGTTAAAACCTTAATAAAAAATAATCAATGAAACAGCCACCCATCATAATACAGTCCTCGATGAGAGTAGCTGAACCGAACCGACTCCACCCTGTTCTTATGCAATCACGAATTCCCGTTTTCACGTTAAGTTATTAAGTTGTAATTAGGATTTATGACGCAGCGGAATGAGTTATTATGACCAAATTTAGGGAATAATAAGTATTTTAGAGAACTTTCAAGTATAGTGGGAACCTTGCTATTATAGAACAGTTTTAAGTAAATTATGTTTTATATTTGTGAACATAAAAGCTCTTTTAACACAGCAGGTTCTCAATATAATTTATATTTGTGATATGAATTTATTTCGTTCGATTAACGTTTTCCCTAAGGTTAGATTTTAGCAAGTTTTCAAATACGTGTTAATATGTTCTCATATTCGATAAATGAAACTAGGAAAAATCTTAGTGTTATTAACTTATAGAAAATAGATTTTAAATGTGGTATATTTGTGCCTTTAATATAATAATTATGTTATTCAACGCATATCAATACGTTCTGTATTGATATGCGTTGAACAATAAATGTGTGAGAATTGATAATTAACCTTGTGCTATTAATAATGTGATTTAGAATTGTTGTATTAAATTAACTAATTATTTGTTACTAGCTGGTATTATTTTAGTGTTTAATGCTAGAAGATTTATTTTATTACATTTAGAATATATCTGATGCCATTTTCTTTCCACTACAAGATAAAAAGAAGTTCAAGGTTTTGTTTTCTGTATCATGGAACTTTATTAAATATACATCAAATCTAGATCTGTTCCTTTTACGCCATAAAGTTTTCCAGTGGAACAGTTACAGGCTGGTATTACAGATAAAAAGTAAAACCTCTACCGTTGCTAAGCAACCGTCTGTATACACTATTCACTATAGTTTTAGTAGAAATACAAACTGTAGCAATTGTGATACCTATAAAACCTCCCCAGTACGGCCAATCCAAGTAAAACGCAACAAAAATACGAGAAAACACATTATTATTACGACGTTGAATAAGCAAATATGACTGAAATAGTTCCATAAATTGCATTGTCATCTAAAATCCACCTTAAGACTTGAAAGATAGAGTCTAAGATGGGACGTAAGTGGTTAGTAAGAAAAACATTTTACGTAGGATTTTTATAGCGCTAGGAAGGTTCGTGCGTAGTGACATGATATTTTGACATGTGTGTGACTGACACATGTAAGCAACAAGTATTGCTTGTCACATTGTGGGGTAGGCAGTGTAAGTGATACCGGTAAAATGTAGAGTCGTTACAATGTTTTCCGGTTAGAAGTAGTCTTGCGGAATAGTAAATGATATTGTAATATTTTAGTTTATTGAAGTTGTATATTTTGATATTTTATGCTTAGATTCGTGAATTTGATTATTGCCTTGCTGTGGAGTAAAATAATCCTCAGGATTAAAAATAAACTGTTGAATCAAAGGATACTCTGAAACTTTAATACTGAACCTACACAAATACGTAAACTTATAATTTATATTAAATGTATAAAAACTACGTACAATGATTATTTATTAAGCAAACGATGAAAAATGAAATAATGTTACAAAGTATGCGTATAACACGACAGTTCTACCCCTTTGTTCTTTTGTTTGTATATTAACTAGATATAATAAATTCAATACAAATTTAAAGATTTCAAAATCAAATTGCAATATTTTTAACGCGTAAACTGATTGAAAATAATATGAATAAATCAAAAACAATACAATGCAACTAAAAACTAAAATATCATTCATCTGTTACCGTTTTTATTTAGTTCAATAGATTTTAACTAACGCACCGCTCTGTTATTTAGCGGGCAAACATCAAACGTTAAAAATCATTTATTGCGTAAAATTTTAACAATGTTATCTCACAACTGGCGTTCAAATAAAATATTCAAAACAAACGCGCGAGAAATGTGAACTAATCATTGATTTTTTGTAACTCGTACAAAAATGCTAACCGCATACATTGGTGCTCTAATTACTTATTAGTTAAGGTTTGATCTCACAAAAGCGGCGATGGAAAACGGCATAATATTTCGCGACTTATTCCGGTGTTGCGTTAGTCGGTACATCGATGCGCCTTAAGTTGCGGCAACGAAAAATGGTTCATTTGAGCGCATTGCTATAACTTTTTTTATAGGCGCTCTTCTTAGACTCAAAGATACTGTTATTTATTATTCTAAGTGCGCTCTGCTATGAAATAGCGGCTGGAGGATTGCTGGAAGAGGGAATTGCTTTTATATTTAATTGTTTATTGATATGCTAATGTAATTTCTTTCTATATTTAGGATTGACGGTTTACTTAGTTTGTGTGTATTAATGTATTGTGGGTGCATAGAGATAATGAAATCAATCCTAGACTTTAAAAAAAATTCTTTAAAGTTCATGAATGTGTACCCCATGAAGTTATTAATTTTTTATGTCCGAAAAATAATGTTTTCTTTTTGGTTTCTTACCGCTATACAAACGGAATTTCAGACTCTTTCTATATGCTTGTAATATGAACCTCCTATAAATATTTGTGATCTTGTAACACACATGATGTTCATACGTATTTTAGTGATAGTTGACGACATATTATCGTGACGTAACGTTGCATTACTTGTGATAGTTAATCACAGGAAGACGGCACGGTCAATGAAACACAACAGCTCAGTAATCCCGGAGGCCTAAATAATAAATACGACGCTGGTACGTCACACAAACACAGTGAGTAAAACAATTTATTACAAAATGTAAACAGGAAGAACCGTATTTTCATTTAGAATACGATTTCTCGATTCCTTCAACCCCCCTTCCTCCAACCCCCACCCAGGACATAGACGAAAATACCCCGGTTATGATTAATACCGAATGCGAGGCGCATTGATCAAGAAAGCAGCTTTTTACTCCAAACTACCCATCTCTTGCCTCCCTGCCGACCCCCTGTGCGAGCAGGACTAATGCACCTCTCCCCTCTCACTCTAAAACAAAGATGCTAAAACTTCTTTCGCTAGTATAAGATTTTAATTTCATATTTTTGACGAAACCGTTCTAATTTTACAACACCATGCAACCAACTCTCAGCTTCATTTATCACCGTTTAGAATACATTTTTCCTTGCACCACCAAAGCACTTGCTTCCGTCTTCTAATTCGGAATTAGTTTTCGAAGTGAAAAGATACAGTCCAAAGACTATACACGGGCCCTATCCAAATTTAAGCCTTAATATCTTAATGGGAACGTCGAATTTCTTTTGTACATAGATCGGCAAGAAATAATTCTTCAGTTGTACCCCCAAATTAGTCGAAATAGGGGAAGGGGTGCACACGAAGGGTGGTTTTAAAAGAAGCAAAAAGGTGGGGATAGAAAGATGCGCGAAGACTTAGTTCTCGCGGGCCGGGGGGGTGTGGGGTGGCGTTATAAAATATATAATTCTATACTTACAATACTTGTAAATACGGTACGCGGAAGTATTGCGATTTATGCGTCTTGATACTTTACCATTTCAATAGTTTGCATGCAAATTTCGTGTGACGTAATCATTGTGTTAACTGGAACATTGAATCATATTCTTTTCTCCGGTCAGGTGGTTTAAATATGAGTTTATGTTAAAGTTATAAGTAGACATAAAATGAAACACATGGAACACGCTTTCTTAGCCAGATAACCCTCATAATTTCAGTATTTCTAGATTGTTTTGCGAGGCTTTATCAATCCTATGAGGAGTTCATATTACAAAATAGTAAAAAAGAATTTATGTTTATGTCTGATCACAATTATATTCAGATTTGATTTCATATTTAAAATGATTCATTGTGAAACTTAAGAAATCTAAGTTCTTAAAATTATTAAAATGTACGATAAGCATAACAAAAATACTTATTCTTTTAATACAACTACTAAAATAAAACACAACAGATTACTAAATGGTTTGAAAAAAAAAGGAAAAAAAATATTATAATTTAGTTTCTTAGAAGGATCAAGACTGTTCGCTCCTTACTACAGCTACACTCGCTGATATTTAGTCGCGAAACTGGATGTATTATAAGGCGTAGTTGTTTAAAATAAGAGCAGGCCACGCCGCGATAGCGCAGCGGGTAAAAGGATCAGTGGTGTGGGTTCGATTATTGATTGAGGTCGAAATTATAATGTTTAATTGGACGTACGTGTTTAGATAATGATTTGTAATTTTTAAACAAATGTTACACACTAATAATGTTAAATTTTACCGCAATTTACAAGTAAGTTTAATATTATTATTGTGTATTTTGAAAGGGATTATTTTTATTATTAGGTACGTAATTCATAATTTTTTATTTAACGAGCTCCTCGTTCCATATTTTTTTGGGAATGTTTTTCTGATCGAACGCTTCCTACATAAAAGTCCTACGCAATATATTTTTAGATGACGATGTTTTGCTTTGGAACCTCTATTTTAAGTATGTTAATTAAAATTATTCTAGTATAATATTTAAGCTGTTATTATAAAGTGGTTGTCTAAAATTATATTAACTAATGAGTCAGGTAGTTCACAACTCTATTTCAGTTTTTATAGTCAACTTTAAATACTTATTTAATTTGCATATAACAAGGAATTTTAAGTGGTATTGGTATGGTTAAAAATATTTAGACAACATTTTGAATGACGTTGTGCAGGGTTATTGGTCTATCGGCAAGGTCTTTGCCCAACAGTGGGAATAAAAAATGGGATTTTAATTAAAAACTTAGCATACTAAAAAAATATTTGTTAAATATTATTTTGACACAGAAATTGCAATTTAGCTGTGCGTGTCTGCGAGTGTGAACCTGGGATTATAAATATTACGTGGACTGTTATCTACTGTAAAATTTAACTATGTTTTATGTAATCCTTTTAATAATATACATCTAACTATTTACATGGAACAGTAAACTAACTTTTGATATTTTTATTTGTTCTACTAATTTGTTAACATTCATTTAAGAAACAGTAAAATAATAAATATTATTGTTTACATATTTTTTTAAATAATGTGTTATTTAAATAATACTACCATTTTTCCAAATATAATACAATATCCTACATTTTGTATTGATATTGAGACTTTCACAACCATCACGATTGTTCAAGTAAGTAATAATATTATTACATCAACAAAAAAATGTGAAAAACAAAATAATAATTATTAGAAGTAAAGTGAAGCTACCTATGTTTTATCCACTCATTTCGCGTGGTTCTTAGTAAAAAGTTGTGTAAGAGGAGGGGGTGCCACTAGCGCCTACGCCGTAGCCGTGGCCGCTACGAGTCGTAGGCCTCGCTACAAACGTGCCAGGGTTGTGCACGAATTAATTTAATTGATTAGAATTGAACAAATTAAAATTCATTATATTTATTTATTCCTTGATTTTTCGTGCAAAAATGATTTTTTACTTAAATACCTACAGGCTATAATTGAAGATGGCTTTTAATTGTTATCTTATAATATTTTTCAAGGTTAAAGTAAGTAAATCTTTTACTAGCCAGAATCCCTTAATTTTATTTACTGATTGTAATACAGTTGCTTTACAAATCTACAGTTTAAACATTTTTCGTACTCTCTATAGCAAACAAAATATAAAATCACTAGCTTGATAGAAATAAAACTATCGTGATTTTTTTAACATTAATTATTCCTTAAATATTTCCTTACGCTGACGCGCCTAAAACAACTCCAAACAATATAATAAAAAAACAAACTTGAACTAACCCTAATCTCGAAGCAGCCACATCTCAGTATTGATTATTCCTTCACAAAACTACAAAATATCTTCCTCCACAAAAGTTCATTAACATCGACAACCCTAGCGCTTACTATCTTGCACGTTCCTAAGATGTCCCCCCGGGGGGGTTTAAAGCCCCCGCGGGGGGAGGGGGATGCGGAAATATGAAGGGTGCTCTCATTTATCAATACAGAGACTGTTTCTTTCTCTTACAATTGATTATATTCAACTAAGAATATTGATGCCCCCTAAAAGTTTCTTAAGGGGGCTTTGATTAGAGTTTTTGATATAGTCGGTTCCTGTTTTACATATATGTATGTCTGTTAATGTGTTGGGTGTAACGTCTCATACAAATGTATACATACAGTGTACAGGGTGTGGTATTGATTTTTTTATGTATAATTCGGATGTTTAACGATGTTACTTCAGATTTGTTTACTTCAAATGAGATTTTATATCATAAATTGATGTTTTTGGACTGCAAGGGATTGGCTACAGCTGACATTATAGTATTTCTTAAGTAATTAGAGCTATATTTCAAGTATGAATCCTCATAATTGTCCATTGTCCTCGATAATAGTGACTTGTTCATTGAAATGATTCCTAAATAAAGTAGTAATCCTTACACTTGACTTGTGTCAAAGGTTCAAGCCCAATAAATCAAAGCATCAGTCAAGTTTATCCCGCATTGGGTCAGAGCGGTTGAATGAACATCTATAAAACACTTGTGACGTCACGAGGGCCCTTATGTTAAGTCAGACCTAGCTTTAGAGATCTCCTCTATATATCAAAATGTGAAGAATCAATAAGTGAACTTTGCGTTAATTTTATTCAGATTGTATAAGACGTTGCTAAAGACTGAATAGCTTTTGAGGTATTTGTATAACGTGTTTGATAAAGAAGAGATTTGGTTATTAATTATATTTTATTTATTATAAGATGAATATTTTGTTTGGCTATTCTTCTAGGTACAAAATAATCAAGTTTTAAATTTAATTAGTTATTTATTTCAATAGGAACTTAACAAATAAGTTTAAAATTAAAATATTTATATATCTACTACTTATAATCCTTAGTCTTTTAGTAATAGCAGTACAGCAGTGTACTACGTAAATTTTAATAAAAATCTTCAAAGTTTTATCAGACATATAATACCGGCCTATAAATGTCCCACTGCTGGGCATAGGTCTCTTGCCTAAAATCAGAAGGATAATCATTGATCACCACGCTTCCTTATTGCGGGTCGGCGATTTCAGATTCCAATGACAGGAAACCAGATTTCCTCCACCGTTTGCCAGTGTGTCTTAGAATAATCAAGACAGTACAATAAACTTTAAAAATGACAAATTGGTATTGGCTGGGTTCGAACTTACAACCATGTGCATACAAATCCGGTCATTGAACCGCTAAGCTACACTATTTGCCATACGAATATTAACGTAGATCGAATTTACAACCCAAGAACTAATAACCACTGCAGCACTCACAAATCTAACATATAACTACCTAACCTACATACAGTTATCGATTTAAAAATAAAACATGCATAGGTTATGAGCTACCCTTGGTTATAAAAAGGGAAGGGTTTCGTTACAAACTGTTACTACTTGTAAGTTATTAGAGCTTAGGAATCGCATGTAACATGTTAGTTCGTTTATGCATATCGTATGAGGCGAACTGCTTACCCCTTTTGTAATTCGTAAGAATTAGTGTCTAAATGGTGTATGATTGCGGTGTATTTGTGAAATTTATTAATTTCAGGTGTAACTTGAAAATTGGTGATTGTTAGTCGTCATTGCTGAGGCCACATGATTTCACAACAGATGTGACACGTATCTATTCATTGGATTTCGTGTTGCCTCTGATTTTAGAGTTTTTTTTTGTAATATAACAGATAAAAACAATTAAAATTAAACCCAACCAAAAATCATCTTTATGATTTTTTGTTTGTAACTATCATACAACCTTATTTATTAATTATTTTTATTTACTTCATCTTATTGTAAGTTAACTTATGTAACGGTCTTATGAGAAATAAATTCTCAACTCAATTTTATTAAGTTCAGAATTTATTATTCCGGAATAGAAAAATCTTGACTAAATAACACTTTATAAAAACATTATCAAGGATTTCCTAAAATAAATGTATTAATTTAAAAATAGCCTGGATTATCGCTAATTACTCACTCCTCCTCAAAAACTCTAAGATCGGTTATAGATATAAACGTCAGTCATTGGAATGAGTTAAATTAAGATTGCCATTAGATACGCGTCGTTAATTCTGACAGGTCACAGCTTTCTTAGTGCTGGATTGAAATGAAAGAATGTAATATAGGACTTTTTCCCTGTCTATTACTGTCCCACTGCAGGGCAAGGGTCTCTTAACCCTCCTTTCATAGTACTTAAGCTATCGATAAAATTCATAGTAGTGCTAGCAATAGATCTACTTATAACGACATTAGATATTATCAATCAAAATAAATTTGTTTTAGTTTTTAACTCACCCTAAATTCAGTCTGAATTTTAATATCAATGTATAATTAAGCTACTGACTCCTTTTACCAAAACATATTCAAATGTAAAGGTAATCTCCAAAGAAATAACATCGAAACCGAAGCCATACAGAAACATCTTAAAACCCGAAACCAAAACTCCAGCAGTCATAACTACTAATAAAAAAATTTACAAGTTACACAAACCCGCATCTGCATAGAAGAGGCAGCTAAGCGGGGCACCCCTCGGGCCGACCCCCTCACTCACACGCGAGACGAATAAAACACTAACACAAATAAGTAATAAAGTACGCCAGTAATATAAAACTAAGGAGCATCAACATCTTGCCACCCCTCCCCCCCTTGGCAGCCTCCCCCCCGGGCGGTAATTCCCCCCGAACTTACTAAAATACTAAAAACGGAGATACAGGGGTGGCCACCCCCTCGTTTTCTTATGCAAGATCCTTATATTTTAACCTAAATGTTGTAGATACGTTTCTGTTTTTACTTATAACTTCGTTATTTGTGAAGTTCTCTTTGTAAGTTGGAAGATGGAGTTTTGATGGTAACGGTTTTTTATAGTTGTTAATTATTATGGATTATGATAATTAGTAGTCAGTTGAGTTTAAGAAAGTATAGAGGAAGTGATTGCATCGGTTGGGTTAATCAAGTAATCTAGACGAGACACAGGATATTGAAACAGATTATAATCAATGCTTCAGAACATGCATTAATTGGATTTAGAAACATGTCCAGAAACAATCATAAGCTAATCTACAAGAAAATACAGGCATCTCACTCAAGTATGAGTGGAACATTTTGATTTGTATTTCAGACCCTCTGATACTTTTTCTTTGTGATTTTCGAATTATATTTTAGATGATTAGGAATTGTTATCTTAGTTTAAAATAAGGATATTGGTTGTACACGTTTTTTTTTGCACGAGTAATAAATAACATTCAAAATAGTTAGTTTTTTTAACAGTAAATCATAATCAATCTTTTAATAAGTTCCAATAATTGGAAGTTCTCATATGATCAATATGCATATTACTATTCTATGATCATATGTATAAGATACCTCTTATAGATTACTAAACTATTACAAATAGGAACATAAAAGATGACTGGTATACCATGACCTTTTCCCAAACAGATAACATCTTAAAATAAAAGAATTATTGCCATTTGGAATTCACACAGATAATTTAAAAAAATAATTCTAGGATTTTATCACTTTTGATACACAAAGAGAAAAAAGTTGTACCAATTAATATTTTAGTAGCGAAGAATAGTTTATAGAACATTCGATTTTAACGTAAAGACAATTAAGTATTGTTTTCAAGTCACGAAAAATGTATCTTTTTCTCGAACAGAGTCACAGCATCACGGTAGCCTTAAAAATTCAAGAACCGATTGTAAAGATCAAATGTTTAAAGGGACGTTTTAGTGCAGGGCGATCCAGGGTTTGATGCCCGACTGTTAAAATATGTCGTTATTTTGATTGTAAAATTGATGACGGGATTGTAAAGATTTTCATGGGAATCTTTATGGTGGGCTAGTTTTTAAGACATGGGGTAACGGATGGTGTTTGGATCAATAAGTGAATTTAGATGTGTCATGGGAAATTTGGGAGATAGCTTAAACGGCATCTGCCACTTGGAGAAGTTTGAATTACAGATATCCGAACATACATATTTTAAGATACAAAACACTATCTTCTTATACCAAATACATAATTCATTGTTCTTTGCAACGAAAGATTTCATTAAAACACTCTACACAAATCGGCTGAACAATACTTATATGAAAAAATAAGTATTGATATATTATCACTTAAACACTGTGATATCTCTCTATGTTTTACTCCTCTGAGACGACAAGTCGACTACGGGTTGTCCTAGAGAATATGTTACTTAACACTTGGTATATTTTTGTAACTAATGATTATAGTGTTGACGGAATACAAAATTTTGTTTTATTCCTCGTCAGGGGAAGCTACAAGATTGCTCCCATTGCTGACAAGATAGAACAACAACGCCTTCAATGGTATGGACACGTGCTCCGCCGTCTAGAAGACCAGATGGTACGAGTGGCCCTTAGCCTACCGACAAAGACCTACCGTCGCCGCAGCTGACCTCCCACCACCTGGTTTTCATCAATTAAGGACCTAAAGGACATGGAATTAATGCTGCGACCGCGCAAGATCGAACGACATGGAGAAGGATCGAAGGACCAGGAGAGCTGAACCCAGATAATTGTATAAGGCGTAGGAAAGAAGAAGAAGATTATAGGGTTCAGGGGATACAAATTTTTATTTAATTCCTCGATCCTCAAAGCGAAACGTGAGAGTCTAGTATTTTACCATAAAATATAAAATGCAACGCATCCTAAAATCTCTGCTAAATAAACTATAAAAATACTTGAACCTGTTATCCCGTAATAAAATTCAAATTCGGCGTTCACTGAAAAATAGTTTTATATTGAAATCTAAACCACTCAAAACACCACACATTGCCAATCAAATACCTCACTCAAACAAAAAAATAGACAAAATCCGCTTACCGAGCTGGCCCGTGAAAAAAGCCCCACTATGAAATGAAAAATAGTCAAAAAAAACCAAAGAGAAAATAATGAATAACCCTGAAAAAGTAGTTCACGCAAAAAAATCCCGCGAACGAGTTTTTACCGATCTTTATTTGCTTTTTACGAGCAACCACTGAAAGTGAGAGTGGTCGAAAAAAAAACCGTCACTATTTCTATCGGGAACGCGTGAAAAAACGGAAAAAATGGCATCTACCCGTCGAAAGAGAAAGTTCTGTATTTGGAATGCCCGCGCACCGTACGTTTTATATGCTGGGTTCCGCAAGTGGGGTGGAAATTTTGTTGATTGACAGCGGCATAGACTACCGTTCATTTCAATCAACCTAGGCACTACTTAAGGTTTTAACCTCAATCAACCAATGCCAAGAGAATAAGACAAATGTTGAGGGAATCAGGATTTTTTTTTCAATTGTTTGTGACGTTTATCGAGAAATAATCAAACGATAAAATAAAACGATATTATTGTGATGGAGCTTAAATTATCCTGCTCTATTTTTTATGGTATAGGATCTTACTTGTGTAGAAGGCCCATATAGATGGCATGTTAAAGTTTAGCTTATAATATACCATGTTGTTGTAATGAACGAAAATATTACTGTTCACCTTTGTGACATAGAGCCAAATAAAAACTGAAGGCAAATACTGACTTCATTATCAAGTTATCAAAATAGAATTTTCAGTACGCAAACAGTGAAAACTCAAATCTTAACAAACACTCGCAGCTGAATACCAATTCTATTTATTTTTATCTCAAAATACATTTCCAGAAGCTAACTTAATCTACCGGCCCCTACTGTCTACCTAAATTCGTTCCTAGCTTTCATTTTTTATATTTTTTTAAAGGATTTTTTGGCTGTGGCGTCCGGTGCACCGTCAAATTGTATGCATGTGTTTCATACGGCCACTCTGTTAGTTTGTTCATTGTTTTGACACGGAATTCTATTTGCTTCTTTTTTTGGTGTCAAAAAGCTGTGTACCGCTTTGACATGGTTTAAAGTTGAGTACTGCTTGACAGGACAAAGTTATGTGGAAAATATGTGTACAGTTGGGATGGATTCATGGATATAAGTGTGTCTATAAAAACGTCTAATTTTATAAATAATTATAATAGCCAAGTTATATTACGTAACCAATCCTTGAAAGCAAGGACGTGGTAAATTAATGGTTTAAAAAAACTTACTTTTTTACATTATTACTAATATTATTTCATATTATATTCTGCACTTTATTTTTCCGATTGATTTTGTAAAATATATTTAATTATTTTCCGTCAGTACAACTGTCTTCTATAGTGTTGGTATATATAGTATTAGTGAAAAAACTTTAATAACGTGCTTGTTTAATTTCCTTAATTCTTATTTAGTATATTCACTTCCTTTTATCATCTATGTAGTTACTTTGCAATAGTTATACTTGCCAAATGCAACTGTCAAAATAAATGAGCAAATTTTCGTTTTCCGACGGCAAAAAGTTTATAAGTATTTTGTTTAACCAAAGTTTTCTAAATAAACTAATTTAGTATAAGATGTATACCAACCAAAACTGACTTTGTAAATTGAGTATTTTTGTATGTAGTATTTTCATTGTCGCCTTTGAAATAAATTCCATTTTTGTGTAGTTATATATTAGTCATGTATAATATAAAGTATTTACCCTTACTTAGAATATTTTAAGTGGTTTAAAAAGCATTAAAAAAGAAGTAAATTTATAAATCTAGAACAGTATAGAGCTAAGTTACAATTACGCAACATATTAATGCTATTAATTTATATTAAACACACTCATTGTATGAATTACTACTGCTTATGACATAACTTTAAAGTAATTAAAAAGTTAAACTAACTTCACAAAACAAAACACCTTAATTAAACTAAGTAATAACTGTTACATCATGTTATGTTAATAGTAAGCCATTGAAACTGTAATTAAGTTTGGAAATTTATTTATTATTTATTTTATTTATTTGGAAATGCCAACTTAAAGGTAACACGAGGGGTGGTCAGTGATGTTAAATAATAAATCCTAAACAAAACAGTAACGAATCGATTGAAACCACATCATTATTGTAGACACCCCTAGATACTCCATTGTTACTTTAAAGTTTTTGCCTTTATTTTTCGATATCGATGACCATTTGTAAACATTCCGAGACCCCTCCGTGCCTCGGTAAAAATAGTGTCATACGGTCATACAGCCGACTATCATACAGTGATCTTTGATAGTCTTTAAGTTATTACAATTCTGACAACCAGTTTTACTATGGAATACTGTATTACCTAGCAATAGGTTGTGAAGGTCAGATAGGCAGTCGCTTCATGTAAAATATGGTATTCAGCTACATCCGGTAAGACTGGAAGCCGACCCCAACATAGCTTGGGAAAAGGCTAGCAAGGATCTAGAAGGCTAGAAGAAATAATACCTAGTGCAAAAACAAACTACTAAAACCGTTACTTATACTTCAATGCCTTCTCAATTACGCAGGTTTTATTTAGCAATCAAAATAGAATTTGGGGCCCGATTCCGTTTTAATCACCCCAAAATTATCGGTGCATTGGTCACCGTGCAAACACAGGTTTTCGACAAAGAGAAATGTATAATGGAACTTCATTTAGTTAAAATGAACGAACAAAAAACCTTTATTTACAATACAATGTTTTGCATTCGACGGTGCTTGGTTTCCGAAGAAATTAATTTGGTTATGTAATATTTGGTTATTCAATTAATTAACTTTGTTTAAAATTTTAAAAGTTTGAACTTTCGAATATTAAAGTTTTGTTTATTTTGTATTCAACATTTCCTACAACTTGCTTTGCTTCCTCTCTTATGAAGATTAACGTAACGTAAGATTTTATCAAAAATAATGAAAGCAGACAAAAATTAAATCCTTAATAATTATAAGTCCTATCATTTCATACGAACTTATACTTTATAAAGCCGAAGCTCTCAACAATACTGTCTCCCTAAGTTATCATTCGTAACCTGATCACTCTCGACTAGACTTAACACAAACAAACCAGTCTACCGAACTATCCGTAATGTCGTCATAATCGATAAATCAACGGACAGACAACGAGTATTGCAATGATCATAGTACATAGCCTCATATACCAGTACATACAGATTAAGGTAGTACATAGAAAAAAGTAAATACATGATAAAAAAGCCACATTTTATTATGAGCAGATCAGTTGAGCGGATGTATGCTTGTGTGCGGCGATATACAAGGTGTTCTTGATTTGGGTAATTTATTAATTATTTTTTGTTGTCGTTGTAGATTACGTAATTAGTCAAAATTTAATGAAGATAATATGAATAGCTTGTTACTGTAATATAAACCAATACAATAATATTTGGACATTGATATGGTTTTACTTCTAAGTTTATAAAAAGTTAACTCGACAAAAAGTGCTGGTTATAGAAATATAAGGTGGTTATATGCTTTTGTTTATGTACAAGAGTGTCAAAGAAATACAATTAAGTAATTTTTTGTCATCATTAAGGGTAACGTTGCCTTTTATGTAATATTTAAATTATTTTACTTGTTAAAGACAAAAATATGAGTCATTTAAGTTAAAGTCACTTATTTTGCTTATAAAAAGAACACGAAACCTTACTTTAAAATCTTATAGTAAACATATATCTTAAAAAAAAGACAGTTTCTTAAAATCCTAGCTACTTACAAACTTGAAGTGTTCTATTAGAACATGTTTTATAAAACCAGTACTAATATAAAAATATTTAAGAGCAGTAATAAATAACTTTCCATTGTTAAAGCAAACGAATTTACTACATAATTAAATATTATCTTTTCCTGATAATCAAAACCTGTCCAACAATATCTGTACAATAAACAAACAAATTACGAGCTAATTTTATAACATTTTAATGTTTTGTATCAAAAATAACATGCCACAAAAAAGATTGTAATAAATTTACAACAGCCTGTAGATACGGGTTGCTTGCATGTGGGTGCATGTGTATGCTCTCACACAAATGAATCAATATAGTTGTGTGAGTGGTGTGCGTGTGTGTGTATCGAGGTCACATTGCAGTGTACAGGGGCAGGCGCTTGTGATGCAACTTAAAAAATGCCTCGTTTTTGGAAAGTTTGCCGTTTTCTGAGATAGCGATGTTTTAGTATGTTGTATATTAGTTGTTAAAATGTAGCGCGTAAATCTTTATTCCTAAATGTTTATTTTTCCGCGAATTGTTATTTGACGATTATTTTATGAGTCGTTGTGTCTTGTACTTTTATTGTTATTGTCAAAATAATAATAAAATAGTTATGAATGTATATTTATTTTTTAAAGTTTGTGTGTCGTTCGTAACGATAAAAGCTTTATCAAAATTGAGCATAATTTTCTCTGATCTTTTTTTGAATGGTTTCCAGACACCTTATAAGCGTGTTTTAATGTGCATGAAATGGTTTATAATCTGAATTATATTTTATGTAGAAATTGAGTAATTTTTAAAAATGCCCGTAGCGTACATTGACCGTTATAGTCCCTTAAAATAATGCCCGTTGCGAACATTCACAAATTGGTTTGTCATTAACAAACGACATTATTCCGTTCGTTCCAGATTCACTTGCTCCGCCCCCCGGCGCCGCTCAATTCTTCTTGTTTAACCACAAGTCATGTTTGTGCCAGTTTTTTTGGAACGCGTCATTCATTGCACATTTTCAATGATCTCGTGATTTATCGGTAAATCTACGAGGTCGATGTGTTCAAAAAGATTATATTTACACGTCCTAAATACTGTATAGATATTTAAAATGGTGGAAAACTAATAACGTACTGAAGTAAATTGACAAAATTTATCCCACTTTGTGCTTTATTTTACGCCAACCAAAAATTTTTTTTAGCAATTTTGTTCGCAATTTACTTGTAAGAATACAAGTAAATCTCTCGTGCTAAGCTAAATTGCTTGTTGGTAGTGCAATGAGTGGATTTGAACCCCATGATTGCAAATCCGACGCCTTAGCAATTAGGCTTTTTATTATTATTAGATATTAGCTAGATCCTATCAATATCCTATACCGATTGGACCAATACTTAGTTTTTAGGTCGTTGATACTGCACAACAATCAAATGAATTTCGACATTAAAGGCATTAACGATAAAGGAGAAAATCCGACAGTTGCAACACTCAATATAAACAAACGAGGATGCAAAAATAACAGTGTTAAAATATCTGCCAGTGAGAAATCAGTACCGCCTTCGACCCTGAGCAGTTTGTTAAGATGCATACGAATTTAGGTCAAACAGTTGAGCTTTGTGCAAACGTTAGGTATTTATTTTGGTACTTCAAACTCGATTTTTGTTATGTAAATTCGGATGACGGTTTGGATTTAAATCAAAATGGCGGCTTCACTTACGCGATGACATTCCTGACTTGTAATATTTGTTTTATAAGTTGTATTCATTTGATTTCAATAACCTCATACTATTTTGAGCTGAGATTAAAAAAAAAATCAAATCAAGCAAAAATGCAAAACCAAAAATAGGTTTACAAACTTCAAGTTTTATTTAAATCAGAGTTTCGTATACATTTTAAAATTTAATATTCATATAAAACGCGTTTTCTCGCGTTTCATATAGAACCAAACACCCATTTCGCTTCTAGGTGTACTCTATTACCGAAAATGCAAGCCTTGTCGCGGCACGCATTAAAAATCGACAATCGCGGTGTGCACCAGAATGGCAGTATCACTTTAAATTTCAATCCTAATTTCATTATTTTGGAATGAAAAACAACTTTGTCAGATATAAGTTAATTCAAGTTTTATTTTTCGTTGTAAGTGTCTTTTAAAGTAGCCTTATAAGGCTTTTTATTTACATAAAATCTACCGTTCAAAGGACAGCAAATATTTAATGAGTACTCAAACAGGTAAAAATTACAAACTTAAAACCAAGTATTTTTTCCTCGAATTGTATACCACCTATAAATTCCACACTATTTATATTGTACTCTAAGACTAGGACATCATGATTTATTTCCCTTTGAACTGTAAGAAAAGGGCAGACTGTCATGGCCAAGGTTGAAACTAAAGCTTCCTACTACACCTGCGTATAAAATGCTTCAAAACATTAAACAATGCCAACTTTTTTGGGACTTAACGATCAACTTTCTGTCCACCGGATCTTCCAAAAACACTTTATCAAAAAAAGTATACAATAATGACATTTATTTTGAATACGCCTAATAATAAAAAAGTAATGAGACGATATTGATTGCATAAAAATCGATTTCAATCGCATACGGACCTGTCCAGCGACCTTTGTCTTTTTCTCGGTTGCCTTGCGAGAAATAAGCTGCCTGTCAAAATCAGAAAATGTATGGATGCATGGCGATGGGACATTTGAAGTAACTTTTGTTTCGTGGCGGTTTTTTTTTGTGTAATTCAAATTTATCGGATTTCAGGTTGAACTACTAAAAGACTTCGAGAAATACGCCGTGGCAACACTAAAAGTTAAAGATTTTAGAAACAAAAACAAATGAAAAATAAAGTTCATACGTGGGTACTTATCGAATTGCACTAAGTGTAGTAGTAGTACCCACTTTAACAGTAATGGACGCTATCAACAAACAAAAAGAGAACAATCAACTAATGCAAATAACAATTAAACGTTGTGCTTTACGTTCGTTGGCATTGAATTTTTTCTTGTTTTTATTAGACAAGAAACCGCAGTGTTAATGCAGAACTGTTTTATCTTAAGCCTCATAATTACCTCCAGAGTAGAAAAACATTAATATGTTAAAGTGGCAACATTAACATATAATTAAAGAACGTTTTCCCTCAAGGCATATAATGCTTAATTAAAATCCAGTTATGTATGACCTTTGCGAAATCAAAATCCTTATATAAGCCCCGATAGATGGCGCTGATGCAATGTAACTTCAAATTACATCCAATCACGTTTCGCAATCACTACAAAAATGTATTTTAGATTAAAAAAATGGAATACGATATCAATAAAAGTTGTTTGTCGGTTTATTTTATTATCACGGCCGTTTCTCTTGTAAAAATGATGTGAGAAATTTGAGCAGTTGAAAAATGACAAGTTGGGCGTTTCTTTATAAAAATTACTGCAATTTGCTTGCACCTTGACATTTTAAAGCTGAATATTAGTGGTTCTTTGCGGTAAAGATTGCCTCGCATTTAACTTTTGTTTTAATAGCTTAGTAATGATTTGAGCAAAATGGTGAATTGTAATTATAATTTATTTTATTTTAAGGTTTTGAATTCGTTTTATTTATTTGAGCTTTAATTCACTTTTAAGTGTCGCTTATCTGTTTTATCTTTTCTATTAATCACAGTCAAACGCATAATAATAAGTATCTTTAAATTAAAATCTAGTCATAGGTACAACCCGCCAATACATTAACATACTAAGTTTAAAATTGGCATTCTCTCGGGTATTTTAGTTCAAAAATACATTGAAAGTTGTACAGTAACAGAGAATGAGAACACAAATAAAAAACACGTTTTACAATACACTACGAACCAACTAACGGTCCTCAGTGTTTAAAGCAAATAATCTAACACGCCAACCGGCGCCTAAAGTGCATACAAAAAAAAAGAAATGTGCAACATGCTCTCTCTTTGCCTTAGGTTCAATAAAAAACGACTCAGGCGCAGTGCTCTGCGACGATGCGTTTATTTCAGCAATTGACCTAAATACGCCACATGGTCGCGCCGCCTTAACGCACATACCCGTGTCTGTACACGCCCATTCTACATGTGTGAGTTTAAATGCAACTGTGTGCAGCATACAGGTTGTATTGTAGCGTAGAGTGAGAAAAAAAGGTAATAATGTTATTTTTAAGTGGTTTTGAGTAGTTATATTATTAATGATTATATTTAACAGTTTATCATAATTATAATTACGGTTAAGTATGTTGCCTGGTATATTGAATGTTCTAGATTGCAACAAGTATGACTGTCATAATTCTTTTTTATGATTTTTTTTCAATTAATCTAATAACCATGTTAAAATCATCAATAACATCTTAAAAAACTAAGCAATGATTTTCCTATTTTTAACAGTCAATATTTATTAGCATTTAATTTAATCACATCGATATAATATCATAGATACTTAAGGTTTATCCTATGTCTTATTTTAAATTTTCTTTTTTTTATATTTTTTTTTATCCCAAAACTTTTTCCCCGAAATAAAACATAATTTAGAAAAGCTAACTTCATTAGACTTTAAAACGATTATAGCGTCAAAATTTTTATTAAATTTATATAGTAAGCAATAATCCGTTAAAAAATATCCACCAAAATTACAACAAGCAAAAAACGTTAATTATAATAAATAATGCAATTTTATGCGAACGCTACGCGCAATGACAAGCGATATTGAATTGTGGCCGGCGTGTGCATGTGTGCGTACCATTCTTTCACACATTTTTGATCGCTACACTTTTTATTTGGGCTTTTTTGTAATCGTGTGCGTTTAGTTACGTATGTGCGTGTGTGTGCGCTAATTGCGATAGCTACTTCATTTAAATTTCGACTGTCAGACGATTGGTGGGGAAATGGGGATAAGTACGGATTTGAGTGTTATTTTTTGTTTTGTTCTGACTTTAAAAATAGATTGTTTGCAATGCTTTTGAATTTGGAAAGTTGGGATTAGTTGGGAATGTTTTAAGTGACATTTATGTACTTAAGTAGTTTGGTTTAACCTCCTTGTTATTTTTATTTAACTAGAGATGAGGTTTTATTCTGAAAAAAATAACTAAACTGTTTATACCTACTTAGAGATTTACTTTAGTACCTAATCAAAAATGACTCTTTTTTCCGACAATTCTTTGGTCCATTATAAATCTCAGATCGTCGGGAAGCTGTCAGTCAGCATAGATCTGCAGGTGTATTCCGTGGGCGTCAAGCTGGCCGGCCTTGTGAGAGCCGGAACACTTGCCAGTTAGCATTGAACACGCGGACAGACACGGCTCTAGCTTTGGAAAGTTTTGAAGATTTTATACTGGAATATAGTTAGTATATGATAACTTAAAGTATTGGTTATTGTAAAGAGATTTATTTTGAGTAGGAAATCGAAGGATCCTTCTAAATAAATATATTATTTTTTATAAAGGATTGAAAAGGGTTAGAAGGCTTTGAAAATACTTTTTTATTACGTTTATATAATACATTTCAAATCTAATCAAAATTTATTATGAAACTATATAAAATTTTTCAATAAAATAAAACTTCAAGACACAATCATGTATTTTCTTTTAAGTTATTTAGAATGTTAAGGAACAAAAAAAAACAATTATTTTAATTCATAATTGTATTATTATAGGTATCATTTATCACTCAGATCATTCAACATTTCTTGATTAATTCAATAATCTAAAAACAAAAACGACTTATCAGATTAATATACTAATTATAACTTGTAAGGCTAACCGTACGATTATAATTATGCATAATAATAAACAATGATATACTGAACTTTGGTCGTTTCGTAATTAATATTCAATAACACGAGACCTCTGATTGTATTGACCACTAAATGGTGCTGCAAAGAAAAGATAAAAGAAAAAAAAAACATTCAAGAAAGATATATTTTCTTTATTCACGTAAATATCGATAAAGCGATGCTTTAAAATGGTACTTTATGCGCGTGCGCATAACCTTTCAACTTAACCTCAAAAATCAGATTACGAGATACATATTATTGTCGATATTTTTAACAGTTTTGGTTGGATTAATTATGGATATGTATTTTTCATGTTTTTAGGTTTGTAAGATAAGGGCGTATTATCAAATCGACAATGTACATTATGCAAGTATGGAGTATATAGCTACTCCGATTACCGAAACTCCATTTAACTTTGACACGCTCTTACATGTCCCCCGCCCCGGGTAAAGGGGCACAGTAATAAGTTTAATTTAAATTTTGATTGTATAATAATAAATAACAGTCTTAGTGACAGAAACATCACGAGACAAAAGGGCCATTTAAAACTGAATTCTCAGTATACAATGATAAGACTGTTATTTAATTGTCTTACTGTGTTTTAAATAATGATTTGGGAGTACATTATTGTTAGTGAATATGCGATAGGAAGAAATATTATTCCTCCTGAAAAAATATCGTTTTAAATTTATTTATTTCTTCAAACATTTACCATTACAGGCTAACCCAATGCGATAAATGCGCCTTAAAATAATTATTCATACTTATAACTAACCTATCTATAACTAATAATGAACAATTAAGACAAGGAACTCATTACGTAGCTATTCAACGACAATTAAAACTGAATATTTTCTCCAAGTCTACCGCTATAAGAGTAGGCTAAATGATATTTACAATTTCTGTAGTACCTTAAGTTACATTACTTCTAAGAAAAATATTAAAATCTTTACGAACTGCGGTCTTTGATCTTAAGTTTTAGGTTACGTTGAAGTTACAAAATGAGAATTTCTTAGTATATAAAGAAGTCCAAAGTAATAGTGACTAGTTTTTCCATGCGGTTTCTCTCTTCTTGCTTAAATTCCAAAAGGTTTGTTACGTGAAGTTAAAAACTTATATCGTACAGTAAATATTTTATTTTTTTCCATATCTGACTACTTGTTCTTAAGATTATCACGTCAAACATATTAAGCAAACTCCGTAGCTTTAGGAAACATATTAATATACATAATCTTTGTTTTTACTTCTTCAATTATATCTTATGTACGGTAGACAGGGAGTCAATGAGGGTAAATTTAATAATTGTTATTTACAGTATTTTGTTATACATTATACTTTCTGATTTACCCAAGTGACCAACCCACATTATATATTAAACAAAAAAATAACAATGTAATTCAATTATATATTTATAAGTCCGGAAAAGTTCTTTAAAAATGCCCTCACCTACTTACATTAATTATAAACTGTATTGTATTGCTATAAATCATTTACTTAAAATAATTGTACTAGTTACGAACAATGAGTAATTATAAATTTATTAATTTGTCCTTATCACGTGTTTACTAGTGGCCGGCGGAACGATAAACGTTCGATGCAGGCGGACATTACGCCCTCATTTTTATTTGGCACATAGACAAAAACACCCTTTTTTACATAATACACACGCACACTTATGTACCCGACAGTACATAGGCCGGACAATACATAAGCCCCGCCACGTTCAATAATTACTGAATGTTTTTTAAGCAGGAAATTTCAAATGAAGTTTTATATTATGATTCGTTTTTTGAATGTGTTGTGTACCTATAGGTATGGGTTGTGTACTTTGGGTGCTATGTTTATGTATTGTGTACTGACAGGTCTCGTAATGAGAAATTCGAATGATTTCGCCGAATGAAAATGGCGGAATGTCTGGTATTTAGTGATTAAAAAGTATTGTATGTTCTTTGTTTTAATTTTATAGGAATTATCTTGCATAATATGTGTTGTCATTTTTATTTGCATTTTGGAAAGGCATTCTTGGAATCTAAGATGAAAATAATCTTCGTGAAAGTTGTCAGTCCCGGCTAATAAAAATATGTATTCGGACACTCGTTTATACCGAGACATCTAAGTAATTAGTTGGTCGAATTTGGATACATTTTCCGTCGCACATAGGTGAAATAAGAGGCAGCCTTTTTTATATTATCCATTTATCCACAGCATAAGTTTCCCTGAAATCTTGCAAGCTTATATTCATAACCGTCATCCCAACCTTAAGCAATGCTTTCATTACAAAAAGGACATTCATGGTGACCATGAACACCCATATTATTAAACCAATTTCATCCAATGCACCATGACTTTTTTAATCTCAATAACTTTTTACAAACCTGTCTACATTCCTGCTTACCGAATGGTAACATAGCAACAGAATTAGACGACCCACTCAGAGCAAGGGCAAAGCCAACCATATAAAGTATACTCTTACCTTTAAACCACTACATATTGAAACCCCGCACCCCCCTCTACTCACCGAAAGTAGCTTAGATCCAAGGTATGGTTGGACAATTCAGAGTGCAAGTTACAATGGTCGGTAGTTTTATAAAAAGCAAGGGCTCTTCAAGAACTGTCGGGCTAGATTCGAAGGGCAGAGGGTCGAAAAAACTGGATTGGACCGGTCGCAGCTAGTTATTGGTATCTATGTAAGATTTGGTGCGGGTTTGGTGCATTTCCATAGTTTTAAGTCAGTAAATTTTACGTATAGAAAGAGCTATAGTACGGCTTTAGTTTAAATATTGTCTTGTGCTTCTTTTATTATTATTGTCTTAAAAAAAGCTTTTGAAGAAAAAAATAAAAAAAAAAAAGTGTGTGAGTGATTAAAATTATAGCCACACCTAATTCAATTCCAAATTCAAGATATAAAATCCAATTTAAAAAGAAATGTCTATATTTTGACAGCAAAGAGGTTAAACCCAGCCTGTAATTTGTTGCATATTTTGCGGTGTCTGTTATTAGCTCGCCAAGGTAAGATGCATGATAAAATGCTTCTTCTTTTATTGTGTATGTGCTATAAATGAATCATAATGGCCAGTATTAACTTGTACGAAGATTGCTGTATTGTTTTATTCTTACATTTCCTGACGATTTTGCGTATTCTTTGACTTTGTCCTGGAATTTTTGTTGCTGTACTTTACGGAAACATTTGTTGAAATTATGTAGTGTGTAATCATCTTAAAAATTGGTTAAATTTCAATATTACTGTCTGTTGTATGTTTCACACAAAGCATACATGGTTAAAAAATTATATAGTTCCTACTGTACATAACTTTAAACTTAGCTGCGTTTCGATTCGTAAAACGACTGCAAACGTGTTATAAAAACATAAACTTATAGCGCAATATAATAACATATTCCGCTTTGATTCAAACGCCTAAACGATCCACAAATAAATATTCCTAACATTTCATAACATGTCCCACAAAACACAACAGATTAAACTACAAAATGCAATCCCAAACATATTGATATCGGATTCAAACTAAATCACGTTCGGATTCCGCAAATTCACACACGGACCACTAGTTTATACACACATGTGAGCATACGTCGTGCACGACTATACGTGCACGGTGTGCATGTGTGCGTCTATCCTTCCTTGACCTAGAGACGGCGACTATCGCTACTAGGTCAGGACCACTACACACTATACGGGACGGCCAACATAACATGAGCCCCTTCCCCCCTCTCTATGCAGGCCGGTTTAGTCGTCTGCGCTGCATTTCAATACGACTCCTCAGCTCCTCTTCCACTGGACGCGTGGCTAGACGAGTTGTAGACGGAATGCGGTTGGACGCGATTAAATGGCGTCGTGTGGATCTTAATTTGAATTTTGGGTTTAGTTTTAATTAGGGGTTTCATTAGTTATTAATGTTTGTTAACAGTTACGTGAGGTTTCCGTGCGTGTTACACTTTATTTAATGAGTTTGAAGGAGTAACAATATAATTTAGGGTTAACTTGTATTGTTATATGGTGTTGTTGATAACATTATTAATTAGGGAAAAATAACTGGTACGTGATAAAATTATGAATTTAAAATTAGTTTATATACTAATAAAGACGCACTGTCAGCTGTCCAGATGGACAGTGCGTATTTATAAGATTTATTTAATTGGATTCTACTGGATCTCTTGTCGTTCGTGTCAGACTGTCGTCCCATAAGATTATGAGAGTTAAGAAATAGGGTTAGCACCTGTGTTTGCGCATACTCTGTCGCACTATAATATGATTATATAATTATTGGATGTGAATTGACGTCCACAAATTTCGCAAAAAAATAAAAGGGATTTATTCTCAACCTATTCATTTGAAGTCTGTATTTGTACAATTAGTACTCCTTAAAGAAAAATGTTAAGAGGCTGGTGCAACGTATAACTTGACGCAGCCAGCCATGGGGCTAATAACTAAAAGATCATCAGAGTAATTAAACCAACATAATAAGTTAAAATAACCGTGTTTTTAACTAAGTGCAGTTTAATTCCGTTAGCATCTGGATCTAAACTAAGATCTAAAGACACAGACTGGTTTATATATGGACACTTGATTTTTGAAAAGATGATCAACTTAAAAAATACAGTTTTCAACTGTGATTCTACCAAAAGATTTACATTCAATTACAGCGCTTAACATTAAATAATTTGAAACGTTGCAGAGATGAGCAATAGATTAATAACCGACATCCAGGTGGTTGCTGGTTCGAATTCCCCTATTGCACTACACTCGCACTCGTAACACAAGCATTTCTTTTTTAAATTTAAGTCAACTCGCAATGAGCATCTCTTGTGAACAATATGAGAAGAGGCCTGTATCCAGCAGTGAGACATTTATAGGCCGGTATTATATTCTGCCTGTATCTTCAGAGACAGGGCTCAGCCATAAAGTATAATTATAAAGTAATATGATATTCAATGACAAGTGAAACTGTGTTGAAGTAACATAAGCTTCAGTTTTTCCATGAAATAAGTGTGGATTGTTTAAGTGGTGTGTTGTAAGAGTTTTTCGTATTTTAAACTTTGACTGCACGGATAGCCGAGTGGTATAGGTCACCATGCTAATTACCACGGTGCGCGACGTGCTGCGGGTTCGATCCCCGCATGAGACAAGCATTTGTGTGTTCCACAAATGCTTGTTCCAATTCTGGGTGTTCTTTGTGCATGCGATTTGAATGTTTGTGAAAACATCGCAACACAAGGATTAAATTCCTTAGTGCGGGCGGCGTTTTCTTTAAATAAAGTAATAAAAACTAATATTATGTTTTAATAAAAACTAACAAAAGAATTTAAGCTACCGAAAAACTTACCTAATCTTCTACTTACTGCTTATACAAAAAGGTTCAAAGGAGGTTCCATAACATGTTTCCAGAGGGTCGGTAATAATATTACTATTTTCCCTTTCACAGACATTTGACTACCATAAGGTGCTTACATCTTGTTACATATTTTTCTGAACGATAAACGAATGGGTTTTCCTTATTCTATTGTGTTTAGCATAAATAGGATTGTTGACGATATCCTGTTATCGTAAACTGTATCGTTTTGTGAATTTATTGTGTGGTTACAGCACTCGTTGTGCTGTAGTTTTACTTTTGTATTTAAGATGGAAAAGGTTGTTGAAAAATTGCCAGGTTTTATGACGTTAATTTTAAACAGATTTAGATTATTATATTGCATGCATATAACATTGCCTATTTATATCTAAGGGTTGATTGTATGACTTTAGACCTCTTCTTAAAACTCTATAAAGTAGAAGAACTTTAGTTTTTTTGTTGGCTTGAGTTACGTGATAAATGGAGTAGAAACGAGGACAATCTTAGCCCGAGAAAGACAAAGGATTGATGCATTCGAGATGTGGTGCTGGAGACGAATGCTGAAAATACCTTGGACTGCAATACGCACCAATGCATAAATCCTGAGCCAACTTCGTATAGAAACTCGCTTATCTACCTTATGCCAACAACGTATCCTAACGTACTTCGGCTATACAGTGCGCAGAGGCGACGAAAATCTGGAAAAGTTGATTGTGGTTGGGAACACCGAAGGCAAAAGATAGCGCGGTGTTTCACCAACAAGATGGACCTATCAAATAACGTCGTCGTCCAAATTTTACGCAACTGTGAGGGACGCGCTGGACAGGAACCGGTGGAGGCAGATCAACCGCTCCAGATGCAACCTTAATGTTGACCACCATCCTCAGACATGAGGCAATGACCAGAGAGAGTTTCTTAACTTTAAAAAATACGAAAACAATGCGAAAAACTGATAATCAGCATTCAATAAATAATAATGTAATTATATTCTTGCTATCTCAAAACTAAAAAAAAAACTTAAACATGTAATACCTTCCCTCACATACCAGTAAAATACGGCGTTTAAAGGCACGTGTTTAAAAAACGACTCCGCACCGATGCGCACGCGCATGCGGACAATCGACAATCGACATTTTATTATCGATGCACTTCTCGTCACTACTGAATGGTTTAATGTCATAATAAGTGTGGACTTGTATTTTTATCTGTACAGAGATAAATTGCAGTTTTATATGGTTTGTTTAATAAAAGTAATTGATTTATAAAAAGTTATTCACTATTATGTGTTAAAATGATTACGAAGTAAAGAATTAAGACAAAAGTTACTAGGAGCAGATATGCCACTGCTGGTAAAGAATAAGGGTTCTATTTACCGTAAAAGAAAACATTTTACCTATTTTTTTTTCCCATTAAGCTCGTACCTATTTTACGTTCCTTGGTTTAATGTTATAAATAGGTATAGGTACATTATATATGTCCTTTCAGGTCTACAAAGCCTACTGCAATTTACCCTACCTACATAATAAAACACCTCTGAGATCACCGCCATCTTCACCGTATCCTGACCAGACGGCCAAATATTCTACATACATACATATAACACATATATACACGAACCAAAGTCAAGGGTTGCATGCACCGGGGTGAACGACCGCCGAAACGCAACGCGAAGCAAGGTCACACACACTAGCGCACGCTCACATAGACGCGGCGACCGTGAAATTAGAAATACTAGTGCTGTGTAGTTGTCGATGTTTGGCGGAAACTGTCGATAGTTTTTTTGTGATTTTCCTGCGAGATTGGAACGCAGCTAGTCGATCATATTTAATGATGTATTTTTGGAAGACGAGATCAGGTATCTATATTTTTTTATGAAGTTAATAAGTTAAGAGGAAGTTAACTAAGGTCATATTATTCAAAGTAAATAATTTAAAAGTACTTGTTTGCCGATGACGCATGATCTGTAATTAGACAATGCTGAATATGTAAATTCTCATTATAAGGCAAATAGCCTTTTAATTAATCCTACCTAAAATATATTTTAAATTGTGTTTCTACTGCATTTAATTGTACAAGTTTTGACGGTTCAACGTCCAACTTATTGTATGCAGTACTAGCTTTGGAATATTAATAAAAAAACGTAAATGAACCTATTGTGAATTGAGGCTTGAGTAAGTGAGGGCAATGATTTTCGTTAGTAATCATTAGATTGTAAAGTAGTAAATGCAGGGAAATATTAACCAAAACTAAACAGATAAAAAAAGTGGCTGCGTATCAAATGATATCGATAAAAAGCAGCACCAACTCAACCAATAACATACATCACTATGTGATCACTATAAGAATTCTATAGCCGAAAGCGTTTATAAATACATAGGACGAACCCTTGAAAAATGAATGTCCAAATGATATTCAAATCTCTCGTCCGTTGTATTAGCGATTGACATCGGCTGAATACTGATGACCATAAAAATGCATCGAAAAAACAATCGTTTCCTGAACTTTACAATGTCGCATATAATTATAAATAATACGTGGGTAATTTTAATAGTATGGTAATAAATGTTATTTGTAAGTTTTTAAGGTTCTGGGATTTTTGTAAAACTTGTCGCACAATAAATAATGATATGTGGACAAGGTTTTAAATGCTTTGGTAAGTGGAAAACTCGACAGTATGACGGTTTTTATATGAATAAAGTAAAAAATAGCTGATTTTTTTATGAAATTAAAATTAAATTAAATAATTTGATACTTGTATTTTCTGTATTTTATAGTGTACAATAAAGAATTAAATATCTATAAAAATCAACCTTTTCAAAGTATATAAATTAATTTTACAAGAAACTTAAAGCTCCGCAAATAAATAATAAGTATTTTGGTTACTTCAAGAACAAACTGCTCTATAAACGGTAAGAAAGAATACAGTCGATGTAAATACGTCACAGCACTAGTGTCGTTGCACTGACGACTGATTTCAGATTCATAAGTGACTTCCAGTATATTTTACTGCACTAGCTTGGACTACTGTTTTTATTAATATACAATATCCAAGTACCGTTTCCTTTAGATACGGCTACCTGGAATTATGTAAAACTATTAAAACACTTTGAAGTGTGGAATCTATTAGAATGTTCTGAAAATCTTTTAACTTTTAGAGTGAGTTATAAATGTCAAAGATTGACTATATAGTCTTTCTCCTTACCACGATCTCTCAAATTATATACAGGTTAGTTAAACAACTCTTCTTTCTAAAGATTTTTGTCGAGTCTGATTTCAGCGATAAAATTATTTAACATTCCACAAAAAAATTAAATATAAAATGTAATCGATTATGACTATCGACAAAAGAGTTGCCCCTCACTAGAGTGTCGTTGCACTACGGTGAGTAATTTCAGTAGCACTACTCCGGTTTATTTTGGTAACGTTTCTCCACCCACACAATTGCGTTACTACTTATGTTTTTAAGTTTACGTGGAGGAAACGTATTTACTATAAGAGAAGTCTTACAAAATCAGGGAAAATAGTAAGAAAACTTTTTACAGACTAAACAATACCAAGTTAAAAGACATTAAAAACAAGATATAATAAGCCCAAGGCTTGGTTCAACGTTGTTATTTTTAATTTTAGTCTTCTAAATCTATGGCTCTACCTACAGGGTCTTGACATTGAAACTACTTAAAAGCGGTTAATTAGATAAGATAAAGACTGTATAAAAAAAAACAATTTTGTAAAACGCGTGCAATTTATAATAGCTTTTGTTTACTAGTATATAGGTGTAGGAACAAAAATCAATGGAAATATTGTTTTTTTAAGAAACTGTTTCTCAAATTTCACAGCTCAAGTATAATATTGTAGAAGTCTTTCGCTCACGCTCGACATTCCGAGATGTCGCCGTAGATTAGTCAGTTTGTGTTGACTAGGTCGTGGCATCACGAGCTTATTCTAGATTTGTTTACCTAAATTTAGATCTATTTTGGCATGCCTCGGTATAAAACAGTTTTGTGTGTTTCGTTTTCGGTAGTAAAATATATGAGTTTTTTAATATTTGTTAACTATTTGTTGTTTTTTTTTAATAAACTTTTATGTATTGCACAGCTGGGCAAAGGTTTTCCCCAATCGATCTATCTGAATTTCGTAAGTGTTTTAATTTATTTACGAGATATTCAATAATCCAATCTGAATTTTATTTCTTGTAAACAATATACATAATTTTTATAATTGAAGTGTTTTAATTGAATTACATGAAAAACAGATGATTGCTTCATAAAGGCTTTAAAAACTGCTCTCATATGAATGTCTGTGTGAGTCCATTTAAAAACAATATATCATTCACCTGTAATTAACATTCTTCTGTGTCAAAAAACTTTGGCAGTTACTTTAATTATCATTTTACAAAATTTAAATACAACCGTCAGTGTCTAGCGTCACCTTTTAAGCACTCCATCCGTCAATTAGCATTAAAAACCCATTTTCAACCTTATCAACTACACGATAAAGCAGAAAATAAAATGAACAATAAATAAGAGATAATTCATTAAAGCACATTAGAATTCCATCCTTAATTCAATGGTAAAGAGTATAAATTCATTTGAATTAACAAAAACGAATGGCTTCTACATTGCATTAATAATGAACAACCTAAATAATACTTTATTTGAATTGAATAGAGTTCACATTCGATTGATAGTTTCATTCAAACTTAGAACGTTTAGTTTGTAAAGCGAAACCGCCAAAATGCATCGGAAGGTCAACGAACCTTGCCAGCCAAGGACAGTGCATTCCATTTTTAAATAGCGCGCCAATAGAAGGCTCACGATCTAAATAGGCCCGCCATCTTGCCATCATTGCGCAGGAATCGCATAATGGCGTCCTTTTTTGACAAAAACATTTTTTTCGACAACAATGCCGTCTTCCACGTATTATTTCGGCATAATTAGGGAGCCGGTAACGAGATTTCGTTGCAAGTTCGTTATAAAATTGTATTAAATTAAAATGGAGTTCTTGTGTTCGATAGGTCCTTGTTCAAAAAGGCGGTTTCTTGGAAATTTTAATTGTAAATTTATGTTATTAGAGTACCCATACCCAATAGGATGTCGATTCTGAAGAAATCTTTCTATTTTCGACCTGTTGCTGGGATGAAAGAACTAGTAAAAAAAAACACAATAATAATACTAATTTATCGAAAAACAATTTTATGTTGCTTCTGTCGATATTAGGTAATTTGGTACCTTTGTCTCAATAGTGAAAGACTTTGGAAGTAATAATAATAATATCTTGGGACAGCTCACACACGGCCATCCGATCCCAAACTAGGCAGAGCCTGTACTATGGCAACCAGACAACCGATAAACAATCATGTATTTCTAAATACATATTATAGATTATTAACACCCAGACACAGAAAAAATGAGCGTGCTCATCACACAAAAATTTGTCATGAACCCACGACCTCCGGCTTAGCAGTTACGGTCACTAACTACTAGACCAACAGGCTCATCAAAGTGTTAATTATAACACGAATTCTTACAATAATATGCTTGATTGAGTATACATCACCTTGAGAATGGCTATATTGTTATTACAACTATTTATTTTTGGAGCCGTCCCTCTTCGGGGCAAACACCTCTTCTTCCTTCCATTTATCACCATTATGAGCTATTGTGATCCAGTTATAGCGATAGAGCTATTTCAGACCTCAATGCCTTTGATAATATGTATCATGAACTATTTTTGATTTCTTTGAAACATCTTATAACAATTATTTTTATGAGTTCATCTGTGTATTTTTTTATTTTACAAAACACATTTTTTTTTACAATTTCAGAAACTAATATCTGTAGTAGCTGAAAATTAATGAAGTTGTTTTCACCTTCTTGGGAAGAATATTTCGGAAGTGAGAGAGGGAATTTGTCTATTATTAAGGTTCTATATGGGATGAGGCCTGAAAAAAGACCAGGATGGGTTCCACTACAAAATCGCTATTAGTCATCCAAAGTTTCAAAACCTCTCCTTTTTTCTTAAAGTTGCTTTTTCCTTATTTGAGGCTTTCAATACATAAGATAGGGCCTTTACACACAAATAACACAAAAGTCCTATTTACACGGTATGAAGGGCAGACGTTCACGGTGCCTGCCCAGCAATTTGTTTCCATGAAGTATTAGCATACCAATTGTGCTGCACTTAATGTTTTAGATCCTTGATAACGTTTTTCTTGGGATGTGAGCTGATCGTGTTTTGGAGAATGGTGATGGAAACCTCATGTCCAAATATCCACTTTTTTCTAATCAAAATTATTCTACTACTATAAACCATGTAACTATGCTAAGTCTAGTGCTAAGTACTAATTATATATAAATATTTATAAGCCCTCAAATTTGCAACGCCTGAAAAAGGGCTGTTAAGCTGTTCATAATTATTAAGAACACCTGTATACCTACCTTAACAAGCAAATAAATATTTTGAGTTTTTGAGTTTTGAGTTTTATTTGGTAAAAGGATTTTTTTCTATGGGCAGTTTTAGTTTCTGTTATTTTATAATTCCTTAACACTAAAATTATGGGAAAAATAAAATGCCACTATGGAGATGGAGAATAATCAAGATTTTAGCTCCTGTTTTTTGTTGTAATATTTTTCCTTAGAATTAAATACATCTAGTATTTTTTTTTAAATTGGTCAGGTAGGAAAAGAGAGATTCTCTTTAAGTTATAAGGACTATGTTACTTAATTATTTTAACTTAGTTTTCGATACTTACGTAAGTCTTATTGGAATGCATCAGGGGCGTGATCAAAGGCGGGCTTGTTTAGCAATGTGACTGTTGCCAATGGGCGCTCGGCAGGGACCTTACTTTCTAAATTATTCCGACTTTCATCACTTAACGGAGTGTAGTTTGTGTTTTGCTAATTTCTAACGTCGCGTCTTACTTTAGGGGTCTAAGAACGGTACTTTGGAGATATGTAGAATGCATCAGAATGTAGAGTTTGAATAATTTTATTTATAACAGATAACGGTTTTTTTAAGCGGCGGTAGCCTAATGGCTTGGGCATCGGATTTGTGGTCATGTGCTCGCAAGTTTGAATCCCACCCATTGCACTACCGATGTGAACCCACTAGTAACACAAGCATTTAGCTTACCACGAGAGTTTAACAAGATAGAAGATTAGAAGAGATAGAAGTTGTTTTTCTTTAACATTATAGAATATTGAAAGTATATTAAGTATTTTTAGAAGAAGCAGATTTGCCTTGGTCATAATATATACTACTTTACCAGAGAGCAAAATGTAAAAACATTTGCAACAGTATTATTACTATAAAAAAAATGTGTTGGTTGGTAAACGAAAAAATATTGGTTAGTTTGCTAACACAAAGTTAAACCAAACACTTAAAAATTCAAAACTAATTTATCTTGTTTCCGTAAAGCCATAAATAAATATCAATACAAAATAAATAAAAATGCGAAGCAGACCATCCATTTTAATCCGTTTTGCGTATACCGACTATTTTTAAACACTGACGTACAAATCTATTTAAACGTTGCAATACACACAAATACACATACATGGAATACTCATACACACATCAAACACATTCATTTGAAATATCGTCCGATGAATGGGTTACGTAGCTCGTAGACACGCTCTATGCTACGATAACTGTAGAGCTACGACGTAGCGTATCTACGATCTAGGCTACGGGGGTTAGACGTAGCGTTTGAGTTTGAAATCAAGCTTAGAGATTTACAAGTTTAGTAGAATAAGAGTAGTTTTTAACTTAATTATAGGAGGTTTAATGTTTTTTTATTTTAATACGGAAGGTGATTTGTATTTAGCAAATACCTCAATGCAACCATTTCTAACCAAAAACATGAAAAACATTTAATTGCTAAATATTTCTTACTAAAACACTAGCTTTAAGCATACTACCACCTCTTTACATTAAGAGACAATAAAGAATTGAGTATTGAGTATTATGATGATGATGAAAATCGTAGTATTTCAAAAACAAAGCTCTTAAAATTCTCTCGAGTCTTTATTTTTCATTAAATAAATAACTAGCAGTAATTTTATCATATGTAATAAGATCAGAAATTATTTCAGTCTATTTTGTCCGAAGTCCCCACTCTTAGTGGTACGACGATCGTGCGTAATCGTGACGTAAGCATGTGCACGCACGTCCCACGCGGCGGCACATGCCCCCTACTACGCCTGCATTTGTGTCTGCGTCTAGCATGACTGTGCTTAGACCCGTTACACCGATTTAGAAATAGATATGGGAAGGGACGTCATCGTTTTGATTAACGAACATTTATAGTACCCTATCTGTAATTATGGCGTTGTTTAAACAACTAATACAACTTTTTCTTATATTAAGTATACTATACATATAAATAGATTTTGTTTTTTTATTGTAGAAATACTAAAATACAAATGGCGGCGATGAGAATGTCTGCAAGCTAATGGCAAAATCGAACGCGAAAATATATTTTTGAATTACTCATTTCTGGGTTAAACTCGACTCTATTTTTTCTGATAAATGTATTTTCTGTATTTTATAGTGTACAATAAAGACCAAGGAGTTAAATATAGAGGAGAGAATAAGTTTATTTTTATTTCTAGTAAAACCTAAAGTGTTCTTTGAAGCCCTTAGAAGATTCTACTAATTGGCTCGCTTCAAAAAATTTTGTACAAAAAAACCCAGTGAAAAACACGCCATTTTCTCTTTATAACGTAAAATTTCATTGCTCACACCTACAGGAAGCAAACACAAAAATAAAGATTTTTTTCTTTAACTACAACTGAATTTCGTTTTCCATTTCCTTAATAAAATAGTTTTCCCCTGTTGGGGTTGGGATTCCTCGGTGACGTGTCTCAAGGGTTGTGAGGAGTGAGTCGTGACGTCACCGCATGCGTGAGGATAGTTACCAGGGTAAGGATTTAATTTGCGTTAAAACTTTTTAACTTGTTACGGTTTTGGTGAAATGTCTAAAACGCATGTGTAATAAATTTGATTAAAATTTAAGGCATTATTTTTTGCAGTAGGTATATAGATTTTATATTTATCTTTTTGTTTACAAGATAGGCGTCAATTTATCCTGTAACTACGTAACCAATTTTTTAACTTTTGGAATTAAACAGAATGGTTTGTTTATTGACTACATCTATGCCCGTGATTAAAGAACCACGTAAAATACTTCTTCTCAATCATTATACCAAAAACTCCTTATAAGGAACGTGCTTAGGATACAAAACAATCACCCTAATCCGGTGAATAAACAAATCTTTCAATCCATCTCTATTGCACTCTTCAAATACGGTCGATGCCGGGAGGCGAGACTAGCGCGCGTATCAGGGTCAAGGTGATGCATTTGTGCAACTTTCGAAACCCCCCTCTTGATGCGCTGTATGCTCCCCCCCCCTGCTACCGTGGCAGTGCATGTTATTTATCCTTGCATGTTATTTATAAGTGTACGGAAGCCTTTAGGTAAAACGATAGTATAATAAATAATGCAATTTTTCATGTGTAAGTAGGTACTAGAATTTTTCAAAGAGTTACAGTAGGTTTAAAATTCTAAGTAAAATTTTTTTTCTAAGTATTTTAGGTCTACCGACGGACATTAAATAATGTATCGATCGGTTATTTTTTTCCTATAATTCAACAACCGCTAAGGAATGTTTTCTTTGATGTTTTTACTTTGATCAGTTCGTATATAATTACATTGTATGCACGAAGAATCAAAACTTAAAAAAAACATAACCTTAATTTCAATAAGTAACGCTTACCATAATCTGGAAATCGATCGATTAAGATCTAAAATAATCCCGCTGTACGAAACTCAAAAATTTTCTTTAAAAAATCTTGATATTTGAATTCTCTAATATAGTGTTCTTACTTGCGATACGGAAAAGCTGCGCAGTGGCAGCCGGCTTACTCACACAGACAACCTTGGCGCAGACATGTTGCTTTCGTTGCAAACAATGCAAGCAAATAAGGCATACGCCGCCGCGCCGTGGAGGCTAACATTAGGGGATTATATCAATAATTTAGCCTATATTATTTACAATATAACTACACAGTACCTAAGTACAGTATTCAAATTCGACGACCTCTGTGGTCGAGTGGCGAACACACCAGTTTTCAAGGTGGAGGTCCCGGGTTCGATTCCCGGACAGGTCAAAGTAGAAAAAAAACTATCTATATTGTCTCGGGTCTGGGTGTTTGTGGTACATTCGTTGTCTCTGATTCCATAACACAGTTTCTTTAGCTACTTACTTTAGATTCGGAACAATGTACTATGTGATGTTATCCATATTAGTTTATTAAGAAAAAAAACTAATAAGTTGTATTACACACATCACACACATTTCTAGTGCTTGCTATTGTCATAGTTTCAATATTCACTATAAAAATAAAAGAAAGAAAATAATCATAAAATAACTGATAGACAAAACAGGCATTTTGACTATAACATTAAAATCCTACGAACCAACAAAAGCTGCGCAGACGCACCCGTTGTTATTCACCGAGACAACCTTGATGCGGACGTATTCCTTTTGTGCTGTAACTGTGCCAATCACCATAGTTATGATAATGTATATACTTAAGTATATATACATCTACCATACTCTTCATTGAAGAAAATATAAGGTTTATAGTAGAGAGTATAGGATATAGAAGGCCTAAGACGAACTTATCTAACTTTGAAAACAACGGTCGAAAAAAACTGAACTCTTTACTACAATTTCTATGCCATTTTTAATTATTTAAAAATCTGTCGTTTTGTTTCGTACTTGTAAAATCGATAACCAACTTAAGCTAATTACATACTTATGATAATTAAGTTAAATTAGATTATAGTTTACTTACAAATCTTAAAATCCATGGTTAAAACTTTTTATTTATTACAGTCCTAATAACAAAGCATATTCTCTAGGCTACGAATGCAATAAATAAAATATAAGTTAGGCGCAGCACGCACTCACACGCACCGGGCAACCCTGGAAACAGGGTTTGATTACGGAAACTGCGTAAGCCCGACATTTTTTGGATTCTTCTTGAATTTTATTTTATAATCTATATACTCCTGTTATATTTTATACAAAATGAAATAATTATTTCAATTTTATTTGTCGTTATTTTTTTATTTATTGGGTAAAACTATTTTACTTCGTTTTTTTGCTGAAAAAGGTGTTTTTGTTACTACTTTACTAAAAGAAAGATAAGATGTGTTTGTAATAAGTCTATTATATATGTAAAATAATTATTATAATACATTATTATTTTTAAAAGGCTTTATTGATCATGTCGCCCTGTAACATCATCATAATAATAAAAGAAGTTTTGAAGATATGCAGCTATCACATCCTTGCAAAATATGATTAATCTGTAACTTTATAATCGTGATGTAAGACTCCAGTTTCTGCTGACACCACAATGTGAACCAGCTTAAATATATTCGTGTATCGATGACCTTAGTTCACTTGTTTTTATTGCAACATACATAAACAATAACTCAACCAATTATTAATCGTTACGTCATTAAATAGTAACTTATAAAAGCTATTGTATGAAAATTTTATGTTTTATAAAAAAATTGTAAGCTGTTGTCCCTGTAATTTCATGCTATTTTTTTATAAAAACGTTGGTTTTACTGTCTATACATTCAATAAAAAGAAAATATTGCACGCATCCACGCATGGAAGCCCCGTGTTAACAATGAAATCAACTTGTATTTAATATGAAGAATACCACTTGCCGTATTATTAATTTAATATGCAAACCCATTTATTATAACATCGAATTAAGGTTGTCTTTATGACACTACTTAACAAGGTGACTCGGCAAATTTTTCTGTCATAAAAAAAAAATACGGAGCGGTCAACCCTATCACTTAGGATTGTGAAAAATAGATGTTTACCGATTCTCAGACCTACCCGATATGCACTCAAAATTTTAAACAAATCGATCCAGCCGTTTCGAAGAAGTTTGGTAATATCGCGACACGAGAATTTATATATTAGAAAGATATACAATAAATAACTAGGTACCTAATTAGTTGAGTTACGATAAATATTTTTGTAATTTATTTGTCTTTCTGCTTAAAAAAATGGTTACTTATTTACTTGTACTAGTTTAACACTTTGATATTTTGTGCAGTACCTACTCAATTATATTGTCCTATCATATTAATGAGAGCTTGTATTAAAACATATGCACTGACATAAAGCAATTCGCAAATTATACTCAACGAATCAATTGACTTCGGCAATCTTCGAGTCGACGGACGCATCCGAACGCATTCGGGAATCTTCGTGCGCACGAGTTGAGCCGAAACAGACAGACAAAATATATTATGATGGGAACACAATAGATTGAATAGTTTTAGAGTAATTTGCAACCAGACATCAGATATGAGGTCACGGCTAGACCTCTTCTAGGAAGATCCTTAAAGAAACATCTTACGTCTTTTTCTTTTTAGGTTTCGTCAGAGATTGTATAGTTTTTAAATAGGTACTGGTTTCGTCTGCCTCGCGTCTGTGTATTATTAATGTATAGACGACCTATACAATGACAACTCTTATAATAAATTATGTAGTGGAAATACACCGATACCTACATCGAACTTTCATTATTTCTATTTTTCATCGATGATCCAACACAAACGAAATGCAATCTTGATTCTTTGAATTAAAGGCGCTTTCAAAGTAAATTTTGTCTTACCCCTGATGCACTTTTTAGACTTAATCTTATGCACGAAAATAATTATATAATTACTTACAAATGTTGAATAATTTTTATTTTTATTTATTATTTTTTATTTAAATAACTAGTATTCTTGTTAACTCGTGCTAAGCTAAATTGCTTGACTTACAAGTAGGTTCACGTCGGTAGTGCAATTTGAAGGATTTGAACCCGCAACAAATGTAATTTTTTTAAATAACATTAAGTTTTAACAATTAACATAGCTAACGATGCACTATTATCCAAATTTAAAGTACATGCAAAATTTTAGTTTACTCGGAAACCGGAAAGTGTATCAAATTTAACTTCCAATTTTAGATACCAGTAGCTACTAAAACTTCAGAAGCTAATAAAAACGTGTCAAATACGTGCATCACGGGCGACATTACCAACACATCTTGAAACGTACTCTCACACTTTTTGTACTAAAACATAGGTCGCAATATACTGGTATTTTAAGTGTCGAAACACAGTGTCATAGATGGAAAACCGTATAAACTAGTTTGACTTGAAACATGCTGTCTTGTTAAATGGTATGGCAGGAAAGATCTTCATAAATTGGTAGTTCTCAACGAGTCTTGGGCTTCCTTTTACGAGCTTGCCTTTTGTTTCCTACATTATTTTGTTCTTTTATTTTCTTTACTATAAGTTAAGGAAAAAGTTCCTTTTAGGATTTTGTGACTTTAAAACAGTACGTGTATAGTTTGTTGCATGAATTCATTGGAATTTGATTTTTACAACATATTGAACCTTTTTCGTAAATTTTTTTGACAAAAATATATTAAGAACCTTATAAATGTAATCAAATTTTCATAATAAACTACCAATAAGATAATAAAAAGTAAAAAAGAATAAAAAATGACTCTCAATTCTAGAGTGACGCTATTCAGACAAGTTGCGCGACTAATCGCCTGTGAATAGCCAGCCTTAAAGGCTTTGTACGAAGGGCATTGAATATGTTAGGACGAGTCCTTTATCCTGTGTCCTTATGAGATGTTTTATAACTTATTTATTTGGCTTGAGATGTAGCGAAAGAAAGAGCAATATTACTAAAGTCACAAGTAATTGCGTTTTTTTTTTGTTACGAGTTTAGTTGCATATTTCGCTGTTTTAAATATAAAATAATCAGTCTAGATTTTATAGATAAATTCAGGCAAATTAATATTTTACACAAGATAATTAACAATTTTCCCCGCTTATTCTGCCTAGCCTTTTGTCACATGGTAAACTTGTCGCGTTAATATATCCAGCGGCTTTACGTGCTTTCCAAAGCACAGGTCTTGGTACGTTACGTTTTACAAACGGTCACCCATCTCTGGAACAACCGCGGCGAGCGCAGCTTAACCTTTACTATCGGTCGAAAAGTACAGCTTATATCTAGCCACGAGCTCTCTTGACAATAACGCCAAATAATTACCTCGCTATATTGCGTGAAATAAGCATATTAATGTTAATAAATATGCTCTATATATTTCTACCTACCTACTCTTTCAACTATTCCGCCGAGATGATATTAATAAATTTTGAGACTTTATATTAAGTTGTCATTCTGCTATGAGGTAATAGCTAAAAAGGAACAGATGTACCTAAATATATTAATAAGGAACATCAATAAAATAAAAACTTTATACAATCAAGAATAGAGTTTAATTTACATTTGTTCATTTGTTGGCATGCACCACTGCACATTTAAAACTATTATCGCTATAAATTGGTGCTCTAAGCTTTGATAAATCATAGTGGAAACATTGGCTAGTTGATACAAACATATAATTTTCATGTAAAAAATGGAAATAAAGTTATAATTTACTTGATATACCTACCTATATTTATTCGTTTTCGGCAATTTCGGCCATGTCTGTACCCGCTTAAATGGAGCCATCGCCATTTCTGTTTTCTTAAAATGCCTCAACTATAGTACCAACACCATACTACATATATTAAAACAGTGGTACTAGATGACAAAAGTACGAAACGCTTGTATGATTAGATTAGGTTTTGTAGAATGACTAGCGTTATTTGGGAAATACTGGCTTGTAGTTGCAGAAAGCTCGAAGAACGCATTGTGAGGTACAAAGAATATTGCTGACGCCTCTTTTTTACAAGCCTGCCTATTATACAGCATAAATACCTACTTACCTAAAAACTTCATTAACATCCTACTAATATTATAAATGTGAAAGTGTGGATGTTTGGATGTTTAGATGTTTGGATGTTTGTTGCTCAATCACGCAAAAACGGCTGAACGGATTTGGATGAAATTTGGCATGCATGTAGCCTTTGACATGGAAAAGAACATAGGCTACCTTTTATCCCGATTCCTTAAGTAGTTCCCGAGTGAAAATTGAAAATGTGGGCACACAGCTTAAAAATTTTTCTCTATTACAGCGCAAGCTATAACACGGGTGAAAATTTTATTCCCATTTTTCATTAATTTTTGACTTTTTATTTCCTTTTGGACCCAATTCTGAAGTCCACGCAGACGAAGTCGCGGGCAAAAGCTAGTTAATTTATAATTTTCGGAGGTTCATGTGATGCCTAGTCTAAACCATAAAATATTCTTTAGAATATACATACATAGAAGAATTATTGTATAACATTCAACCGTCCAATTTCATATCACTCATAGAATGCAACTTTTACACACAGCACATACATCACAACAAGTAATATACAGCACATTTTTTTAAAAGATGGCGCTACTAGCAACTTCCTATTGCAATTCTATTTTATATTCACCAAATGGTATGATTTTAGCGATAATAATATAGGCTAAGCTTTATTGGATAAAATGTGTTAACGTACACTAGAATCTTAATAAAACTACAACAGAATGCAGCAAGACAAATATAAATTTTATATAACAAAATTCTTACGTCTAGGATTAAATTTAGAATCCGTCTTTGACTTTGTCGATGGCATAGAGGAATAGATTGCGATACACACACATACAAACACGGACACATACAGTCACAAACGTAATGGCAACAGAATAGTTTTAGGCAAGCAAACAACTGAATGTCATTTGAAAATCAAAAGTTAATGACACGGCGCATCGCATACGCAGCTCTAAGACTGCAAACTAGTGTGGCCTTTGACCATATAGTGTAGGATTTTAAAGACATAGGAGCAGTGAATGAGGACTGGTAGTAATTTGAACTAATTTTAGTTCTGATGTTAAAGCGATTTTAGAAAGAAACGTCGTATACTTTTTCATTTTAAGTATAATTTATTTTATTATTTCTTGGCTGCGTAAAGTATGATTTTATTTAGAAATAGAAAACAAATGGCTGATAGTCAAAATTTAAGGTACTTAAGAAGTATGATAGATAGGTAAACTAAGAAACAAATTGAAGTTAAAGAAAAAAAGCAATCATTTTTCACTTTTAGTATTTTTGTCTTTCCCCACTAATTTTTTCCTAAATATTTGTACTTACCAGGATTATGTCAAGCTTTCTAATGTAACAACCTAAAGCTATATACCACTGCTCGATAAAAAGCAGTTATAAATGGTTTTTCACCTCTTATAATCATAGTATTACCCATGCAAACAATTATATGCTTGTTGAATTTTTACGTTCTCCAGATAGTTGCTAAGTTCCGCGTTGAATAAATAACTGGTCCTTCGACTATTATGGAGATACTATTAAAAACATCATGAAAATAACAAAAAACGTAATGAGTAACCCGTTTTAAGATGAACTCCTTAAATAACACTTTGCTTGTACAGGCGATCTAAATCCTTTCGATTCACCAGAAAGATGCGAAATTTTTAGTTTTGTTGATTAAAAATGGTGACCAAACAGATTTTTTTTGAAGAAATTTGTTTAGTCAATAAAATCGTAGACCTGTCTAAAATATACCATATTTTAGTCGATGATCCTAATAATATTTAGTAAGAGAATAACAAGAAAAAGGAAATTATATCAAATTAAATGATTAAATAAATATTTACCAAATGCGGAGTCATGTTCCTTACCTGCCTGTATCACCATTTTTTAAACAAATCTTTTTTACAATTTATTTATTATGCCGCATTAAATAGGCCTAAAAACCTAGCAATTGCACGAAATAAACCTCTTAAATAAGATAAAACATCCTTAAATTGTCTCAAATTACAAACCATGGTATAAAGTAATGCATAATACTCATGAAATAGTCAAAATCTGGACGAAAAAATTAAATTTTGAACATAAAGCAACATGGCGGGCCCGCGCGCGCGCACTTCGTAGGCTTCAAAAAAAGAACACACAATCAAGATGGCGGACTTTCTCGGCAGTGCCTAGCATTGCTGACGTCACAACACGACGTGTCCTTGTGACTTTGTCTAGGGATTATTCCCGGTTAAAAAAATATACGATTCCTAAGTTATTTATAAGTGTTTTTATAAGTTTTGTTATTAATAATTTGTTGTACGTGGTGACGAATCGAATTATGATATTTCCTTTGTGATTTTTTATTTTTAAAACGTTGTTTAGTATTAAAATTATTTCGTAGAATTATTTATCGAACGGTGCTATAGTAAATGTGTCATAAAAAATTGGGCATCGAAAAACATAAAAGTAATTATAAAAAATAATGTTAAAAAAATAAAAAAGGTACTTACCGAAAAACAAAAATATGTATAACACAAAAGTCCAATAGATATAAAATAAAAATTCTAAGTTGTAAATAATAAACACAACACGACACTAGGCACTACAGTCTTTTCCAAATATTTTTAATCTTGTTTTTATTAAAAGAATATTAATCCATTATCGATGATGTCTGTAAAATAAAATAGTTTATGAACACAGTGCCCGGCAGCCGCGGTATTTTAGTTCAAAACGCTCGCTAAAAAACTAACAATAAATCTATTAATCTATTAAAAACGAACTATCAAATTCAAACAAGATTCCAAGTGGAGCGAAGCAACGCGTTTCGGGTTCTTTATTCAAAAAATCGCGACGTACTGGCGCGCTATAAAGTTGCAGGAAGAACGCCTTTTCCTAGTGGTGTAGACAAATATTATTTTCAAAAAATTGCCAACGAGCGTTTTGAGCCAAAAAATCTAACCTAACCTAACCCAGGCGGGCGGGCGACTGGCGGGCGCGTAGGGGCCGCATTGCCAAATATTTTTTTTTGCATCTCGGCCGAATTATGCACTTGTATGCGACTTACGTCGTCCCTTCATTGTAGTGGTGCGACATGTACCGATTGGGCATTTTTATGACGTATCCGTGTGTGCGTCACACACACAAGCGCAACCGACGAAATTTTTGTCTGTGAGCGTTCTGAGCCCTTCGATGTGGAGTTTATTTTAAAAATTCGGAGTGTTATGTAAACACGAGAATTTTTTTAGACACTAAAATACTTAGGTGTTGCCTGAGGGGTCGTTGGCCGTGTTTTTCGGGAACTCTGACTAATTTTGCTAAAAGGATCTCTTTCGTACACTCCGGTAGCTGAGGCTGTCGAGGCGATCACACAACTTCGTTTTACGAACACCGCTCGTGTTTCATCGTTTCGGCGCGAACGAATTTTAAACTACGAACGTTTGTTTTCGAAATTTGTTATTAGCCAAATAAACAATTTTATTCATTACGTGATTGGTCGCGCCTGCTTTGGGTGTCGATCACTTATAAGATCCGTTTAAATTGACCAATCGCGGGGCGGTATCTTATCACCTTAAAACGGATTTACTTTCTTTAGAGAAACTTGTACAGCGTCTAATTTTGCATTTTTACTAAAACTTTCACACTCGTATCATTACATTTTAAATAAAGTAGGTCCCAATGGACGTTTGTGCCTGTACAGGCGTTAGATTAGACTGCACCAGACGAGCCGATTAGTTCGCTAGACAAAAAGCTGTTCTAAAAATAACCGATAAATAAAACTCATAGAAATATTTATGAGTATGATATTTTCTTGGAAACTGATTCAGATATTATTATAAGTTATCGTTTGGTCTTAATTCTTTTGTCGTGCACCTATCCTTGTTTATTTTTTAAAACCTTAGTGTTTTAATTTAAAAGATTAAAAATGCGTCTTTATTCTCCTACTACTTATTTTTTGTAGTATAGAAAAAATGAATAAAGCACGAGTTTCTAATCCGAGTTACGTAGTTATTCCTATTATAAAATTTAGCTATATACACTTCCAGAAAAGTTACTTGTAATGTAGATCATCAAACATCAAAATGATTCTTAATCCATCCTTAAATAAAAAATCCCAACCCATTTAAATACTAATCCAACCTAATAACTCTAAGGTAACATAAACAACATCAAACACCCTTTAAAAATCAATTTCTAAAACTAAAAATAATCTACAGACTACAAAAAAACTCGCTTCAAAAAGCCTTCATAAACTAAATCGGATATTGAAGGTGCCTACGTATAGTGTATAAAGGGCATCCGAGCAAAAAAGGACGACAAAGGTCGAATGAGCGATACAGGTGCTCAAAAATAGTAAAAATCCCTTTGAAACTATTCAGTGGGCTTGAGCGCTTAGATATTTATATAGCCTTTTTATTTAGGCTTCATTTTTTACGTTTTTTAAGGATCTTTTGAAGCTAGGAACTAGTTAGTGTAGGATGCTTCGTTGGATTTGTGGTTGGAAGACTCTATTTTGTGGTTTTAGATTCGTTACGTATCAAAATATTTATCAAACTCTGCAAGCAAAATTCTATTTTATTGATTTCAGAATATTCACACGAGCAATTTTTATTTTTGAGATGCTTTCTTTTCGATCTATAGACAAGTATGATATTTTACAATGGACACCTGCCTGCCCTTTGTATTCATTCCAAATATATTATAATATCCAACAGAGTCATTACGCGTAATTAATTATCAAACCGAGGAAGTATTTCAACAAAAAATAAATATTTTTAATGTACTTCCTCTGTTTACTAAACTGCAAAAATCACTATCAAAAGTCCATAAACATGAAAAATGTAATAAAACTGAACACAGCATAGCTTCCTGCAGTATTGCGATAAATGCATGGTGCGCAGGCGCATTAGATCGATAGCCCGGGTTGCCGGCCTGTCGCCCTTGTTAGACAAAGGACGAATCGACTAATACTGATACGGGACCCAGAGTAGTATACAGATGTGACATTACGTTTTAAATAAAACTTAATTGAATGCCATATAATCTTAAGACTCAAGGAGAGCATTCATTCCAATATTATAAAAAGAACATTTTTAATTTGTGAAATGGTTGATTTTCGATCAACAAAACATACTTTCGGAACTTGAACTTATCATTTATTTCTGGAATTTATCTACTATCTATTTGACTAATATTATCTAAAGGTAAAGCAGAATCAAGACAGACTTATATAATATATCTTTTCGTAGCGAATGGATAGCCAATCGGAGTGATAGAAAACTTCTATTCAAACTGTAGAATACATATAATTCGATCAAAACGAAGAATCAAACCTACGAGTATTTTACGAGACCATTCACACTATGATTTACACCATATCGATAAACCTTTTTTCAAATATCTAAATATATTTTTCCTTATTTTTACGGGTCAAAGACTCTAGCTAAAGATAGCGAGAGGAAAAGGCGGCAATTCATTCAGCTTCAAAAAGTTTACTTTGACATATCTAACAGTTCATACATAATTTGTAAAAGTATCTTTTTACAGTACTTCGGTATTTTTTGTTGTTAGGTTGTTTGAGTTTATAATATCGGCCTATTAATATCCCACTGCTGGGGACAGACCTCTTCTTGCGAAGAAAGGAACGAGCATTGATCACCGCGCTGGCTTACGACGTGTTGGCGATATCAGATTCAAATATTTCGGAATCCAGGTGTCGTCACGACGTTTTTCTTTACCGCTGTTGTTTGTTTGGGTTTATTTAGCATTCAGCGTAGCCCTGGTCTAGATACTGTACAAGGATGAAACAAGTACCCTGAAGGTTGTAACCAGTTAGAATTCGGGTCCAAAAACATGGTTCACGTAGTAACTACCCGTATTTAAACAGCCCCCTTAGACAAGGTACATTTCTACAATCGTTATCGCTGATCGAATCGCTCAAATGTATGAAAGTGACAAGTCACGTGACTTATCGAGGAGAAATGTTATTTCCATACATATAATGTCATTTATAATGCGATTTCTATCATCGTTAACGCTTGTAAGGGGCAGGGCATTTTTTTTTATTATAACAATTAAATAGATCCTTTACATCTGCAGGTACCAAAAAAATGTCGCATCTGCGAAAACTCTCAAAAATATATAGTCTTGGTGTGTTACGCACACATGCACGGCTGCGTCTGCGCCGATCGTAGACCGCCTTTTGTTTTTGGAACGCATGGCCCAAAGGATTAAAGGTTTTTGTTGCCATAAAATGTAAATTTTTCTACTTAACTTTATATTCAAGTAGATATTTGTGTTTGCAATACGTTTTTTAATGAGATAATGTTAACACATTTTGATAGCATTCGAACCATTTTAGTCCTTTAGATTAAACAAAGGATTTTTTTAATCTAAAGGATTTATTCCAGAAAGTTATAAATCATCAAGCGTTTATTTTTCGTCGTTATAATCAGAGGTAAGTTTGTAATAGAAATTAATATTATTATGGTTAAATGTTTTCAACGAAATTGTTATTGCTTGGAAGTAAATTCATTTTTCTATCGTATGTGATTAGAGTAAATAAGGTAGTCATATTACTTCTAGAGAAATATAAACTTCTTCAATATTAATTTATTCCACATAAAGCAGGTTACATGAGGCCTTACTTACAAACATTGATCAGTCTATTTTTACTTAGGTAGACATTTTGCGACTCTAGGCACTATAATATCTTGCTCAATAATTACAAGGGCAAAAACAAACTCTACATAATAAAAAAAATATTACACTTTTGCCAGATCTAAGCTGAGATTGTCATAGACAGTAAAAAATATTATGCGGATTATTTTTTTTCTATGTCCGGTTTATAGATATTGAAGAAATATTAGACAGGTATAATATTTACTCAGATACAGCGAATTTAAGTTAAGGAGTGAGGGCTCGCCACGACACTTATGGCTACTATTTTCACCAACTTCTAACGTCACAAGCCCCACTCTAAAACTAAAACGCGCCTTATCTGTATCAAATTTAATTATTGGAAAAAAAAAATTTAAAAAAATGTAAACTTGTGGATACAAGTTTTTACTTACATAGGCTGCAGCTGAATGTATAAATTTTTATTTTCTCTTTATGTATGTGTAAGTGAAGTTCCTGAAAAACTATTTTTGATCTTCATTTGAATACCATGAAAAACAAAGAAAACTTCTAAAACATGGAAGATTCTCTAAGTAAAAGGCGTAGTATTTTTTTATTGAGATTGGTTATCTATACCTTTAAACTGTTTAACAAGGAGAATTCTGTAATATTCAGATCATTGACAGTCGCTAAGCCATTGAAACTATGACAACTGGTCGTAATATGGGATACTGCGTTACCCGGTGAAATGGGTTGTAGAGGTCAAATAGGCAGTCGTTCCTTGATATCCATAAAGCATAGGACACCATACAAGGAGCAAAAGGTATAATCTTAAACCAGCAGTTTTTTTTTTTTTTTAAAGATTACTAGCAATGTGGATCGCACATTACTAGTAATCTCGTCAACCCCTCGTGCTAAGCTAAGATGCTTGTGTTACGAGTGGGTTCACGTCGGTAGTGTAATGGGTGGGATTCGAACCCGCAACCATATGATCGCAAGTCCGACGCCCTAGCCATTAGGCTTCCGCCGCTTTAAAATGTTAGCTAGCAATAATCTATTCATATCCGGACCTACGACAACATTGCTCTTCTAGACTCTATCAACCTTGACTGTACCGGCCACACTATAAAATAGTTACGTCTCTTCTCTATCATGACCTACACCAATATCTATTAGTCTAGCTCTGACCTAGAAAGGTTACTGACTCTACCTAACTAGCTGTGACCTAGAAAGGTCACCGACTCTATCTAACGCTAGGTATTACGTGTACAGTAACCGTCGCCGCGTCGTTAGAATTATAATTAAAGTGTTCTGCTGGCCGTCGACTTGCTAATTGAAATTTATTTGTCTGTTTTTTTGTGTTTTGACAGTTTACTTAAAAATTCTTGCTCTACAAAAACATGGAAATCATTTTTAGAAATCTATTTTGTGGTAATATTATAGAAAATTGTCCGGTAAATACATTTATAAACAGAAAACGGTAGCAGTTTTTATTTATGAAAAACATTTTCATTACTAATAACAAGTATTTTTTGCTGTAAAGCAAGGTTTTTACGATTTTAAAGAAACTTACTCATAATATATTATTTGACCTAGTATTTTCATCTAGAAATAAACCGTGCCTAACTATATTCTGTAGATTCTTGGAACCCTAAACACAATTTTCTTTATAACTTTTCTCAAGGCTACAACCATTGACCGATCTATAAAGGTCCTTAACATACACAATATTTGGACGTACTTTTAGTAACTACCTATCCAAATATCACAAAATAACTCATCTTCACGCATAGAATCAACTCTATCAAAAATATAGAGTCAATAAAACAAATGTATCCGTTTATTTGACCTACACTAACATTGTTTCTATTCGGCTTCTAACCTTGAGCGGCGGTCGCTGACTCTACATGACGTCACCAACTAGTCACTTAGAGTTATGCATTCTTAGAATTAGCGACCGACACGTAGATTGTGGTAGGTAAGGACTCTATATTTAGTTGTTTGTTTTTAATGATTTGGCAACGTGAATTTTATTGAAGATTACATGATTACTCGTACATGCTAGAAAACTCTGTGAGCTGTTTTATTTTAAAAGAAAAACTTGCTCGCAGCTTATATTTATTTGTTTAATGGGGTCATGTACCTGATGCCATTATGCGTTGATTTTCTTTAATAGTCGTACTGGCGCTACGGATATTTTTGACGTCTACGCTAGTTTGCGAGTTCAATTCCATTGAAAGTGACGTATGACTTGCAAACATTCTTCTGGAAAAGTTATTTTTTACTGTATTGTGCATTTATGTAGATCAAACCCTAAGTTAAATAATATTATCTGTTGAAAAAAGAAACGAAAAATACTTTATTTCTAAATTCTAAATTAGGTTAGTAGGTGGGTGTTAGATATTAAGTAGTCAGATTTCAGCGTAGGTCTAACAAACAAATATCGTAAACTTGATCCATTGTCTCTAACAACTAACCTTGATTGGACAATGAACCCTACGTGACCTTCAAGATGTCTCTCACTAATGTATAATGGGATGATTAAAATTAAACAAACATTACATTTACTAGTGTTTTAAATATTATTAAGATAAGTAGTTAATATTGTGAGAAAGTTATCTTGATTATCCTAGTTGAAGGATGAGTCCATCCCCTCATTATAAAGCTTCCCGTGATAAGAAATAATTAGCAATCCAATCATTTGCATTAGGGTGTGTGTCTTTTTTAATACGAGTATTTATTTATAATTATAATATAAAACTAAAATAAACCCTAAAAGTCTGTTATCTCAAATATAAATTGATAGATTTTGCATTTCCGCGAAACAAAAGGTCATAGTTTAAAAAAAAATATCCAACAACATTGATCCGACAACTTTTATAAATAATGTACTTCATTCGAATAACATCAAAGATGGTTTTCTCCAATTAGAGTGATAAGCGTAACTCAGTATTGTACGTACAGTCAACATATTAACTGAACTATTTCTTCAATTTAAACAGAGCATATTTATTAAGTTTTTAGTTAAGAAAATATCTATATTACTCATACTTCTATTAGATGTTATACATTTTTTATAATATTTCAAGAAAATATTAAATCATAATTTATTTATCTGACTTTAAAACTCTTTTGCTAACCATACAAATGTCACGGTCATTCATTGTCAAGTAGAGTCGACTCTACTAACATAATGATACAACACATTGATACAAAACGAATAAATTGGCTCTATGTAGAGCGAACAATAGTTGACCGGGTAGGCGTAGGAGCAACGTGAACGACTCTACCCAAGGTCAGGATCACCAGGGTCAAGGTCAGGAGGAAACTTCCATGACAGGTCATTATTTATGTTTGCTCGTTTACAGGAAAACTATACTCTATATTAAGGATATAAAATCTGGTGAAGCAGAAAAATCCAAAGCTCGCGCTGACGGCGGAAACTCTTTAAAGAAATAAGTAAGGAATGAAGAAAAAGTTTCACAGCGAATTATCTTCACATAGAACATTTTTTTAAATAAATCCCTACCAATACACCATCATTTGTTTATTTGCAGTTCGATTTATTTGAATAATAAAAGGTATACCTTGTTCTACTTGTTCTCACTAATCACTGCTAATGAGACACAATTGATTTTCTATTGTAATGCGGCGACTGGTCGCCGATCGGAGACGAATAGGAAGGTTCATGGCACTGTAGGCATTCGCTTAGTACTATGGTATTCAGCTATTTCCCGCAAGATGGAAAACGGGCCTAACAAATTGGAAATAAGGATAAGTATAACAAAAAGGATATTTAAGGGATATAGATCTATAATCTAGATATTGTCAAAGTGTTGTGAGTATGTCAGGGCAGCTGGAACCTTGAATAATCGTCGACGCAAATTTATAACAAAGTTTCTGAAAAAAGTTCTCAGTTGTCAAAAAGTTGACATCTTGCAAAAATACTTTATCGCAAAGAAATAATAATTTAAATATTGCTGTTTATCTTTTCTATAATTATTTAATTTGTTACACTACGTTATAATTATACTACAAGACCTATATTAACGTCTGCAGACCACTCACTAAACATGGCAATGGCCTCGCCAAGGCTAACATTATATATGTTAAATTAGTCAACACTCAAACAAACAGACTACTTTATAACACTTTAGGTGTTACACACAACACATATAAAGTATATAAAGAATTTAAACATGATGTATTCACACATATAGATCGGCAAAACTCTATCTTATATCCTATCGAAAAAATTTCATTAGATTACAGTTAATTTGTAAGTTTATATTTTTTTATTGCTAAATAGACGAGAAAATAAAGCCGTTGAGTTTAGTCAGGTTCTCAGTAAAAAAGCTAGGATCTCTTCTTTATGTGCTTCTCAGGCTAGCGAAGGTTGGCAGCATACATAACAAGACCTATCTCTTATCAGACGAAAGGTTTTCGCAACTCCTTCTCGTTCCCGGATATTTCTCAGCCTAAAGAAACATGTTTACAGACCTTTTTAATTTCACTTAGGGCTGTAATTTCCATCGTAAGATAACATTATTCATGGTATGTATAAATTTGAAATGTTGACAGTTGTTTTATACAAAAACTGTCAAATGTCAACTTTATTCCTCGAATAAAAATAATCTCACGACGGAAAAATCAGCTCTTATAAAGTCCGCTATATTTGCAGTCATAAAGATGACAATAAATCTAAAATATAAGTTTGATCAGATAAATCTCCATTCTCACCTATTTCAGATCTTGTGGGATGACGTCATGTGAAGCGGATGGCTCAAATGTGGGAGCCCTTTAAAATGGCGCGGATGTGTCAATGGCCGCAAGCGTGAAGGTTATAGCATTAGGTCGCTAGATCACTCACATTAGATCATGTATTCTTGTGGATTAATATTATTAAGTCTGATTAGATTTATAGGAATAAATTGTTAAACAGACTAGATTATTTTTTTATGTTTGTCTCTACATCTGTTTGTGAATGAATTAAAAAAATGTTTTGACAGCTAATTATTTACCTATAGGTTATTAAAATATTTCTCAGGTTGTAATTGTCTCCGAACTGACGATTTAGAAGCTCAAATTTAGAAAAATTTAGAGGCAAAAGGAAATATAAATATGAAGGTTTAAAAACCAATTGAACCACGACAAATGACAATTGGTACAGTCAACAGCGAAAGTAGTTGATCAAAATCAGAATTTCAATACTAATTAACAGAGTTTACGTTAGAACTGTGTGGCGTCGAAGTGATTCAACGTATGTGATTGTAAATTATACCAAACATTTCCTACTATTAAAGTTGCCATATATTCGTGATCAGTTTTGACTCCAAAAGTTATAAACTCAATTCATCATCTACTTTTGACTGTATACCTCTACTGGTGCATCTATTACAGAGTATTGGTAATGTTGTCTGAGCATTCCTCAGATATTAATTTGAGTCCTGTAGAAGTGTCTTAATATTTTGCTTGTTTCAAAATAACCATCGCTCACTACGACCACATTTTAATAGTAGAATAAAATGCAAATAATACTGACGTCTGGACGAGATTCATGACTCGTTCACTCCCGGCAGGTGCAACAATACTAGTTTGGCACACGCCGCCCTACACTTTTATAAGCTGTAACATTATTCACGATAATAAAGCCTTGTGTGAATTAACACGGTTCTGAATTCCATTATTTTACCCCTTCAATTAAATATTTTTTATAAATTTAAATTACCGAATAAGTGCACACACTTTCAACGCAGACACACAACGTCGCAAGTGTGTGCACGCGTAAAAAGATATACAAACCAAAATTTGATTAATTTATAATCTTGGTTTACAAAATCATTAGATTCCTTTACCAAACGGTGAATAGGTAAGAAATAATAGAATAGTGGAAATATGGCTTAGTAGTAGTAGTTTACAGCCATAGAAAGCCTTACAAGGTGTTAACTACATCTATTTTTAAATAACTCTAAATTATTAGCTGAAAATAAAGCAAGCAAAATAGCAATGCAAAATTATTCTTCTGCCTAAGTTTTTCCTAAGCTATGCTGGGGTTGGCTTCCGATCTTACAGTATTAAACGAAATATTACATTTTACATCAAGCGACTGCTTAAAATGCAATTTTAATGGTAATTAAATATTCCTTCCCTATTCCAATAATTTGTATTGTTCAAGCATTAATATGTAGACTAATACAGTACGCTATCTATATATATTGCACTGTGCGCCGCTAGTGTAATGTCATCAAATTAATTTCAAGGTCAGACACTAGTTGGCGTGGTCCGGACGTTGTGATAGGTCGGGACTAGACCTGACTCATGCAGACGTGATCTAGTTCGTATTAGGTATGGTCAGCAAAACAGATACAATACTTTGATTGACTATCCTAAACTAGGGAGCTAGACAAAACAAAGCCGTATGAATATCTACGATTGCCTCTGCCTTCGTAAGTATTATTTTTATTTTGCAATTTGTAAAAGATGAAATTCTAGCGTGAACGGGATGGATATAGGGAAAGGGAGCGACTAAGAAGCGAATGGATGATTCTTGTGAGATGACATCAGATAGAGAAATATGAAACAGAGATGTGATGAGCAGACACTAAACGAAGTAGGGATAAGGAAGATGATAATATATTCTAGCTTAACTGGAAAATAGATACAGTAGAATAAAAAATATTCACGAACACTTATTCAATAATATATTTCTTAACTAGTCACTATTATATTTAAAAAAAATACCGGTAATCTAATGAAAAATGTATTAACATACATATTATACCTAAACATATTTTACAAATCCTTTCAATTGCCATATGTCAAGAATAATCTAGATAAACAATCTCGTTTTCTCTCCTTCTAAAGTAAAAATTTAAAGTCCTTAGTTTCAATACAATTTTAAATAAAAGTTTTATTACGGCCAACCCAAAATAATTTTACTATTTTTTAATATACAAACAGAAGTCAATTTAAACCGTACAGTAACCACTGTATCGGTAATAATGTTTAGAGTGAATGAATTCTATCTGTCAAGGTTACAACCAGCGGCCATTGTCATAACTACGTGTATACATTAGATGCAATAGTTTCACGTCATAGCAATGTGCATATATACATGTTTGGTATGTACAAAAAAATCCGGTTAATACTAGTATTTGTTGTAAACAGTTTCATACTTACTGTTTTTTAGATTTGAATCTAGTGATTATCCTTATGTGTGGTGCTATAAGACCATTTTAAGGGAGTTTCTTGCTGGTTGTACTCCATAGGAATTAATTTAAAGCGCCTATTTTAGGTTTACTAGAAATAAAAATAAAAACCATTTGATTTTGTAGTTTTTACCAAAGGTCTTGTTTACAGATTTCACAAACATTTTCACTACGATAAAACAAACGGTAACAATGACAGAACAGGCAATTATTAAGTAACGCAGTATTATCTTGGAATGCAACAATCAGTTAAAAAACGATATACTAAGTATATTTTAAATTTTCGCCTCAAATCGCAATAAAAACCATACCTACCTAACACAGATAATCATCTACGCGCCAAAACTTCAAAACACAAAACACATTGCTGACGTACTTTGAACCCTGAAAAAAACATCTCAAATAAAAGAAAAACGTCAAGAAACACGTCATTAGATGGATTTTTCCGATACAGCAAAAACTGCGGCCACTAGACCAAAACAGTGCATGATGCAGGCGTCTCAAGTAGGTACAAATGTAGGTATTCAGACGCAACCTTGGCAGTGCTGTCGAACTCTCGCCTTGGCGAGAGACACTATAAATGTATTAAAAAGAAGTTTTAGTTCTAACAAAGATATATAATATATAAAATATAAAATATATTTATTTTCTCATCACAATAGTTTCCTTAATGCTATTCGTGTTACAATAATTGTGCCAGATCAATAGGTAACTTTGTGAGAGACTGGTGCCTGAAGTAGGTTTGTGCAACAGCACAAACTGTATTACAGGTCACCAGGGCCCTCCCGCAGTTAATCCATGAAAAAAACATTGATTAAACACGTGAGTTAGGATAAACTTATGCAAATGAATAATAAGAACTTACTATTAAAGAAAGACAAACATTTTAGGAAATACCAGAAGGTTTGACAAATACCTGTAAGTGTGAGCAAAATCGTTTGTGATGATAGATGAGAATTCAAGGGTAAATTGACGCGGAATAAGAAAGTGATTTTTATTAAAAAATATTGATATGCTCTTAAAAAAAGGGGGGAATAACAGAAAGAAACATGTACGAGTGTGATGTGATGTGAACGAAATATATATGCAGAGGCTATCAGTACCTACTGTTTAATTGAATATTTTTTGTCGCTTTGAATTTTAAAATCGATTACAAAAGTTCATTTCCAAGAAAGTTAAGAAGTTAATTTTCTATCAGTACCTTTTTTATCAGGGTGAATAGTTTGTGATTTTGACCCACGCTGAGGACAAGGAACACTATAAACACCCCGATCCCTTCCTTGCTTTAGCCGGAGCCGTGAGAGCTCTGGCAGGACTCGGTCCTCAGAGGAACCCTTCAAATATCCTCCCCTTAGTTTTTCCCAGGTCGAACGCGTAGGTCTTCGCATTCTTAACATCCGTGGCCTGTCAGCTGATCGGGTGAGGCTTGCCATCATCGTTAATCGCAGGACTGACCTTAAGGCGGTCTGAGCTATCACAAACAATACTTACATGATTATTGATTAGCGTTTGTTTCTTCTATATAAGAAGTAAATTAAGAAGTCATAAGCCGATAGTACCATCTAATTAGACTTAAAAAAGTTTAATAAAACATTAGCACGTATTTTTCTTTTCTTTTACATTAGTAGGTAAACAAGAGAATCGGAATTAATGCCACGTGACACTTCTAGCTAAAATGTTGACCTCAACGTGACTTCCTGGTGAAAGTTGACGTCACAAATTGACGTCGCTTTGAATTTGCCTATTTTTATTGATTTGAAAGGAAAAAAAAACTTACCTACCTATTCACTACTTTTTATCATCTAACTGATGGTTTTCCATTCCAGTCACTATACCTCACAGAGTCGTGGTGGCTTAGCGGTTTAATGACCGGATTTCCACATGATTACAGGTTCGAACCTAGGCAAGTACCCATTTGACTTTTTCATAGTTATATGTACTTTCTTAATCATTCTAAGACATTGACAAACAGTGAAGGAACTAATCGTGAGGAAACCTGGATCGCGATGAACAAGCGTGAAGATCAATGCTTATTCCTTCTCTGTATAGTAACTTCAGTACTTTTGTAACGTTTTAGACACTCGTGCTTCACTATTCTGAACCTTCTGCTTATTTATATTTTGCGCAGCGACGCACTAAATTTGCTCATATTAGTTGCAAACGTTGGGTTATTGCTTGTATTTATTTTAGCTTTAATGGTGGGTTGTTTATTTTGGTACGATTTGTAAATCAGGTAGATTTTGAGTGCCGCTCAACATATGGTACGATACTATGTGTTACTAATATTTACTACGCATTTCTAAGATATTTGGGCAATCATTTCACCTTGAAAAAATTCCAAATGATTTTGAAAAGGGGAAACTTAATTTCCATACATGAAAAAATAAGTCATCATCAAATCACAGTGTGTCTATAGAGGTATGTATGATAACTAAGGGGAAATTTTTCCTATTTTTGTAGTAGTCTGTCAACAAAACAAGTCCAACATTTGAACAAAATCTTCCCCTAAGTTACATACCTCTATGAAGACACTGCAAAATAGGCAATAAAAATAGAACACACAATAAGGAAAACGGATACAAAAACCTTAAGATTAACTTCCTCGGGTCCTTTAATAACACATCCCACCTTAAACCATTAATACCTACAAAAAATAGGTGTAAACCGAACCGTATCTTTGAATTATGTTAACAACTAAACGAAAATTAACATAAGTTCTCTCCTTGAACCTAAGACGCAGTACATTGCTCCCCGACTCCACTTGTGTTGCCACAAAACACTGCTTTGCAATTCTATTCCTTGTTAGGTTGTAGGTGAAAGATTTTATTATTGTCGAGTTTTTTTGTTAGTTTTTTACCTACAGAGCTTATTGCGCAGTTTAAAGAAGATAAAGACAATCAACTATATATGTATATTATTATGTGTAAATGAAAAAATTATTTTGTCTGTTTGAAAACATTATACTATTTGTAACACACCGAGACCCCTCCTTAAGCCGTTGGTCGCGACTGTCATACAGTATTCTTTGACAGTCGTTATGTCATAACAATGCTGACAACCAGTCTTACTATGGGATACTGTAGTATGTGGAGATCATATAGATAGCAGTCGCTCCATGTAAAATACGGTATTCAGCTAAATCTGGTAAGACTAGAAGCCGACCCCAACATAGCGTGTGACAAGACTAGGCAGATAATGATGATGATGTTTTGAAATCTAATACAGGCAATGAGTAACAAAAATCATAGCCCCATGATAACATCTTACACGAAAAAACTAAAAAAAACCGCATTATAATATAGATCTCATAACATCGTCTGTTACGATTTGACCAAGAAGCAAAAAGTTCAATCGAGTTAACTTATATTACTGTTTCTATATCATACATACTTTTGGGTTATTTAAAAAATCCTCTTCCCACTTAAACCAATCAATGAAATTGATTTACCTCTATCGCTGCAGAAAACATAAGTATTTCAAAACGTGACCTCACCCAACCCTACCCATCCGTAGAAGGCAACAAGTTGAATGATAAACTAAAAATTCAACTATTCAACATTCCAATCCCCGCCGGCCTCACACGTCTATACTCCTATATATTTTCCTCGCATCGTATATAAGCCACACATACATATAAAATTGCATTAGTTCATTAAACTGCAGTAGATAATAAACACATAGGTATGTTGCTTGAACTCATCTCTACTGGCAGTGCAGTTCATATACTGAAAGACAAAAAAACTGACCAACAATAAAATACAAAAATAGTCTACCAGTACAAAAAAAATCAACCTTCCACCCAGCCATTTATTTTTAGCCAATATAGTTAGAATTCGAATTATTCCGATGTAAGGGGAAGGTTTCTTCTTTAAAAAAGAGGAATTTAATAATTGATCAGAATGTGAAATGTGAAATCATGTACTTTACCAATTTCCCATCTAATGTACATAGACAGGTCTGTATCGTAAGCTTATCTTCTTCTTCTTCCTGCCCTCTTCATATGGGGTCGGCGCAATGCGTATTTTCCTTCCATTCCTCTCTATTAAGCTTATCTATTATTAAAAATTGAGGCAAAAGAGGACCGGTAATTCGGACTAACGAGTACTAAGGTTAAGTGATATGTCGTTGGAGGATTTTTCAGGCTCTACGATTTTTTCTATGGCGGCAAGTATCCCCTGGGATAAAAGATATGGACAAAAAAAAACAAGTTATTACAAACTTTTTATAATTTGTAATTGTATTGGACTGAATTTAAATGTTTAATTTATATTTAATAAATAAATAGGTTGTGTTAAATGAAATAATAAAATTGTTGAACCTTTTCTTCATGATATTATGACCTTTGAAAATAATAAAAATTATTATCACCCTATTATGAGTACAAAAAACTAAGTTACTTTAAATACCATAAACACCCCTATGGCTCTAATTGATTTTAACAGTTCTACAATCTAGAAAATAAACCCATTGTTAGTAAATAGGGTTTAACTGCAATAGACTAAGTGGCAATACGTCTAGCCCGCATGCCCAGCCCTTGTGCTAATTGTACCAATTTAAATTAAAAAGACAAACTACAGCAAGAGTATTAAGTGTACTTTTTAAACTAAAGAAAATATTGCCTAGCCATGTTTCAAATGATACTAGGCATTTCTAATCATTTATTTCACTTTTGACATATACACGCATATGAATTATTACATTAAAAAAAATAAAAACCATAGTGTAAAATTCCAAGTTTCTTTATTTTATTAATAGTGACTATAACCAAAATTGTAGATTGAGAGTTATTTTTTTATACAGATAGGTAGTATTTTATAAGTTTCAACTTGAATATTATTATTTAGTAGTCAAATAAAATGACAAAAATAGTTTCAAATTATTTTCAAATATTTTTGAGTTAAAAAATTAATATTGTTAAAACTTCTTAATATATAGAATCAATTGTTTTTATAAATCGAGTCATTTGAATAAATGGTCGGAAAGAATAAAATAGTTTCGAGTATATTATCTATTTAGATCTTGCTAATTGGTTATTTACTAAAGATTCTATGAGAGCAAATAAAATTAAATTTAAGAAAGAAAAGAAGCCTTTTGGGCGGCTGCAGAACTAATATCTGCCCAATGCTCTTAAAAAATAGGCCACAGCATATAATGCCAATTTTATTAACACCCAACATTACGTTATTTCTTTCAGTATTATATTATTGCAATGCACTATAAATTATGTCAAAAAATAAAGTTTAGTCGAAATTACAAAAAAAAAAATAAGTTGCGAAAATTCGTGAGCGTGAGGAGGTGCCAATTCTGTGGCCGACATTGTAATCCTCGCCGCACTGAACATTTGCCAAATATTTTTTTCTAAATATGTAACCGACAGTTCGTTAACCCCGACCGCCATTATCGGGCTGGCCGGACGAGTGTTTTAGATCGGCGCAAGCGCATCGTTGTGTGCATTTACGACTACCATTATAAATTTGAATGTGTGCGATTTTTTATGGGCCAGCATATATTTTTTAGATTCGGATAGATGACGTCATTTTGAACTGTGGGACAAAATAGCTTTGGTTTGGAGGTCATTTGGGAGGTATTATTATTGTCATTTATTGCAACCAACTAGGATCACAAAATTACCTTATATTCACATTAAATATAAATATTATCATGTTAGTATTGCGATGTTTACTATGAGATGGAAACAAAAAAAATCGTAGACGTTTTCTCGGAAAATTATCAGATTTATAATTGTTTTTTCGGCTATTGTTAAGGTATGGAATAGTTTTACTGTTCGGATGTACCGGAAAACACGCGAATTTTTCAATGTATTTTCAATGACATTCACTAATTTATTGAGATAAGAATGGTTAGATATTGATAATAGTAGGACATTATTAGCGAAATACGATTTAGGTAACTTGTTTTCTTTTATAATTCTCAGCGTTGTCAAATGTCATTTTTGCGAAATGCTATTTAATTAATCTATTATTTTATGATTCTCAGTGTTGTCACATAGAGACAACACAGTACTAAAAATCTGATTCCTGATTGAAACTGAAGGACATCGTTTATTGGCTCACTTACGACCAAATAGCTATTTGAAGCTCCAAAAATAGCGATGAGCAACAAAGAAATCAAGCACATCGCGAGTTCAATCACCTTTAGTTTAAAATGGAAAATTTTTCTACTGCGCCACATGCAATGTACTTTAAACTATGACGCACACATGATTTTTTAACACAAAGTGCACTTACTAGATTTGTGAGACCAAGCACTAAGAAGAGTGTTTGTATTAGTGTGTAAAAATATTTTTTTGGTGATAATTGTAATGACAGGTAATTTTATTGATGAATTATAATTTTTATTAGGATTCATCATTGTTGTTAGTAAAAAGAACTTGAAACTATATAAGTAGTAATTAAATGGTTAAATAAATCATTTTTCTTAAGACATAAATCTTTTTCTTGTTAGAAATCGTTGAACCATCATGATTAGGTACCAAAGGATTTGGGAAATTCACAGAAAACAAAATTTGTGAAAATTTCATTGTTCAATTCGATATCGACACTAAAAATAATATGAATATAGACAACATCACTTAAATTGCTCCGAATTAGATTCGGAGCAATTTATGTATGCAGTAAGCGAAGCATTTGTGTTATGGAATCAGGGATAACGAAGGTACCACAATCACCCAGACCCGGGACAATAGAAAGAAAGAAACTGCATTTATTCGCGCCACATGCGACGCATAAATAAAAACTAACTTAAACAATTATTTCTAAAATATTAGGGGAAATGGGCGTCACATCTGTGGAAAAGTGGTTTCGTCTTGAACCGTCCGGGGATCAAACCCGGGACCTCAGAGCTGGCGACACCTTGAAAACCGTTGTGGACGCTACTCGACCACGGAGGTCGTCTAGACACTAGCCGGAACCTTTTTCTACCGATTGCAAGTTTTGCCAGATTTGAAATTAAACCTAAATTTTCATTTCCATAACCCAGTCATTAACCATATTCATACAATTCAATCAAATTTCTAAATCCCTCTATTATACAACTATTTTTAGGGACACAAACATTAAAACATCATTTAATGTCCATCCCTTTACCGTAAACAACGTAATATAAACCCATCCTCCCCTCAATAGCCACCCTACCACCATACTACATAATAACAATGTGTAGTAACATCACTATTTCCGGCACCGTCTAGACACGACCCTTGAGGGGTCAAGTGCGGTCAAATAGATATGCGAAACTATGAGCCAGTTTGTTACTTATTAAGATAGATGAGGATAGATACAATTATTATTAAAAGTGCAGCTGTATGTTAATAAAAGTGATTATATGCTTATTTTTTTATTTTCATTATTCGTATTAGAAACCCAAAAAAATATGGTGGCCTATTTTCGTAGTAGGTAATAAGTTCCACATGAAATCGAAGTTTCCAACACATTAGGGTAACTTTTCGTTTTCCAAATATCTAAAGTAACAATATTATTCCGAGTTTAGTTGTAGAGTAGAGTTAGTATGCAGTTACAAGTGATTTTATTCTAAATCAATAAATAATTAATCATTTATGGCATTTCATTTTTAGCAGTTGCGAAAGAACTCTTTATAAACTACACAAAGTATAACAATACTAGCTTTTTCCCGCATCTCCACCCGCGTCTGTTATCGCAGCAAATTATAGCCTTGTAGCCTTGCAATAAGTGGGCTATCTAATAGTGAAATAATTTATCAAATCGGACCAGTAGTTCAACCAAACAAACAAACTCTTTAGCTTCATAATATGTATATCTACAAAACCATCTTATAAACTTCCTCCCCTATTTTATCCTACAAAAACACACAATCCTCAATCGATTCGCCCACTGACCCCTATAACACTCTCACAACAAATCGGTCGCCACTACCCCTTACAAGATATCTGACAAGTTACAAGGTAACCCTTGGAAACCCACTACCCTCGTCTCACACGTCTAGACGGCCCGAGGGTCAATGTGCCCGACGCTACTCGCATTATACTTAGGAAAGAAATGGAATTCTACTATTTTGTTATTACATAGTTCCACGATAATAATAACAAGTTTTTAACAACTCGACTTTTGTCAAATTGTAATTTAAGCTTGTTTATATAACAAAGATTATGATTTTTTATTAAACTTGAAATCATGCTTTACTAAAGATCTTTAGAATATTTAATGGAAATTAAATCTACTGCTAAAAAGCCTGACTTATTTACTAATTATATAAAAAACTGTTAAAATCTTTCTTTCGTTACATTACAATTAACACTACTAACTATAATAAACTATTATTTTATATACACGTTATCTGCATCTACAATAAATTTCAATCAAAACTCTCTTACCACAGGGTTATTTAGTACAGAACTACGAGTTCTTAATCTACGATAAGATTTGTTTATTAACCTGACTAAGCTACACTCTATTAAACTAATCAAATCTAATATTACCTTACGCAAGTATATGTAACAAATCCTATCCACACATAGTTGACATGAAACTAAACCGCATCGCTCATATCCCATAGCCATCCTATCCCTCCCTCAACCCTCACATTCCTCTCCACAATAACCCGATCCCGTCTACAACCTTGAAAACATCTTAACTATCAATAGACTCCACGCACGAGGGAGACAGCAACAGTCTCGGCTCGTGGGGGAAAGAGACGGAATAATAACATAAGAAAAGCAAGGTCGCCGGGCAGTGGGTCACTTCGTCTAGGCTATGTCTAGCACACACACTACAGTAGTTGTAGCGTCAGTAACGAAAGTATAGATAACTATTTATGTATTTATTAAATATTGATTTTAGTTCAGTAATTTGATAACTCGGATATTATGTCTCCTTTTCAACATCCTGCATAATCCTCAGTACCCCTCCTATCTTCGTGAGCGTTTTTTCTATGTAAAGTCTTCCAATGCTCCGTGTCGATCTCATCTCAAAACCCTCCTTAAATTCCTACCTCATAACACAGATTATTTCTCCTATTCCTTCTCCGTGCATGCAGTTAGATTGTGGAACTCACTGCCACCTAGTATTCGTAACTCGCTATCGATATCAGTATTTAAAAGAAGAGTAAAAGAGCACTACCTTTCTTATTAACCTGTCGATATTTATACATATTTATTTGTAGGATATTTAGCTTGTATGTATGTATATGTATATATGTATGTATTCTTAAATATATTGTAATAATAATACTTTAAAAATATTATTTCTTGCACTATTTCCTCTTCTTATCACCTACACACTGTTGTCTCCATATCTTACAATTTTCTCCTTTCGCAGGTCTGCTGTAAGAAATTTCTTTTAGAAATAAGCAGTACCTTTGTACTCAACTATAGTTATGCTGTGTTCCTTTGTCAACTCTTTGTGTGTACATAAATTGTAAATAAATAAAAATAAATAAATAAATAAGGTTTTTAAGTATGGATTATTGGTCAAAATTTTTGGTATTTTGGCAAATAATATTGTAAAGAATGAATTCACAAAATACGTAAACCCTACACTAAATAAAAACTATGTGTTTTTGTTTGTAAAACCCGCCGTTTGTCTCGTTAGCAAACTAACCACGTTTCATCTCTGTATGACCACAAGGTCGACTGGTAGAAAATGTCTAAAGCTTCAACCGCCTTTGTTCTTAAGTTTGTGAATATTGCAAACAAGCCAACACAAAACATTATAACTACACTACTGTAACATGCAGCAAGACTATCGACGTATGGGTACAAGACTTTTCTTTGACGAGTAGTCCATAGTTTTCATTGAACGCTAAAATATGCTTGAATGATTTTATCGTTCAACTTTATATCATACTAATAACATATAGGTGAAGGATTGTGAGTGTGTAAGTTTGTAGTAACCTCTTTACCCTCAAACGGCTGCGTCAACTTTGATAAAATTTCTATGGCTTTGATTTTCACCCTGGATTGAAACATAGGTTACTTATTTTTTGTCTTTATTTAACCTAAGTAATTACTGACCCACTGCTGGATAAAGGTCTCCTCCATTTGGCTCCAGAATTTTCGGTCTTGAGCTACTTGCTGCCAATCACTTAAGAACCGATCGAAGTCATCCCGCCACCGTCTTCTCGGCCAACCTCGTTTGCGAGCTCTGAAATAAGGAACTATTTCATTCCCACCCGCTCAGTGGCTATTTTAGCCAGTCATGCGGCTAAAGTGACCAGCCCAGCTCCACTTACTATCCCGATAAAAAATTAAACTATCCCGCTATGGATGACTACGAATTGAGCGATAGCGAATAGGAGCGATAACCAACCCTCACGCAGGTGGAGCTGCGAGCAACGGTAATTTTATAATTTACATCACTATTCAGATCCCAGTTTTTTTTTTTTTAAGATCATACTTCTACATCCATGACTTTTTTCAGGTTTGGTTTATTGAGCCGTCGTTGTCCACAACTGGAGTTTAAACACCTAGATCTTCCAAAACTCTAAATAATTAAAAATACAACATGCCTGAATTTCTATCGTCCTTAAAATCTTTCACGTCAATCTCCATTCATGCTCAATTACATAATTAATGGCATACTTACCCTGTGGTGATATTGTTTAATCACCAAAACCCAAGAATTAGCAAGTCGCGTGTTCCAATCAGGCGCAACGAGTCGAGTTGACCCCGGTCACACGCGGCTTGCATGTTTAGTGATGCCACTGAACTGCCCAGTTTGGGGACTTTAAACTCAGATTAATGTGACTATTAAGATTAATAGCATGATATATAAGTATCATTATAAGTATGTGCAAGTGTTTCAGATTTTTTCAAAAGTTTTCATGCCAAATTAATTAGGCGAAATATCAGGAACCGTATTCATTTTCACCTCCATAATATATTTCTTACTTGTTACTACTATTGCAAACTTTCTACCAACAAAAACCTTTCAATATATAAAAAAAATTAAAGCATTATATGTTTTGTATTTGTATACTCAACAACCGAAAACAATATACTCACGAACCTTATCAATTTCATTTAACTACTATAATTTTCATTAAAACAATTAAAATACCTACAATATAATTATTTCCAAGTTTCGTTGCTAACGCTCCGGACCACACTAGTCCACACACACAGACGCACGATAGTTGGCGTGAGGAAGCGTATTGTTCCCGATAACATATGGTTATAGGATTACACACAAGATGGAGGGATTGTGGAAGCTGGACGGATTTATCGCAATTATATTACACAATCTTTGTGTCTTTTAATAATGTTTTAGTTTAAATATTGACACGATATTGTTTGTAGTTTTCTTAAATAATGTAATTAAATTGTCTAAAATCAGCTTTTAATTAGACTATATATAGTTAGTCATTTATAGTCAGAAACATTTTTTCATGTCATAGACTAACCCCTGAAACAACGTGTTTCAACAGTAAGATATAATATCTACCCTTAGGGGACGAACTTAAACTCAGTTAGTTGCTAACACGAGGTTAAATTAACAATATTGTATGTCAATACTGTTGTTCAACAGCGTTTTGAAGCGGCGGTAGCCTGATGGCTAGGGCGTCGGACTTGCGATCATATGGTGCGGGTTCGAATCCCACCCATTACACTACCGACGTGAAACCACTCGTAACACAAGCATCTTAGCTTAACACGGGGGTTAATGAAATTACTAGTAATGTGTGACCCACATTGCTAGTAATATTTAAAAAAAAATACTGAAACGCAAATTAACTCTAAGATGTTCTTAAATGTCTATGTCGCTACTTCAAACCTTAAAGTGACAGAGACAGCATGAGACTTAACGGCGGCTTAGAACTAATTGACGTTTCAGTATCCGGCTATTGGTCGCTTATTAACATTCATTTCGTACTCACCAAGTTACTAACAACATACAGGAATAATTTAAAAGGAGTGCGGATATTCAACAAGGTAATCAGGTGCATAAAACTGAACTTTCCCCAAGGAACATAGGTCGAAAAATTAATATTTAAAATCAACTTTTCATACAAACGTGACATGTCACTTAGTATGAAAATTTCATTTTCCTTTTTAAGATTTCGACCTATGTTTCTTGGGAAAAGTGGTTCAGTTTTGTGCACCTGATTACCTCGTTAATTAAATAAACGCACTCCTTTTAAAATAGTCCTGTATAACTAGCTATACAGCGAAAACTACAACTATATTATTTATTTATTCGATGGTGTTAGTTCATTATTTGTAGGGAAAACAACCTCAATAATATTCCCTATGGAAACATGTGGATTATGGGAGCTTACATGAATCATGAATTTCATGAGTCAATCAAGGACCGCTGTGGTCGGTGAGCGGTTAGAAATGTGCTGGTGTTTGTGTAACATTCATTATTATTAGCTTTAATTACAGCTAAACTTGATTTTCAGATTGTATTTACTACCTACTCATTTCTAGATATAGGTTGTAAAAGTTCCAATTTAATGTTGTCTAGGTATAAAATCAACACTAATATTATAAAGGAGAAGAGTTTGTTTGTTTTTTCGTTTAGCTGATCGCGCTAATTTCAGGACCAACTGGACAAATTTGAAAAAAAAATCGGTGTTAAATATGTGTCAAATGTGTGTAACTCTAATGGTGTACAATAAAGAATATTTTATTATATTCTATTCTAAATAGTAAATTAACTGACACCAACGTGGGCGGAGTTGTTAGGAAAAGCTAGTTTTATAAATAATTAAAAGTTAACTTGTTCTTAAGGTTAACATATGTTCAGTGTATCACAAAGCTTCATAAGAACCTATAATTAGAATCAAACTAACTGAGTAGTAGACTCATAGATAGCCCATACATTAAAGTTTATAATCTTTACATTTCGTTCATAATACAAATAAATCTTAGGTAGGTTATAGGTAGACTACTTGCTTTTATTATTTCACATTTACCTTTCTTATACACAGAAACGTCGCAATATACAAAACCTCATTGTTAAGATCAATACGTTATTGTAATCACAGACAAGTCAGGACCTTAAGAGTAACGACCGCTCAGGGCGAGGCCAACTCTGTTCGTCGTTAGAAAACACGTAATGCCGGCAAAAAACAGACTTGTTTATACCTAATGACGACTGTCTGTGATCAGATCACTGATATTATTTAAAACATATGTGGATATGTAGCTGTATGTAAGCTTAATACAAAATATAAAAAAAAATTAAGAATTTTAGAACGATTAAGGCCCAGATTTTGGATCCCTAGTTAACTCAACCACTAGTTTACTATGCTAACTAATGGTCTAAAATTTCAGTAAAACGCGTTTTGTTTGTCTAGCAAAAGGTCAAATAAGTCGGAGAGGTAATTATTAAACATTTTGTTAGAATTCAAATTTATGAATAAACATGTTCTATCGAAGTTTGAAACCAGTAATTAGAATATTATTTTAACCATTGGTCGAGTTAAAATAGGGATAAAAAACTGGGCCTAAGTTAAGGATAAAGCTAAGAAAAAAAGTTCTAATATTATCAGTTCTTATGACTCTTGTTTAAGTAATTAAAGTTGTATTTTAGAACAAGGAAGTTTGTGTGTTCTTATTTTAAATCAATACTAAAAACTATGATGAAAAGGCCGAGAGTAATGTACGTACTATTCCATTTCCCCAAATTATAATAAGCATCATTAACAGGAGTGAAGTCATTGATTGACTTGATTATGTTATTAAATTTGTCTATAAAAGATAATACATTCTGAACAAAATTAACCTAAAGTAAAGAAGAAATCAAATATTTCTCATAAGGCAAAATAAAAGTATAAAAACTAAGTTTCAAAGGCAGTATTTACAAACAACAAGGTTTATTATAACGTAAAGACTATTACAGCAGCTTACTACAAGGTTACTCTGAACTGTATACAGTCTAGGACGAGCCCTGACCATAGACAACGTCTGCCTAGCTCACTAATTCTTATTCCTTGAACGAGGACATTGACTCGCTGACACGAGGTAAATTCTATTCTACTACAGGTACCAATATTAAGGTCAAGAACTCACTAAAAGTGTAGTTTTTGAAGTATTGTAAGTTTTGTAGTGAAAAATTAAAAGTGAAAAATAACCAAGTGTTTTACTTTGATAGATTTATAACATTTGTTAGATTTGTAGTAATAATAGATCCCACATAGACTGAGGTTAGAATAAATTACCAGATTTTTTTCTAACCAATTTTTTTAAACAATAATACAACTCAAATATTATCAAACAGCTATCTATGTTTCACTATGACCTAAGCCCGGTTTTTCTTACGGGGACCAGGCCTACTAGTTTTCACATAATGACTGAAACATAGTGATACAGTTACTCTTCCGAACAAGTAATAATTAGGCATTCGTCACGATTTTAAGTGGGGATATGCGACTTCAAACTAGAACATTTTAAGTTTCTGTAGGTATTACGTATACCTACATAAACGTCCCTAATAGTGTTTTCCAATATTTATTCTTTAAAAAAGTAACATCGTTTTATCTACAAGTATATTTCGAATCTATTATACAAAAATATATTCTTAAAATAGTCTTTATTTAACCGTCAACTAATATTTATTTTCGCATTTATTTTTTACATAATTCAAACACAAGTATGAAAAGAAGGTAACAGAATTTCCAAAGCCGACGGCTTCAGCTGTCTAGGCCGTTTACAGCCTGAAACTGAAAAAACATTACAAAGTGTGAACAATAACTTACAATTGCATAAAAAAAACTTAGGCATAGGTATTATTTTTACACGAACATTGTTTTCAGACCGTTATGTTAACATTTCGGGTTTAATTTTTTTCTATACATTACATAATATACGATTATTAATTAGCAAGCTGCATTAGTAATAAAACTATGTTTTGGTTTTAACTTTTTCAATATCTAAACAAAACAAAGTTATTTAATCGTAAGCCATTTAAAAAATTGAGTTTTTTTTAATATTTAGTCAACAATAATAATTAAATTGGCAAACCTAGATTTATTGGAGACAAATCTTACGATAACTGTCTCGTAATAAAATCCTAAAAAGCTAAAGAGCTTTCTAAAAAAAATATACACACATACATTCAAACAAAAATATAAATTATCCTTGTCTCTGGTACAGACAAGTGAAACCTGTATTTTAATCTTTAGTTGTTACACGTTTATTATATACCTTTTTATATAATGGTATCCAAATTAATCCAATGAGACTAAAAGCTTACAAAAAATTCTAAAATGACTAGACAGGAAAATAATCCCTTATGTATATTACAACGAAGTATCTACACTAATAATTACACCGATGAAACTAAATGCAAGAACCTTGAAAAAAAATTCTTTAATGTATAAATAAGTATAATAATGTTATTTTTTTTGCTAGTCCGCCGAAATCAACGGACAGTCATATCAGATAAAACAACTTATTTTATGTAAATATATTCCCGCCTTAGAATATTTTCAGAGAAGGCTTGTATCGTATAAGATTCTTTCAGCCCACTGTAAAATATTCATAGCAGTAAGTAATTACTTTTGCCATTTCAGTATTAGATCAGTATAATATTAATAACATAGCGTAAACTTGCTTATTCGTGTATAACATAGTTATAGTTAGGTCATTTAAGTATAGGCACAACATAGTTTTATTTCATGGTATTGCACAAAATTTACACTATGGATGCAAAGTGATAGAAAATAACCCACCATTTTATTTGATGTTAGATTCTGTCTAGTTAATATTTTCATTCTTCAAGTGTTTGTGTATGATAATTTTCTTATGTTTAATTTATGATGAGATGCTCTTCTTTTAATAAGGAAAACATCGTGAGAGAACCTGGATTCCATAAACTGGAATCTGTAATCGCCAACCCGCAGTCAGCCAGCGTGCTGAACAATCCCCATTCCTTCTCTATATGGGAAGAGGCCTGTGCCCAGTAATGGGACATTTATAGGCAGGTAGTAGGTACTATTATTATCATCTTTTAACTTTTCTAACTGCTTAATAATGGAGTCCGGAATTTATGATTTTTCCACAATTGAAGTATGTTTTGCTTTGTAAGAAAATAAAAGACGTCACGAACATTTAGTTTGGTTTTCCGATATTATTCAGTGTATATTGATATGATATTGGGTAAGTTTACAAGAAATTGAACTCAAAAGCTTTTCAAGGAATTGAAAGAGATGTTCAAAGCTGACTACCTACGAAATATGTACTGAGAAAACCCTTCAAGAAAACGAATGATTATTTATTTAATATACTTTGTTTTGATGAAAAACGCGATACTGAGAAATCACAAACATATCGTAAAAGGAAATGGCGGTACAACCTCAATCTGTTTTCTCTCTGAAATTCAGAATGATTCCATCATAAGTAAACAGTTTTCTCTCAAACGCGTTTATCTTACATCTGGACTACATTAGCGCCGAGCCATCATACGTCCGATACGAACCAATAAATCACCATTTCTCCGCAAAAAATATATCCGATCCACAAATTAAACAAACAATGTAAATTAAAAATCGTATACATATATAAAAAAGCCGCACATCGTAATTTAAAACGTAATGACGTTCCATTTCGCAGGACGAGTAAACGAAAATTAAACATGCTTTGCAGTGTGCCAGTTAAAATTATTTTTTCACTGCTTACACATCCACTGTGTCCGCTGCCGTACATACGAAAAAAAACGAAAAAGACACTAATACAAACACGCGAATCCATCATGTGAACAGCAAAATAACACACACTTTTACATTTTTTTATTCAACACAAACAAACTTTATACGTCACACAGAAGTACAAAGAATGCATTTATACACCCACACATAGAAGCATACGCACACGTCGAGAAAATTCGGTGTTCCTATAATCAAAAATTATGCTCATGTGTGAGTAGCGTCATTCCCACGCACGAGTAATGTGTTAACATGCTAGTTCTACAAACAACAGGAAACCTTTTAAAATGCAACCTTAATATCTGCAAAGCAACGTTCAAAATTACAAAATGCAGTTTAATGATTGGGTTGCATTGCGTTTATATGTGTGCACGAGCGATTCGTTCGTTTTGTTCCTTTTTTAAATTTCACCGTTTAGTTCAATCTATTTATTGGTTGGCGGGCTTGTGTGCGTTGCGGTCACGTGTGTACACGCGGTCAGTGCGATAGTGTGCGTGCGCGAAAGTGCGTAGAAAAATGGTGGGATATAATTATGTATGATTTTTAACTAGCACATTATCCGACGCTGTCTGTCCTTTGTTTTGACTGCAGCGACCTTTTATCGCTGAAAGTTTTATATTAGCTCTTATTTTATTTGGAAGGGAAGCATTTTTCACGTGTAGATTCTTAAGGAGCACGCATTCATTTCCAGGAAAGACAATGAGTGGCCTTTGACGTCGTCGTCGTTAATCGTAAACTATTTGTAAACTTGTTTAATAAAATTTACGTTATTGGTAAATAGATTTTTTGTGTGTTTTGATGACATTTTTCTCAGACAGACTACATTACTGACGCTTGCTACTTAGGTGCACATAGAAATAAGTAAAACATAATATCTTCATTTAATCTATAACGATATTTATAATAATAATAATAATTTACGCCAGTAATATAAAATCCATAATTAAATAAAGTCTTGACTTTCACTTAGGTATCTTTAAGTATAAAAAACTGGTATCAATATTATGATTAGGTATACTTTGCGTAAATTATTATCATCAGATTTGAAGCGAAGATTAGATGAAACAGTTTTCTAGTATTACGAATACCAATTAACTGTTAGGTCACATTTGGAGGGAGTAAAATAATATAATCATATTTGAATAAACTAAAGACAAGTATTAAAATATTCACAATAAACTAAAAACTAATTGATTTGGGTAAACATACAATTACTTACACGAAAATGTATGATTTACAACGTACTTCTTTTTATTCCCTCATGTTCCAATATCCTGTTTTTAACTAATGCTGGCATTTTACATCTTACATCACAATACTCCACCATTAGAGTTAATAACAAGTAGGTATATTTTATAACAATTTTACCGTAATTTCGCATTTTATTAAACAATGGATACGGGTAATAATAAATAATAAGAAGACGCAAAAGTAATACAAATAATAGAGATTATTTTAATACAAAATCCTTAAATTTACAGATTTATTTAAAATCTCGGATGTTTTATATTTTAAACATCAATTAATTTGTAAACAGCCCACTCGTTTCCTAAAGAAAACAAATAATCTAAAAAATATACACCTTTTATTATATTTTGTTAATCTGTGAAAAACAAGCATTAAGCTCATCCCCGAAGGGGTTGCGTAGAAATGTAATGTTAATATACTATGGTGTTCCTTTGATTTTGCTCGTAACTTCTGTTAGCCTGCCATAGTATTCTGACAAACTGTTATATTTATTTTGTGTTTTAATAGAAGTTAGATATTCTGCAAGTATTGACTATAAGAAATACGTTTTTTTTAGTTTAGTTAATATTACCGATTATTTTTTTTTTTCTTTTGCAGCTTACATATCAGTCGACTACATATTATGGCTTGATGCATACTTTGCATTTTTCATTATCAAACTGGCTACGTATGGTTGCTTATCAAATAATGTATTAAACCATCTTAATAGTTAAGCTACCAATCCTGTTTCTATAAGATATTTTCGTAAAATTTTCTTCTTACATTAAATATTTGTTTGTCCTTCAATACAATATGGTTCCCTTTGTTCATTTCCCTTTTAAAAGAAATTGCTATACATCCTTATATGTGGCACTACTACAGCAAACCCATCTAACATCCAGCTATAGGCTCACCCCCGTTTCATCCCCGTAAATTTGAATCTCAAAGCAAAAACGGACGTAATTAAAAACTCTCCTAAATTTAGGGTGTCGCCCTAACTAACAAAACTAGTGCGTTCTGCCGCGAGTCGGTTCAAAGCGGCAACAACCGGTCTATTCCCGAATTCGTTCCTTGCCCCACAGGTGTGCATTAGCGGGATGCGTTGGTGTGCGTGCGCCGTGCTTGTGTGCGCGCCGGGTGAAATGCAACTCGTTCTTAGGAGTAGAAACCGTCAGAGGGGCTCAAGCTGTGGTTATTTTTGGCGATGTTTTTCGGTTATCGTCTTTACAAAATAATTTATTCGTACGTTTGTAGTTGCATGTTTATTATTCGTGTCTTTGCACATGTGCAATAAAATGTAACCTGTTTCATTAATTACAGAGTCGCGTCAGTTCTCCACGTAGGCAGATGCCAAGGTTTTTCTTTGCGCGATTCCAAAGGATACGTACCTTCTGCGAAAAAAAAAATTAAAACCTATTTCAGAAAATTTAAAAACTAATGTGCGTAATCTAATGGCTACGTCAGTAGTTATTTTTTAAATAAATTTTCTTAGGCCTATGTTTTCATTTTTAACACACAAATCAGTATCTAATATAAATAAAATTTCTGACGTTTTTTAATTGAAAATATAAATATATATAGAAAACACACTGCTATTACTGCTCCACCTCATTTTATTTCTAAAAAGGAAATCTTCACGTAAATTTACAAATTTTCCTCTGTCGACATCATTAAAATCTATAATTATCACAAATTCTTCCTTTTAATCCGTTTGTTTATCATTCCACGTGTTGTTTATCATCGTTGTTTATCAGTATAACATATTTTAAACTGGAGATACAGTAAATGTTGTGTTGTTACCTATTGTATGTATGTATACACTGCTTACCTGCCGCTAGTTTTCCTGGAGTTTCCAAATCCACAATCCTGACAACTTATCAGTCTGACCAGTTTCTTTTGAAGTCTTTCAAGTCGCTCTCTCATCGGTTTCGGTATGATCAGAAGACATGGGTCTGAAAAGACATCTTTGACATTATTTTTACTGATTACCCATTATAGGCAATCTGAGTTGGGGTAAAAAACGCAATAATTTAAGGATCATGGTATGTATTTTGGTAACATTCTTTCAAATAAAAGCGAGTGCACTTCTGTTTCAATTCTCTTATTCTCTATCTTAGGCTCTGGGAATCACAGTTAAGGAAAATACCGTATTGAAATATCTTCTTAGCTTTTTTTCTGTGTGGGTAGTCAGAGTGACTAGACGTGTTTTTGTGTGCTCCCTATTGTTAAAATAATTAAAAATTAAAATCCAAGTTTTAATGAAATAAAACACAGCTTTTACCCCGCACCCCCCCTTTTTGCTATTTTATATTATTATTATCAAATCCATTAACAATCAAAATTCAACAATGGGTGACAAGTTTGTGAACAGTTTGGAGGATCTGGAGCAACTGTTCAGTGCCCGCATGGCTGAATACGAAGATAAGTTGTCAAAAGCCACTTCAGGAACTGGCGCTGCAGCTGTGACTGTTTCTTCCATAAGCAGAGAGTTCACTGAATTTAAAACATTTGTGTGGCAGGCGCTCTCCAAGTTGAAAGCCCATGTTGAGTTGCTCAGCCAAGGTTTCGACAGACACGAGACTTTCATGCGTAGGAAGGTACTACTGTTCCATGGTGTGCCTGAAAAACCGGAGGAGAACATCCATGAAGTGATAAATAATATAATAACTGACAAATTAATGTTGAAGGAGTTAAAGGACAGCAATACCTTGCATGTTTGCCACCGTCTTGGCCCTCCCAAGCAGAAAGCACGCCCAGTCTTGGTGAGATTTTTCAAAATCGAGCATCGCCAGCTCGTATGGGACGGCAAAACGCAGTTAAAGGGCACTGGCATAACTATCTCCGAATTCCTGACCCAGACCCGACATCAAGCCTTCCTTGCCGCCAGGAAACACTTTGGTATGAAGAACTGTTGGTCCACTGAAGGCAGAATAGTAATATTGTGTCCGGATAAAGCTCGGCGTAAAATCGAGACAGCAGGTGAGCTCAACGAGCTCATAACCCGTTTCCCCTCTGACTCTGGCATCATCGAGTCATCGAGCTCCAACTCTGGATCACCACAAGTCACCAAGGAGACCAAGGTACAGCGAAAGGCTCGGCGTCGAAATTAATAACTTAATGCACTTCAGTTCCAAGGCATGTTTTCATCGAACGAAGCAATATTCGTACGAATTGTGTCGGTACTTTCACATTATTTCTTGTCTTTGAACGTTACTTTGAATATGTCGCTTGGTTTCCTAATGCAGGTATTTTTATGTATCACGAAAATAATTATTCTTCGTATTATTATGTTTAAAAAGTAAGGTTGTTCGTGACGACCGTGTGACATGTCAAGTCAATATGACAACTGACAAGACATTGATACTTGACGTTTAAATTACGTTTAGTAACGTCTTTCACCAAGTTTGACTTATTGCGTTTTGGTCTATTGTTTTGTTCTTGGATTGATTGATGAAATGTTTTTAACCTATTTACCAGCGAGAAGGGGTGGTTGTTGGTATGTTCATCTTTTTATTAGTTGATTGATTAATTTAAAGTATTTATAGAATTTTATTTATAATTATTTATATGTGTATATTTTAACTCATAATTATGATTGAACCATCTGAATTCAATGATAGCTTTTTTTCATGCTCGACTGATTCGGACAGTTATGTTAGTGCGGGTGACGTGAGTTTCAACTCTTCTCCATCTCCTTTACACGACCAAATTTCCTCGGTTTTTCACGATTGTAAAAATAATTTAAACATTGTGCATATTAATGCTCAGAGTGTTCCAAGCCACTATTCTGATCTTCTAGCATCTTTCAGCAATGCAAATGCCGACGCGATTCTCATTTCTGAATCTTTCCTCAAGCCTAGTCTCCTCTCTACTCAATTTCCACTGCCCGGTTTTGTTCTTATTCGTAATGACAGGACCGGGAAGGGTGGCGGGGGTGTTGCTATATACTTGCGCGCCGATCTACAGTACAAAATTATTCATGCCTCACCTTCAACATACTCCGAGTCTGAGGAGTTTTTATTTCTAGAAGTCTCCTTAAAAAATTCTAAAATTCTACTTGGTGTTTTCTATTCTCCTAATTTACGCATAGATTATTTTAACTCCTTTGACTCATATCTAGGCGATTTGTGTCCAGTTTATGAAGATGTTATAATCATGGGAGACTTTAATACATGTCTGCTCAAGAACGATTCTCGTTCTTCCAGACTTCTCTCTCTCCTTTCCTCTTATGATTTACATGTCTTGCCCCTCTCTGCTACTCACTTCTCCCCAAACTGTACCCCTTCTCTTTTGGATCTTGCCATAGTCTCTTCCCTTGACAAAGTCGCTAGCGTCGGTCAACTTACGGCACCTTTTTCTTACCACGACCTAATTTATATATCATATCGTATTCGCACCCCTAAGCAAAAGACGCAATTTTTACATCTGCGTAATTACAACTCGATAGATATCGAAGCTCTGCAAGACGACGCTCACTTGTTGGACTGGTCGCCTGTCACTGATAATCCCAGCACTGATGGGAAGGTCTCGTGCTTTAATGCCATGGTCCTTGGCTTAATGGATAAACATGCGCCTGTTCGCCGCGTTAAAATAAAACATAAGCCTGCTCCATGGATTACGGCCGAAATTAAAAATCTTATGGCCCGCCGAGACAGAGCTAAACATAAGTTTAAGAGTCGGCCATCTGAAGTGTTCCTTGATTATTACAAGGTTCTGCGGAACCGTTGCAGTCGTTTGTGTAGAGACGCTAAAAGACGCTACTTCCACGAATCGCTTATTAACAGGAATTCATCCGACGTCTGGAAGTTCCTTAAATCTGTCGGTATCGGCAAGTCACCTACGGCTTCTTGTAAAGACATCAGCCTAAATGAGCTTAACAACTTTTTTGCCTTATCTCCTGTCCATTTAGACACTGATGTCAAAGCTTCGACCCTGTTGGATCTTGTGAGCCTGCCGGTACCGAATTACCCCCTTTTCTCCCTTAGTCCTGTTTCTGAGGATGACGTTAGAAAGTCACTGTTTGCAATAACCTCCACTGCAGTCGGCAATGACAAGGTGTGCTCGAGAATGATCCGTCTCATTCTTCCCTGTTTACTCCCGATCCTTACCCATATTTTCAATCATTCCCTATATACTTGTAATTTTCCTTCTATCTGGAAACAGGCGCACATCATACCTATACCTAAGATCACCAATCCCTCTGTATCATCTCACTTTAGGCCCATTTCCATCCTCCCTTACCTCTCCAAAGTACTCGAGCATCTTGTCCATAAGCAGATTACTGGCTTTTTAACGTCGAACTCTCTTATCTCTTCATTTCAATCTGGTTTTCGGTCAGGGCACAGCACAGTTACTGCATTGTTGAAGGTGACTGATGACGTTCGCTGGGCAATGGAGAATAAGAAGTTGACGGTCCTTGTCCTCTTGGACTTCAGCAGCGCCTTCAATTCTGTAGACTTTGATGTGCTACTAGGCATTCTTAAATCTATTAATTTCTCCTCCACTTCTCTAGCCTGGCTAGAATCTTATCTTCGGGGTCGCTCACAGTGTGTCCGCCTCGAAGATTCTTACTCTGACTGGTGTGACCTCACGGTGGGTGTTCCTCAGGGTAGCGTCCTCTCTCCTCTTCTTTTTTCAATTTTCATCAACTCTATAACTAGAGTAATTTCTTCGCACTTCCACCTCTATGCAGACGACTTGCAGCTGTATCGTCACTTTGCGGTGGCTGAGGCAGACTCAGCTATCACGGCCATGAATTATGACTTGGCGTCTATAAGTGCCTGGGCTGATTCCTTTGGACTCAAAGTCAACCCATCCAAATGCCAGGCAATTATTATAGGTAGCAAAGTCATGAGGAGTCGCGTAGACTTCTCTTTAATGCCGCAACTATGTTTTAATGGTAACCCGATTTGCTACTCTCAAACTGTTAAAAACCTGGGGATTGTTGTAGATATGAATCTGTCGTGGAGTCCTCAAGTTGCCGAAGTTAGTCGTAAAGTCTATTATTCTTTCCACTCTCTTAAATCACTTCAATACTTTCTTCCTTTTCAAACTAAAGTCTCTCTCGCCCAATCTGTTATTCAACCTATTATTGACTACGCTGATGCTTGCTGCTTAGATGCTACAGAGGAGCTTTTAAATAAGCTTGAACGCTTGCAAAATTTGTGCATTCGTTTTATATTCGGCCTGCGCAAATATGACCACATCTCTCACTTTCGCAAGCAGCTCAAGTGGCTCCCAATCCGCCTTCGCAGGAACACTCGCATACTTTGCCTCCTTTATAATATCCTGCATAATCCTACATATCCTTCTTATCTGCGTGAGCGTTTTACCTATAATCGTTCTTCCCACGTTCCCTGCAGATCCCACATTAAATCCCTGTTACATTTCCAATCCCACTCTACCGACTTCTATTCCTATTCCTTTACAGTTCACGCAGTGAGGCTTTGGAACTCACTCCCCTCTAACATCCGCGACTCTAAATCGTTATCTCTCTTTAAAAAACGGATCAAAGAGCATTATCTATCCATATAATTGAGTTAAATATATTTATATATATAAGTAAGGTTTATTAGTTTATTTTATGTATTATTATTTAAGTAGGTCTATATATATTATTACATTAATTTTAAATTTAATTCTTTCTTTAATTCAAACAAGTTGCACACTGACTGCCAATTTTCACCACTTCTCCTATCGCGGGTCTGCTGGTAGAAATTTCTTTAGAAATAAGCAGCACCTTTGTACATTTAATTTTAAGATTCTTGTCTCTGTATATTTTTGTGTGTGTACATAAATGATTAAAAATAAATGATTAAATCTTCTCTCTATCTTGAGTAAATCCTTGTAACAAGTAAAGACCTAACATAAAGAAAGTATATAATATTGAACCGATTTTTTAACAGAAATGAATACCTTTGGTATACTAATACTGTATCGAATTAAGCATAATATTTATATTTGTACGCCCGTATGGCATAACATGTAGCACTTTTTAATATTTAAGACCATTGTAATTTACTCATGTTACTGCAAATAAATTTATCTTATCTTATCATATCTTATCTTATATAGGTAAAATGAGTAAAATCTGGTAAGACTCGAAAACGACCTCAACAGGGCTTTGAAAAAGACTTGGCAAAAGGAGAAAGCAATTCCATCATCGTTCAAGTTATTGGAATATCCTGGCCTCTATTTTAAACAAATATTGTTAAAAATACGAACTAAAGTTGGAATCTATGTTATTTTATTTTCAAATCAGTAAGATTGACATGATAATAGGATTGTGCCGTGGCGTAGATTTTGGTCAAATAACATGGATTGAGGGGATTAGTGAGTTTGATCACCCAGGAAGAGTCTGGCATTTTTAAGTACAGTTCACGCTTCACAAGGAAGGAGGTTATCGATCACCTTAAATCTGCGGCATATCAATCCATTGGTCCTTTGTACAAACACGTAAGAGTGTAATAACAGGTAGTCATGAGACATAAAATTTCACGACCAATAATTCAACCTTCATTTAAAGTCACAGAAAGATTATGTTTGATAAAATTATATACCTAGGAAATTGGAGAACAAAGGTGCTCGGTAAACCACAAACGAAAATAAAACGTACACTATATTCTTTTATATCATAACGAGAATTTACATAAGACTGATACAACTAAAACCTGATCAATAATTTGGAATAGATAATCATGTTTTAATTAAAGATAGTAAAACCTAAAAACATATTTATACATAAACCGAGTTTCACCCATATCTATACTCCATTTATTATAGCATTAGAAAAAAGAGGCTCGCAGAAGCAGGAATTGAAAACATTTTATTTCAAAGAAATTGTTGTACCTACTTAAATAAACGAAATAAAACTTTTTTTTTTAAATTACGCTTTATTTATAACAATATCTTCATCACACATTACAAACTTACACCAAAACAATGAATGAGACAACCAATCATGTCATGATGACTTAGATTTAATTAAGATTAAAATAAAAGTAATTTTTAGAACAATATTTTAATTAAAATAACAACTTACAACACACTATAGTGAAACTTCTTCGTCTTCATCATAGGATTTAGTCATAATAAAATAATAATTAAACAAATAATGGTAGGATAATAGTAAAACGAAAAACGTTCCAGTATTGTTCATCACTGCTTCTTTTAGCTTTTTAGCATTGACACTGTCATTTTAGATTGGAATGAAATATTATAAATAAATGAAAGCCACATAATTTGTTATGAAAAATGGTTAACATGGTTACAAATAAGTGTGACAACTGGTATGTAAATAGATTTTAATTTATAGGCGTCAATCGTAACTGTAACAAGTTTATTGTACTTTTGCAACAAAGTGTACATTATAAATAACCTTTTTTAACTTCTGTCTAATGCTATTTTAAATGGAGTATAGTAGCTTACAAATGTTAGCTGTCAAACTTAACCCATAAACGCGACGCAACCATTAACCGTAATAACTATCTAACAAAAAAATATTAGTAAAACCAAAAACACTCCCAGAACAAACATCATTTGAGGAATATAATTGCAAAAAGTTTGCAGCACCTGGCATAGAGTAATGTTACGCGGTAACAGGTCTGGGCGGCCATGTTGAAACTTTTTTTTAATGCTTTCGAATTTCGGGTGCCTAGGACAATGACCTCGGCCGCCCTGTAGGACCAACATAGGGTATTTCGTGAGTATATTTAAGTCATTTGAACCTTTTTGGGCTCAGGACATTTGATGCCGAGTTTTAAAACAATTCTCAAATATTCTTATACATGTTTAAGCTTGAATTACCTAAGCAAGCCGTAAATAAATAGATTTATAACTTAATATTTAGAGAAAATGTTGCTAAGTTGATTTCGGACTTAAAGGACCAAAAAAGGTTAACAAAAGTAAAGTAGCCAAAGTGTTCGACGTTCTTAAGGTATTTAGCGCTTGTAAATTCTAAAGCTGTTAGTAAGAGGAAAAAAAACGTTAAGAATTAATGGAGTTTTCGACTTAGTTTGTTAAAAAGAAGATTGGTACTTATAGTATTTAAGATAGAGTATGTAACAGACAATTTTCGTTTCGTTGGTTATTAATAATGATACATACATTATCATAAAATACACTAATTACACAAGGTTCCGAAAGATTCTACAATTGTTAATTTTTAAGAACTCAAAAAGCACTTTATTTGATGCAAAAAACTCATTAAGGTATTACTTCTAAATAAAAAAACACCATAAGCGTAGATGCCTAAGCATTTATATAAAAAGTTCTGTAAATAACAAAACATAGAAATATGATACATAATTACTAACATTTTAACGAGAAGAGAAGGTACTCTCTTCTCGTTAAAATAACCTATCAGTATTTTTGAAATTGTCAAAATTTTAAGTATGTCGTATCGACTTAAAAAATACGTCCATACAATACTATTCATCGTATACTTATTAAAAGGTCCAAAGAACTTTACTTAGATCGGATAGTGCCAACTTTTTGGTCCAAACTTCAGTAAATTTATGAAATAGCTCAGAATTAAGTAATTTCAAGTACGAGCGCTCAGACCTCTACTTGAATAAGTTATTTGTAGTATTCTTATATGTAGAGGTAAGTAGTTATACAGGTTTTATTAAAGCTGTTATTTTTGGTTACATCTTCTTTTAGAGGCAACAATTATTGTGTGTTTGTTTTTTTTAATTCCAATGTTAACACTGAAATAGTTTTGAAAGGACCTTGGGATTTGGAACAAATTCTGCATATTTTTAAAAGCGATGAGACCCATGCCTATTATTTAAATGTATTTTTATTAATTAGAATTTAAACTTCAAAAAATTATCATAGTTAGAACTGTCATTACACACATAAGTTATCAACGTGACTGTTCAGTAGTTTGCTTATTATTGCAATTTAAATATTAATGCACTACTCGTTCATAACGCCGTATTGTTTTTTTTTTTACTCACTAGCTCGATAATATAACCTCTTTGCTCTCAACCGGATTCCTTTCATATTATAGTTATCCAAAATATAACATTCCGCTAGCAAATTCCACTGTTTATTACTTCAACATCAACCTAAAAAAACTAAGGGATACAATTTTAATTTACAGTCACGGGTCGAAACCATTCCCGACTTAACAAATTTGAAGGGTTTTTTCGTACCCAGGGGTCGCGGCGGTTGAACAAATATATGAAAGTAGCCCGAGGTCACTAATTCGATTCCCGGGGTATACTTGTATGTGCAACTAAATATAGGATATGTGGCGAAGGGTTGGCGGAGATAGCGATCAGATTATCCATATTATTGCATGGACGTATCTCGAGTATTAATATGGAAGTTTAATTTTTAAACAAGTATTTTAAGCAGCATAACATAATTAATATAAACTATTTATTATTTTATATACCTATATCTTACAATTTTCTCCTTTCGCAGGTCTGCTGTAAGAAATTTCTTCTAGAAATAAGCAGTACCTTTATAATCAACTATGGTTATGCTGTGTCCTTTGTCAATTCTTTGTGTGTACATTGTAAATAAATAAATTATTAAAATTTTAACAAATTAAGTTAGTATTAAAATGCACTCTGTTCTCTGGTACAGCATTGGCACCTTCTCTCAAAGAGACAGGCTGTAAGGATGACCAGCCAACGATAAATATTATCCCGGGACCTGCCGAATGCAATCGTAGATTATTTTAGGGCTGTTTTTATTTTGAATTAAACAGTTTACATTGAACTAGTTATTGATTAATAATTATGAAACTATGGATTTTTAACGTAACACTATATTGACAACGAACATTGACACGTTAGCGCTTAATATGTACTAGCTGTTGCCCGCGGCTTCGCTCGCGCGTAAAGTATTATAGAAACGTCTTGCCGGAAACATTGATTGAATCATAACAAAACTTAATACTTTTCTTCAGTCATTGACGTTTCGCGAAAATATTGTTTTTGAAACTTTTTTATGATAAACTCTTTGTTATGTGTTCTTTCTTTAAAAATTATCATAGTGTGCGAGCGTTCCAGAATCAGTGAGTCAGTGAGTCAGTGAGTCAGTGAGTCAGTGAGTGACGTGGGCTTTTATATTATTGATTATATTTCTGTGTTAGTATTTTTTCCTCAATTTACGATATTCGATGAAAAATTAATCTGTATAGGTACTTTACTAATCCTTTCTTTAGAAACATTTTAACGAAATACGACTTTCCTATTTGACAAAATAAATGTATTCATAGGCCATAAGTAATCGTTTATATTTATATCAATAATTCTCAGCTTACAGAGAGACTGGCTTAAAAGCGAAGCTTGGAACATAAACTAAACTTAGCATATAAGAATAATGATAATACAAACATCCAAAAATAGATGTTCTAGTAAAACTCTCGCATATCACCCGTTCGAACTTATAATTCACTTTTACCGCTCGTACATAAGAGAATCGGAACAAAAAATATTTTATTGGCGTTTCAAACGACGCCTCAGGGCGACATCGATCGTGCACAACATGTACCACGTTCTAATGTGCAGCGTGTGCCACAAGAGGGAGCGATAAGCTGAGCGGGAGCGTTTAAAGGCTCCCGCTCCTATCTTAAGCTCAAGTTATCTTAGCCTACCAGCAATGTCGGTCGCCTTTTAGTAAGTTTTCTTGTTAACCCCTCGTGGTAAGCTAAATATTTTTGTGTTATGAGTGGGTTCACGTCGGTAGAGCAATGGCTGCGATTCGAGCCTACCTGTAGACTACCGCTGTTCCCTAATACTACTTGATATACAACTTCAGTTAATTTCAAACTGTTATTGCGATACTTTTTAAACAACTACTACTACTTCTTTTCAAACCTAGGAGCTTTATTATTGGACTTTTTATATTTATTCTTGCTATCAAGCTTTTGGCAATCATTAACCGACTTGAAAAGGAGGTTCCTATTCGATTATTCTTTTTTTTGTCTTCGATATATCTATCTCAGAAGTGGTATCCCTTCATTTCATAAGAATCGACTCAGTAGTTTTAATTTTAAATCAGAATAATTGGAAAAGTACCAAAAATGTCTAAACGAAACTTTACATTTATGTGTAATCAATTATTTTATTATGGACTAAAGATTTCGCTATGAGAACTGCATCATCAATTTGTGTGGTTCTAGTAAAGGCAATTTAAAATTTACTTAAAACAATGAGGTTCATAAATTAAGTTTAGTGTTTTACATCAGTCTGGTGTATGTTATTTGGTGCCTTTTAACAAACTGAACAATATTTCACATATTTTAGTATTTGTGACTCAAATGTATAGACCATCACATGTATTCAATACATTTTTAAAGAAATGCCTCTTCTTCCAACTTTACATGACAATAATGTATAATTTTGATGCAATCATTTCATTACAACTAATAACTCAGCGGCTAGTTGTTCAACTGGCTTGAAGTGCATAAATGTTCACAGTTTACAATAATTAATAAAGTTGATAACAAGACGCCAAAACCGAGACACACTAACAAAATAATACGGATTTTGACGTTTACGCCAATGAGACACAGAACTAGTCTTAAATGGTAGGTAATCTATATATCACTGTGTCATTTGTGTCTTAGTTTCCAAAGTTTCATTGCCTTTGCAGGAGTCGTAAACGAATGAAAGTGTTTTTTTTTAATTAGTAGCTTTATCTTAATTTTTTATTTCAGAGAGATACTCATGAAACTCAAGCAGTTGTTTACTTGGCATGTTCCCTAAACTACTTATATTTTTTTATATTGTAAAGACAGCGTGCTGCTGGGGAGTTTGTTGCGCCGTTTCTTCTCCCCGGCTAGAGCACTTAGGAAGCGGTGGGGTGGGCGAATCTGGGTGCTGTCTGTGTTGATGACCTTCAAAAAGTGCTACATGGTAGCCTAATTTGAATAAAAAGATTTGAATTTTGAATTAGACGGATTACAAGAAATCGCTTTGCGCTCGTCACTTGTGCCACCCCCTAGATATGTGAACAAACCCCTATCTAAAATCGTTTGGAAATAAAACGCGCATAGAGATCTCCTGCAGGAATTACCCGAAGCAGAGGCCGCAACTAATATATTACAATATAATAAAGGTTCGGCCTTCCCAGTATTAGGGTTTGCAACCAAATAGTATTAATGTGCCCAATTGTATGTTTATTCCCACTTCAGAGAATTATTGAGTTAGCTTACGGTAAAGGTTTCGAGTATGCTGTAATGATATTTGGGCTAGACAATAAACATGTTACGTAGCTGAATCGCTCAAAGTTGGCTACGTTGATATAAATGTATGTCTAATTATGTTAAAGGACTGTTCTTTATCCTCCAATATAAGTGTGTTTTTTCAGGTCATATCTTGAAAGCTAAATTTTCGGCGACCAATTGAAATGAAATTTTGCATACTTATGTAATTTGGCTACAATATAAAATTATGGTTCTTATGGACGATTATTGAAACTTACCTATATCAGTTTGAATCCACGATTAAGTCTCATGCTGTCTTTGTCAGTTTAAGGTTTAAAGTAGAGAAAGATAGACATTCATTTTCGGTATTTGGGAAGCAGCTTGACTGATGATGGAGCCAGAAGAGGGCCTTAAAAACTCTATGACAATACAACGCAATCCAGTGTTTGGGTTTGCTTACTTGGCTTCAGAACTACCTACTGTAAGCCTAGCGGATAATATTCAATATATGTTTTCTTACGGGCATCGTGATAAGCGTTATTTTTATATAAAAAAGCACTACAATTAACAGGAAAATAACATAATGTTTGGGACACGAAAACAGTTAAATTTAAAGATAATATTAAAGGTAATCTTCACCCTCTAGGACAGTATACATAAAACTCTACAACACATGACATAATTTAATCAAAACCACAAATATTTTGACATCACATGCCTTAACGACATAGGGATAACTTTTCTACAATGTTAAATATTTTGTGGCGGATTATAATAAACAAATGCCAACCCTGGTACATAGGCACGTCGGTTCGTACCGGCTCATAATGCCGACATTATTTTCCTAAATTGCCATTTTGTGTATAATCGTCTATACATTTTTCTGGGATTTTTTTTTCATGTTTCGCAAGTATTTATGTCAATGACTGTTAATGTGACCTGATAAGAGGTCGTGTTAATGTGTTTGAGGATAAGGTTACTTGTTTTAGTTTACTTTAGGGCTGGGAGGCACAAAGCAGATTAGAATTATGAGCCACTTGTGTTACACAATTTAGTTTTCCGTAATCTAAACTAAATTTATTTATGTCATACACACGAAGGTACAGTATGAGGCAGTGCTTATTGTTTATTCTAAGTTATTTTATATGATCCACATTACTATAAATAAAAAAAATCTCCATTCACTATCACAATTTACATAATTATGTAGACTTAGACTTTTGCGCCAAATAAATATTTATCTTTCTTTCTTTCTTTCTTACTTATTTATTTCCCTATAAAAATTTTCCTTCTCTCAAAATTATTCATTATTTTCCTTTTTTAGTCAATAATAGATTAATTTTAGTATTTTGGCGTTAAACAGTATACAGCATCCAATTATACAGTAAGAATAGGAAAAGTTGAAAAAAAAATCGAGAATCCCTTCAAATATTCCTGAGTGCATTCCTACCTCCTTTTGCCAGTTTTCTATACATTATCCAGGGTCCATAATTTCTCTAAAACAAACAGTAGAGTGAGAGAGAAAATAAAATATGCGTAGTTTTAGCTAATCTGTGACGTCAGGGCGACATTTTAAATTCGGGAGGGTTGGTTCGAACGCGGCACAGCGTTTTTAAACTGGGGTGGCTTAACTGTTGTTTAGAATTGAAAATAATTTATCACTGTACACCGTACTACGGTAGAGGGAGCCTGTTGCAAAATATATCAGTTTTAATTAGAAAACTAATATCCTACTAAGACTATAAGAGCGTGATTTGCTTGTGCTAAAGGGATACTTGTTACTCAATTATGCTATAAAATTTTGATGAATTTTCGTAAAGTTTAGCATGGTGTGCTTAATTAGAGTATAATGTATAATTAACACTCACCAGTTTCTAGAAGAACCATCACTTTATGGAAAAGCACAGATCAACACTTTTATAATCATGTGTGTCAATCTATTTCAATCAATGTTTTAGTCAATTTTCCTTTGTTATCATTTTTTGTCACGAATTATTCAACATTTTTGAAAGAAATACTCGTAGTTCTATACTATATGTTTAAGATCTTCATGTTAAACGTCAATCATCAAGTTTTATATTACTGAAATTAAACATTACTAAAACAGATAACCTCCTCTTTGAGCCCGTTTGCGAATCTTTGTTGCTTACCACAGTATTCCCCTCAAATCAAGAGATTAATCTGAAAGACACCCTCTTAGTACTGGTTAAACAGAAATATTTACACAACTATTGAGCGTAATAAGCTAATATCAGCATTGTTAGTTTTCAAGCCGTAGTCATAATATTAGTGATGCCACAGAACACATACTTAGTTCGATTGTTTCCTAATTTGCATTGAAAGAGATTTCATAATTTTGTGTATTAAAAGAATTGAATCTTATTCCTTGTAATTATTTGTAAGGTATATACATATTTAGTGTATAAGGTAGCAGTTCAAAATTTCCATTGTTAAACTTAATCTGAAATGATTATTATATATTACCCTCGTTTTTAAAAGATATGAAAGATGAAATTTAATCTCCAATTTTAATCCTTGGCAGACAGAGGATCAATGTTAACAAAATACATAAACTAGTATGTAACCAGGGAATTTTAGTTTTGACTTTTCATCGACTTCTTCAATATGGCCTTAAGTCTAACCTATATCTACGTGCTTAAGAAAAATATGTTTTTTTTTCAGATTATTTATTACAAAAGTCGTTTTAGATTCATTTATCGTAAATTAACTACATAATTATCATCTAATAGACTTTAATGATTGTCTAAATGACCAAAACATTGGTACTAATAGCCAAAACAGCAAAGTTATAATCAACCTAATTCCAAGCTCGCTAATTCGCGCAGCGTCCACAAAAATGTAACTCGAAACAAAAATATAGCACGAAAGGGTACGAACAACACACTAATGATTCGTATTTCGCAAACGGTTTTAATGCGTGCCTTCGGACATATTTAAAACACAAAGTTTTCCGTACCCTCGACCTCCCGGCCCCCACATTTCGGTAGTTAGCAAACAGCCAAAAGAGAAAACAGATCCCTCTCGGGTGGGGTAAAAAATACGTAGTTTTAGCTAATCTACGTCGAGGCCCGCGCGGCATTTTTAAACTCGGGCGGGGTGGTTTTAGGCATTTTAACACTGTACAAAAATGTGGGGGGAGAGGCGGCCCGCGTGTGTGGAATCGGACTTATGTGGGAATCTATTTATGTGATGTACCCCCCTCGCGTTAATATCGGTTGCTATGGCGACGGGCAGATTACTGCATCGCATCTACTCGATTTTTCGCCGCTTTTTCTGTTGTAATCAAATGAGGTGCGACGCGTGTGTGTGGGGGGATGATGAGGGGGTGCTGGGGGGAACATGGGAGGGGGGGTGACACGCGTGTACTCAATTATCCGCAGTGAATCAATAGCGGCGAGATGAGGGTAGTTGTGATGTTTGTGACGCGACTAATGTCTTTTTATCAGTTTAAATTTTTTCCGTGGCTCAGCGGTGCGGCGGTTGTTTGACCTATTTTCGTTTACTGCGGTCCAGGGGAATAAAAATGTAGGTAGTTAAACGAGGGGTGTTGCCAACATACGCTCCCGTATAAATATAGCGGCATGACGTTTTTTAACATTAATTTTGGGAGCTTTTGATTTTCAGTTGAATTTTTTAAAGGTATCATATTTTGGTAACAACAAAGTTTTAAATGTTAAACAATTTTCTTTACGAGATTTTTGTTAATGAATGTGTTGTAAAAAGTCGTCATTTTGCAAATCGTTGATTCTAGACAAATATTAGTGCTAAAACCGGAATTTTTCAAACTTCATTATGTCGTGGTGGCTCAGTGGCTCCGGGTAGAGGTCGCGGTTCTAAACCTAAGCAAGTTACAAAATAATTTTTTGATATTATAAGGTGGAAAATGATGTGATCTATTCCTTTGGTTGTGCAGTTTAATAGTAGATAAGATCAGTATTGTACGCGACCTGAATTTCAAATGTTGTAATCTAAGGTCCTTGCGAAGCAAGTATGATGTTGAAAGAAAAAAGGATTTCTTCTCGGTATGAGAAATAAAAAATAATAAAAAAACATAGATAATCCAATTAATTTTCACATTCCTAATCATTTTTTTAATTATTTTGGTTTAAAATACAAACGACTGAATCGATTTGGATGAAATGTATATGAGCCCACACCCAATCGATGAAAAAAGAATTGATAAAAAAATAGTTGGCATGAAAATTACGTAAATCTCACCTTGAAAAATACTCGGTATTGCAATTTGACAACAAGACATTAAGGAACTCTATTTGCTAGTCCAACAATGACAACTTCAGTTAATTAGTTAGTTTTAACTTAGAAATTTTCTCATACTTGCCTAAAACTAAAAATAAAACATGGTACAAAAGACATTAGCTATTTGCTAGTAAATAAATGAAGATGGTAAACATTTTATATCATGTTAATTAGTGCTTTATTCTACCTAATTAATTAGATTAAAAAAATATCAAGGATCGGTAGCCAAAGTGGAATTGATTATGGCTTCGTTCTTTATATTCATCGTAATACTTCTTTCTCCTATTACCTTTGAGGAGCTTTGCATATACGGGATTTAGCCTAGCTGTTCAATTAAACTGTTTATTGGTTTTATATAATTAACGTAAACAAATACAGCAAGATAACTACACAGTAACTTACATAATCAATCAATGTGAAATACGTAAGTATAACATGAAAACCCAAAAAAATATTTCCTACGACTTGGAATTCACGCCATCTCCCAAATCCTGCCGGAACTTGTTAAATACTGAAGGATCCAAAACAGGGGTACATCCCAACCACCAAGCCACAACCAGTATCACCCTCTACTCTCCCTTATTATATAGTTATTTCACCACCCGTCAGATGTCGCTGCCTACTACCGCCATCTACTGGGAAATTAAATACCTCAACTATCAACGCCATCTCGTAACATTTTCATGAACTAACATTTCTGTTGAACGCTTGTCGTGTATGAGAAGGTACTAAATTATTGATTGTTTTAGTCTACAGTGCGAAGAAGAAAGAATGATAATAATGCTGTTTTAAAATTAAATATTTTATTCAATTAAGTAAATATTTATGTTGACAGTAGTATCATGGAATAATCCTAAATTTTCTACATATATTGCATAAGTAACTTCGTTATTAAGAGAGGTATTATACTATATAATATAATAGACCATTTTTAATTACGTTTTCATTTATTTGCGGCACTTATTATCGGGTACTTAATTTAATAGTTTAACATATACATAAGTAAATAATCTTGGGTAAAATATGTCTTAGACATATTTCCAATGTCGTAAAGGTATTTGTTGTCGACGTTTTTTTATTCATCTTTCTTCAAGGTAACACAAATAAAACAATCCCCTCCCGCAAATCACTTTAAATTTATTTTATAAAAGTAACTTCAAATAAAATATTAAAATCATTATGCAAAACAAATACTTACATACATACATTATCACTTACATCTATTTATTTATCAAACCATTAATTTTCGAACTAGCCTACATTTAAATTATATTTTTTTTTATAATTTTTACGTGAATATTCCACATAGTAATAATCAAGTTTAGATATTATCACGCAGCTTAATTTAAATTAATTATAGTATACAATTGACTGAAAAGTGATATTAAAAATAGCATCAAAAGTAAGGTACAATCAACAGCAAAATTTAATGATCAAAATCAGAAATGCAATAATAATTAACGGAGTTCGCGTCATAACTGTGTCGCGTCAAAGTTATTCAAAACTATGTGATTGTAAATTATACCAAACATTTCTTTATATTACAGTTACCATATATTCGTGATCAGTTCTGTATTTTTGCTGCTGAGATGTACCAACTGTGTATTTGAAAAAAATGTTACAGAAACTGAATAAATTATGTCGGTACAAGTAAAAATGAGTTACTAAAGACTTATTATTTTGCAATTAACTGTTTCAAAAACGATAATACTAAATATTGAGACCGCGTAATAATGACTAAAGTTTATTATATATTTTTTTTCATCTGTTAGAGGATAGTTTTTGGCACGTAATGTTTTCGTTTGTCGCGCGGACGGCACTAACACTCAAACTAATACATTTAAAGCCATCCGTCGACTAGAGCGTAACAATTGTTTAACGTGGCAGTAATACAGTAGGTATGGTAACACGAACAATTTAAAATGTTGAGCTGTAATGCTATACGCTAGTGAATTTAGATTGGACGTAGTAAAACTCGAATAAACATATTATTTTAATTTGTAACACTTCGTAAGTATTATTCTGTATTTCGAAGTTATGTAAAATGTAATACAGAGTATACGCTTGTTCGATCTTTCAAAAAATATATAAACATGTTGCACTCTAATCGACGAGTGACCTAAAGAGCTATATATTTTTAATATCTATAAATTCTATCACAACTTTAAAACAATTGAATGCTGAGCAAAATTAACATTAACTATTAGCTAATGAATAATAATATATTCATTGATTTATAAACTATACGAATAAAATGAAAGAGCATTGAATATTAGATTTCAATTCCTTATTTTATAAATATTTTGTTAACAATTAGTTTCTTAAACTAGTTAGTAGCGAAAATTGGTGTATACGCAGAAAAAAAAGTTCATAGGGTCATCACTTAGAATTATGAACAAAACCTTTTCATGCAATGATAATTATTAAGAAAAAACTCGTACTTGCTTATGTAATAATATGTTAGTTGGTGCAAATATTGAAGAGCTTAGGACATATTTTTCAAATGCTCTTGTAAGTGACAACCCTGCCAACATTTTCTCCACTATCCCTTAAACTACACGTAATTCTATTTTGGCCACATCGATCAAGAACTGAAATGTACGCGCCATAAAAACAACATCTAAACATGTTACGGTTGAACTTTGTAATCTAGGCTCAGTGGCTACTCGCTAGGGCGCGCAATAATAACCCTACGCACATCCAATATTGGATCAAATTGTTGGCTACAAACATTTGATCCAAAGTTAGTTACTGCATTTGTATTGCCAAAAACAACTGCCTTTTTGTGATTTTTATTTTACTTTCTATTGACACTATTAGTTGTTAATTGATTATTTATAACTGTTCCATTCCTAACCGACGTGTCTTATTTCATTTCAGAGTCCATGCTTATTCTAAAAACCGGAATATTTAGATCACTGTTGAATTAAATTAAACATTCAAAATCTTACAATGTATCCTCGCTTTAATATTTTGAATAAGCTACATTCAATTTAATTCCTACCAGTATTTACACATCAGTGTCCATTTCGACCTTCAGCACTTCGTCAAAATTATCCAAAATACAATTTTAATAAACCTCAATTTTCCATTCCAATATACCATAAGGTACCCTTCACAATTTACTTTCCAACTATTCTTGAACAATTTTACGTCATTCTTAGGGCCCTTATACGTATCCTTCGATCCTAATAATACAATAATTCTTATTCCTAAGATAAAATGTCCTAACCCCTTTGCATTTATGCTTCTACAATATTTATTTTAGCACATGTACCGTATCTTGAAGTAAAGACTTCGAATTGATTAAAAAGTTCTATAATTCACGTTTAAAGCGCATCTCATACACTTACGGTTGATTTGGCATCGACTTTTCTCTAAATATCCCGGCAATAAACTAGTCTATACATATTCAGCTACGGAGTGACACACATGAGGTCAAATACCACTAGTTGCTGAAAAAACTCAAATGAGGTGACTCCAAGCTTACGAATATTTTAATATTTTTACAAAATGATTTATTTCTGATACAACGTCAGTGAGAATAATGAAGTTGTAACGTTGTGGAAACCCGTAGAAGACAGGAGTTAAGATGAAGAAGCTGACTTCTTTGAGTACTTAAGCTGTTGCTGAGTACGTCGATAAAAAGGTTTTTGAGATATATTATGTGCAGAAATGACAGTAAAAATAAGTACGTAAGTAAAAAATATTCTGTGTTACAATCAAGGTTACAATATTACTTATTTTTAGATAGTCTAGTCGGTATATTCATCAAAAAGAATTCAGTCGGACTTTTCATGAGATTATTCTTCGTAACAAGATTTTGCTTAATTCAATTTCATTTTTTTCAGCTATCCATCAAGCTCTATTATTCCCACTGGTATCGCTATAGACACATAAAAAATAACTTGAAATACACTATATACATAAAAATGAGCGCAGAATTAACTTGTGCCATCAGACTTGCTGGATTCACTTTCTTCTGTGATGGTGATCATTGGCGGCGAGTCAAATGCTCCGTCCCCTGGCGAGGAATCATCCATCAACTTCTCAAACTTCGGAGACCCTGAAGGTAGAATTACTTCCCTTACTGACTCATACATATCCGTCCTGATGATCGGCAAAGAGGCCCTTTTACCTTTAAGGCTATCTTTCGTTGGCCCCTCGTCTTCTTTTATAGTTTCCATCGGTACTATTTCCGGTTCATCATCTTCTAACCGCACTGGAAGACTATCAGCTCGATTTAATGTCTTTGAACCCTCAACTTTCTCCAATACAGGTATTGCGACGCCATTTTCCATTTTCTTCTGATCGTGGAGGTGCTGTAAGCTGTATTCCCTGGCCTGCACATCAGATAGTAAAGGACCATCGGTTGAACCTTCGATGCAGTATCCAGGACCTTGTAAAGCGTCACTGCCTATGATGGAATCTTGCTTAAATATCGCCGCTGTTACCACTGGCTTATCGGGGTCAGTTGGTGTTTTGCTAATCAATGGTTCTTGGGAGTTGTCGTAAACAATGCCTTCAGTAAGTTCGTCTTTTGATGTATCATATCCAGCGTATACCGGGTACCCAAATGGGCCTTGCTCATATCCCACCTGACTGCTATACGAGTAGCTTACATTATGTGACCCAATAGATGACATACTGAGGTCTGAGATTGATAAACCAGTACTGGAAAGAGCTAATGCTCTATCCCTTTCAAACTTTGTGCTACTTCTTTCGCTATCTTCCTCAATCTTCTTTTCTACGTCTTCTGGGGCGCGATGAATGAGAGCCTGGTTTGTTGAGATCTGAGATTCATGAAGTGGTGAGTTGTGAATGTTTTTACTTGGTCTGTATGCAGTAGACTGCTGTACTTCCACGACAAAGATGCCATCGTTGTCAGGTGAATATTTCATTTTCGTTTCTCGGCCATTCTTGGTGATGTCCTAAAAACAAAAACATATAATATTATTAATTTTCTATTTACTATTCCGTGCGCTAGGGGCACGACAATTGATATGAAGTGAGGCGTAGAGTATTTTAACAAAATCATATGACATTTGCATCCAAGTTTTGCATACTTGAATTTTGCATCCAAATAAAACTCAAGTATATTCAAATTAACAATACATGTTACTGCCAGACAAACTTCTTTGAGACTTCGAAGCCCGGCGCAGTGATATGCCTGACGGGCTCAAGGTTGCAGTTGGTGTCGGAAACAAGCCGGAAGCAAACGAAGTTTGGTTGCGGGGTCTTTGAGAGTGCACATGCATATCAAGTTTATACATTCAAACTATACTTTGACAGCTTATGAGAGAGTACAATATTTTGAGGTGACGGTCGACCCTAAAATAACTTGGGAAAAGGCTAAGCAGAAGAAGTCACCGCATTTTGAGATATTTAATTGTCCCTGTTTCCTGTTCGTTTATATTGATGAATTACCTCTATTATTCAATTTTACATTTCGATACAGCTATTACTACTTTTAGCTATGATTATTCATTACTATTTTCTTACTACTTTGATTTGATTACTACTTTCATATCATCTCCATAGTAACAATTTTGGGTACGGTTTAGGTCGTATAGCTAACTAAGTATTTTTTTTATTATTTTTAAGTTCTTGAACTTACATTCCTCTCTTCCGTTTCGACTATGAGGTGGTTATTCTTCAGGGTCATGGTAAAGATGGAGCCATTAGCTGCCGGAGTCTCTCCATCAATCCCTGTGCCTGTGCTGTCATCCGTAGGAGACTTCAACTGAAAATAAATGAAAATATAAATGAAATACTACAATAGAAAATCATCATTCTTGATCTTTGCATTAGACACACTTGTTGTATTTCTAAGATTAAATAGTATAGCATCGCTTTAACAGTAACAGTTGGTTATCAATACTCAATCAAAATTATCGTTCGTTTAGCTTTGACCTTCAATCATCTGCCGAGCCTTTTCCCAAACTTTGTTGGGGTAGGTTTCTTATCTTGCCATATTCAGCAGAATACTGTATTTTACATGAAACGACTGCCCATCTGACCTCCGCCATCCATTCTACTAGATAATAGTATGCCATAGTAAGACTGATTTTCAGAATTATAATGTAAAGCATTATAATTCTGAAAATCAGTCTTACTACGACTGCCAAAAATCGAAGAATGACATTAAAATCAACAGCTAACGTGCTTCAAAGGGGTTTCGGTATGATTATATCGGTCGAACCGTACGACGTGCACTTAGCCACGAGCCTTCTTAAGCCTTCAATATAACCGTTAAAATTCCTAAACTAATATGACGGCTTTACAAGAATTGAGAAACATCCGTGGCCAACACTCGATCTGCATAAGACTGCTATTACAGTGAATCACAACACATAAAAAAACATAAATAAGCCACCGTAATCCAACCGTCATAACGCATGTTTTACCTCAAATAACTGCAGCTATTACCCAAATGGTGATGGCATTCGTAATGACTAACGCCAGGCCAACAAAGAGCTATCCTCTCGTTTGGACCCGCTAATGACCTGCATTGACAAATCGTTCACCTTCCCCCACAAAACTTTTTAAGGGATGAGAGTAAGCGGGGATCATTTAAATATATTTCTGTAATTTGTGTCTTCTGAACTGTCTTGAATGTTTTTAATGGCTCTTATGTAAAAAAAAAGCATTGGGGAGAAAGTCCAGATGTAGTCCTTTGTTAATAATCTGATAGTTCATGAGCCATCATGGTATTCACAATTACATCAATGCTATAATCTACATTTTTAAGATACAAGAAATAGCTAACGCTGTCACCGATGCCTTGAAATACAACAACAACAAAAAAAGACCTCGAACGTATTACAAAAAAAAAACAAATTTATTCCACAATTTCAACACGAAGGAAACATAGGAGGTCTTTTTAAAATGGACGCCAGTCATTTTGCACTCTGATAGAAATTCTCCCTAAAATAAAGATTGGAAAAAATCGTAGAATAGTAGTTTCTAACTTAAGTTCGTTGTAATAGAGCTCAAAATGTATTGTTAGGGATATTTATTATTTGAGTTTGCATGTAAAAATAAATTTTGTTTCGGAATTCAAACGTTTGACACATAATGAAGCGTGGCCAGGTGCTACCAACCTTCTGGCTATAATTGGTTTCTTTATAATAGCTGCATCGATACCTTAATAGCTATGATTCATCAACGGTTGCTTTATTGTTAAAAAAGAATAAAACCAAAAAAAATAACAAGAATTATAACCAAATCTTTATTGTTTATTACGAAGAAGATTCTCCTCATCTTCATCGATTAAATTTATAGAAAAAATATTTTTCAAGTGGCAAAGTAAGTCTACACTGTGTTAAAATAAATGTTTATTGCCCCATCAAAAATATTTACCTAACATTATAGTAAAAAACTTTATTCTTGATGCCACATCGCATGATCAATCATCAGTCACAATAACAGAGGATTTATTCTACAATATAACCGAAGTATCTTTATGTCAGTAAAATAACATTAGGTAAAATCACACACCTACCTAACACATAATTTCCAAATCAAACATATCAACCTACCTATTAAACCCTATTAGCACTCACAAAAACGTGCAAACAACATACACCAGTCATTATCCCAAAAATACCTACAGCCGAACAAAAGTAATAAAACACGAAAAATTTACAACAAAAAATCACACCCACAGTCACTTTAAGACCTAGGTCTTTAGGTCTAACTTAGCCAGGTCAATGGCCGGTCGTCGCCCGTACATTTCGGCACACTCTTATTTTTTTTACGTCCCCCTTGTCCCCGCTCCTCCCGCAGCCTCCGAATCGAGTTGCAGTTTTTAGATGCACCTACTCAGTCGTATGACTATCTAACGACCTGAATAAGGAAAGCTGTGGAGGTGCTGTTTGATAAAATATTTCGAGTATCGTGTAATTAGCGAATGTGTTTTATATTTAAGTTTTTCTTCTTTTTTTATGTATTTTTCAAAGTGATACTGTGTTCTCATTGTTTGTATTCTCTTATCTAATTCAGCATTCCACTGTACTTATAGGCTTACATCAATAAAGAATTTATTATTATTATTTATTATAGCATTATTGGCGTAACGCTGTACTGAATTAAGTTCAACAAATAATAAATTTAAATAATGTGTTAGCGTATAAAGTATGTACTCGTGCTACGTTATTTTTTAAGGCTTGGGTCTATAGTTGTTTGGACCCTATACAGATGGATTAATATCGTAGATTTTTATGTTAGACTTAGTCTATGTCAGCTTAAAAATCAGCAAGCATGCGGAAAGTTTTCTTGATTTTTCAAAAAGTCCTATTTTGTTATTTCAAAGATCAAAACAAAATACTTGTACTTTGTAAAGTGTATTATAAGTCTGTGTAAAACTTATTACACCTAATGATCGTATGCTCTAATTCATCATCACTACAGCCAGTACCTAGTAGTACCTACCTTTAAAATAAAGCACTAATTTAATAATACAAATGTATAGTCCTAAGTCAGCTCCACTGCCGTACTATGCGCACACGCATTCATCGAGAAGTGCGTTGCACTATAGCGAGCCAGTTTGACTAGATTTTTGGCAACGAGCGGCGCATGCGCAGAACCCCTCCCCCCTCGCTCTGCATCCCGCCATCACCTCCCGCAATGCTCCACACAACGCGATTATGACTTTCTGATGGGTTTTGGAAAGAGATGAAAGATTTTTCGGTAATTAGTTTTCTATACTCAGGCTTGATGTATTTTTTGGGTTTTGAAGGAAATGAATGAGTTCATATTCGTATCTTCAAGTTTAAAACATTCGATATAAAGGAAATTATAATTATCATATAATTCCTGTATTAATCTAGCGCAAAAAAAAAAGTTTCAGATTTTTTAAGAATACGAATTATTATTATCAATATGCAGTTTTTACTTCGACATTTTTAACACGAAAATCAATTCATAAGGCAGCATTAACAAATATCATAATTATGAGTTTTACTCAAGTTATTTAAAACTGGCAAAATACTTCAAAATTTTCTATACTAAACCATTAGGTTTGTAAAACAAAATGAACCCCGACCCTTCATCGACGGGGTTTAATTATAAACAAGGTTTTGGTTTAAATTACGTGAGATATCATCAATTTCCAATCACCAAGGGAGCCCAAAAAAAATTTTTATTTTGATAATTATTTTGATTTGATGAATGGGCAAACGCTATGAAAAAGTATAGATCAAGTTATTTTACAATATTTTCCTTGTTACTTATTGCTGATTATTATTTGACGATGCTTGCCATATACTATATATAATCCTTTCTATCCTTACTTTATTATAAATGCAAAAGTAACTTTGTCTGTCTGTGTCACGTAATCACGCCTTAACTACTGAACCGATATAAATGAAATTTGCTACAGAGATTTTCTCTAACCTGGAAAGGATTGCTACATTTTGCCGCGATAACCGACACGGGCGGTGTCGCAGTCTGCAGCTAGTAGACCATAAAGGTGTGCTATTATAATAATAATAGTACCGGCCTACAAATGTTCCACTGCTGGGCACAGGCCTCTTCTCATATAGAGAAGGAACGAGCATTGATCACCACGCTGGCTCAGTGCCTGTTAAAAAAAAACATAATCAACATCACAGAATTTAAGATCTTTCAAATTACTATTTCTTCTAGCTGTTACCTCTTCAGTAATCTAGGATTTTTTTATTAGGTACTATAAGAATCATAATCCAGTGTACGTTATTCACAACCCAGATTGTTCAGCAGAATAAACTAAGACCAATATATACCCTAAGTAGTATATATTTGTGTCCAGTTTGGGCTGATCGTATCGATAGGGCCAGGGGCGGCGAAAGTTATGGGCGCTAACGGTCAACTCGGACCTCTGGCGAAATACCTAAGTACGGTCAACAAAATAAATAGTTGAATACTTTCTTTATTAAGACACTTTTGGGGGATTTTATGGTTTAAATTTTCACTTATCTTTTTTAATAGTATTTTGGTAACTACATAATTTCAGTTCTACAAAATCTACCAGATTTAAAAAATACCTTTACATTATTAGGAAACAAACACGATTTCGAAAAAATAACTAACTCTGAATACTGCATAATATACGAGTATCAATGAAAATGTTATAATTTTTTTTATAACAGAATTAAAACAAATAAAATTAACATTCAAATCGTTCTGGTCGCACAGTAAGTAACTTTAATTCTCTTTTACAATTTTCCGCAAGTTTTTAATGAGCTACTAACATTTCTGTAAAAATAAATATATAAAATTTATTTGTCCTGCTGTCGCTACATTCTTAAATCCTGACTATCTCAATCTCCGGACGAACCCGGAAGGCAACTCCTTGCTTTCTTCACTTTATTTGTATTCTGTACAAACTGTTCTACAATGGCATCCCATCCGTTATCCCGGGCATCTTCCAAACGTCCTCCCTTGTCTCAATAGAACCTTTTCAGTAACAATGCGTGATAAATGCACGCTCGCTAATGTGCGCGCCCGGCCCTGCCCGCGGGTCGTCACATAAAAATACAAGATAAAACTATGAAGCTGAAGGGTTTGGAGACCTCCTGATTTAAAATAAAGGTTAAAACAAACCTATTTCCAAGTATATTTATCGGACAAAAAATGAATTTGGCTTATTATATGAGGTTGAAGTTATTAGTTAAAGTTTATAAATATCTAGGTAAAGATTGTTAAGAGTATTTTTCTAAATCATAATCAGTACTTACATTTTTTTTTACACCCCACACACGGCCATCTGATCTCAACTAGGCAGAGCCTGTACTATGGCGACCAGACAACTGATTAACATACTTATATATATCTAAATACATACATATTATACATAAATAACACACAGACACAGAAGAAATGATCGTGCCCATCACACAAAGATTTGTCCTGGGTGGGAATCGAACCCACTTGCGGCTTAGCAGTCAGGGTCACTAATCACTAGACCAACAGGCCAGTCAAACATATCTATTAACTCAATTTAACTTTGTAATTTTTTTACCTTCATCCGCCTTACGTCTTCCTCCCCTTATACAACCACTGTACATACACCATTTAATAAGATCCCTTTCTATTATATAACTATAGGAAGCTATCACTAACCCAATAAGTCATACATCCAACTTGACTGGGGTCCCAGAGGGCTTGTCCGATGTATTATTCAATTGTAGTGAGCCTCTGATCCCTCTCGGGTTCAGTTTACCTTAACTTGACATTATACATACATGTGGCTGGAAGTTGGAGCTACATGATACTTGATCAATAAATCTTTGAGAGAAATGACTTGGTTTTACTTAAAGGTCAAGACTTAGTAAGTACTTAAAATATCAACTTTTAAGTTAGTTCTCTCATTAAAGACCTCCGTGGTCGAGTGGCGTGCACACTGGTTTTCAATGTGTCAGCCAGCTCTGAGGTCCCGGATCCCCGGATGGGTCAATATAGAAAAAAACACTTTTCTACATTGTCTCGGGTCTGGATGTTTGTGGTACCTTCGTTGTCTCTGATTGCATTACACAAGTGATTTAGCTATATACTTTGGATTGGGAGCAATGCATGTGATGTAGTTCACTATTATTTATTTATTTTACGTTGATGAAACCGTTAAAATAAAATAAATTTCCCATTTTCTTACTCTTTAAAAATTAAAATAATTATGTAAAAGAAGATCCTTGAAATAAACTCTACAATAAATCGACTTACAGTTAAAATCATTTTTGGGTATTTTCCCCAATAATATATACAGCAAAAAAATTGAGTCCTCCTTTTTTGAGTGGGTTTTACAAATAAATATGAAATCAAAGATTTACTTAAAGCTGAACAATTTTGATAAACATAGGTCGCCCTTTTATTGACAAACGTGACTGCGGCTCCAGTTTCTGTATTAAGGAAACTTGTCTTGATTCCGGCACTTGAATTGAACTCAGCAATTGCGTTATTTAATTTGCAAATAAAGAATAATACGACTCAAATTTGAGGATTCATGATTTTATTCGCAATCTTGCATCATATAGAAGTATTACCATCTTCATATCTCACAGGTATCAAAAAAGTAAGGACTTAACAAAGGTACTTCAAACATAAATCTCTCATGTTGTGTTCATTCCGCGACTTCCTGCTATCCACCAACAAAAGGCGAAGTTTTCCACACTCGCGAACAAAAACAACAGATTTTTACATTCCCTCGCATAGTTGACTCCGCGAAACTCGGCCATAATGAAAAAAAAAAAACTCGTAAACTCATTTCATACTCTTTTTATGAGCGATATTATCTCTATGCATATCGTAAAGTATGAAATCTTGGCAAACGGGATCGTAATTCTAATTTGTTACTACTTTAAAATGTAAAAACTTAAAAATTCGGGTGTAAATTGTTTTATGCGTAACATCGGGACTTTTGAAGTGAGTACTTCATTTGTTGTTAAAGTGCAACATAAATATTAGCCGTTGAGTGCACAACCCGTTTTGAGAATGTTCGGTAAAGGCCGAACATAAAAACAATCGGTAATCGAATTTATTTTACTTGCTGCGCCGTGCAGTGCGCAGTACTTTTTTAACTGTTAATTCAGGATGACATAACTGATGTAAGGATACGATGGTCCAGTAGCTAAGTGTTTTTTATTTCTGATTGTTAATGGTGGTATTTATTGGCTCATCATCTTTTTTCTTTATCATAATACCTACATATTTCTTGGAACTTTACGAAGGTAATAATCCGTGGAGTTTCTTACCGGTTCTTCTCCATATGAGTGTGTCACTCATATGGAGAAGAACCGGTTTGGAACTGCGTGCCTAGAGTTATTTAGTTTTAAAGTTAACTTTTCTAAACCGCCTATTTTAGGTACTCAAACTTTTGGCTCAATATTGATAGCCTAGCATTACGCTATGATTTCTAGATACTTATAAGTCTTCAACATTGTTAATATATAGGGTAACTTTGCCATACCTATTCAAAAATACACATCAAGTAAACAACAACAATGAAATACTAATTCAATAAATATAAAGTAACATAACATGATCGCGTAAAACAAACCCGGCCCGGAAAACATAATGCGTCGTTACGGCGGAGAAACACGCCTAATGGTGCACTAGATGTCTTACAGCTTCCTATACGAAGACTGCGGTATTTTTGGTCTCGACTACTAAACGTCAACATTGTTTTTATCACATGACTATTTCGATTTAGTCAAAGTTACTGGTTTTATTGATGAATACATTAACTTAATAGGTATTACCTACCTTTGCCATTTTTTATCGTTGAATACTGTGTACTAATTAGGATTTATTTGACATTAGATACTTTTATAAGAGCATATTTTACCAAGAAATCATTACAAACCCTAAATATTATGATAGTTAAAATAATAAAAATTTAATACAAGTTTTGTACCAACTTGCACGTTGGTTCAAAACTCGTCTCAATTCATAATTATCTTAAGATATTTTTTTTAAAGCTGTCTTGCAATGTGGGTCGCACATTACTAGTATTCTTGTTAACCCCTCGTACTAAGCTAAATACTTGTGTTGCGAGTGGGTTCACGTCTGTAGTGCAATGGGTCGATTCGAACCCGCAACCGCATGATCGCAAGTCTGACGCCCTAGCCATTAGGCTACCGCCAATTTTCAAATGATCTCTTAGTACAGTCAAATCACACAAAGGAGCTCTGTCAATTACTGTCAAATTCTTAGTAAAGTACATTTGTAATTTCACAAACAATTTACTTGCACCAAAAAAATTGGATTTTCCACGAATTTGTCCGTTTACTGTCTAATTACGTAAAACTGAGAATGCAAGTAATTGCGAACAATTTCGAAGTTAAATTACAATGGATTCAAGTACCAGAAGTTTTATCAGTTTTTTTATCAAAACCTAAGATAAATTTTGCAGAAATGCATCTTAGATAAAAACTATGTTCTAGTAGATATTAGCATTGTTCTGAGGTTTTTGTTTCTGTTGGCGTTATGTTTAGGTACATTTCTTTTAATAATTCCTGCTAAAAGTTAGCTCATTATTCTTAAATAAATATTAGGATCTTCAAGAAACAATCAACACAAAGATTTGACTTATGTTATACAATGCAACGGTGTTTGGTATGTGTGTACTCCTTGAATTAAAGGATACCACAGCATACAATAACAGGATTATAAACTAAAACTAACATAAAGTTAACTTTTTTAAAATAATATGAGTGGAACGATGTAAAAATAAGCATGAACATTTACAATCAGACTATGATATGATACTCTATCCAATCTGCCATATGTACAACCTACGAACACCATTAAATTCAATAGTAAATAATTTATTAATATTACTTATTACAGTTGAACTTCTGGTAAACTTATTATCATCATAAACCATCAAGAAATTCTACGTAACTCATTCAAATCGCGCGCAAGTAGGTCGCATTAGTGGAGAAATCGGCGCAGGCGCAGCTTTGATGTTATTGATCATGGTAGAGGAACCATTATTAACTGTCCAACAGATATTTAAGTGATACTATAAAAATCAGTTAACATGCAGCCTTTGAGGATTCGTTATTTAAAGTTATCGATCATTTGTAGGGTGACTATGAATCAGATAGTTTGGCTCATAACAGATTATCAACAAACATAAATTCAAAAGTCCAAAATATGGTCTGAAGCCAGTCATCGTGAATGTACGTGGAAGAAAAATATTATCAGCAATGGAAAATCAATAGGCTGTAGGCAATCCTTTACCCATATTGATGAAGCTTTCAAAAGTTTATAGAGTTCCATATTTGTCTGACTACATTTTCGATGTATTTATATTACTTATGTAACAAAATAATTCTGTACAAATACAGTAAAATAATGCCAATATCATATAATGTACATGACAAGTCTATGATAAAGTAAAATAGTATTAATAGTATAAATAAATTAACAAAATAGTATTAAGAGAGAGAATATAAATAAATACACAAATAAATACATTTATCCCTTTTCTGCGAACATCATAGTTACCGTACTTTGCTCTCTCCGAAGGGCGAGGTATTTCGCTAACACCGCGGTGAAAGTCGGAGGCAAACTGAAGCGTGCTTCAGTACTGTGTAAATAACGTGTACATCACATGAGTACTCAAGCAGTACTCAACTTACTTACAAACTTTATAAACATACACAACCAATGTTTTTTACACGACAGAATATCATTAAATTGTACACCTCCGAAATGTTCGCGTGTATACGGGCGGTTTAGTATTATTAACAGGAAATAAAATAAATACGGACAAAAGCGACCTTAACCTTATAAGTTATTTGTAAATCTTACCAACCATGTAAGACAGTGCTTTTACTAACCTACAACAAGAATAACCATTAAATTCTCCGTTTTAGAACTACAGCATTCCTTTAAACGTCAACGTTGACGTTTCAGTATTCGGACATTACGTGACGTAACTTATCGAAAACAAAATTATGCCATTTCCATAAATTTTATCTTATTTGAGCGATTTCCAGCATCGTCAACGTCTACGAGAGAAATTACACTTGTCTACAGAGGCAGGACATGAAAAACTGTTGGAATTGTATAAACCAACCGATTTTAATTTTTGTATTAGTACTAAGAAATTCTTACTGGTTGGCGACACTGTCAATGATACTTTTGTAATCTTTGGTTGTGTCGAATTATACTCTTGTCATTTGCTGTCTATACTGAAACTGTTTCCTATTAAATTTAATATAATACATACAACCCTTAATTACTTTATCAAAAACTAACCTCTATAAATAATCATACCTAAGTATTTTTATCAAAAAGAATCAAAATTATAATCCGTCCATATATCCAGTTAAGTTTAACTGTCAGATATATTCGTGGAAACCGCCTTTCTCTCATTAGCCTGTTCGAACTAACGATTTATATCGCATGCGATAACCCGATTGGGTTTTGGGTTCAGAGTTTACGATCAATTTAGTTATTTCAAGTTACATCAGCATGCATGGCAGCCATTTTGACGCTGTTTTGAGTTATAATTAAGTTATGTTTTTACGAAAAGTATTTACAATACTTAAACGACGGTAGCCTAATGGCTAGGGCGTCAGACTTGCGATCATGTTTATGTTGATGGGTTTGAATCCCACCCATTACATTATCGACGTGGACCCACTCGTCGAGTAACTCAAGCAATAAGCTTAGCACGAGGGGTTGATAAGAATAAACTAGTAATGTGCGACCCAGATTATTAGTAATCTTTTTAAAAACAAAATATATTTATATAACAAATAAAATTACGAAATTGCCCACGACGAGACTCATCGCAGGTGTTTGTTCTCTCTGAGTTGATATATGTACATCGCAATAAGGAATTATTTTATATAATCCTTTGCCTAAGTGATGAGGGTCAAAGAAATCTTTACATGGAAATAATAAGTATTCTTTGAGATAGTATAAAACAAAGTCGCATACACTGTCTGTTGTAATGAAATTTTCTGCAATAGATATAGTGATACAACAGGAAGGTTCTTCGTACATGGCATTCATTACTGTACTACCCGAGCGAAGCCGGAGTGGGTCCGCTGGTATGTAACACAAAGAACTATTATTTAAATCGTGATATATAATTCTAGGAAGATTATCGTTGAGGTTAGAAAAAAATGTCTAACGTTAAATAATGTTCTGTGACGACGAGCACCAAAAGTACAAGATTTATTTCTTATTTTATTAGTAACATGCTAATAATATATGGGAAAGGTCCTTTGTTCTTCGATTTCTAGAGTTTTTATTACCAAATTCGCTTATGTTCAATAATTCTGTGCATAAGGTTTTCGATATTAAAACGAGCCCACACCTGCTAATTAGACGGCAGATGTGTTAACGTTTGAAAGTTGACATGTATTGCAAAACTTAAGGGTGAAGCTCCCACATGGTGGACATTCGTATTAAAAAAACATTTATTTATTTTTAGTGTTATTTATTGTACTGAACGTTCAAATTCTTAATACAAATTACAAATATTGGATGATAAATAATTAGTGAGGGAAAAATAATTGGGTTGTAAATAAATAATTGCCAATAATTTTTCAAACTTCTGTAATTAAGGTTAATTTTTTAGTATTCATCTTTTTGCTTAAAATGTTGCAAAAATCTTTTCCAATTTTTTTGAAATGGGTGACGACACGTTTGCTATTTTTTTTTTGGTAACAGCGTATATAAGTATTTGAAAGCCATTCAACTTGGAAACATGTCAGCAACCCCATTCTTAGTGGCTTATTATTTCGGCTTGCTCTCGTAATCATGGGTGCAATGCCTTCCACCGGAGGCTCCATCGCATTACGGTTCATGACCCTAAGTGGTACTGCACGATATTACGAGCGAGCATCCTGTGCGCAATTACAGAATTGGAGGAAAATTGCTGATTCAAACTACAGTTCATTTTGAAAAATAATTTCAATTTCCGTACATTTTTTTTTTGTTTTCTTTTCACTTATTACACCTTAATAATGAAAAAAACCTATATCAGCACAAATGTTGACATATTCTTGTAGACTAGTCAAAAAAAGACAAAAATATAAACAAAAAATATCCTTGAATTTAATTACATTTACCTCTCATTACCAAAATAATAATTTAAATCGCACAATCATCTGCAATGCAGAAAACGACACAACATCAAAATTACGAATGCGACAAAATAATGGGTTTATGTAAGTACGGACGATAATTGGTAGTGTCACCCTACGAGCCTTCTTAAATATCGAGTTTGCCTTTATTATTAGCAGAGAAAGTCTGTAGGTTTCTGTTAACCTTTATATATTACTCATCACACTTGTACGTATTTCAAAAGACCTTCAAAATTGTCTTATATATTGGTCTTGATTAAAAATATATTTATTCTAATATATAAAATTCTCGTGTCGCGGTGTTTGATCCCAAACTCTGAAACAGCTTGTATGAAATTTTGTGTGCATATCGGACAGGTCTGAGAATCGGCCAACATCTATTTTTCACACTCTTAATTGATGGGGTGGCCCTCTTCAGATTGTTCTAATATGGCGGAAAAACGTTTGCCGGGTCAGCTAGTTTTTTTTGTATTGTACAATATTCGATTATTTGTAATAGCCAACTGACTTACTTATACCTGATTTAGTAAAATAATGTCATATTTATAGAGTATCTCTAAAAAATAAAGATATTTGAAGGTTTTTTCTAGGTGTCCATAAATATAAGCTGGAGGCCCAAGGTAGGCCCAACCAGAGAACATTGTCGACTCTTTAAAATGACCACAGAGTTCCAAAGTCTTGGCATTACACAAACAAGAAGATGTTATAAGAAATTAAGAACCAATCAATAAAAGCACTTATATTAAAACTCAACCCATGTTCGTGTCATATGAGAGAAACTAGAAAGTTTCCAAATTTTTCCAAGTCTTTGTATGAGTTTTCGGTGAACTAACGGTAGGGCCGAAGGAAAATGTGTTAATATCCTTTGTCCTCGGCACTGTGTACTAAAGTGTTCAAATGTAAATATTGTACAGATTTTTTACTGTTTTTCCTTGTAACACAAATGAGATGTATTTTTGTAGGTCCGTTTCGGTTTTCTCTTTCATAGGAAGGCTATGAATCATGTGGATTGCGCGGTTTGTGGCACTCGTTAACCTTTTTTCTTTTATTTATTTGTACATTATGTAGCTTTTTTGATACCTTCGTGGCTCAGTTTATAAAATTGGGATTTCGTCCTAATTACTTTATAAACTTTTTATTAGAAACCTTTGACTAAAACAGATATGATTTGATACTAATTGCTTTAACTTTGAAATAACTAGATTAAAAAAAATTATCAGACTTCAAATATTCTCAATTCGAGTGTATGATTTTTTTATGTTTAGCTTCTAAATTCATTTTGTATTAGATAGGATAAACTTGGAGGTAATCTCATACAAATTAATCACAATAGATTCAGTAATCTGGTGCGGAATTCAAAATAATTGAGAAAATATACCTACCAAGAATGTCTAATTGCGTAGTTTGTACTTTCCTGCCATTAAAGTCGTATTTATACATTCATTTGTAGTTAATTATTAAAATGATGTAGTTATCTAGATATTCCAAATCATCACTGACTAATGTGAAGAATTATAATTTATATTATATAATCTAGACTTAAATATTAAAGACCGCGATCAAACCGCGACATCAAATTCATCAATATTCGTTTATTCTTTGTTTAAGGTCTTTGCCCTACAGTCTACACACAATTAGCTGCACCATGGATACATCTATAACCTAACTACAATACCGTCTGCCAAAATAATTGATCGTTTAACCAAAGCAATAAATAATTCGAAATATATTAATCATAATGGAAATGTATAACAAAATCCGAAGTAATTCTTAGGTTACAAACCTGAATTACCGTTAGCTCCAAAAACAGCCAGTAACAAAGATACAGAGATTAATCCCAACCATCGAAAACCAATTCACCAAAGAAATGTAACTCTTAACCTATAGGAAATAGCGCTTATTACTTATTTCTTAAATGTAAAATTATGTTTGTACAATATATTCGGGTTGCTGATTGTATGGTGCCCACTGAACAATGGTGTCCAAACGTTTTTGTTTAGCGGCAGTGCGAGGAATGTTCTGATAATAAATTGTCTTTATTATTGCTTGTCAAATTCTATAGATTGATGGACAGAAACTATTTATCAAAAAAAAATCAAAATGTTTTTATTTCGAGTAGACCTTTTCAAGTACTTTCAAAATGTTAAATGAATCTAGTTACATTATTATGTGTTAAAATGTGAAAAAGCAATACCTAAGCATAGCAAAGCATTTGTTAGACACTGAAGAAATACTTGCTAGGAAAGAGGGAGATTGAAGCCGAAATAGGATTTTTTAGGCAGTTCCAAAAGCAAATGTATCGAGTTTTATTAAATTTCCTTGCATTTAGATCAAGCGGTTTTCTTCCGTAGACAAACACGACACGGAAATTTAACATCCAAACATCTTATACAATTTCTTTATCAAAAAGGTCCCTTATATTTTCTCTGATATTCTGGAGTTTGCTTTTGGCACTATTCACCAATGTGTAATTAACCAATACGAAATTGGAAAAAAGAATTCATGCTCATTTTTTAAGTTTAGGTTATTTTGAGTTACGTGTTAGAGTGGCGTCCACACGGGTTTTCAAGGTGTCGCCCGCTCTAAGGTCCTGTGTTTGATCCTCGGACAGGTAAATGTAGAAAAAAACACTTTTCTACATTGTCTCGGATCTGGGTGTTTCTAATTCTCTAACACAAAGGCTTTAGCTACTTACTTTGGATTTGGAGCAACGTATGTGACGTTGTCCACATTAATTTTATTTATTATGTCACACGACATCACTATCAGTTGAAATTCTCAATTCTGAAACCCGCTGATGACTACCCACGAAAATCTTGAGAATTTTAAATATCTAGTTACATAAAACATTTTCATTATAATTGTACATATAATAAATGTATCTTGGCTATACTATAAGTTATATCAATATTTGTGTCAATCGTTCTCGAAACTTCGAAAACGACACACGAACAGGTTTCCAGTTGTAATGGCCTCTTACAAGTGAATATGTATGATATAATAAATTTATTGTGACTTGCTTATAGGCCAGTAGCCGTGAAGTTGTTATTGATTTCTTAGGTTCGAATTTCATGATAATATTTATAAACGGATCAGGAAAATATAACAATAATTACTTTATTTCGAACACACACTGAGAGTTAGTGAAGTCAATGTCTATATTTTTCTATATCTTATACCTAAGCCTTCGTGGTTTTTTTAGGTTTTTTCAAATCAGACCAGAAGTTTCGGAGATCAGCGCGTTCAAACAAACAAATATACAAACAAACAAACTCTTCAGCTTTATAATATTAGTATAGATTTGCTGCGTATTGAAAAGTATAACTCGTTTTTAGTTACTCTGTTACGTGAAAACATGCGTAGGGCGACACGCGGTAGTAAAATTGTTTGGTTTAAGGCCCCTTGATGTAAAAAAAAACGCAATCGATTCGTTTACTGATTTAAAAAAAAGTATTTTCAGGTTTCGTTTATAGGAAAAATAAGATTGTTTACTGACTATTTAAATAAATATAACTAATGTTGTTTGATGACGGTTGGGAAGTAGACAACATACAACCCATGTCGCCTACTAGCCAACCGCTATCACTTCAATCTATGGCAGTCCAATTCAGACAACTAGTCTTACTATGCGATCTATAAGGAAGAAGAAGGTTGCATACTATTATATACATCATCAACTAATAACAAAGTTGTTCTAGAAGGTTCCAGTTTTCTATAGTTCACTCACGTACATTAGAACTCAGTAATGGCTCCTAGTGGAAGTTCCAAACTGCTGATACTCGCTCTGACAGGGCTACTAATTAAAACTAACTTGCATTTCACGGTTGAACGCTAAACGACGAATTTTGACTCCGTAAACGGTTATTGATAAGTTACAGCGCATGCGCGGGATATCGTTCCCGAGATGATTTTTAGGAGTTAATTTTTTGAAAAATAATGAATGAAAATTTATAGGAATTAGAATTTTCATACAAACATATTAAGTCAATTTGTATGAAAAATCAATTAATCCTTATTTTACCTGCCTATAATAGTCCCACTGGCCTCTTTTCACAGCTACAAACATAGTTTTTTTTTATAAATAACTCACATCATCAATTATATAATTGTTTTTTTTTTTATTTATAGCATGAAATTATAATATTAATATTCGTCTTATCAAATTTTTGAGAAGGTACAAAGTTACGTCACACTACCTTAGTAAAATTACTTTAACGAAAACAAGTAACAATCTAACAAAAACACCTACATCCATTAAAATTGCAAACTTGCCAACAAAATGGAAACCACATTAAGAAAAATATTTTTTCCCGATAACTTTTCATAAAGTCGAAACTTTGTTAGAAACCTTATTATGACGCAAACAACTTGTGAAAACCTGATGAGGCTATAAAATGTTAGGTAAATTAAACTCGTACTGCGAAAACATTAAGAGTGTTTACTAAGAAAACTAATAAAATGAGAGAACCGACATTTGTAACTTTTTTTTCTTGTGAACTATCCAACATAAATCATTTCTACGGCCGCACGCCTGACATTAAGTTTTTATTCAATGTGCCAAGCAAATAAAGAAAACTGAATTCTAAAAGATATTTTTTCTTAAGCTTGTATTTATATGCAAGGGTAAACTAATTGAAATCAAATTCATAAATTCAAAATAAGCTACCAAGAAGCATTTTAAAACTATACCAATTGCTTAACAAATAATCTTATTAAGAAGTAGATAATAAAGAAATTCTAAGTAATACAAAAATTTCATTCAATTTCTTAACCCAATATAGTTTAAATATTCATCGAAGTGCTAAAAATGGCTTTCTGTTCGTGCCCGCCCTGGTATAAGGCGTTAAGCCTTACAAAATCCCTTTCGAAGTCAGTCAGTCAGGAAACCCTTTGTTTCTTAAGAGATTAAAAACATGATGAAAACGCCATCAGTAATAGACTCAAAATGGCTGCCACTGCAGTCACGAAAACACGTTTCAAATGAAAATCCATATCATCCAATGTGACCAGCATATAATTTGATGAAAAATTGAACATGCATTCTAAAAAAAACTCCATAAATCAACTTTTTTTAAACCATCCCTGAGTTTCTGTATTGTTACGTCTAGTTAATTATATAACATTTTATATAAAAGCTTGTGTAGTTCTCAATTTAAACTTCATAAAAAGATACTCTAAACAAAAGTTTTAAAAGAAAATCTTGACTTATTCTAGAACCTTTTTAAACTCGAATTTTTCAACAACAATACTATTATAATTACTTAAGAAAGATAGTGGTAGATTACTATCACGTCACCTCAGTCTCCATCAGATTCGTCATTCACCTCAATACCGGCTTCCATCGACTTTGAACTTAAGAGGCGACTCCGCAAAATACATAGACTCAAATTACTATCCAAAAAAGGGCAAAGCCTTACAACACCTTTAACGACTGCTTAAGGCCATCGCCGAAATACTTGACTAAAAAAACCAACCAGATGTCTATACATTGGCGAAGTTATCCCCAAAAAATTCTTGTGGCTCTCATTAAACTATTTATAGGTGTGTGTACCCTAAAAATGTACTTTGGTAAACCGGCTTACACACACACTTGGACGTTCAGGTATTATGTACGTGTGTGCGTGTCCGCTTGCACATTACACATACACAAGAAGGGCAAAGGGAAATTTTGGCAATAATTTCGTGTTGTAAAGTTCGTGCGTTAAATCATGGTGAGTCCTTTTGTTTGAGCAAAATGGCGGCGTTATGTTTCCGGTAATATAAAACAACTTTGCCCTCCATATAAATAGACGTTACTACGCTGCGTAGCAACTGGTTTAAGCTACGACAATAGACTCGTAGCACGTTTTGCTACGAGTTTTGTGGACCTATGCATTTTGTATAATTATAAGTATTTGTTTTAGCTTAGATTTAGGGCTGTATTATAAATGGATAGTATTTCGACTACATTTCGATTAATAGATGGAAGTATTTGGTATTTTCTCATGATTCATAGTCGTGAATTCTACCTGCGATTTAGTGCTTTTGTATTTGTTCAGAAGAGATGACTATTTTATATTTACGCTTTTGTCTTAATTAAGTGACGAAAAAGAGACGATGATAAATAAATACACAATGACAACATTTCCTCGATACTGCCTTCAACAACACACAATAGCTTATTATATTATCATTATATTATTTTACTTAAAAAAAAAATCTCACTCAACTCAATAATTATGATTAAACATCAAACTCCGCACATCATTGCAGCGAACGCAAACTATTGCATCGCGGCTACATCACTTGTGTTTGTGCGTGCGCGTGTGTGCGTGCGATCATTATTCGTAAGTACTAGAGTCGTAGACATGTATGGGTACGACTTTGGCTGCGTTCAAAGAAGAAGTTGAAAAGTTTTATTACTTGGTATTGCAACCTTATTGAGTTTTATAACTTTTGAATTGTCTAATGAAGACATACATTTTTACTTTATTTTTGTTAATATTGAGTTGTTGAGATGAGGTATTATTTTATTGTCTCAATTTCGTCGTTATTATGACTGTTCATGTTGTCCTTTGTAAAGGTCACGTGTATTGCTTGTGTTATAAGAGTAAGGAAATATAGTGTTGAGAGATCCTACGTTGAAGGATATTGTGACACATTTCCTGTATCGATGTGTTTTTTTTTGCATACGTGGAATTATGATTATATCTCTTTCAGGCGTCTAATTTGTGCTTTTAAAATCATGGTCAATGTGAGCTTTATTTTGAGACGAGTTTTGGAAGTTGATAAATAATTGGCTGATTAACAGAATATTTTGTTTTTATGAACGCAATCTTAATCATGTGTAAAATTACCTATCTTACTGTTTGGAATACATCCAAATTCATTGTTCTTAACAGAATAATTTAACCATTTCTTATTTATTAAATAAATATTCATAAACTTAACTACACCTGAAACTAAACCAAAATAATTTGGTCACTTCACGTCGGTAGCGTAACGGGTGGGATTCGAACCTGCAACCAGACCATAAACGTGATCGCAAGTCCGACGCCCTAGTCATTAGGCTACCGCCGCTTCAAAGTTAATTATGAATAATAAGAAAAAAAAACATGCACTATACTAGTCAGTCTAGCAAACAAAAATAACTTGAAACAGCAGAAATTATTGGCCAATATATTTAAAGGTGCTTTTGTTCATCGTAATTAACGAACGAATTACTTTACGTTCCAAACTCTAAAACCGAAATCTTAAAAACAACTCTGAGTTAACAAATCATAAATATTAATAAAGCCATCGGGGGAACTTCAGCAACTCATTACGCAACTTATTCAATAGGGTACAACGTTAATTAAATAATTCAAATAAGAAAACAAAGTTTGAGTACAAATGGCTAAAATAACAAAATTTCCGCGGTATCCCAATGAATCCTAAACAGCTGTACATCTCGTTGAATCGATAACTGTCAGGTATTAACACGAGAGTGTACAGAGCCGGAGCAGGCAGGATGTAGGGAGCTACTGCTCAAATATTAGACCTGAAGTTATAATTGACGGGCCTGTTGGTTTAGTGGTTGGTGACTTTGACTGCTCAAAATTAAAAATCAAAATAAAAAAAGGTTTTAATTCCTTAAAAACCTCAAAAAGGCGCTCAAGAAACGATATATACTAATCTAATGATTTTAGGTGAACGGGTCCAAAGTGTCCTTCCCATGGAGAAGAACCGGCAAGAAACTCTATACTGCTAAGCCGGAGGTCGTGGGTTCGATTCCCACTCAGGACAAATCTTTGTGTGATGAGCATGATCATTTGTTCTATGTCTGGGTGTAATTTATCCATAATATGTATGTATTTAGAATTATATAAGTATGTTTATCAGTGGTCTGGTTGCCATAGTACAGGCTCAGCCTAGTTTGGATTTAGATGGCCGTGTGTGAGATTGTTCCAAGATATTAATTGCAAACTAAACAAAAGATTAACTAATGAGTATTTCCATAATTCACAAATGCGAAGAAAATACAAAGAATTCGACAGATTTTTTAAAATTCCTATGTCAGTAAGAAAATCTCTAACACTTTTAAGTTTTTAAATGCTAAAATCTCTTCTTTTAAGTATAGACCCCGGTTAAGCCAGTTTGACGTCTGGTTTATGGACATTTACGCGTACATGAGTTCCATTAATGAAGCCAAAGGCACAGGGAAACAGGAATAACGATTTTTGTTTAATGGGTACCTACTGTTTTATTGTCGCGTACATTCGGGTCTATGTTGCTCGAATGGACTGGTCGAGGTCCGAAATTTGAACTAAAATAATAACTTAGGATTTCAAAATGAAAAACCTTATAGATAATTATACTGTTCGCATTATTAGAGAGTGTTACATAAAACTTAAACATAATATTATGTACTAGAGGGAAAATCTTAACATCGCCATCTAGAAAAGTGGCGTCATTCGCCTAGCGACATCTAGTAGCGAAAAGATAAACTAAATTCAATCGTTTTGTTATTGTATGCCTTAATAAATACTAAACCCTAACATCAATTAAAGAATTTTATTTCGTGTCATACAACCTACATCAGGTCATATTTAAGTAATGCAAACATAAATGTAGATGTGTTTATTTAATGAAAATATTAAAAAAACGGATTTATACAAGGTACTCCTTGTATGGAGTCCGTCCCTGAAATCGTAGTTGTTCTCGTTTTTCGATCGTACGACTGGTTGCCAAACAATCATTTAATTAATACTATTGTTCGTAGTATACGATTTGCTTTACGTTAACTCGTACATAATAGTCACACCTATGTTTATTCTCTGATTTACAACATTCGATTAGTAGGAGTGCACATGTAATATGTGAATATATGAGTATATGAATATTTTCCCGATAAGAGTCAATTACGACGGAAACAGTAACTAATAAAAATGTTGGTTAAAGTCACCACAAAATTATTAAAAACTTACGACTAATTTTGACCTAATTTGAAACATTGCGCAAACATGTGCAATATAGATACAAATAACTGTTATGAAACTATAATATAATACTCAAATAATATCTAAAAAATCTCTAAGAGCCTAAAACTCAGCTCCAACCTTATTTCCCTCCCACATTCGCGATTAGTTCCACCAAAAAAGCCAATAAAAAAGTCCAGAGCACAAAATATCTCATTACTTCGATTGCGAGCTTGCCCAAACTGCATTTTTGGGTTCTAGAGAGTGCTATACCTCTCTCCCTCTAACTCGTGTATTAGACAGAGAGGTGGGTTACTTGACCTATGCGCTTGCGACCGATTTCGGGTGTCCGTTGCGCATGGGAGTGCGTCCGTGCAATGATTTCTTTTTGTTTGATTTATGGAGTGTAGGAATATTCTGGAGTGTTGTTTTTTGGCGTACCTATATTTAGCACAATACATAGGTAGTCGATATATCTCCTTTATTTTAGCGGCATTTGGCTAAGTTAAATAGAGGGAATATTTATTATCCGCAAAAGGAACTTAGTTTTTGTTAAGTTTTTCTGCTTGTTGCTTATTCTGGAAAACTGGAACATGGTTAAGAGATGTAATTAGTAGTTCAAATATTCACCTATTTGGAACAAATAAAGGTTTGTTAGTTTTCAGGTTGTTTGAAAAAAATATCAAGTATCTAAGTTGCTAACTTCTATAAATGCTTCTAGCTATAATGCAATCCAATTATGTTAAATAAATCGAAATACAGATACAAAACAACCATCTTACGGCAACTTTTTATACAAAAAAGGGCAATGTTCACCACGTGGTAAGTAAACCGCGATAAATTCTACCTTTTACCATTCAAATACTGATCTCTTTACCAATCCCATTACACCTACCCCTTAAATAAAAGCGAGCAGTCAGAATAATATCTAAAGAAGATTCGGTAAATGCTGGGTTGCACTAAATCATCGAGAACGTGTGATCCCTCCCTCAGGGGAGGTAAATCCTCCAAACCTCTCTGTGACGTCACAAGGAGAGCAAACAGTGTGTTGTAATACTCTCGAGAGGCTACCAGGAAATCGAGAGAGTACATGTTTATTTTGCTTGAATGAAGTTATTGGGTTATTTTCATAAGCAAAAGAAAGTCAAACAAACGGATTATTTTACTATTTAGTACTGAAAGATTTGTAGAGCGAAAGATGGACAGACAACATTCTTCACCAAGGTTGACTTTTGGATGGGTGAACAAGCCATCTAGTGGCAGATTGAGAAAGACACTAGACCCTCGTCGTGCTTTGAAATGCTCATTAATCTTTAACAGTCTTTAATTTGTCGACCTAAGTTTTATTTAATGACAAATACTTTACATGTGCTGTAACTACACAAATAGTATAACTAAGCTGAAATACTCTAATGACTTAGTCAGATCTAATTAATTCCTACATAGTATATGCATATAATTAACTGCAAACACAGACAGAACTAATTACGGGATAAACTAACTGGTGCAAGCGCCTGCAGTATTTGCCATAGCAAAGTTTCCGTTCATTGATCACATGCGGGTTGCTAACTCCTGTTTACTGTTGACTAGTTTTTTATGTTTAAGTTGTAGTTAAGTCACTTTACTGTTTATTTAAAGAATAAAAGATAAATATTTCAATGTCCAAAATAGATAAGTTTGTTACTACCAAATTAGAATGTCTTCAAGAATATGGTATTATTTAAAGTCAAGTTAGAGCACTAAGGCCAGTTTTTTTATCCCGAGTTAACTAATGGTTTCAAAACGCGTTTTTTCATCAATTGCTATCTAATGGTACATCGAATGGTCAAATAAGTTGGAGAGTTAATTAATGAAGCATTTGTTAGAATAAAAATTGATGAATAAACGCGTTCTACCGAAGTTTTAAGTCATTAGTTAGCATATTTAACCATTGGTTGAGTTAACTGGGAATAAAAAACTGGGCCTAAGACATCACTGTAAACATTGAAAGTAATAAACTTATTCTTATCTGTTCAAAATATAAATATATATTCGTGGAATAAAAAGGATGAGTTATGAGTTCACGCAGCCAGCAAAGTGATTAGGATGTGTGCGGAGTGTCAAAACAAAGATAATTTTAGTGTTATGGGTTATTTATTTATGGAGACATTAGTATGTTATCAAACAGACATGCTTAATTAGTTAATCAATCATGTGCTCGATAATTTTATTACCAGAATTATTTTATACTAAACCTAGTACCATTATTTAGTTCCAAATTATCAAGAAATAACTCTGGTCCGTTTGTCAAGTTAATAAAAATCCTTAATTTTATACAAATACAGGATTATATAAACATAAGTCACGTGACCTGTCACTTTGTATGAAAAGTTCATTTTCCATTTAAAGATTTCGACCTATGTTTCTTGGGAACGGTTGTTCAGTTTTATGCACCTGATTATCTCGTTGAATATACGTACTCTTTTTAAATTAATCCTGTATATGTATAAAATTATTTCTTGATAATATGGTATTATATTATTATAATAGTATTAGTATAAAATAATTGTGAAAATAAAATCCTTTTAAATTTATTCTTTAAACCTGCTTTGTTTCTCTATGCATTTTTTTTTCCTAAGAATAAACGAAGCCTGAAAACACTCTTATGAAATACTCGAATTTAATTAAAATACGTTCGTCTCTCTGACATGAAAACTACTTATTATCCACTACGATGACTTTGAGGTACCTTTGTAAGTCTAGTGAAATGAGTTGAACTATCGAAGCGTAAAATTGAATTGTAATAATAAACTCTACCAAATGTTTAATATTAGCTTAGGTAAACCAGTCTGGCCTGAAGGACGGTCAAGTGTAAAATAGTTACCTAGAATACCCAGTTCAACAAATTTTCATTCACTAACGACGCAGAATTCATGTCAAGGAAATTCGAATAGTGATAAGCTATATTTAGTTTAGTAATAAGATGGATATAGTGAATAACACAGCTTCACACATTTGGTAAAACGATGAATTTTATATAATTGATTTAATTTATTTCTCGCCAGTATGTTTGTATAGATAGTTATTAATATTTAAAAAAATTAAAATATTATGTATATTTTAATACGGGAACTATAATGGTGTATAATAAAGAATATTCTATTCTACACTAATAGTATATGCCCTGGAACAGTTAATATTTCTCATTTCTGCTACACGTTGCTCAACTATTTGTTGCAGGCGTTTCTACTTAAAAATATTGAAGTAGTGACATTTATGAATAGAAATAACGTCTCTAGATTATTTATTTCATGTAAGGTTAATTTAAAATCTGTTAAAGATCCAATAAGTAACGAACGGCGTTGTAGAATCAATCTTTCTACATGTAAATTAAATCTCAGCTGAACTACAGAGCATTTCTCTTAGCTCCAAATTGTTGCTAGCGTATCTAGATCCAGTCTATTAGTCTAGTTCGGGAAACTTGGATAACTAGACAGGTAATGCCTAACGCTTCTCGGGCACTAGCTTGCAAATTCACTGCAAACCAAGATGGATGCTGTGTTGGGGTTCTATTTCATAAAAAAAAATACGTGCAGTCTTCGAAATGAGTTAACTTTGCGCTAGTTCGAAAAACTGATGATTTTAATTATGTAACACTAGCTGTTGTCTGCGGCTCTTTTTTCAGTAAATATACTATATTACTTGACGATAATGTATAATTCTAAAAGTGAAAGAATTTTTGAAATCGGTCGTGTAGTTTTTGATTTTTGTTCCAAAACAAAAGAGTCTCTTTTATTTATATATGGTCACCCATGTACAAACCAACCGCGGCGAGCGCGGCTTAACCTTTATCATCGGACATACCGTTGGAACTTAGACACGAGCCCCAGTCTTTATCAATATTAGTGTAGATACTATCAAAATAAAAAATGTACTAGACTCTCCATTTTTATAAGCCATTGAGGTAGCTAAATGACGCACTTTGGACGTAGTAATCTGTTTATGTGTCGAGATTGAGTTAATGCTGTTCCCGTCCGGATCGGACAGTAATTGTTGAGCAACGGACATATAATACCGGCCCGCGCCGGTAGGTGGCGCAAATTACATCATGAACTAGCCACGGTCATCTAAAGACGGTAGAAGTATCTATTCAGAATGAATTATCATACTCGTAAACGGGTGCTGGTTGCGGTGACTGGTTTGTTGACCTTGATTTCTGTAGTTCATATCTTTATTTTTTTATTTCATAGAGGTACTCATATATCATCCTCTGTATGGAGATCCTTAGTTAGGAGGGTTATATAAAATCTTTTATTATTTTTCCACAATATGGACCATGTAAATTGTCTGAAATAAACAATATTTTATTTTATTTTTTATTTATGTACCTTAATCAGTTGTTTACTTGGGCATGTGCCTAAATTACTCATATTTTATGTTGTAAATGAAAAGACAGCGTGCTGCTGGGAGTTTGTTGCACCGTTTCTTCTTCCAAGCTAGAGCACTTAGGAAGCGGTGAAGAGTGGGAGAATTAGGGTGCTGTTAATATTGTTGACCTTCAAAAATTGCTACAACTACTAAATCATTCATTCAAATAAGGATACTATATCCTTAATGAATGATTTGAATTTTGCTTTTTTTTTATTTTTGCTCTCGTTTTTCGACACTTTGCAATAAATGTGCTGTTACACAAGTTTTAAATAAGATATAGATAGTTTCTTTTTCGAATTCTATTTTACGATTATTTATTTTTATGCTAGATTGTTCAACGCTAATAATGTTTGTTTCTGACTTAAACTGTCACTCTTTTTGGCAAAGATATTATAAAGTACAAACAACGAGAGATTACATACGCACTTAATATGGAGTTTAAAAATTTGTTACAATTTATTTTGTTATTGTTTTGTTATTAATACGTATTTTTCATCTATCATACAATTTACATCAACTTCAACAATAAAATACTAAAGAAGTAGAAACCTTTAATTTTGTTTTAATACGAGATTATAACTACTAATTCCTATAACATACTCTATTAATAAAAGGCCTTACCACATAATGAAGGTCAGAGGTCAAAATTAAGGTAGGGGACAGAAAAAGGGACCATTGCTACCAACTACGAAGGATATTCATTAAACAGAACCCGCAGAATACTTTGACCATAACCTTTTACCATTTTTTCCAAAGAAGCGGCTTACCACTACCCTTTTAAAAAGAATATATAATATTTGAATATGACCAAAAATAGTTTTTTGGAACCAAAAGAGGCTGATGGAAGCATAAATAAAATAAACGTTAAAATGCAGATATCTTATACTATTAATTTTCATTCAGAAATATATTTCTACTTAGGTACAAAAACCGAAGGCAAAATGAAATCAAATCCTAACATTAGTCACTGATATCCATTTTTACAAAATGTTGTACACATTAAAAACCGGGAGCAAATATTTGTCTCTAGTCGTCGGTAACTATGGCAACCAGTGCTATCTCACTTCACAAAGATTTTCAAGGTCTACTTGAGCCTTTAAATAACACGAACTTAATATAAGTTGAATTGTAAGTCTGTTGTTTTCATATTGTAAATCACAATAAACACCGTGGAGATTGCCGTAGTAAAAAAAAACACGACATTATGTCCCTGGAAATGTATTAAAGGTCACCTCAGGGTCATCATGAATATTACAATTAAAAAGTAGCTAGGGTCACTTATCTCGCATCAGGTATATATCTGACACAGAACAGTAACTTATCTGTTGATTGATTTTGTGGGTTGATTGATTAGAGGTGGCACGAGATAATGAACCTTTTTTTATTCCGCGTTCTAAGGATCTTTTCCTTGTATCGCGGGAGACACGTTTACAGACATTCAAATCACATGCACCAAGAACTTCCAGACTTTTGGGTCACACAAACGTCCACAGTATAGGCTTAAAAGGCTAGTTTTACCTGCTGGTGGTTTACGTCTTGCTTATCGCTGCTCTCGGAGGCCGAGGAGCCGGTCGGCTTCTTGCAGAACGTCGGGCAGTACCGCCGACATAAGCACCTGGAAATTAACAGCTGTTAATATTGATTGAAGAAAATTTACATTTATTAACATTTTTATTTTTACTTAAATATAATTTCAAGTAACTCTCTTAATAAATTATATTTTATTAAAGTATGTACAATGGGCGTTATTTAATATCTTAGAACTCGTTTAAATTAATTTTATTTTCTTATTTTTTGTTTCAACTGAAAAAAAGATAATCTTAAGTCAATAAGGGCGGATTTTACTACCGTCACATATTTTTTAGAAATAAAATTGACGTTTGTCAGTAATTATAGTACAAAATAACTTTCAATATTTTTTTATTATTTTCGAATAAAGTTATCTGACGATGGAAAAATCAGCCTGTTCATGTAGGTATCAAAATTTGATAAGTTTCAAACAATTTTGGTAATTATCAGATAGTTATTATCAAAGCTTGTTTATTCTGATGTTTTTGTTACACTTTTTTCCAAACCTTTTCTTTACTACCAAAAAGAGCAAACAACAAAAAGAAATCAGCCGCCGCAGTTTGCCGGCAGCTATCGATAGGAAGGCCAACAATAAGTGAAGGGACACAATATCGGAGACTATATCCTGTTACAGCCTTTGTCCCGAACGCTAGAGTAAATTAACAGAGTTTCAAGATACTTAATATCATCAGACCACGATGAAAGGAAAACCTGGGCGGCGTCGACAATATTCGTTATCAAACAAACCATTATTTATTTATTTTGTTTTCCACTTTAAGGTACTGTTTAATTTCAAAGTTTTTGTTAAGTAACACATTGTGCGTAATTGGTTGTTGTACATTAACAAGAATTTGAAGTTCTTCTAATTCCATCAAAAGAAAAAAATCCGTAACTCACGTTGTTGTGATAAATAACAAAATTTAAATTTCAACAAAAATCACGCAGTTTTGTAACAAGAAATTATAACGATTATAGATAACAAAATGCTAATTAATTAATAAAAACGCGTCAAGTAGAAACATTATTATTTACTTAATCACTAAATCGTCACAAATAGTCATCAATGTTTATTTCTTCTCTACCAGCAGCGGTTGTCGTGACAAGAAATATGCTTTGCCAACTTAAATATGTTTTTAAAATGTAACACGAGTACGGAGTATAGACAAATTTCCATATAAAAGCAAACGCCACATCTGTTTTGAAACTTTTCAGACTTTCACCAAAAAGTGTTGTGTATTCTAGATGTATATGTAAGTTAACCAGTTTAGGTAGTATTCAATAAGGAGTTTGGCTCGCCTCCAGCGCCACTGAATATATTTTAAAACGACTTAATTTTGCTTCAGGGGACCCTAGACTGTTTTAGCTCCAACCAATTTAGGCTACAAAGTTTTGTCTGTTAATATTTCATTGTGTTATGGTTACAGACTGTAGTAGTTGCCTACATGGTTGTAAAATATGGTTGACTGGAAGATATTGCCGTGTGCACTAAGGCCGCCCTTTGTACCACTAATTTTGCAGCTTTTTTATGTTTTCAATTTTACGGCGTACAATAAAAAATATTCTAATATTATTATTATAAGTTGTGGTATCACTCCCTAAACAATGTAACACCTGCTATCTTGTCCTTCGTGCCCTAGCACCTGCACGCTGGACGATTTAATGAAGGCTACCGATAATGCAATTCTCGTAACAAAATTCTGGGCTGACACAATATGATTGCCATCGATACGATAAGAAGAAGAAGTTGATCTAAACCATAATTAAGGTCTAGAGTTTATTTTTGGTAAGAAACCTTGCCTTGTCATAAAGAAAAAAAATCTATTTCACTTAGCTTATCTGACATGTTATGTGTAATTTGGTTAAATACGTTTCAAATCTATAGTATCAGTTTTTTAATGGGTACTAGACTATTTCACTTTGAATTTAGAGTGCATTTTGTCCCTAATAAGGAAATATATAAAATGGGAAATGGTTAATATGGGTACAACTAACAGCTGAATCAATTTTCTTACCACGCAATGACGCATCTTAAAGGCATTATTATATTTAAACATGTCTAATACTTTCTAACATTTGCGCACAGAAAAATAAAGTATAAACGTAGGGAACTAAAATCAAAATAATAAACAGAAGTAGAATCCGTTTTAAAAGTAGTTTTTTCAAACATATCTAAGTTTTGTCTATTGAAACAAAGCTAACAGCATATTATCTTACTAACTTGTAAATAAGGTTGATCCTAAGTAACTTAGTGACAGCTTAACCATCTCATTAACATTCCTCTCAACACTTAAAACTCAGCTGTGAAATTCATACACCTCCTAGACACCCATTCTATAACTTCAAAGGTTCCGAGGACCAAGTGCTATCACATTAATTTGTCTATCAAGTTATAACAACGACCGGTACAGTCAACAGCAAAAGTAGATGATGAATTGAGTTTTAACATAAGGAATCAAAACTGATCACTTATATATGGCAACTGTACTAGTATTAAATGTTTGGTATAATTTACAATCACATACTTTTGAATCACTTCGACGCGACACAGTTCTGACGCGAACTCCGTTCATTAGTATTGAATTTCTGATTTTGATCATCTACTTTTGCTGTTGACTGTACATAACCTAATACATAGAGCCCTTTGGAGAAAGGTCCTACCTTAATAATTCCATTAAAATAACATATGTCTTTGACCTCAAGTAATAGCTTTCAAGTTGGGTAGAACCCATTTTATTGTTTGGCGATATTACTTTTGTTTTGTAGTTATTTTTGGCTTTACACTATAATCTGGTAAAAGCCAAATGAAGGAAATCCATTTAAATAGATCGCTAAATTTTGGTGCTTTTGGTTTAGCGATCTATGTTTTGTTTTTTTTTATGTATTATAACTATTTTTAACTAATTAGGCTGCCTTGATAAAATAATTGTGTTATATGTTTTCTATAAAATTTTGTACGCACATGCTAATGGAAGACATTGAAAAATTGTGTTTAGGTCATATTTTTATTTAGAATAAAAATGCTGTATATACTCAAAGTCGTGGTTAACTGTTAAATACAATATATATACTTATGCCCTTATTCATAAAAACGAGTGAGATTAATATAGGTTTTACAAGTGTTTTGTTTCTTTTCTACATTTGCAAAATGAAAGAGAAGATTCCGATTTTAAGACCATTTTAACTAAAATAGGTTTAATCAGCATTTATGAATAAGTGTGTATGAATTAACAAAAATAAAACTAGCAAATTAAAAAAAAACTTATTAAAAAAAATTAACATCAATATTGTATACCAATAAATAAATGCTGAAGAAGTTGTTTGGTTGATTATCTCAGAAATTACTAGATTGAATTGGAAAATTAAAGTTATATATAAAATTTTAAATGAAAGACTAGTAAAGAATAAACACTTATGGTATACATGTATTCTTGGTTCTGAGGTATTTTGTACATTTCTGATCTAAGTATAAACTAATATGAAAAACAATATTTTCTTTGAAATAGAAAGCTCAACATGGTCACTATAATCCCAATGACTAGCCCTCTTAGCAACTAACACATTATACCTTTTTCACCAAAAATAACGTTATTCCGAATATTTACGTAATACTTAGAGACGGGCTAAAATTATCCCTGAACAGGGAAAATCTATACTTTTATCTCCATGCGAACAGTTATCTTCAAACTTTGTCACACCAAACCCCTTTAAACTATTTAACACAATAGAACCTAAAGGTACTGCGGGGAACACAATTAAGGGCGGATCAATTCGACATAATCGAATTATTGTAAAACTATGGTACTATCAACCCCTTTCTAGTAGAAAAATATTTTTATGGTGGTATTTGTCTTGACAGGGGACTTGGTATTTGTCATGTTGCTCGTTCTACCTTGTTCACTGTGTCTTGAAGTCTTGAAGACTTCAAGACACAATGAACTCATATTGCGTAGGTCGGAACACAAATAATTAATAAAAATAAATGAAGGTAGAACGAGCAACATCCCCTGTCAAGACAAATACCACCTCAGTCGGCCCGTGACCATGACACCTGCAAAGGCGTCGAAACGTCGGGAACTAAAATCAAAATAAACCGCGATAGAATCCGTTTTAAAGTAGTTTTATTTCAATGTCTAATATTCGCGTAAACCTCAGAAAACAATGTGTACTTAGTAGTTACATTTTGCAACGATTCTTTACCAAATAAAATAACTACATATTTACAAGAACTACAAACATCAAACAAAATTCTTCAACATATTTTATTTACTCGCTACTCCACCAAACTTCAATGTACCGTCATAAAGCTGCAACACTAAACAAATGTAGGTCGGCTGCACTCGACGAAACCAATATATTTATAAGTTCACCCTACCGTGTGTAAGCACCCTTAATATTCCGCTCAATAAACAAAGGACATTGAACTTTACGCGTGGGTGGCATGGTTGTTTTTTATTTGTGCTCTAATTCCAGGTATTCTTTTCCCCTGGATACGACAGGCGATAAGTAATGTTCTATTATTTGCCGCTATTATTATAATATCTTGGGACAGCTCAGACACGGACATGTGATCCTAAACTAGGCAGAGCGTGTACTACGGCAACCAGACAACTGATAAATACACTTATATATTACTAATTACATACATATTATAGTTTTGTTGTGTCTAACTCATGCTGTACTGTAGCTATCCGTGGAAATCTGTTATTGGCTTTATGTTTTCTATCCTTATTGATTGTTTACATTTTGTGTAGCTGTTGGTTTTCCTTATTATAAATAAATAAATAACACCTAGACACAGAACAGATGATTGTAATCTGCTCATCACACAAACATTTGTCCTGGGTGGGAATCGAACCCACGACCTCCGGGCTAGCAGTCAGGGTAACTAACCACTAGACCACCAAGCCAGTCCTATATTAAATTGTCTATGGCGATAAAATTATAAATATTTCCCGTTTCGTAACTGTTCTATAATATTTCATCTGGTAATTTCCTCAGAGCGTTGCTATGACAACGGCAAAGTACGAACTTTTATTTCATTGAGTATCAAAAGGGAGATTAAGTAATTTGTTGAAGTGATACCAAAATAGGCATCGGAATATTCCATTTTTATCGAACACGTGTAAGATATTATGTACTGTCCCGCCAGTTGCTGCAATAACTAAGCAATGGAAATTTTAATATGTACCGGTAACATAAATCTCAATAATTTTAAAGGCCAGTAAGTCAACATATTAACATGACTGCAGGGATAGCCGAGTGGTATAGGTCACCACGCTAATTGCCACTGTGCGCGACGTGCTGCGGGTTCGATCCCCGGATGAACCCGCACCACGTCGTGCACAGTGTTCATTAGCGTGGTGACCTATACCACTCTGCTATCCGTGCAGTCGAATATTGGATTGTATAAATTAAAAAGTAATGTTCATCATGTAATCTTCATCTATTGAGATATAAAAGGGTACAAATTGGTATGAATGTTCTCACCTAATGAGTAGCGTAGCGAAAAGTACAGCGAGCAGCGGCAGCAGCGTCCCGAAGCAGGCCAGGAACAGAGTCTGGACATCCGAGTAGCCTGAGAACACAGACAAAACTGCGACAGTTCACACGACAGAGCAGCTCAGCGTACACACAGCTGGGAACAGCCGTGAACGCAGGACAGGAACATTCATAACCAACGGTAACAGATACACATGCTCGAACAAGTGGCAAAAAAAACTGGCATGCCTTTCTCACTGATAATTCAAGCTAATAAGCATACTATGTTCTAGCAGAATGATTGTAACTTGCACTTGCTCATTATAAGCGTGCTTTCGTGCTATTTTCGAGCATGTGTATATCTTAAGTTTTATATTTGTACAGACAGCAACAAGTGATGAACAAATTCAGATTTTCCATTGAAGGTTATAAAATGTTATACACTGACTTATAAGGATATGATAGCGTAAACGCTTCGAGATAATTCTATTTTGCTTTCTATTCGCAACATGAATTTATGGACTTTAAATGATGTGTGTATTGAAGTAATTTAGTTCATCAACTTTTCTTGCTGACTATACGTAAAAATAAACGCTATTTCTAATATAGAAAAAAAAAACGTCTTAGCATTTTAGCCACTAGGTCGCAGATTAAAGTTATGTCTGGTAGAAATATGGCTATGGGAAGGTTATTAATAAATTTTGTTAAAAAATCCATTGATAACCACAATGTATTTTCTTAGTTTGTTAACCTGACACCGAGAAGAAAAAATAAGGGCTTTAAGTAAAAATAACTAAATATTAAAAAAAAAGTTTGAAATCAAAACAAGAATAATTTTTTAATTATACAATAGCAAGCAATTAACGTCACAAGAAGTTTGACAGTAGCTGTCACTTTTAATTGAGTCAAGCTTATTATATTATGCGTAGCATCTCTAAGTGGTCTGTTCTTATTATCCAGACGTCCTGAATTTAAATACTTCTGTCCTACTATTTTTTTTTTCATTTGAGTAGCTACCTGAAAAGAACATTTTGGTAATGTGTTGATGTTAGAAAAACAAATGTTTTGAAGAGCAAATGGAAACTTTTGATCTTATAAATACGAAGCGTTTTCTCATCGCCTTCGCTACAAGAACGAAAACAAAAGCAATTTCACTTAGAACAGTAGAATAACAAACTATCTACAATTGCTTATTAAACAAAACAGATAAACAACAAACATAGTATGTTCGAGTTAAGATATATCATGTAGCACGAAAATTTCGTGGTGGCCTAGCAGTTAAATCTACGGATTTTTGTGCACAAGGTTCCAGGTTCGAACCCACTACAGGCAAGTACGACTTGGATTTTTCAAAGATATGTACTTTTTTAATTATTCTAAGTCACCATTGACAATCGGTCAAGGAAAACATCGTGAGGAAACCTGGATTCCATAAATTGGAATCTTAAATTGCCAACCTGCAGTGATCTATACTCGTTCCTTCTCTATATGAGAAATACCCTGTGGCCAGCAATGGCACCTTCTAGACCAGAATCATATGACTCACCAACTTCGGGTGAGGGCAATGAAAGATCAAAGAACAATGGCGAAAGCTTAGCTCAATTTAATTTGTGCGTCTAAAAGTGACTTATATACGAAGGCAGTTCTATTATTTTTCTACGTTTTTTCAAAGTATCACATTACCTAGAAAACTCCGGATAAAAAAAATATTTTAAATGAAAAGTTATTTGATTTTTTCATTGACAATTAGTGATGCCATTTTGTATTTATTCTGCCAAGTGACAGTATTATTGTATAAATCCAGTTTTAGTTTGTTAATGTAACAAAAAGGAGTAAATGAATAACCAATAATGTTTTATATGTGGAAGTGTTCTTTTTAGGGAGGTAAAAAATTGTAGTGTAAAAATAAATGAATTACTTTCAAATAACGACTGACAAAAAGACTATTATCCCAAGTCGAAAAAAAATATAACTTGGTTTGACAACTGTTGATTGATTTGGATTATTTATTAGTAGACTAGTTGTTTGCTAACTACCGCTAAGATGGAACGTCGTCGTGGCAGACCAACACGAATTCTGTGTATCAACTGTAATACATGCCTTGGAACTTGATAGTTGATACTAGAGTGACTTATAAGAGAGGATATCGAAGAATAAATATTAATGTAAAAAAAACTTGTTTCATTGGTTCTTACCTACTTACTCAACATATCCCACACACGCTCTAGGATTTTTAGGTACTTATTTATCTGAAAGTTAGCAAGTATTTGTAAAATCTCAGAATACTATTATAATCCTATTACTTCAATATCTAAAACAATGCTGACGGTGACTGGCAGCCTCAGACAGACCTGTTGTACAAACCAATTATATACCTAAGGTAAGGCCTACCAAAGAGCTATTTATAACCACTGGGATTACCTACCTTTTACAAGACATTGCATTCTGAAATAACTGGGTAAGGAAGATACTAATGCAATATTGCCCTTTTACTTCCTTAAACATAACCTACAAAAGTTCATGAATGAATTTCTATTGTTCTCGGACTTCTAGAACAAAAATTCTTGCACAAATTAATTCAGAAGTTGACCCCGAGTTAAACAAGATATTTTTCATTTAAAGACGCAAGAATTTAATCTCAGCTAAATTAATGTATGGGTGGCTGCCATTGTTCTTTATAACAGTAGGTAAATTATAATGCTGTTATAGTGTATATAGTGAGTTTAAACTCTAGAACAATAGGCGTAGGGTTCCTAATTATATGTAAACATTTGCTAATTGAGATGTACGATGAATTTTAATACTTTAATAAAAAATTCAAGTATGGTTACTTTAACATTTTACATAATTGAGCTTACAAAAACAGACGTTAGTCTGTCACAGTCAAGTACCAGAAAAATATATAATTTTGGACGCTCTACGCTCTCAGAATAAATTGCTGTGAATATTATAATAACAGGTTTACTCGTCTAGCTTTCCTCTATACAAGTAACTTGATGTTTTAAATAGTTCATGAACTACCTTCGAGAATTGGGCTATTAAACGCAAAAGATTTTATTAAATTCGTCGTGTAGTTTCGGAGATTAACGCGTTCAGACAAAAATTTCTAGCCTCGTTATAAGAGTATAAATATAATATATATGGGTATACTTTATAACTCGTTTAATTAAAATAATTGGGACCCAAGATACATACATGGTTCCTTGAAGCATAATTTCAACCCAAATAGAAACAAATCCTCTTAAGACGGGAAGCGTCTTCCGTGAAATAGCACTAAACATAATATTGCTGTACATTGCTCCTTCACTATTTCGCGAGCTGAGCACCACGCATCTTAGACGGCAATGAAACGTAATAACGTTGTACGTCTGAATCCTTTGATGCAGTTAGCAGAAACTAAACATACCGCAACCACTGCTTTACCTCATTAAGACGAAATAACATTACATATACCTACAAAACATATATATATGAGTTCTCAGTATGGTGCAACCTCGCATTTTTTTTTTTTAAAGATGGCAATGTGGGTCGCACATTACTAGTAATCTCGTTAACCCCTCGTGCTAAGCTAAGATGCTTGTGTTACGAGTGGGTTCACGTCGGTAGTGGAATGGATAGGATTCGAACCCGCAACCACATGATCGAAAGTCCGACGCCCTAGCCATTAGGCTACCGCCGCTTAAATTCCATCCATCGGATACAATTGAGCAAAATAAAACCGTAAAAGTATTCTGATATGTTGCCATTCGTGCCAACTAACAAAAGAAAAAGAATTGGAAAATTAGACTTTACTAACATGTTAGTTCATTGTAAAAAATTTACACCACGTTGGGCGCCAACATAATTTTACTGGCGCCCAAACAGAGGCTAATCAAACATTAATAAATCAAGGTATTTTTACATTAAAATTGTGTTTTATAAGTAAAATTTTGATTTTATTAAGTCTCAAAACGTTTTGAAATTATTACTCATCTTTTAATAAGATACTCCTTTGATTCGTGCAGTCATGTAATATAACAATTAAACAGAAAATCAGGCGTTATGTGTTAATTAATAAACTTAACTCCCTATGTTATTGTTTAATTTGAACATCCTCAATAAACATCCAAATAAACCTTAGTTACTTGCCAACAGGAAATCTAACGACTTTCCTATTGCTACTATCTCTACAAAGACATTTTCGATACCTACTTCCGTATTCAAGGAAACTTTGCCGGTTACCGAATTCCGCCATTAAATAGCTATACGCTTCAAATAAGTCAATTTCCGATGTTCTTTGAGGCGAACATTCTAACCTGGGCAGTCATCCAATTGGCACCCAACGTGGGGCCAGTCTATCCTACAGCGGCTGAAATCTCGGGGCTATTCCGTTACAAGCATCGATTTTACGTGACTTAACTACCAATTAGCTGGTTGGAGAATTAGCCAATTACTCGACCGCAATGAATTTGTGGTGCGAATCTTTTTATGTATTGTCTGGAAATGTACCCACAAAAAGATAATTGAACTAATTACTAATAAAGTCATAAACTTTATCCACAAAGTAGACATTTCCTTTGTCATTAAAAAAAACACCTATAAAACAGTAACATTGAATTAAATATCACTCAAAAAATTTTGTCAAATTTTATTCATGGTTTTATTTCTTTGACGCCATTTTGAATTTGTACCTTAAAAGTACAATAATTAAAACGTCACATTAAATAACTCCAAAACATTTAAAACCGTTACAAGCCAGACCATACTGAAACGACGTGACATTACGAGGCTATAAATTTACACAGCTTTGGAATCAACATACAGATGGCAGCACCATTTGTTGTGTCTAATGATTTAATTATAATTTGTTCTACAAGCACTTATTCATTAATGGTGAATCAAAACAGGATTGTGTTTGGGTACAAGTGTCAATTATCTCTTTGAGGGTTGTAAGGGAGGGCTGAAATGTAAGATGTAAATACGTTTAGTTAATTCATTCGTTAACCGTGTCTTTTTAACCGACTTCAAAAGGAGGAAGCTCTTCATTCGCTTATAGATTATTTTTTAATAACAGCCTATATACGTCCCACTGCTGAACAAAGGCTTCTTCTCGTATAGAGAAGGCACAAACATTGAACACCACGCTTGCTCATTAGAGGTTGGCGTTTTCAGTTTTTTTTTTTTTTTTAATCCATGTTTTCTCATGATGTTATAAAGGTTTCTTAGAAAGAATAATAAACATAACATTTGAAAAAGTCACATCAATAGCTACGTGAGTGGGTTTGAACCTACAACCATGTGCATACGAAAAAAAACGTTTTTAAATCAAAATAATTGTAAGGTCTGTTCTAAAAAAAATTATGTGTTATTAATTGAGTAGATGATCTTTATTTTGCTGTTTTATGTAAAATCTGAATAAGGTCAAAAGCATGTGTATATTTTTAACCTCGTATTTTTACAATGATTTCAGTCCATTTAAAATCGCTACCAATGTGATTATTACTAGATACCTATTATACCTGCTGATCTTATCTTGGACCTTTAATACGTAAATCAGTTTAATTTTAATAGCAATCATTACATCCATGTTCAGTCTTAAGGGACACTTTCGATCGTTCCCTAGCTGGCGTAGGTAGTTGAAGACTTATCAAAGAAACCCTGCAATATATTCTCGTTTATACATGGAACCTTTATAAAATTCTTTGAGGAAAATGATTTCCTATAATGTTTTATACATTACTAGCTTTTGCTCGCGACTTCGTCCGCGTGGAATCCATTGAGAAATATATATTTTCAATTGACCACCCTTTTCTCAAAAATCCTCTCTTAGTGGTAGCTTACTGCTCCCAACAAACACACATGCCAAATTTCAGCTCTTTACGATCAGTAGTTTCGGCTGTGCGTTGTCTGTCAGTCAGTCAGTCAGTAACGGAAGAGTTTTATATATATAGACTAGCTTTAGCTCGCGACTTTGTCCGCGTGGAATCCATTGAGAAATAAACATTTTCAATTTACCACCCTTTTCTCCCCTTTGGGGGGGAATTTCCAAAAATCCTCTCTTAGTGATAGCCTATTCCTCCCAACAAACACACATACCAAATTTCAGCTCTTTACGATCAGTAGTTTCGGCTGTGCGTTGTCTGTCAGTCAGTCAGTAACGGAAGAGTTTTATATATATAGATATAACATTATTTATTTCCTTTCGCCCTCGCTCATAGCACATACCACACGGTTCAGTGCTCAGGCTGCCCTCCGTAGGGACTGAATACAAATTTGCGCTGAGCAGTAAGCTAGCTACATAAATTTTGAAATAGGCCGCGCTAATTTGTCAAAAAGGTATTCAGATAAAATATTTCCATTATTCATTTAGGTAACACTGTGACCTGAGAGATCAATGGGTAATTCGATCAATCGTTCCTATGATTTATCATTAATCTTCATCTAGATATCAAAAAAGAATTAAAAATATTTCCTATAAACCTTACTTGTCATTTTCATGGAAAAGAACCGGAAGGAAACTCCATAGGTTTGCTACATTAGTAGAAACAGATAATTAACAAAAATGCGTCAATAGCGTAAAACAGCCGGCGGTAATGGCATAATGTAAAAATTACATCTTCGACGATGGAAGATATGCAGTGCAGTTAATATCGAATGAGATATGGTTCTCTCGGTTCTCTCGGAGTTAATCGAGCAGTTAAATTTCAATGTTCAGTACGGAACTCTAAAACCAGATACTAGCACTAGTGGTATCTCCTGTTAGCAATTACGTTTATATAAAACAAAAATTAACCACACTGGCTTGATTTTAACTTAACATACATAACTATGGAAAAAAAATATTGAGACTACTTTTTATCCCATAAAATTGGAAATATATAGAAAAAGAGTAGAGGTAGAAAAGGCCATATTTAAATGCCTTTCTACAACTATATTCTGAAACGGGGAAATATAGCGAAATATATACCAACCTACATTTGCCGATCTTTGGTAGGAATACCAAGAAATACGCAATATCTGATACTCCGTCAGATATTTTCTAGAGCATTTCTATCTAAGGTTGGCATCGAGAATTTTCTTAATTGAAAATGCCAAGAGAACTTCAACCGCGTTATAAATTGGTCTTTTTTCTCGATATTCCAACCCACGCGTCCAATCTTTCTCGTACAAGCACCATAATATATCGGAAGATTACAGAAAGACTGTCTACATGTATAAAATTTCTATCTAAAAATAAACACTTTTCACGTTATATTTTCACGGTCTCTAGATATTATTAGGTAAGTCCTAATAGTTTTGAAAAGACAAACCACATGCTGCACTTCAGTGGTTAAACCAACATTGTGAAATTTATTAATAGCATCGTTATTTCGGCGGAGTAAGGTTGATTTCCTAAAATCGATACAGGTATTGGCGTACGGTTACCATAAACTATGAATTTAACATGTCTTTGCACCTGGATAGTTTAATATCACGGTTCATTGAACTTTGTATACGCCATCTTGATTTCAAAAATAATCCATACAAGAGATATCGACTTAGATTTCATTTTTACGTTTCAGAATTTCGATATATACACTTTCAGGTATATTTATTTTAAAATGGCTGTATAAACGGTAACATTTATCCTAGGATTTTGTATAATTTTTGGACTGTCTGGACCTAACTTTGCTCTGTACTACAATAGCTTCATTTAGACATAAATTTATCAAAAAGTAAATACAACAAAAAAAATAAACATTTAGAATATCTATCAGCATATTAAAGGTCATAGCACACTTAAACGACTCTGCTCCAACACCGCTCCCACCCAACACCGCCCTAAACTAAGACGGCTGCTCGTAGTCCACGCGGCGACAGCTAGCAGACGGCCAGCTATCCACCCGCCGACCGCTCTCGCTTTTCGCGATAGACACAGTTCGCGATCGGTTTCCATTAAGGCTGAGGCCAAACGAGCGTAATTTTATGAGTCGTGAGTCGCAGAATTTCGGTCGCAGAAAATCTGCTACATTCGGTTTCATACAAAAGTCCTATTTGATTCACACGGCAACGCAAAATGAGTTGTCTGTCGAATCACACGCATAAGGAATTCTGGAAGACAGAATTTCTTTAACCGAAATTCTGCGACTCACAACTCACAAAATTACGCTCGTTTGGCCTCAGCCTTAAGCAACTCGGCGCGGCGACTGCTAGCCGTGAGCGCGCGGACACCGCACCGACCGCTCATCTACAACGTGCGGCCAGCGAGGCGTCAACTACCGAGCAGTCTGACGGCGGTAAGCTCGCTGACAGCTAACTGTCTGCTAAATTATGATGCTAATGTAAAATATATCTAAAGAGCAATATTTAAAGCCCATATTTAAATTATATTATTTTTGCCGGGTGGGAGCAGAGTCGTGTAAGTGGGCTATGACCTTTAAGCACCAGCAGTTATTTTCTTCAAAGTTAATATTAGCAAAAAATTCAACATTCGTTTTACCTAAATTTCTAACTCTCTCGTGACAAAAAAACAGCTATTTTTTGCAGCCGTTAGGTAACAAACACGGGGCGCCGGCGTCAAACCAATTTCGCCTGGTAATTGAAAATGTAGTCCTGTATAAAGAATAAGTACCGACAATGTAAGTACTTGGTATTATTTTTAACTTGGGTTTTAAAAAATCTTGTATTAGGAATGAATCTATATTTATCGAAATTATAGGTAACATCTACTTAAACAGTAGGTACTAAATTTTGACTCGTTATTTATTTTTATATAATCGTCATTCGTAGTTTTCTCAAATATCCTCCTTGTATGTCAAATAATTTAGCATTTTATTGCGTAAAACATAAAGTCCATATTTTAATACTCACTCGTATCGGGTGCCAAGTCGTTATCCACCTCATGACCAGTGATGTTCATCATCAACGCGCTCCTGTTCTCCTTCGAAGGCTTGGCGACCTCCACCAGCTCAACATAATCTACCTTCTTTAACACATCACTACTGTTCCTATCCTTCTCAAACTCACTAATGTTACGAGTAGAAAAGTCACTCCCATTTATCTTTGCGGCTATTAAGAACTCAAATCTTGGCATGTCTTCAGCAAATTCTGATTCGGGCCTAAAAAGAATATCAGTTATTGTGTCTTCTCGATCTGTTTCCGAATTTATGATGTCATCTAGCAGACTACTTGATATGTTCAATGGTTTTCCGGCGGTCCCAGCTTCCCCGCTTGGTGTTTCAACCTTCGTCTGGTCTCTCATGAACTTTTTTGATAAATCTATGTCTCTGTCTTGTTCCGCAGTCATAAGTCCTTCCAACTCCATTTTTGAGGTTTTATCCGTTTCTCTTATTTCGTCTTCGTCTGCTACTTCTAAAGTATCAGAGTTTGGATCAATGGGTAAATTAAAAGTGTTATTGGCACCATAATTTATGACGATGTCTGTAGAGTTTGCATCAGAATAAGGCCTAGCGTGGACTATGTCAGCTGTGAGGAGAGAGTTTAAGAGGAAGAACATTAGTTTTAATTTGACGTTAGTCATTTTGTAGGATCAAGTTTTCATTATTCATAAAAGTGTCAGTTCATCTTTGATGAGAGGATCTTCTGAACTTTACTCTTCATTAAATATCTGTGAACAAAAGAGAATACTATTTAAAATAAATTTTAAATATTTGTCCTTATTTTAAATAAACATTAGGCACAAAATAATTCTACATAAGTCATTGAAATGAAAGTTAATTAAGTTAATTGAAGTAAGCACCAATTTAGCTCCGGGCTGACGAATAATTACATAACCTCGTTTCGTAATTACAAACGAAACGTAAAATGTAATTCAATATTAAACCATTCGTTATTAAATTTGCAAAACATTTCCATTTAAGTCAAGGTCGATCTGCGTCTGTCAGGACAGGTCTGGTCAAATTAGAGTCGATTACAAACCAGTACACCCAGGAAAACCTGCGATCATATCGCAGGTTTTCCTGGGTGTACTTAGTGGGCGTGGTCTTAGATCAACTCAGTATTTACCATAAATGGGAAAGTTTCCACGTAATAAACTATAATTGTTTTCCTGCTTACGCGAAAACGACGGAACGAACTTTGAAAAATAATTGCACGTAAATAGTAGCTTGGAGTAAAACAGAGGATAACACGTTTTATCTCAGTAATATGTTTCTTCATTCTTATTCAATGTGAGACTTTGCGAGAAATAATGAATAAAAAACATTTACTAAGCTTAAACATAAAACTGCGTACGAATACCAATCCAAATATTACGAACAATCATGACCTTCAACAGATTCAATCTAAACTGTACAGTCGAGAACTATCAAATGCGTTTGTAAAACGAACCCGTGCACCGAACTAAACAATATAATGGGTCCAAGTGACCCAATCGTTTGCAGTAACCCTGCCTGTTGACCTACTTGGGCACTAACGACGTAACAATGTATTAAACTAACCCGCATGGAATGGGCCAAGGAGATTGGCAGTCAGGCGCGGGAATTATAAATGGCACGTGTGATGACCGCGTTTAGGAGAGAAGAGGCTGTAATGTACTGTTGAATTGGTGGCACCAGGTAAAATAATCTCACTTCGAAAAGAAAGGAAAAAAGGTGGAAAAGAAAAGAGGATACAGTAATTATGATAGCTAGCTGATTTAATTATACATAATACTCAAAAGGCTAAGCATATACCCATAATTTTTTTTCTAGAATATAAAATGGAGAACCATTCTGTTCTTAAGCCTATCAAAAACTTTTTTATTCACAATTCTGGTATCATGTGACTTAACATACCGTACAACGTATGAATTAAATACAACACTACTTAAATTAACAATATGCAAGCGCGAGATGAATAACGAACCAATTCGAATCCATAAATAATCGCAGTAAAGCGTAAAACATTAACTACTGTTATTCATAAATAAACAATTATGTCGCATCCGGTCATGACCACGAATGTTACGAACGTTCCGAAACGAAATGGATCCTGCCGATTGCGTTTTTTACCTACGATTCATGCACATATATTTAAGTATAAAGGACCGCCGATTTGGCTCATGAATAAAGACTGCATTCAAATTTGATACTAGTCGAGTGATCCCAAAGGTTAGGTTAACCCTTAAAATATAAACCCATTGCCCTTACTTGCTGAATAATGATAATAATAAAAATATCTTGAGATAACTCACACACGGCCCAAACTAGGCAGAGCCTGTACTATGGCAACCAGACAACTGATAAAGTTACTATATTTATAAATATTATAGATAAATAACACCAAGACACAGAACAAAATGATCGTACTCATCACACAAAGATTTGTCCTGGGTGAAAATCGAACCCTTACTCCGGCTTAGCAGTTACGATCACTAACCACTAGACCAACAGGCCAGTCATACTGTAGCGCTTTTAATAGGTTCTCTTGGAGAATAATAATTTAAATTTAATTTTGAATATGTTTAAATACAATTCGAGGAATTGGTTTATCATATACAGACAATCATTGTTCCATAACAGAGGCAGCGACGTGAACCTACAAACGACCAGTTAGGCGTCCATGACACATGAATTAAGAATGACGTGCCAACAATTTGTCAAAGTCGAGAGCAACGCCGACGGCTCTTTCAGATGAATGACATTTAGTTTCTAACGATGTTTTATTGGCTTTTCATGTATCCTGCAAGCTACGAGTACAGTAATGTTATGAAAAGTTTATCAAATGCGGTTAGCATAGACAATGTAATATATCTTTTAGTTGGAAATCCTTTCCTGCTGTTGCTTTCCATTGCTAGTTTCTTTTAAAAAAGGGTGAAATTTTAAGATGTGCGTGCATCACTGTAAAGTATAACTTCTCACGGGATTACATAAGTACCACGCATTTTTTTTTACATTGAGTATGGTGGAAACTATTAAAATAAGCTACCTACCATTCTTGTTGACAGACTAATCTTAAGATGACATAAGCCATATGAGATTAAGCTCATGCTATCACAAGTTAGTTCCATTATAGAAATACAACTAAGTGCATTGACTATAATGTATAATGTATTTTAAATCACAAGTAAAGTTATATTACGTAAACAGATGCACATAGGTGATATAATCCGTGCGCGGCTGAGAGCACTCGGCAGACTATTAAGTTATCGGGGGCGTGCTTATCTCTGGGGTTACGAGCCTTCATCGAGCACACACCTAAGTGCATACCTTGATGGTACACCTACATGGGTTGTAAAAATATCTAGGTACTGTTAGGTATTTCAATACGTTGTGCAATCGCGCGTTTGTAGAACGCTAGAACATCAACGTGGTATATGAAACGTCGCGCGTTGTCGCAATGAAAGGCAGCAAGTAACATTTAACTATTCCTGTAATATACTTAGTAGAGGTGTTTATATCAAGCAGGAAAGAAAACATTGACTATTTAAAACTCACTGTTGGTCTAGTGGTTAGTAGCCCTGACTGCTAAGCCGGAGGTCGTGGGTTCGATTCCCACCCAGGACAAATGTTTGTGTGATGAGCTCGATCATTTGTTCTGTGTCTGGGTGTTATTTATCTAAAATATGTATGTATTTAGAAATATATATATAAGTATGTTTATCAGTTGTCTGGTTACGATAGTACAGGCTCTGCCTAGTTTGGGATCAGATGACCGTGTGTGTGATGTCCCAAGATATTATTATTATTATCACCGTAACGAGTGCGGACTAGATTAATAAAATCATTGACTTCAAAGGAAGGAGCTTCTCAATTCAAATGTATCTTTTTTTATATGTTTGTTACTTGATATCTCAGTCAATTTTATCAAAATCGAAATAATTTCAAATTTGGGAGTTAAACAAAATAGCACTTTTGGCATTTGCCTGCAATGAGGATTTTTGTAAGTAAAAATCTGCTAGGTTTGCTAGTGTCGCATAAGGTCTACCAATTAATTTCCACCAATCGCAGGCCAGTATCTTGTCTCTAATTGGTGGAGAATAACAGATAGACCTGATGCGCTACTAGTAACCCTCGCGGATTTTTGACTCACAAAAAGCCTCATTGAAGTAGATTTTTGTACAATAATTATTAGGAGGATGTTCACAGAAAAGAAACGACTGTTCAGCATGCTTCTATGTAAAGACAACCTAAATAAATCCTTGCTTCTTTGGAACCAAAAAACAAAAGCAAGCTACTAATAAAATTGTAATCTAAACAACACGATATTAAAACTATAATTTAACTCTAGACATCTCATTGGCTATTCAATGACCATCTACAGGCACCAGTCAGCAGAATAACTTTAATTGCATTCTGTAGGAATGATCCCGTAACGTGTATTTATTACCGCAAGCCGTCTGCAAAGCCAGTTAATTTAAACCGCAGATTTCCCAAGAGGACTAACACTGGTTTACTGAAAAATATTTCAAATTCGACTGCTGTTGCTAGCTGTGATTGTCTTGGATATACGTTGATAAAATCTGACTCGAAAGATAATTATTATAAGATCGAATTTAAATAATTAATTAATTAACAAAATACACATTTTGAATGTGATATTGTTATCAATTCCATTGAATTTGCAATTTTTTTTTTACCTTGGGCAATGGCTTCTTCAATAGTGTATTAATACAATAATCATCAGCCTTTTACCAAGCATTGTTGGGGTCGGCTTCCATTCTTACCGGTCTATCTGAATACCGTATTTTACGTGGAGCGACCACCTATCTGACCTCCAAACCTATTTTACCGGGTAATACAGTATCCCATAGTAAGACTGGTTGATAAAATGGGTTGTGGAGGTCAGATAGGCAGTCGCTCCATGTAAATTTACATGGAGCGACCACCTATCAGACCTCCACAACCCATTTTACTGGGTAAATCAGTATCCCATAGTTAGACTGTAAGTCAGAATTGTAATGCTTTCCGAGGCACGGAGGGGTATTTAGCTAAATCCAGTAAGACTGGAAGCAGACCCAACATAGTGTGGGAAAAGGCTAGGCAGAAGATTGAATTTCAAATAAAAAAGGATATTACTGATATGTAACTGGCTCCATCGTTTTACATACACTACCATATATTATAACGCCCCTATTACATAAGCAAGTTTCATTCAGACACATCTGGTATCAAATACATCTCTTCACAGCATCCGTGAAGCGTGGATATTAAATTTGGACTGCCTCGCTCTCGATAAATTGTCGAACATTGAGTGGGGTACAATAAAAAGGGTTTGTATGTACCCTCGCGGTTACTTTTACATAGAACACGTATTTTGAAAGCGTTTTAAGGGTTGGACAAAGTGTGATGGTAATGAACCTTGTTTGGAATGCAAACTTTTTAGAGACGGGGTACCTTTAATAGAATCATGAAAACTAGCTGTGCCCCGAAGTTTCACACGCGTAGGTAGGCCCCGTTACCAAAAACATATATTTTTTAGTAAATTTTTCCTTGTTTTTAATCTATATACAGCTATTCGAGACGGAGACGAATCCAATAAAGCAAGGATCATATAAGTGTTGTGTAAGAACACTTATAACTGGGAACGGATTAACCTAACCCAACTTTGTTTTATATAAATTATTTTAAAGTTCACAAAAATAAAGCCATTTTCGAATCAAAGCTGGTTTACACGGAGCCATTGTACTGGCTACCAGTCAACAATTAGCCAACGCGGGACTGGTCCTTTTTGTTTACTTTACGCGGGATAAAAAACAAGCCAGTGCTGACTGCCATTGAGACTAGCAGCAACATAGTCTCGTGTTAACGATAGGTACTTGAAAGTAAGTAAAGTCGACAAATAATTAACAGTGAATATTTCCACAAAAATACTTCGAACAAATAATACTCGGCTATGCTATTTACAAAACAAAATAAGAAACATGATTCTCTACACACATATTATAACTGTTTAAATCGAAGCAATGTATTCCGTAGGTATAGTCACGAGCATAAATATGTATACACATAGTAAAATAGTAAAACTTATTTAGCGAGAAGTTTTTGTTGAAACTGAAAAATATATACATGATCTGAGAACTATTATAATTTTACGTTGTTAAATGATTAAAAGTTTAATTGATAGTGAGTTCCTGTTAAATTATTGTTTTACAATATCGCTATGTGTATAGTAAAGAATCGCTTTCGTATAACTATGTTACGGTATATAATTATATCCCTAGGGATATAACTACATTACGTCTTTATCTATCTTACTGCGACATATACATATTTATGCTCGTGACTGTACATGATACTAAATGAACAAATAATTTGTTCTGGATATATTGTTTCCGATATTTGTTCAAGTAATTTTGTATTGTGTATGTCCAATAAACAATACCTATACGAATATACCAACATTTACAAAGCTCATGTTTTTGGTAAATAGAATCTAATCAAGAAGGATTATCATTCGGAAGTGTGTATCCATCACAAAACAGTTCTAATCCCATCAATTTAAATGTATATCAAAGATTAACAGAATGTTAGTTTTACATAAATATGCATAATATATTACCAACCAGAAATTAGACACGACTATTCGAGAATGGTTAAAGAATACATGGAATAATCTACTATATAAAAATAAGTCGGGTTTTCCTTCCTGACGCTATAACTCCAGAACGCACGAACCGATTTCTACGGTTTTGCATTCGCTGGAAAGGTCTCGGGCTCCGTGAGGTTTATAGAAAATTATATTTAAAAATAAAGACCGCGGGCGGAGCTGCAGGAAACAGCTAGTTTGATATATAATTACCTACCTATTTTTTAACAAATACACATCGTATACCCTAGAATAAAGGACACTATACATCAATGCTAGGCTCCAACTCCATTAAGATAAAAAATAGCTTTTCCTACGCAAGCCTAATAAAATGTAGTTAATCATTTTTAAATAACTAATCTAGTCCGGACCAATTGAGGCCTGGTATATTGATCATTAACTCAACAAGTAAGAGGATAAGCTTATTACCGATTTTCAATAGTATTGAGATTCTTTACATAGCTTGAAAAAAGTAGCAGGGTATACTTACACATAAGAGAAGAACAGTATTCTTTTAACTATTTATGAAACTGAAGAATCTTATACGACACGATAATATCACCTTTACAACCCGCAACTGAATTAACACATTAAATAAAAGACGCGACACTACCGCCATTGTCGTTAAGCGGCGCACGGCGGAATTACTCAGACATAATTAGTTGTACCAAGGTGCGATAACTTCCCTGCTAATACCATGCTTAGTGTAAAGGAAATAAATTTACGTCTCTTATTTTGTATTGTCTGTTATTTTTACACGTGTTACACTATGACAATTTTTATTCTTTTAAAAAGTCCTTTGTTTTTTTTATCATGTCTACTTATGTTTGACTGTAGCCCCTAAACTGCTGAGCTAATTTTGATAAATAATGTCAATAGATTCAGGATAACAACAGGCAGGATATTTCACCCATGAAAATAGAGGATTGTTCAAATTGTCTCGAGTAATATGTATAATAATAGCTATAGTTATGATTATTATAATGAGAAATGACCTGAAGTACTACGTATCAAATAACAATGAATCAAATTTTGTAGTAAAACGCTACAAAGCGCTACCTATATTTCACACTTTTTGTTTTGTCCTGATATCGGGTTAGTTTTAAACTTTAACTCTTTTTAATCTGTTATTCACTCTAAATTATGTAAACTAGATCAACAGGAAACTTGTCTATTTACGGAACTTCAAAACCCTAAGTTGGTGAGAACTCCGAACACCCTCAGGCCGCCATATTTGTTTCCCTTTGACTAATGAAGCGGTTTCAGCTAAGGGCTAACCCTTCACCGGTCTAGGATAAACAAAGGCAGGCGATGTTCTTTTACATTACGTAACGAAAACGATTGAATAACTAAGGCCTAGTTTTTTGATCCCGAGCTAACTCAACTAAAGGTTAAATATGCTAACTAATGGTTTCATTCATCAATTTTTATTCTAACAAAGGTTAATTAATTAACTCTCCAACTTATTCGATCATTTGATAGACTAACAATTGATGAAAAAACGGGTTTTGAAACCATTTGTTAGCATATTTACGCATTGGTTGAGTTTACTCGGGATCAAAAAACTGAGCCTAAGCCGTTTCGTATAATTTTAAACTCCGTCGCAAACAAAGATTTCTGTGTGACTGTGGCATTGTGGGCATCAATTGCCATTCTCATTATGAACCGATTTTCATTTTATTCTTATTTAAAAGGGATTCTTCTTATTTTTCAAGAGCAATTTAAGAATACCTATTGAGATATGATTTTCAATTTATTATCCTTTATTTTAACATATTTACTTATTATCTGACTGTAATGATATACATTAAAATTGTTGTTTTTATCTTGGTATGTAGGCTTGATTGGCTGAAAAATAAACATATTTTACGAACGAATATTGTCGAAATTTTATCAAATCCATTGCGTATACATAACTTAATAATTCTTAGTTCAAATAACTTTGAAACTTCATTCATAATGAATAGTAATATGAACATTTATTTGAGCCTAAAACGATCAAATAGCAGAAGGATCTCTTGGTTGACTGGCCTGTTGAACTAGTGGTTAGTGACCCTGACTGCTAAGCTGGAGGTCGTGGGTTCGATTCCCACCTAGGACAAATCATTGTGTGATTAGCACGATAATTTGTTCTGTGTCTGGGTGTTATTCATCTATAATATGCATGTATTTAGAAATAAATAAGTATCTTTATCATTTGTCTGGTTGCCATAGCACAGGCTCTGCCTAGTTTGGGATCAGATGGCCGTGTGTGAGATTGTCCCAAGATAATATGTTTTTATGGGCTTTCAGGTTATATGTAGATTGTTCTATAGATAGAAGTTGGCCTTTTGTTTTTCTCTAGATGCAAACATACAGACACACGGCAGATTTACTGCTGCGAAAGCTTTTATTGAAATTAGATGAACGTCCAACTTAATTTATTTTATTGCTTTTGAAAAGGAATAACATTGTTCCACAGTTTTATTGCTAACATGGATATTAAAACAGGGGTTTAGTTTTAAACTATTTTTATAACTAGTAAAGATTTTGTTTTATCAGGATTCGAATTCATTTTGCAATTTTAGTGTTTCGTGTTTATTTATTTTTCTTGCAAGGTTTTAATAATTATTTCCTAAACTCATAAATCAGATAAAATGTTTCATATTCTAATATAAGATATACCTTAAGATATTTAAAGATTACGATTGAAGACCTTAATAACTTTAGAACTAAAATATTGTAACTATAAATAATAAGGATTTTTAAATGAGATCACAATAAAGAAGTATAAAAATAACTATTTAGAAATTAAGTTGAGTTGTGTAAATTATTTGCAATTTTATAATTTTAAGGTCGTGGGTCGTAATATTTTTCTGGGTGGGAATCGATCCCACCCAGAAAAAATATTTGTGTAATGAGCACGAAAACTTGTTCTGTGTCTGGGTGTTATTTTTTTTTTAGAAATATATAAGTATGTTTATCAGTTGTCTGGCTACCAAAGTACAGGCTCTGCCTAGTTTGGGGTCAGATGGCCGTGTTCGGACTTTCTCAAGATATTACATATTACTTGGAAATGTTAAGCTAGAAGCTTATCATACATGGTTTCGTGAAATGCTTGACGGAAATTACACATATTCAGAAAATCGAAATCGCAGGTTATACCAACACATAGTACCTATGGCTAATAAAAACCACCTTAATTTTGCATTCAGTGGTAAGATTTCGTCTTTGTTATTGGAAAATTTGAATTGAATAAGTTTCTTACGAAAGCCTACCCAATCGCGCTGAAGCCATCGTAAAATTTTCAAATTATTTTCTTATATTACTCCAGACTTGCAGATTGTTCTGAATCTAAAGACCTGATACATGATAGATAAAGTGGTGTATTACTTTTGAGGTTATCGTTATGTAATATTAATAATTTTACTCCATATAAAAATGGGTATTATCTGGTTCGATTAGGTAAATAATCATGTTTTTAAAACTATTGTTGCGGTACAATCTAATGTCAAACATAGTACGTAGGCAGGTCATGCCTTACATCTATGAGTAACTCTTTGATAAATACAGTAAAAAAAACAATACGGTTGCCACAAATGCCTGTTGAATTACAAAAGAAACGAATCAAAAACATAGCCAATTGCACCTTCATTGACTTGTTAAAGAAAACCGTTTAACGTATTATCGAACCCCAATTCTGATACAATAATTGTAAGTCAAGCACTCCTTCACATTCTTTAATGGAAATAAGATTCTCATTGGCCTTTGTGGCGGTCCACAGCTTATTTCCCAAAGAGGCTTTCTTTCCAACCCCTTATGACGCCATAATGGTGTTCTCTGAATAATTTCTGAGAGTTTTACCGATATTAGCTACATATTTTCTGTTTTATACGCGTTAGGACGCCGTTAAAGTTACAGCTCTCTTTTAAAGAATGATTTATATATTATTCTTGCCTTTTGTCGGGTTATAATAGAATACATAATAGTATATCATGTATATTAGAGTTTATTGTCTGGGAAAATGTGGTGTGCCCACCTCTGCCTGTGGGATTAACTGGAGGGTGATAAGTAACACAAATACGAAATTATGTATGCATACGTAAGGATGTTTGTGTGTAAAGATCTATCCAATAATAATTTGAACCTCTCTAATATGAAAAATTACTTTTTGGTAAACAGGTAAATAGTACCAAAAAGTAAAGAGAGATATACTTTATTGTATCTTAATTGTTTATTATACATATATTAATTACTTTTTTGAAGCTGGCCTGGCAGTCAGGGTCACTAACCATTAGACCAACAGGCCAGTCTCTACAACTAAAATATACTAACTAATTAATGGAACGCCATTTTTTAAATTTTAATTAATAAATATTAGTTTTTTATTTTTTTTTCGTTTGTATATATCATTTATTATTGTAGTTATGTTAAGATTGTATATATTTAAAGTTATTGTAAATAAATAAATGACCTATGACTTGAAAAATAATAAAACTGGATTATTATCGAAAAAAAAAAAAAATTAATGGAATATCAATAATTTTGCAAAAAATGTTGTTCTACTTGTATTTGCGCACATTATATGTAACATTGTACTCATTGAAAAAGAAACAAATAAAAAAATAAACATACTTATTTTATGTATTTTTGTGTTTTAACCATTAACACACTACAAACACTGCTATAAGATCTGCCAAAATTAATTTAGTAATCGTAATCAAGTAAACCCTATCACTGCTGCCACTACAGTAATCTTGTTTAGTAACTACACACTTCCATTATGTGCTGTTGTACTAAGCACTAAGTACCAACAAAACAATGCAATCACAATTAGTGTCGTTTATAGCAACATTACGTAACAGTGATGGCTTATTATTAGGACATTTTGGAAGCTTGGGGTAACTTTATTTCTATACTAGCTGTTTTCCGCAGTTCCGCTCGCGGTCTCAATTTTTTTAAATATAATTTAGCCTATAAATTTCACCCGGGGATAGTGTAGCTCCCCAACAGTAAAATATTTTTTCAAATTGGTTCAGTAGATTCGGAGCCTATTCAATGCAAACAAACAAACAAACAATCTTTTCTCCTTATAATATTAGTGTATATTGTACAAAACACATTGTAGAACATAATTTTGGTAATAAAGTAGGTAGGTACAGTCAGCAGCAAAAGTAGATGATGAATTATTGAGTTTATAACTTTTGGAGTTAAAACTGATCACGAATATACGGTAACTATACATTTTTCTTTTTAGTAATCTGTGGAAAATGTAGTGGGTGGTATATTTTCTTAGTTTAGTTTTAAGAACATTTTGTATACTTACCAATAATATACTACTGTTTGGTTTCCCTTATAAAATAAATAAATAAATACTAGTAGTAAATGTTTGGTATAATTAACAATAGTAGGGTATAATTGGGGATTCTGGAATCATTTGTTCTCGCTTCGCTCGAACTGCATGATTCCCAGAATCCCCAATTATTTTTATCGAGCGATGACTAATCAGACTACAGACGATATGATTTATAACATAGGTATTGTTGATCCAGATTGATCTATTTCAAGTACAATGTAGCATCGTATACATAAATATACTAATAGGGTAGATATGATCCAACTTAGAACACAATGCATTAGCGCATATTCTAATATTGTAATTGTTTCAGACAGTTCTTAATATAATATATTCCTTTCACAGCAATCAAATAAAAACATTGAGGAAAATGTATAGCATGTTGCATCCAAGGATCGTCGTAAATCTCCCAATCTTCTATAACACCACCACATGAGAAACACGCTGCTTTATCATTTACACCGTTTCCAAAATAAAAAAATCCGGCTTCAGCCATTTCCATCACCAATCTTCTCCTTGAATTAGCCGTTGCCCAATAATGTCTAAACGAAATTTCACGCATTTTATACGCATTATACATGTCATAACGAGGGTTGCATTTATTTTCAGGCATTTTCTATTCACTCACTATATAGTTCTTCATACAGATAATTATAAAGGTGAAATGACATCGTACTGCGGTAGCCAGCAATTTATAATTATTAACATTTGATGGAATTGGTAGGGATAGAGGATTTGAAAATTAAACAAGCAAATATTTATTTCAAAAATGTATTTTCTATACACCATTTATTTATACATATTACATTTTTTAAAGCACATATTTTATTATGATAAATACAACTATAGACATCATGAGAATGTTCATATTTATTGTACAAACTTAAAAAATTAGGACAACCTTTATCTTCTATATTATTTATATTATTATTATTCAAAATATTTTTTAACCACAACACTTTTTCTAAACCTTTGGTGTAAATACTTTTATCTTTTAAAATATCTACAATCAAATTCTGATGATTCGAGTAGGGTATAAATCCATCTCTCCAGAATATTCTTCTATTATGTTCAATCCAACTGACTTGTCGTTTTTCTGGTTTCGTCAAATCGTAAAATGGAAATGGCGGCTTAAATAAAAACACCTGAATTTTGTTATTCAATAATACAGCAAATTCTTTAATGATAAATTCATTAGTTTCTGTTTTAAAACCTTGAACATCTACAATGGCTGTCATGATAATCTGCGCACTATGTTACTTAAAGGTTTATATTCCACAAGTCGATCATTAATAATTAAACAATATCCAGTTGTGTTATCTGGTATTGGCGCTAAACATTCAATCTCCAACCGTACATCTACGGGGCCTGTTTTCAAACTATCGTTTTGTCTTGAACAGTCTATAATAAAGAGAGGAGCCTTCTCCTTAAAATCGATCAAATTAAGCAAGGGGTCTGCAGGACAATTGTAATACGACTGACGAAATTTCACATACATTTCATATAATATATTGTATTTGTTCTCAGAAAAATTTAAGCTTAGAGGCTCGTAGGGATAATACTGTGAATTCAGAAATAGTGTTACGTTAGTAACCCCGCAGTGATCAAACAGAGAACTGTCTTTGGTTTTATTATTTTTTCTGTTGGTTTGCAAGCAAAAAATTACATATCGAGGTTTCTCTAATTGCGATGCAGTCTTAACTGACCAAGAATGTTTTGTAGTTTTAGGGAACAAAGGATACTCATATAAATCCCAATTTCGAAACGCTATTTGAATAGGTTTATCTCTTTCCAAGTGTTTTAGTAGTGTCAGTCGTTCCCGGTCTGACACTTTTATATGTGGTACACGCCATTGCAATCTTTGTATGTCTATTTGAAAATGCACAATATCATCAGTTGCTATGATACTGTTTAAGTTAGAGTTACTTCTATTCAAAATAAGTTCATGTTTACAATTCATCACAATTTTATTGTAATCCTCAGCAAATCCTAAAATTTTATTAAGAGGTACAATAGCACTAAAATGACCATCACTTTTGAATCCATCTAGGTTCCAGCCCCACAAAGCAGCAACTTTATTTTCTCCATCATTCATTGAAACGTATGACTTTATTGTCGACGTTATTCCAGAATTTTTAATGCGATCTATTTCAATGCCATTTATTTCGTATCTGATATCTTGAAACAAAAACATAACAGGGTTGTTACTGAACGTAATATTTTTCTTAATCGGTTTTCCATCTTTGTCGAAGAACTTTGCTTGACCCTCGATGTAAATTGAACTGGCTGATGGTAACACGTATATGTCTTGTTGGTGTATGGGAATTCTGATTTCATCGTTTTCTCTAAAGCTGTTAGTGTAGGGATTGTATGTGTGGACTTCATAGCTTTCAATCGAACTATCGAAGTGAGGTAATTCAGTAATTTGTAGTATATTCATACTTTAAAACCTAGAGCTTTAAGAAAAGCTTTATTTGCTTCACTCAATTTCTTCACTTTTTTCTTACGTCTATGCACCTTAACGGTCGTAGATGGAATGAGACGTTTGATTTTCACAGGAGTGTTTTTATAATATACTATCATTTTATTTTTCTTAAATGAAGACGTAACTGAATATGTTCTTCACCAAAGTTAATACAGTTACCAAATTGATCAACAATCTTAACAGATATATATGAAATTATATTTTTGTTCACTGGGAAGTAAATAACGTTCTGGGGTATTTCTATGTAGCCGTGACTTGAAGCAGTATCAGATACGAATTCATGAATAAAATGAGTCGGTAATCCGTTGTGATATGAACCGTGCACAAGATCACATTCAATTCTGATTACAGCTGTTGAACTGGTGTTATTAACGGATACATTTGGTCTTGTTTTTAATACTGAAAAGTATAGTAAACCGCACTCGTATTGATCAGATAAATGAAGAGGTGGTTGAAAATATGAGACCAATTCTGATGTATTTCCAGAGATGGTAACCGTAGTAGACATGTTTGCATACTGAACTCTTTACAATGATCCTGTTTATTTTATTTCTTGATTATACCAAAAATTCTTTAAGAAATTTAAACATAGATGTCCACAGTTGAATGGGTGATCACGTTGTATGTTTTCATAATTATATTGAATTTTAGAACCTACATATTTTATAAACTCCTTTGGAGGTTTAAGATTTCCATAACTGTCGAAATACTCAACATAATCATTATATTTTGCATAGGCTACCCAATGAGAACCAGGGTTTTTAGAACTATCTAAATTAATAACTCCACATTCTTTTTTATATGGATGTTTAGGGAGCTCATCTCTCATAAAGACACCTCTAAAATAAGGAATTCTATTTCCATACTTTAAAATGTCAAAGTTAGTTAAGGCCCGTTTGGGTAGCCGATATTTTAGTTTTTTTCTTTTGACACGAAAATTCCCAGACCGTCCTTATGTGGTTTAAGATGTAGTCCTTTCCCAATACATAGAGCTTCCATTTTTTCATTGTGTCTTCTCGATTCCTCATACAGCTTTTTAGCCATTTTGAATTCATTTATGGTTTTGGCAATACCAGCTGCACCGCCTGCTAAAGCTCCTGCCGCTGATAATCCCGCAAAAATAGGAATCAGAGGTAGTACTCCCCCAGTTTTTGGAATAGGAATAACGCGAGGGAGCTTAATCGATGAATCATCAGCTAATTCTCTGGTAGCGGCAATAGCTAATTCTATAGCCATTTTCTTGCTCTTAGGTTTTAATTTTTTTATGTGTCTTTTTGCTTTTGTAATAACAGTTTTTAATTTACTTTTTAATCCTTTTCCAGATGTAACTTTTGGAGAACGCTTTTTCCTCAAACCAGAACCAGTTTTAATTTTTGCCGACATAGCCTTACTTACTAAGCGTGCCGCGAGTTTTTCGCCTATACTGGCATCGGAAGCAACCGCTCGCTGTTTCGCCATTTTTAACAAAATTAAATCAGCCTTATGTCGATCTTTTAAGTTTGATGACTTGTGATATGCAATATCGTGATCTTTGCAATATTCGTCCAACTTATTTACACCGTTATCTCCTTGGGTTAGTCTTTTTATTAATTTAGTACCAGGACCACAGTAATTATATCCTGGTAAGTGTAATTCAAATGGTAAATTATTAATAAGCCAATTGAGAAGACTACTCTCTCCAAAACACATTATACGACTGATGATTCCGGTTTGAATAATTTAATAAATAGTTATCGATTCCAGTTTGTTGTTAATATTATTTACAATATTAAGTGTATATATGTATAATAATTTATAATATTACATTCGATTTATCAATCCAACTGCTTTCAGCTGAAGACAAACCTAGCCATTTCACTAAAACTCTGTTACCTTTTCTTCTAAGAACTTTCTCAACTAGATATAAATCGGGATGTTTTGTTTTTTGAAGTTCTTGTGTGTAAAATGCACCTAAAATAGGGCGACCTCTGATAGTATCTTCGATTAAGTAAGTTATGGGAGCTGTTTTTTGTACTTTACGAATTTTAAATATTTCCGTTGACCAGTTGGGCGTGTAACCTTTTTCAAATGTTCCTTTGTATTTACTGATACGCACATAATCACCTACTTTGTACTTGCTTTTTAAATTATATTTTTTTAGCAACTTTAAATACCTTTCTAATATCATTTTTTTATTAATATTGTCCACATTAGCAGGAATTTCATTAATAGTGCGATGGTGAGTATGATTGTATTTGTAAATAACATCATTTAGGATATTATTTATCCAATTGTAATTGCCTTTTAAACTAAATTCCTTATAAACTTTAGATTTCAATGTCCTGATAAATCGTTCAACTATTGAAGCCTTTTTTGTTGAGAAGGTTGAATAATGGTTAATATTATATGATTTCATAAGTTTCTGAAATTTGTAATTATAAAATTCTGCTCCATTATCCGTTTGCAGATTTTTAGGAACACGTCCTTTATCCAACAAGTTTTTGAAAGAGTTACACAAATCTTCTTTGGTTTTACTTCTCATAGGAAAGGCCCAAGCATATTTCGAAAATGTATCAATAACGACAAGAATATATCTGTAATTTTTATTTTCTTTTGAAATTGATTGCATATCAATTAAGTCTGCTTGCCACAAGTCATCTATATCTTTCATGATAACATGTCTTCGTGGATAGTTCACCCTCGCATTTTTATGAATTTCATTTACCACATCAGCTTTGCTCATGTTCACAATTCAGTATACTCGTACTTGTCTTGAACTCAGCTATTATACTGAATAAAAAGCATATTATTATGACTATTTATTGTTTAATTATATCAGCTTCTTTTAATTCTTCGATTATTGATAAAATTTCATTATCATGGTTTGTATTACCAGCATCTCGGGAAGCAATTAATAGTTTCAATCTGTCAACCAGTTCGTTAGGATCATCCCAATATACCAAGTCAGTGTTATTTTTGTATCTCTTTAGCGTTGGTAATCTTCCTCCAAATTTAGTGATAATATTATTGTTTAACGATTCAGAAAACAATGGTCTAATTATTTCACAATATTTTATACCTTTATCGCCTCTAATTTGTCCATTAGGATTGAAATCTCTCTTATGTGCATTTGTATAATGCAACATATCTTTATAGACAAGTTTATCTTTGCTCGATATTAGTTTCAAATCAGGTTTTCTTCGAAGTAAAAGTTCTTTTAAACCAGGGGTTAAATTGTAGCTTTTGTCGCCAACTTTAATTAAAATTACATTATCATCATTCACACTATCTATTTTAGAAAATGAAACTATTGAATTACCCATTAGTAATTTTTTGTTTGCACTCCTTATTCCAAATGGTATATTTACCCCATCATAAATATCGTGGATGTCACTGCCCTCTAATGATATTTCTAAATCATCCTGTAATTCTGTCTGAGGAGACTTTTTAACGAACTGCTTAGAATTCAGTTCTGGTTCGCAGCATTCTTCAAACTTTGTAGATGAGCTAGTATTAATGTCATCCAATTCCATTTCTTCAAAATTAGAGTGAGTATTTTCTAAATTTTGTATTTTTTCTATTGTTTTGTTCGAATCAACTAGGGTTTTAAGGGGATCTGTGACAGGTTTTAACATTTTGTCAAGTGACAAGTTCATTGAGTGTTCCTGGTTTTTCATTTGTTTTATTTTTTTCTTTATGGAGTCTACAGACTTCATTAATTCTATTTTAATATTTTTCTCCATATTGTACCTATCATAACAACTGCATTACGCTAAAGAACAAATTATACTGAATTTGTTTTTGCATGTTAATTACTTATATCACATATAAACAGTCAGTCAAATTTAAAAAACATATCAAAATTCTGTCTGTACCTTCCGTTATTTAATGGCGATTCTTTATTAATAAGTAGAAAATTATAAGGTTTACTCCAAACAGTTCGACAAAGATTTCTGAACTCTTTCCATTGTAAATCAGAACTAACATTCTCTTCATAAATATGCTTTAAATTAACATCATCTTGTTTGAATATAATAAGAAAATTAACATTGTCACGTAACAATTGCTTCGGAATTTTAGAATAAGTTTGAGATAAATAGAAACAATCTATTTGTTTATGTCTACCCATACAAAAATAATTGCGGATATTTACTTGGTTTTCACATGCAACATCATCGAAAATAAATACAGAATTTGCTAAAGCTTCACTCGGAGAAATGACATCTTTATCATCATTGAACTCGTAAAAGTTAATCTGTGGCACTCTTTTTAATACTTCAGTCAAGAAACTATATTTTGATTGAAAAGAAGTTTTCGAGTAAAGATAAAGATTTTTAAATTTTAAACCATTTTCATGTAACAGTAAACTAATCATGGCATTAGTTTTACCACAATTTGAAGGACCGCATATTATACATCGAATCGTATTAGGCAATAAAGCACTGTGTCTGATTGAACGAGAAGATTCATTAAAATCGATATTATTAACCTTCAGAGATATGGGTTGCTTGATCAACTTCATCATGCCGATTGCCACAATGAATAGGCAGCCTAAATATTTATATCTAGTAATTTACATCAAATATATATTTTTATAAACATTGAGTACAAGAACAAGTCCAAATCTGTTCAGAGTTTCTAGGTTGTTGGAGATAGCGTTTACGTCAGACAGTTAGGACTGTCCATGAGGGGGAGCCCTCCTTCCTCATGGTATCGATGGATCCGTAAAACACATCACGGTTTGACAGGTTTAGACTTGTATCGTTAAGATAAATCATTAAAATGCCGCAAGTATCAATTTATGTTATTTGAGACATTTAATTTTTACATTATAAAATATGTATCTAACATGACTAAGGTCTTAAATATTCTTCAGTCTGCAGCTGTGGTTTGAGTCAACTGGTCCTTTGTTTACAATTTAGTTATTTTGAGGTAAGTATTTTCCAATAATATTCAACTTATACTTTTTAATTTCATTTATGACAATCTTGTTATTATCGCTATTAATTTCAGAATCATGTTGAGATCACCATACTACAGTCCGGATTTGAATATTATGGATCCTAATAGAAGTTCGTCATTGCATAACGATTCGGAGGGAATAAATTTAGAAGTGAGTAACATGAGAATTTTCATTATTATTAAATATTATTGTTAATTGCTGCCATGACTTATAAAGTTTTTTTTTCAGAACACGACAGACGTCAATGATCCTATAACTCATCCTTTTAATTATGCTCAAGATAGGGAGAGTTGGTATGCTGAAGTAGCAGCAGCAGCACAAGAGGAATATCGTCTTGAAAAAGCAGAGAGACAAGCATTAAAGAAGAGGAAAATTAAATCAAAATCTTTGAAAACTAAATCCTTTATCATGCGTAAAGAATCGGATCGAGTGCAACGCGTAATAAAAATTATGATTTATGACTTGGACAGTGGCAATATGGATGAAATATCATCTAATCCTGAAGATGCAAGTGTGAATGTGCAATATTTAGTGACTACTGAATATGATGACATTATGACTGAAACTGAATATTTAGTTGGTAAAATTGTAAAGAAATTAAACAAATAGATGTGTACGTTTATACTCAATTTATTGTGTATAGTATTATTATTACATATGTATTAAGTTGTAGATAAAGAATAAGATTTTTTGTTTATTAGCTTGTAAATAATACTTTTATAATGTACATTTTAAATAAAATTTGTAATTAAAATAATATTCCTAAGTTTAGTATAGTAGGTAGTTCACTTTTTAGTAGTACAGAAATAGTTTGTTATTTAGTTTTATTAATAGTTTATTTTTTAGTTCTTTAGTGACTGGTACCTTTGTATTTATTTATTGTGAAAATTAAAACAAATTATTTAATGATATACTTAATTGTTTCATTATACAGTTAAATCGAAATAAATAATGTCCTAATGAGTGATTTCGGCTACAGCGGCTAGTGCCATTAAACAAGGCGCAGTCTCTGTTCTCTTACTCTCACAGCCCGATGGGACGATCGGAGAGAGATCAGGCACAAGACCCAAATTTTTACTTACTTTCCAAAACACTGAAGGTGTGATTTTTATTTTATAAAACGCACAGAACACTCGAAAAGTCAGTGTGTGCCTTGGGCTGAAATCAAAACCTTTGACTTGGCAGTTCCACGGTCTCACCACTATGATATAGCTTCTATATTCGAGATAAATGGGTAGGTATGTATCAATAACAATTAAACACAAATCAGTTGAATACAAAATATTTATTTCATTTCAAAAAATAAAAAATACATAATGATTAACTTAATTTTATTACAAAAAAATAATAATATAATTATCCTGTTAAGAAAAATAGTAATAAATATTTGGTTCAGATTAGAATAGAGAACTATAATGACCCCATGGTAAGGTAAAAGCATAATTTTTTTTAATTTGACGTTTGTCATCATTCCCATCAAGTACCACTTTATTGATTCTTTGTGTGTAGAGTTTATGATTTTTAGATCTTATAACAAACATAGGGTATCTAAAATTGATACTACAATTTAATGCATTTTTATATTTGTTTATGGTAATTTTTTTTGAAACAGATTTTTTTACACCTTTGGCTTTCTTAACTATATCGCTCAGCGTATTAATACAGTACAGCTTAGCTCTTAAACCAATAAACTCTGATATGACATCTCCGCCCATTTCATCCTTAAAGAAACCAGGTATCTGTTTATTGCAATGTGGAATCCCATAAATATTGTTAATCTTAAAATTACTTGTATCAAAGTATTGAATATTATTTTTCATGTCTTCATAGAAATCTTTGGTACGTATTAAATATAAGAGACTGTCGGTATCGGTATAACATAATTGAATGTTATTTTGGTATATTTTTTTCATTATGGAATAATGAAAATTATATAGGTGACTCTTTGCTAGTTCCAGTATCGTAAACCCCATATATATTGGGCGGTCTAAAACTACTTTTGCCGGCTGTAACTGAATAGCAACAAGATTTTCAGAAATTATAGCAAGGTTTTTAAAATTGGGAGCGCCTATGTACTTTTCAGCACCATTAATTTTGTTAGTTTTATTGAAGTCATCTTTCCATAAATTAACTAACTTAACATCAACTTGTTTTCTTTTATTTTCAATAGTTTTCCCAAATATTGAATTATTTTGCTTTTTAAAAAAATCCCTTTCAAAATCTGAAGTGGCTTCCTGTCTGAGTCGAGTATTTAAATTTATATATGGTTCTAAGATCTTTTTTTGTGTAAATGAAAGTATTCTATGAATTTTTAACACTACGATACCATTTTTTACGCACTCTTGCAAATGAATATAATGTATAACATATTTATATTTATCATAAAGATTAGCTATTAATTTATTAGTTTTACTGGAGCATGGCATAGGAGGAATTATTTTTTCTGCTGCAAATGGTAAATCAGAATGTTCATCGTGTATTGCAAAAGGATAATGAATATCTACTTCAAGTATATAACCTTCATCATTGTCTGATGAAATAGAGTTAATATTGAATTTGTTAATTTCACTATTCGTAAGGAATCTAAAATTTCCGACCGGTAAACTTTGCATCATAGCATAACCATATAAATTAACACAATCTAAGTAAGCTAGGAAAGTATTAGGTTCTTGTTCTTTATAATTTGGCAGGTATTTGTTATTAGCTTTTGCATACCTTAAAGAGCACTGGGCTAACCCTCCTCTGATGCCTTTTTCTAACATTTCATACATTTCTATATCAGATAATAAGTCCAATTCAACTTGAGTAATTAATAACATAGCATCCCAACTTAATGATGGTGATGAAACATAATGACAAGGATCTAGTCCATAGTGCTTTAAACTCATGGATCTAAATTTTTCAAAAATGTCGCATAATAATAGCACATCACATTTTAGGTATAAATCAGTGTATTCTCCTATATTATTTATGCGAAATTTATTCCATACAGTTAATGCATGATTATAATCTTCTTCTGATACAGTTTCGGATGTGAGTCTACTATAGAATTTGCTTCGATCAGGTAATTGTGTTTCTTCATATTTTTTCCAAGAGTTTATATATTCATAACAATATACACCCTTTTTTAGACACAATCTTAGTAAATCTTCATCAATGAAAAATGATTTTAAATGCATAAAATCTGCAACATTTAGAGTTTTCGCTAAATTATCCAAACTAGAACTTAAAAAATTAAAAGAGTCAATAAATTTTAGTTGGACCGTGTTTTTTGAATCCAGAGGCACAAATTTACTGAAAGAAATATATTTTTCTTTGTTTTTTGGAATTAAATTTATGTAACCACATACTGCAGAAATTTCATTGATAAATAAATGGCTGTCATATCCAGAAAGATTATGAAATATAACTGGAATAAAATTACATGATTTAGAATTTAGATTACATTTATTATGAGCTGGCCCTCGATATTTACCAGTGAAATGATCATGATCACGAACAACATGATCATCAGATGCAAATTTTTTTTTACAGATATGACATTTTACGGTAGTTTTAAAGGAATGATATTCTTCACTCGTCAATGGTAACATTTGTCTGTGCATTGACAAAATCTGATATAATCTTTGCGAGTCGTTGATAATTGACTCAACGAATTTTTTTGAACAATTAGGACCACGATATGATATTAAATTATTTAATTCAGGGTTAGACTCACAGCATATGTAATAAGCAAAGCAAGTGGCTTCATGAATTTGAATGTTTTCAATATACTGACTTTTACTTTTATCTGAATATTCACGTAATAAGCTTTCAAAATCTCCGTAAATGACGATTGGAACTCTTTGAGTTTTTTGATAATTTGAAAATCTAAGTTTACTATTTTCTTCAGGAAGAACGGTTTGCAATCTACCACAATTATGATTATTTAGTTTTTCCTGTGTTTTAAAATATAAAAAACATTCTTCACATAGATGAATCTTAGATTTGTGTTTGGTAAGTTGACTGCGAACCATTTTTTCAAGATTTTTAACTAAGCAGAAATGATTCTTACCATTCTTGCTAATAAATAATAAGTTTATATGATTTAACTTTCGCAGTTTAGTTTTGTATAATGGTCCCGTTATAGTATTGTTTTTTTCCAAACCATAAATGTTCACACTTATATTAAAATTATGTTTTTCAAACCATTTTATATCTTCAAATGTTGGGGGAAAAGACATTCCGTTAGTATTTAAGATCTTAGAATAATGCGGATAAGATGAAACTCTATTAGGATTATTTTTAGCTGGATACATATGAGCAATGATACACCAAAGAAAACAATGGTTATCCGTATTCTGAATATTAAGACATGTCTTCATTTTGTTAATCCTCAAAGGTAAAGCAATGTAACTTCCTGCTCTTAAAGGATTGTATTTTGCAATATTCATTTCTAAATGACTTATTTTCTCTATTGTCCAGCCAGATTCTGATAATTCAAACTCTAAGCATTTACATATTAATCGTTGCGTGTAATCTTTGTATAAAGATATGATATCTGTACTCTGATTTATTATGGAATATTTAGTATTAAAAGACTTAAGAGATAGTTCTTCATTCTTAGGAAGTAAATATAGCACAAAAAGTTCAAAGTTTATCTTTAATGATTTATGTTTTTGTAATAATGGTTGTAATAAATTATAAATGGTGTTGAATACATCAGATAAAAATAATTCAGGTGTTATTATTTCATTAGTTTGAGGATTTATTTTGTAGCTAGCTATTCTGTCTTTGAAAGCACTGGCTATCAGCTGAACATTTTGGTATTCAGTACGAAGTAAACAATTTGTTTTATGTTTGTTACTTTTCTTATGTGATGAATACTTTGACTTTGAGACATGTAACTGACAACTATGACAGAATTTCATTTTTGTAAAGAGCACGATATTAATACTCGTCAATCTCGATAGCTAGAATATTATATTAATTTGAGCTTTTACTTTTAAATTTCGTTGTATCAATAATGTCTGGATATTTGAATTTCAGAGTTGCATGATTTCTGAGCAATATTGAAATATCAGAGTTTTTGTAAATTTTTGGTTTAGGTCTGTAAAAGTAAATTATTATGATGAATATTTAACAAGCTTAATTTCTAGATATTTGAATTTCAGAGTTTCATGATTTCTGAGCAATATTGAAATATCAGAGTTTTTGTAATTTTTGGTTTAGGTCTGTAAGAAAGGTAAACAGCGTAAAAGTAAATTATTATGATGAATATTTAATATGCATGATTTCTAGATAATTTGAATTTCAGAGTTTCATGATTTCTGAGCAATATTGAAATATCAGAGTTTTTGTAATTTTTGGTTTAGGTCTGTAAGAAAGGTAAACAGCGTAAAAGTAAATTATTATGATGAATATTTAATATGCATGATTTCTAGATATTTGAATTTCAGAGTTTCATGATTTCTGAGCAATATTGAAATATCAGTTTTTGTAAATTTTTGGTTTAGATCTGTAAGAAAGGCAAACGGTGTAAACAAGTAAATTATTATGACTTCAAAATGAGTTTAATAAATGTTTGGCTTAGACCTATGTAGTAACACAATACATTATATTGTTAATATCATGCAGAAAAAAAGGGGTCTATACTAAATTCAAATCTGAAGTAGATAAGTGCTACAAACACATGTATGATAAAAAATAAGATAATCGCAGCTACAAAATATAGAATAACAAGTTGCTGTTATTAGAAAACGTTTGATTGTTACAATAGGTATACCGAGACTTTATATTTGGATACAGGATTAACTAATCCTGTAATACCTTCTCAATTCCTATATGAAGCAAGAGTAAACAAAAATAGCATTTATAGTGAATTTAGAAAACATTTGAAGGATATAATATAGGTTTTATGTTTGCATACTCTTGCTTAGCAGCGCTAACTAAACCAGTAAGAGCTTTCCATACAGGACCGCTGTTATCATGTGATGAGCGAAGTGTGAAAAGCGCTCGCTTCCAACGATTAGCAGCAAGTGTCTCTGCTTCCTTGCTGTTGTAGACACGCAGCTCAATATAAAACTGGCCGCTGCGAGTTGGATCACGCTGCAGGGTGTACCCGGAACCCACGCGCCGTGCCAGATAACTTCTTAGAGCAGCAGCTCTAACAGGCTCCGCTGCGTCGTCCTGAAAATATAATAAAATTATTAATTTAATTAAACAGCATAGCAAAAACTCTGATAAAAGTTTATTGTTAGGCTACTAAACTCGCTCTATAAATTTATACTATTCTCATTTATTATAAAAAAGACCGAGTTGTTAGTACCTATACATATAACTGTCAGATACTATAGCAACAATTTAACATTATTTTAGTCTGAAAATCACTAACTGCATGAAATCGGTGCAAAATAAGGTAGATATAAACAGACAGTAGGTACTTCATGTTCGAGTAAGATATTTCATTTAAACACATTTGATCGACAAACAACAGGTAAAAAATTAAAAGTGAAACTGTAAAAAGTATTAGATAACTATTATGCTTACCTCAGAATCCGAAAATATTGAGGATTGTTTTCGAGCTAGCTTAGATACTGGCTCGGTTTCAGAGTCTTCGGATAAATCAGGAGGAGGCGCAGTTATCTTACTCTGTTTAGGTTTGTTGCTGATGGTTTTCCTTTTCCTCGATTTTTGAGGCTTTTCACCACTCGTGCTTGATTGCAAAGTAATCTCCGTATCAGAGTCAAAAGGATTCCGAGATGCCCTAAAATTATATAATGATTCATTAGAATGTAGTTGTTATTTGTCATTAAAAAAACTGTAAAATTAAATAGGTACATACATACTTATTGTCACCGATCTTGTCACTCAAAACAATACAATAAAGACAATGCACACCGAAATCACAAAAAAATCTGGATGCGCTCCTCAGTGATCGCTTTTTATACTACTTAAAATTAAGGTAGCGATTATATTAAATATTGCAAACGTTAGATATCACCATTATCATCAATGATTATTGGTATTTCAACCATATGTATTAGTCAAATAAAGTCGATAATTAATTAATCATGTATACTCACTATGCTCATCGCCTTACATTTCTTAATTTGGTAGTAGACGCCACCCACGATGTCGCGGAAACCTGTGACGAAATTCTAAAAAGGAAATCGTATGTACTTTACTGGTCTAATGATAATCTTATGAGTATCACATTTAAATGGTTATTACAATTTCTTAAATAGATAACCAATATAATTTGAACTTTATATTTTTTTATGTTATAAACCTAAAATCTATAAATACCTCAAGACTACGGAATTTATAAACCTTTAAATGATATTTATTTTGCAAATAGGTTGAAATCAATACTTTTACACGTCAATACATTTTTTCCAAAACGAGATTTTCCTAGCTGACTACTTTGAGAAGAAACGCCGAAATAAACTCAAGAGTCATAATCTCTTTTCAGGTACAGACATAAAAATAAATTATATAGTAATGTATGAGCTCCAATCAGGTATACTTTAGGTAAAATCAATCAGTTTATTACATATAATGATGGTGCTTAATTATGTTTTGTTAATCAATTATACAGAAACAGTTTGGATAGCAAATTGCATTTCAAATGTATCTGGATTGACTAAGCATACTTTGTAGCAATGACCGATGCGATATCCATGAGGTCAAAGCCATGATCTAACATCAATATAATAAGCTTAAGATTGGCTCCTCACACTTTCGTACTTAAGTTATAAAATGACTATGACCAAATAATAAGTACAAATTAACTCGTAGTGAGAAAAAAAAAAGACTAATGTGAATGCTGTATGTTATATTTATAATTTTTAGTTAACAATGACATAAAAAGATGAGTTATAAAATGATAGCGCAATTGAGTTGGCTCTTTAACTTAATATTCTTGTTTATTTTATTGTTCGCTGTATCAGTTCAGCGCTTATTGATACATAATACCTATGCAGGTATGTTGTAAATCATAACGTTGGTGGTCTGATTAGTCATCGCTCGATAAAAACAATTGGGGATTCTGGGATCATGCAGTTCGAGCGAAGCGAGAACAAATGATTCCAGAATCCCCAATTATACCCTACTAACAATCACATACTTTTGAATTACTTCGACGCCACACAGTACTGAATTAGAACTGAATTAGTATTGAATTTTTATCATCTACTTTTGCTATTGACTGTACAAGTTACTTTGATATTATTTAAATTATTTTTATATTAATTAAATATTATTTTATTAATATTAATTTATGTAAAACAAAGTCCCGCTGTCTGTATGTTTAGACCATTACAACTACGAAACGGATATTAATGCAATTTCTAGCAATAGACAGAATGATTTAAGAGAAAGGGGTTTGTGGATAATTATAGGCAATTATTACTGTGCTTCCCGTTCGAAGCCGGGGCGGGTCCGAATATAGTATATCGGTGACTTTAATATAAAAAGTTAAAAAGACGTTATAACGTATAGGAGATATATCTTCTAAACTTTTAACATCAGATTCACCTTATGATATGATATAAATAAAATATGTGTAAACTTTAATATTGACTTAAGTATTGTGAATCTTTGTTATAGTGTCATGCTGAAGTAAATTTTATATGAGAATCAAGATTAGTATTATAAGACAGATGAAAAAACATAAAAAAACAACTTTTAAACCAAGACGCGAACATGGAGTCCTCATAAAAGAATAACGCAAGCCTATTAATTCTCCACGAGCCTTACAGGCGTGCTCACCCACTCATAGGGGTGTCGTAATGAGCAAGTGACGCTGACGAGTGGCGTCACTAATTGTGTCGCCAGTCTACCGGGGTGGCCAGGATGAGGCATTCACAATAGCACTATTTGGCCTGACTAAGCCAAACGGAGGGACGCACAATAAGTATTATTAGTAGTTGTATAAGTAGCAGTTTTAAGATCAAATTGATTAGTTCATTGAAAGACGCGTTGATTTATGCAAATCTATTATACATAAGGTAACAACGTTAAATTGAAAAAAGCAAAAGTAATCAAATCAAAAAATCTACCGTTTCCCGTCAGTCCATGACTCCACATTCACAGTCAATAATATATCAGTTTGATAGCACGCCATTTGGCGCGATGGGATGACTGTGAATGCCCATCCAATAGAACGTGCCTTAGGTACAATTATAATTGTCTAATGTATGTTTAATCATGTGGCTGTTATCTATTAAAATCAAAATCAGTGTCTCGATCTTAATTATATTCTCAGATAATTAATTTGACACTGAAGCAACCGTCGTATGCTTCAGTGAGTTGGAAATTACTTTCAGGTAAAACGTCGTTTTGTGAATTATTATTCATAACCTATAATTATGCAGTCATTTACGGGTTGAATGATTGAATATTTGATTTGAAAAAAAAATATGTTTTTCACATGTAATTTAGCAATACTTTGCATTAGAGTAGGAACAGATTAGTACTTAATGATAAGTAAATTTTAAAGCACAATATGTAGTTTTTATTAATCATTTTACCTGATTACTAGACAATATCGTGGTGGCCTAGCGGTTCAATGACCAGAATCATATGCACATAAGGTTGCAGGTTCGAAACCAGGCAAGTACCAATGAGACTCTTTCAAAGATGTAGGTATATACTTTCTAAATTGTTCTAAGACACCAATGACAAATGGTAAAGGAAAAAATCGTGAGTCAACCTGCTTTCCAAACATTGGAATCTGGAATCGCCAACCCGCAATGAGCAAGCGTGGTGATCAATGCTCATTCCTTCTAGACTCTATGTGGGAAGAAGACTTTGCCCAGCAGTGGGTAATTTATAGGCCGATATTATATTATTATTACTAGACAGTTAAGCCCATAGTAACTATTTCAAGCTGTAATCCAACTAAAATGTAACCAATTTTATTTTCGTATTTACGCCGCTTCGAACACGTACACAAAATTTGTGAGTTTAGCTTTTTAATCGCGCGTCAATCATTGTCAAGTGGTTGACAGTGGCCGCGCTATTCCAATGTCGCCTACCTACAGTATTTTAGGGTTAACTTCACCTACCGGTTGACTGAATTTTAATTGGTTTTTCAGATACTATAGACTATAGAGCCTACATTTTTGTATGTAACGGACATCACAGGTGTATAGTCAGCAACCAAAATTTATAAACATAAATCAGTTTTTTAAACACCTAAAGCAACATTTGAACACTATAGTTTGAGTTGTGGGTAGGATTCAATACAGCCTTATGATGCAGGCTATATAGCGCTATGATATCCTTATTACTTAATTTATGGAATTTGAATAAAATTAGGTGGTTTGAAAATCTGACCATGTTCTGTTGTTGCTGACGAGGACGTTGTATTAAGATATTAAGTGCCTATATATAACACCTGAAGAAATATACGATTTTTTTTTTACACAATTAATTCTTCTGTTTATGTATGTCCCGGAACCATCCTGAATAGTTGGACCGATTTTCATGACTTGCGTGTGTATCATAAAATTACGTAACGGGAATTACCGCGAACTCATGCATTTACCTTTTATGGCTTGACGTTTCGGCCGGGTTACCCGTGGTCGCAAGCAGACTGACGTTTACTCCCGTGACGTAATTATAATATAATCATGCAACGCGATAATTTAAAAGTTAGTTTTGCGTGTGTGTTCTTAATCCAGGATAACCTCTGTTGTAAGTGTGTGCTACTTTAGGTAATCCTACTGAACAGTTGGGCAGATTTTCATGACTTTTTGTGTGACTGACAGTTACAAAATATTACATCAGAGACTATACAAACATCAAATGGAACTAAACAAACAATATGCATAGACTTGCATTAAAAAAAAAAGTTTTTCATTAAACAAATGCCATATTGTGAACATATATTAAGAATTTAAATCAAATTTCAGCTCTACTACCAAATAATGCTTGTTCTACTATCAAATAATGTAACATAAAAGCTGAATTCATTTGATAAGCAAAAACAAGATTAAAATTCACTAACGCCACTCTTCGTTAATCAGGTCATTAAATATTAATTATTCCACTTGTGTCGAGACGAAACCGAAAGTGGGCGCTTGACGTTAGCGATGGAATATATTAGATGTCAACTCGATCATCAAGAAAACAGTTACTTGCTCATTTTAGTATGTTTGATAATTTGGGTCACCTAAATACATCTTATTTTACCCATACATTTTAGTTCAAACATTTTTTCATTCCATAACATAAATTACATTACGTCCGATGTAACTTAGCGAGTCTGAAAAGAGCTAGAAGACGAGACTACGAGACGAAGAAGAAGACGAGCTAGAGTGATGAAAGTACACTTAAACGGTGGGCAAGAAAGAGATAGCAATATTTTTATCTTTTTCGAGACCAGCCAATTTACATCGGCCAAAGTATAATGGTAATCCTGAAAACTATAAATTACCTGAATGGGCCTAATTTAATTTAAAACTTAAATATTTAAAACAATGATTTGAATCATCTCTGCTTGTGCTATTATTTAAGCAATTGTCATTAAAATAAACATTACAACACAACAACTCAACAGTATCCAAATTACCCACTGCTCTACTTAACCCTCAGTTAAAAACGCCATTTACTGAACCCGCAAATATTTTCACTGTTTATTGCATTTTAAAAACTTTACGGCCAACAACACGTGTCTACCCTTTTAAAATAAAAATAAAAACATTTAATGTACCGGTGTTTGATTGACGCGGCAACGGACAGCCCTGTCTAAATGTACAGGGCTGTCACGTGCGAAAGTGTCTTCATAAACTGAGGTCGTGCCGGAAAATGTAAAACGTTAAGGCTTTTCTCCCAGTGACTGTTGTTTACTTATTTATTTATTTCACTGAAGCTACGGTAAACAACAAAATATTTTTAAGAAATATTCTTAGAACAATACTCACTCAACACACGAAGAAAATTGAAAATCATCTTTTCATACAAACATAAGTCATGTGACCTGTCACTTTGTATGAAAATTTCATTTCGACCTATGTTCCTTGGGGAAAGTTGTTCAGTTTAATGCACCTGATTGCCTCGTTAAATATACGCACTCCTTTTAAATTAATCCTGTATCATCGTTATTCTCGGTATTTGTAGAGTAATGATAATTAATAATACTGAAAGCTGATTTTCCGTCGACAGATGGAAACAGACTTTTATTCGACGTTATTCGTCAAATAAAAGTTTAAATTTTACGTTTGACAGTTTTTATATGAAACAACTGTCATAATTTCAAAATTATTCCTCAAATAAGTCCGATATCTGGCGAGGGAAAAATCAGCCCTAAGGCAGGTACATAACACTAATAATAGAATGATAGATATTATATTGAGTTACTGGCTGGTTAATTAATTTAAAAAATTGTTCCAAAATTTTATTTCTTGGAATTGCAAACGTACCTAAGTGTTAAATAAATAATTTAGATGTAATTATTGAATGCTAAATCCAAACTTCTGTTTAATAGTCTGAGAGTCAACCACTTCAATATCGTTTTGTTTACTAAATCGAAAACAAAAATATTCTTCCAGGGCCATCAAAATTCTGAACCAGTCTTTGAACATTCCAAATGGCCTGTAACGGCCAAACCTAATTACATCTAATAATTGAACCGTTGTAGAAGCTTTCTGGAAACAATAAAAAAATAATTTACTTACAAATGGAGTAACGGTGCTTTTAAAATATTCAGTCTTGTTTACTTTTCTGAAATTATTTTTAAGCTGTTTATTTAGGATTTTGTAACTTGTGGTGTTCAAATGAATATGAAATCTATCGACAGAGAATTTGTAAAGACTTTAGATTGGTATGTATTATTATTTTAAATTTTCGCCATGAAAACGTATTTAGTGTAGGAAATAAAACTTGATTAATTTCATTTCTGCACACGCACATTATTGCACAAAGAGATATACACAATATTTTGGGCAATTAACACATCATTGAGCAATTTACGTTCTACTTTTTAACGGATTCAATCGTGGTTTCTTTCGACTTTGGTTTCCAAAGCTCCAACTCCTTAGTCTGCCCGAGACCATGACACCTGCAAAGGCGCCGGAACTTCGGGAATTAAAAGCAAAATAAAAAAATTTCAATGTCTAACATTCGCATAAACCTCAGAAAACAATTGAGGTTTGGTATTATAACTTGAATAATAACACAATAACCAACTAAAAAATAAGTCCCAAATTAGTCCTTCCATACAAACAGACAGTGAAATTAACACAAACATTCTTTTCCACTATAATAAAAATCAAAACAAAACAAAAAAGTGATACGAAAATAAAAATCATTTGGCAAAATCAATAATCCTGAAATTCTTTCATGTCCACATTAGCATGAAAAGCTTCAAAACAAAACAATGTTCAATACTGCATGACTGAACGAGTATTCCAATGTTTTTCACAATACATCGATTATTCCACGCTGGGTGCTAGAAGCATCATGTGTGAGGATAAAATGGAATACCAATTTTATTGGTGTGTATTTTATTCGAATTTAGGGAAAGAGTTGCATATGGTGTTGTATGATAGTTCATGTTATTTTTTACACCTAATAAATGCAGTAACAATCATATGAAAGTGACCTGTGTGTTTATTAGATGGTTTGACACTAAAACACTAAATTAATTTTGATGGATACGTGTTTGGTGATATGTGTACGGGAATCATACATGTGTAGTGGATATGGGGCATTACTTATAAAATTAGATTATATCCCTGGAAAAAAGTAACTACATACCATTATCTAGTCTACTTATGGTGTTATAGAAAATCTCAATAAGTTTTTTAACACCATTATGCACAAAACTTCATCACAAGACGTTTAAAAATAATCAGTCGGATGGTCGCTTGTTATAAAAAAAAAAACAATTCGACTTCAGTCTTATAATTTCCACTATATTATAGAACCTTCTAACTGTCATCCTAGTTAATCTTACTGACATTTTCGACGCTGCGAATAACGGTCATTTTTTACCGAGTCATGGTAACAGATTAAATACGGGGCCATTTGAATAAAAAAGAGAGGTTTTCAAGCTAATCTGGATGAACACGAAACATTTCCCTGCATATTTATGAGCCCGTTCATACTAGAATGTTGTATTGTATTAAAAGTGCTTGCGTTGTTATATTTAACGTTTATTTCTATATTAAAGTAGATACTACTATTATAACGCATTATCTAGACAAAGTTTGATGTACACATATGACATATTAAATGATAATGTAAAAAAAATATATTAGTTTATGATGTTTATAAATAATACATACCGTCAACTAACCCTAAATTCTACAAACTTCTTCTTCTAATAATAATATGTAAAAATTGAAAAACTACAATGTTAACTATAGCTAACTTCAGGGTGTTGGTTTTTCGTGACGGTGTGCGTGCGCATCTTAAAACTTTACTCTCATAATTTTTCCCTAACACGCCATAGGAAGTCTTCTTCTACCTAACCCTTTCCCAAGCCATTTTGGGGCCGGCTTCCAGTCTTACCGGATTTAGCTAAACACTATATTTTACATGGAGCCACTACCTATCTGACCTACACAACCCATTTTACTGTAAGACTGGTTGTCAAAATTGTAATGGCTTAACGACTGTCAAAGACGACAGTCCGGACCAATGTCTTAACGTGCTTTCCGCAGCACGGATGGATCTCGGTATGTTTACAAATGGTCACCCATCCACGGACCAACCGTGGCGAGCGCGGCTTAACCTTTATTATTGGTCAAACCGTACGACTTACACTTAGCCACGAGCCCCTTCTAACGCGTCAAAGACTAACTTAAAAAATTACGGTCATCAGAAATTAACGTTTGCTGCTGCTGGGCTATGGTTATAACAAGAACTTAGATTATGTTATTAGTCTTCCTATTATAAGCAACGAGTTCCTGTCAGGTAAAATTTTCTAGTAGAACAACTGAATAGATTGTATATACGATACACCTACACTTTCAAATATTGATGTGCTATGTGAATAACCAAACACAGAGCTCTTACCTCGCCTTTTACACAAGACATTTACATCTATCATAAAGGCTGTACCGGGTTTCATTGCATTTCACTATTCATAGAAAGTAGTTTCTCTCTGTACTATGCTCGTACTATACTTCTAAAGAGCTACAAAAAAAGGTAGTAAACTAGGTTCATAAGCTGTATAAAAGCACTAAGATCGAGTTATTGAATGAAATATATGTCACTAGCACAACAATTAAAAAACACACATTATTGTTTTATGAGGTAAACGCGAATATTTGACATTGAAATAAACTACTTTTAAACGGACTTTATCGCGGAGTCTGCCCGTGACCATGACACCTGCAAAGGCGTCGAAACGTCGGGAACTAAAATCAAAATAAACCGCGATTATCCGTTTAAAAAGTAGTTTTATTTCAAACATACATTATTTTGTGTAGCAAGGCTTGGGTTGTCCACGACGTTCACTTGTCTCAAAACGCCATCTTCTTTTTAGCAGAGTACTAACATTGCGGGAAACTTTTCATTAAAATCAGAAGGTGAGATCTTTGAGGATTAAATAAACAAATTACACTTAGCTTGTTTTATAACTTAGCCGCGTGGATTTGTCATAGGCCTATGACCGGAGTCGTATGGCTGCAGGTTCGAACCCAGGCAAGTACAAATATGACTTCATCAATATTATATGTATGTACTTTCTTAATTATTTTAAAATACCATTGAAAACTGACGGGCCTGTTGGTCTAATGGTTAGTGACCCTGACTGCTAAGCCAGAGGTCGTGGGTTCGATTCCCACCCAGGACAAATGTTTGTGTGATGAGCACGATCATTTGTTCTGTGTCGGGTGTAATAGTCCGGTCAAATTAGACTAAAAAATTGGGGTGAGGTTACATTAATTCGCACTAAGCTGAATTTTGGTAGGATTGTTCAATACACTATTATAAAGGAAATGTGAAAAGTCCCCATCGATCCGGCACGTGCAAAAAAAGTTACTCGGGGTCAAAGGTCACAAAAACGGGTTTTTCGCGATTTTCAGCAAAATGGTAAGTTTTATCATGAAATTAGCTCTGACAAAAATTGTAGATCAGATAATAATTATCTATAAAAAATGTCAAATACTTTTTTCCTAAGAGTCACCGTTTTTGAGATGTAACGATTCAAAAAGTTGTAATCGTCATAATATGCACACGTTTCCACGCCGCCTTTGAGGTAGTGTACTTAGCGCGTTTTTTCAATGTGGTTTCTCCGGTAGGCCTATTCCACTGATCTTTTATGATTCTGTTTAATTTGAAACTATTGAATAATGGGATGTAGTGCTAAATGTGGTTGCAAAAAAGTTGGACTATTTTGTTCTGTAGCTTCTTCTGCCTCTGCCTAGCCTTTTCCCAAGCTATGTTGGGGTCGGCTTCCAGTCTTACCGGATTTAGCTGAATACCGTATTTTACATAGAGCGACTGCCTATCTGACCTCCACAACCTATTGCTAGGTAATACAGTATTCCATAGTAAGACTGGTTGTCAGATTTGTTATGACTTAACGACTATCAAAGATCACTGTATGACAGTCGGGACCAACGGCTTAATGCTTTCCGTGGCACGGAGGGGTCTCGATATGTTTACAAGTGGTCACCCATCCACGGACCAACCGCGGCGAGCGCGGCTTTACCTTTATTATCGGTCAAACCGTACGGCTTACACTTAGCCACGAGCCCCTCACTTTTTTGTTCTGTAGCATGTACAACAAACTGTCAAGGCCGGTCATGCTCCAATGTTGAATTGCCAACAATTGAAGATTCATTTGATGTTGACGAAGAGACATGCGATGTGTCATTATTGGGACAATTTATTAACATCCAGAATGAAGAAGATAAACAAGAAGAAGAAGAAAGAGAAGAAGAAACAAGAGAAAGCAGAAGTTAATGATAATTTAGATTCGGATGGATAATTTTCTTATTTTTTGTAATTTACACCCTTTTCCGTTTGTAATTTACACCCCGTTGTGTTTTTTATTTGTTAATTTCATGATGTTATCACGCTTGTTACGTCACTTTGGGTGACCACTGAAAACCAGCGCTGGATTGTGTCTAACAACACAACTAGCATGATGCTGAGTGGGCACCTCGTTGTTGCACAGACACTTTTCACTTTGACGTTCATACCTATCTTTTATTTTATTTTTACGTGTAACCAGTGTGTGTAACAATAAATATTTTTGAATTTGAATTCTTTCATCATTTTCAACCCTTGTCAATATCTACAGTTATTCAATAGTTTCAAATTAAACAGAATCATAAAAGATCAGTGGAATAGGCCTACCGGGGAAACCACATTAAAAAAAACGCGCTAAGCACACCACCTCAAAGGTGGCGTGGAAACGTGTGCATATTATGACGATAACAACTTTTTGAATCGTTATATCTCAAAAACGTTGACTCTTAGGAAAAAAGTATTTGACATTTTTTATAGATAATTATCTGATCTACAATTTTTGTCAGAGCTAATTTTATGATAAAACTTACCATTTTGCTGAAAATCGCGAAAAACCCGTTTTTGTGACCTTTGACCCCGAGTAACTTTTTTTGCACGTGCCGGTCGATGGGGACTTTTCACATTTCCTTTATAATAGTGTATTGAACAATCCTACCAAAATTCAGCTTAGTGCGAATTAATGTAACCTTGGATGTCTAAATTGACCGGACTATAATCTATCTATAATATGTATGTATTTAGAAATATATAAGTATGTTTATCAGTTGTCTGGTTGCAATAGTACAGGCTCTGCCTAGTTTGGGATCAGATGACCGTGTGTGAGATTGTCCCAAGATATTTAAAACGATAAAGAAAAAAATTGTGAGTAAAACCTGGACTCCAACTATTTGAACCTGTAATCTGTGATCAATGCTCAGGATGAACATGATCACGACGACCACTCCGTATGAGAAGAAGTCTACCACTCTATATGACAAGAGGCATGTGACCAGCAGTAGGACATTCCTGGGCTGGCAAATTCCTTCTTGACACTCCCATGCTCTGCGGGCGACGGGGGACGCAAGACAACGGGGTTGGTATCACGTGCGCGGGGTACGGGCAGTCAACTGACAAGAGCGTCATTCCACTCATTCGGGCGCTTTAATGGGTCGTATCTTCTCTAGCCACCCGCATATAGCTAGCTAACTAAGTTATAATTTAAACTAAGTCATCTTATTTATATTGTCCTTAAAGATCTTTCCGTTCTATTGTTAATGACAACTTTCCCGCCATATTAGTATCCAGCTAAAAAGAAAATGGTGTCGAGAGACTAATGAACGTCGTTGGCGACCCACGCCTCGCTTGAAACAGCTGTTTTATATATTACCGCCGTATTCTTTCTAGAAAATACGTACAATACGTTAATGTAGAGCGGAAATATTGTGTAGAATTGTTGAAATGATTTATTTTTGGTCGAGATAATGGAGAACGAAGTGTTTTTGCGGTGAAAAAAATCTTTTAGCTGAAGTCTATAAACGATTTTTTAGAGGCTTTGTTTATTTTGATATGAATTTGAGGATATGAAATTAGGTTCAGTTCAACCAGTCAGGTGCAGGAGATAACTATCAACAATTTTTCTCTAATCGTACGAGTTTTTTAAGAACCGGGACACAAAATTGTATAATAACGTTGGACAAGGTTCTGAATTATTAATTTGAAAGGTCTTTATGATAAGCCTGTTGGTTTAGTGGTAAGTGACCCTGACTGTGAAACCAGTGGATGTGGGTTCGATTCCCACCCAGGACAAATCTTTGTGTGATGATATGATCGTTTATTCCGTGTCTGGGTGTAACTTATCTATATTATGTATGTATTTAGAAATATATAAGTATGTTTATCAGTTGTCTGGTCACCATAGTACAGGCTCTGCCTAGTTTGGGAACAGAATAGATATAATTATATTTTGTATTTATTTAACAATTCTTAACCGTACTCTTGACTAACAGCTGCGTTCTTAATACCCGTCTTGAAGAATGAAAACTCCTACTTGCATCAAACAACTAAATTAAAATTCCTTCTCTGAACCACATTAAAGAATCAGTCTAAGTCTCCAAGCTACACACATCAAAAGTGTCTAGGGATCAACATATATTTTTGCAATAACTTTTCTCCTGATTGATATTAATTAAAATTTTCTTTAAGGATTCATCGAATAAAGTGTTTTCGTTTGTCACAGTAACGATAAACCAAGTCACCTTTGCATTAATAAAGAAATTTGCCATTTTCCTAATAAAGGGATTTTTGACATTTGAACCACTAACACAAAAGTTCGAAAAAAAGACTGAAATAACAGTTTTCTTTAAAATTTTATTGGGTAACTTAAACAATTAATAATCCGTGTTTCTACCGCGAACACTAACAACACAAGAACATCGGTTTGGCATACTCAAAATGAGTTCATCCAAATCACGCTGTGGAATGGCCGCCCATGTTCGTTGCAACAACAAAAAAAGGTCTTCTTGCGACTGGATACCCTCCATATTCGGCAGAGCTCTTCTCTGTAGCATATCCCATGCATGCTCAACCGGGTTCAAGTCTGGCGACTGAGCAGGCCAGGGCAGGACATTGATGTTAGCTGCGGCGAGAGTCTGTCTTACAACTCTTGCGGTGTGCGGTCGTGCATTATCATGCATTAACTGAAATAAGGGACCGATTTGCACTTGTAGAGGAACGATGACGTCTGATACAATCGTCTCAGCATAAATTTGAGCGTTGAGGTTGCTTCTGATCCAAATCAACTCAGTTCTTCCGCCGATCCAAATACCCGCCCATACCATGATGGTTCCACCACTATAAGGATGGACTTCCTGGCAGGATTTTAATCGCTGTTGGCGTCCAGGGGTTCTCCAGTGTCGTATACGTCTTGTATCCGGTCTCATACCAAAACGAGACTCATCAGAAAAGCACACGAAACGCCATTGTTCTTCTGCCCAATTTCTGTGTTCAAGAGCCCATTGATATCGAATCCTACGATTGTGCATTGCTATAGGTGGTACCCGTAGCGGTCTTCGGGAATGAAGGTTCACTTCATGCAAGCGGTTTCTGACTGTTTGGTCGCTAATTAAGTTCCCTGAAGAGTGATGAAGCCTCACGGCTAACATCATGGCGGTTATTGTTGGAGCTCTTCGAGTTAAGATTTGAATGTATCGGTCTTGTCTCCGTGTGGTGCAGCGATACCGTCCTCCATGGCGCTCAGCCACGGTACCAGTGCTTCGGTAACGTGTCCAAAGTCGACTGATAACACTCTGACTTGTATTCAGAGCTAAAGCCACAGTACGTTGCCGGGAACCAGCTTCTATCATTCCCACGGCTCTGAGCATTTCTTCCCTGCTTAAATGACGTCGCCGCTCCATAATAACGTTGGTTTTAATCAGTAGTAGGGAAACAGTAGCACTAATAATGTCTTCAATGCGTTGTATGTTTTTATAGGGAAAATATTGACAGCTGATTTTCATCTTTTACTCGAATTTGATTCACAGTTCCTGATTCGAATTATGAAATGCACCAAAAAGGATCCATATAAATTTATAAAATCATAAATTTATTACAAAGCCACATCTCAATCTCAAGAAATCCGCATAAAAATGCTTGATCCCTAGACACTTTTGATGTGTGTAGTTACAGAATAATTCAACTGTATAGCGAGACTCGGGCAAAAAGTTAGTATAAAAAAAATACCTACGTAATTACGAACATATTGATCCTATCAAAAAGCCAAAAAGAAAACATGTTATGTTGATCTTGGCAGTAGCTAAAGTGTGATTCAAACTTAATGGCTGCTGTGAAGTGCGTAACAGACTGCGCAGTACCTCACCCCGCACCCCCGCTGGAGCTTGAATTTGTTACTGCGCAGCGACTCGCCTCATGTTTACAGTCGCCATTATGTTCGAATCGCGCTCTACCTTTTTATAATAAAGAAAAAATGCTGATTATATTTTAACTCACAGTAATTGTGTCGTTTAGTAAATAACATTTACCACTTATGGTATGGGAGCTGGCAAAGTTTTCGAGAAGGCATTTTAGTATGGCTAGATTTTTAATATGTTATTCGTATATGATAGAACTACAACATATTAAAATTTCAGCCATCCTAAAATGAATTATTTTTTATCATTTTTTTTCGAACTTTGATCGCGTCTGGCACGATGTCGGCAACATCCAAAGTGTCTGGCAATTCGATTTTTATGTTCGTAAAGAGTCGCCAAACCAGATGGAACAAGAACGGTTTTTACTAAAATGAGTTGAAAAACTGGATTTTTCACTCCCATAAATGGGATGCGCACTAGTAAACGCAACCGGTCCCAGGTGCCAGACCTATCCTATCATATGCTAAATTCTATGCCAAATAACATATTAAAAATCCAGCCATACTAAAATGAACTTTTTTTCGACGTTGCCATCTCCTAAACCATTAGCAATAATACTGCGATCCCCAGACGAAGCCACAACAGACATACCCCATATTCCTTCAACTTAAAATTCATCTCGCAACGCTTACTAAAACATTTCCATTTTTCTTCGCTTATTATGATGAAGGTGTATATACGCCACATATTATGTAGCACTAGAACATATAAAATATCTAGACCGAGCTATCTCCGCGATAAAACCGAGAAGGGTTTAACTCGGCCCTGAAACTTAGATAAGGTGCTTCGATCCCGGTATTTTACTTTAGCCTCGCTTTTACCTTGAACTGTAAGAGATGCTAAACGGTATCGGCATTTGGCTGACAATAGAGGTGCGGACTAGATATGAAAAATAAAAATATATTTAGTCCGTTTGATAAAAAAGAATAAAGGATAAGTATTTTTTCATTTTTTTTTTTATTTAACTTGACAAAGTAAAATGCGATATTGGAAATCGATCAGCCGTAGTACGTCCACTGCTGAACATGGCCTATGTTCAGCAGTGGCCGTACTTCGGCTGATATGATGATGATGCTGAAGAGTGAGGGCTTGTGACTTCATAAGTTGGCAAAAGTAGTAGCCACTAGTGACGTGGAGAGTCCCCACTCCTTAACTTAATTTAAGATTATTTTTTTTTCTTTTAAAGATTTCTAGCAATGTGGGTCGCACATTACTAGTAATCTTGTTAACCCCTCGTGCTAAGCTAAGATGCTTGTGTTACGTGTGGGTTCACGTCGGTAGTATAATGGTGGGATTCGAACCCGCAACCACATGATCGCAAGTCCAACGCCCTAGCCATTAGGCTACCGCCGTTTCTAAGATATTCGATATTTCTATGACTAACTATATATAATAGAATGGAATAGAGTAGAGTAAACTAGAAAATAATAGATTCCTTCCAAATCATTCTACAGATTTCTAAAACTTGTAGAGTGAGTCGAAAAATCGTAGACATAACACAAGTGTTTTGATACATAAAATATTTGCATATAAACTATGGCACAACAGAAGTACGGTCAAGTTTATGAGTCTTACATATTACATCACGACGTTGTTTGTCCCACATCTCGATGTTTGTGCATCGTAGGACGACACTATACGGGAAAGGTCTAAGAACTTTATACCCACAATATGTACTACGAAGCTGAGTTGAAATATAAAGTCTTAGGTATGAAAGCTGCCTCCTGGGACCAGAGATAGGTACGTCATGTGTGGTTTGGACATAATTTCTTGATGTCCTTAGTTCAAACATTGTTGATCTTATTAGCGTCATGATCAACACCAGAATTTCATTGTTACGGAATTTATCTAAATTCTGTTTCCAGATGAACCGATGACCTGAAAAATGTGGTCGGGTCGGACTGGATAAAGAAGTGTAACTTGGGAGAAGCTATGTTCAGTAGTGAACCGCGATAGGTTGAGTGTATTGCTTGATTTCTGTTCCCAGTTATAATTATATGGGGTCGGCGCAATGTGTGTTTTCCTTCTAATCATGCCTACAACTCGCTATCTCAGTGCCACTCTATCCCATAAAATACTTTTTACGTGCCAATTTTTCGAGATTTCGAGTATCTTTATTCCTTTTCGCGTGAAAGTACAAAGCCCATTGAAACTAGACCCTAGTATGAGGGCTATTGTTGCAGTTAGCAAAACTACGACATTACTAGGGTGATGTTATAATGTTGAAGTCTAAGCCTAGGCAGCTGTATTGTAGTGAACACTTCGACTAGACCCACACAGTCTGTACGTGGCCATTATAATAGACTGCGGGACGCGACCATATTAACCAATCAGTCGCTGGCTACATACAGAGCATGAGGATTATACGAACGTACTTATATATTTGAAAATATGTTATACTGTTTGACTGCACGGATTGGCGAGTGGTATAAGTCACCACGCTAATTACCACTGTGCGCGACGTGCCGCGGGTTCGATCCCCGCATGGGACAAGCATTTGTGTGATCCACAGATACTTGTTCCAAGTCTGGGTGTTCTTTGTGCATGTGATTTGAATGTTTGTGAAACGCCCGCGACACAAGAATTATTCCTTAGTGCGGGCGTCGTTTTTAAAAAAACAAACAAATCTATAAACTGAATTAAGATTCGAGAGGCATGTGGTTAAATTAAAAGTTAGGATCGGACGATTATGACGGTTAGGTCAAATTTAAAGCGAATTGCTTTCGCGTTTGGGACCTTATGAATGCAGCGTCCCTTGCATGAGTCGGAAGGGATGTCGTTAGTACTATCTATACAGAGATACCGTATTTCGCTTAATAAATGTATTGTGTACTAGCTTCTGCCCGCAACTTCATCTGCGTGGACTTTAGAATTGGATCCAAAAAGAAATGAAAAATGTGAAAGGAATGAAAAACGGAATAAAATTTTCACCCGTTTTATAGCTTGCGCTGTAATGGAGAATAATACCAAATTCCAAAGCGGTCTGCCCACGGCTTAGCTCTTAAACAATTTTCAATTTTCCCTCGGGAACTACTTAAGGAATCGGGATAAAAGGTAGCCTATGTTCTTTTTCATATCAAAGGCTACATGCATGCCAAATTTCATCCAAAACCGTTCAGCTGTTTTTGCGTGATTAAGTAACAAAAACTTTCACATTTATAATACACTCGAGAGCAATGAATCCGGGTCACTTAAAGAATGTTAAAAATCTCGGAAACTAAAAATGATAGGTTAGTGCAATAAATTGTATTTAATAGACAATGTAATACTCCTTAAATGAAAGTAAAAAAAATATGAGTCACCATACATTTTATTAACACAAAATTACATAAAGAAAAAAACTGCTGATCTCTCCTTTAAACAAAAATAGGAAACATGAAATTTATGAACTTTATTACGATTTTCTTGAATTTTAATACTTCGTATTGCCTCCTCGTGCTTCCATTACTGCGTTTACGCGGTTTGGCATGCTGTACACCAAGTTCCTTATACGATTTTGGGTAATATTCTCCCATTCCTCTGTGAGAGCAATTTTGAGCTCACGAAGCGTGATTGGGGGAGGATTTCGTTGTTTTACGCATCTGCCTAGCTCAAAAAAAAAAAAAAAAAAAAAAAAAAAAAAAAAAAATGTTCATCTCTTGAAGGTAGTCATTCACAATCCTACCTGTATGAGGTCGGGCATTGTCATGCATAAATATAGCATCCTCACCTAAATTGACCATAAATGGACCAACGTGATCATTGAGGATTTCTTCCACATATCTTTCGCTAGTTAAAGAGCCGTTTTCTATGATCACCAGCTCTGTGCGACTTTCAGAAGAAATTCCGGCCCACACAAGTACAGACCCACCACCGTAGGCTACTTTTTCTTCGATGCATGCTTGCTTGAATCTTTCCCCTGGTCTTCGATACACTCTGTGTCTTCCATCGTGCTTGTAGAGCATATGGAAGCAGCATATAACATAATTTTGATTCGTCGGAGAACATAACTTTTGACCAATCTTCAATACTCCAATTTACGTGGCTCTGGGCATATCTTAGTCTTGAAATACGATGCCCAGGCTCCAGTTTAGGGCCGTTTGCAGGTCTAAGGGGTTTTAAGTTCGATTCAGCAAGCCGACGTCTTACTGTCCATGCACTTGGGTTACTTCCTCCGAGGAGTCGAAACTGATTTGTGAGTTCAGTTCCTGTGAGAAAGCGATTTCGAAGCATGGTGTTCACCAAGTATCGGTCTTCTCGTGCTGTGGTACACCTGGTTCTGCCCGTTCCTGGTCTGCGTAGGTTACAACCAGTTACTTCGTAACGTCGGAGAACTCTTTGTACTGTTGACAGCGACACACCGACAGTCCTGGCTGTATCGCGCTGACTCCGGCCGGTTTCCAGCATTGTAAGTATTCTGGTGCATTCTTCAGGCGTAAGCGACATAATTTCAGCTTGAATAATGAATATAGAGCACTATCAACATGGTTTATGTACCCACATAAATGACAGATTACAAACAAAAGCAAAACCAAATGCTGTAATTTCGTAGTTCCATCTTCGAAAGTGGCCCTTTTTCAAATTTGATTTTTTTATGATATAACTTTACAATAACTAAGAAGTTTTAATACCTTCATTTAAGGAGTATTACATTGTCTATTAAATACAATTTATTGCATTAACCTAGCATTTTTAGTTTCCGAGATTTTTAGGACTCTTTAAGTGACCCGGATTCATTGCTCTCGAGTGTATTAGTAGGATAGTCTGAAAGGCAGTCAATTTACTGGAATCTGACCCTGGCATGGCTCGGAACAAGCATGTTTCTTATAGTGACGTGGATAAAGCCACATTGGAACAGTCATGTTGCATACAGTGGCGATCATTGGTTTTCGGACCGGTCAAATAAAGACAAGCAGGCATAGGTTATTACTTCCAATGAACGGGAATTGTAAATTATTTCATCCTCATATAATTTTTTTGTAAATGTTCGCTTCAATTCACTTTCCTCGACCGTATGTCACCGCGCACCTTCCGCGCGACTCGCCCGGTGCGAAGGTCACATTTTCAATTCCAAGATAAAAGTATATAACGTCGTTTTGTGATTCTCACGTAAAAAGGACCCGTTCTCTTGGGGTAGATAAATAGAGCCTTCCTGAAATAACGACTGATGATTTGTCATGACAGTACCTAAGATGACTTCGTGGGATGCCTTGGTGGATATTATTGGGCCTGTGACTTATGCACAGGGACACCTCCAGTCATCGTTTACTAGTATCGAATAATCAATCCCAAGACTCAGGCTGTGGTCTGATAATCAGCGAGATTTCAGCGGCCCTGAACATTGTGTTAGTGGCTAGGTTTCTTATCTGAGGATAATATACAGCTTCAAAAACCTACGGCTTAAAATCGAGGAAATGTGCCTCTAGCTATAGGAAATGTATACAAGACAAAACTACATTAATTCTAATTTAAACATACAAACCTATAAACAACAGTCTGATCCCAGATATTAAAATAAAACCTTCAATAAGAAAAATTATCATAATCTTGTTACAATCTTTCATCAATTAGCTGAAAATAACGCAAGAATTTCATTCAAAACCGTCTTCCGAAATTCTAATAAGACAATGAAATTCCATTGAGATAAATCAGAAAGTCTATATCGAGATCAACTCAAATCCCCGGCGTCTTGAGGTCAAAGTGGCCTTTTACTGATAACATCACAGAATTTAGCGTAACTTATCAATTTTTAAGTAAACGGTATACATACAGCGCTACTTGTTGCCTTTACCGTGGATTTTAGTAACTAAATTTGTTACTGTATAGCTTCAAAATTTACTAATGATAACCAAGGTATATTATTACGTTCATTTAAAATTATATTTTTTTCGTATTAAGGCAATAACTTACCGTAAACCTCATGTTCCGAAACGGATATCACAAATCACAGTTCACTACAAAAAAAGAAATTCCTTTTTTCTAAAACAAAGGTCACAATCACACACGGAACATAAACTCTCACACGGGCCGAATAAAAAAGAAATAAATTCCAAATTCAAATGTGACAGCTTTGAAACGCGGCAGACGCATTTTTTGACAGTTCGATTACTTTTTTTAATTATTACGATGGCACTGATCGAATTTTGTCCGGCGTACGGGGTGCTTCGTCCGCACACGACGTTCGCCCGGGAGATCTCGCCGGTTCCAGAGGCTGACTCTCGCCCGTCCGACGATCGAAGCTACCTATACTGCGCCTCCCCTCTTGCGTAACTGATATTGTTGTAAATTATAATAGGTCTATTATGTTACGTCATATTTTCTAGTAGATACGCTTTTTTATTCTTTGTTATTTCTTTTTATAAACATATCGAATCGAATAATAAATATTTTCAGTATAATTAAAATCACAAACTATTGTGGTTTTTACAACTACAGACACGTTTATATTCTACACGTTATACAAAAGTAACAAAATATCAATTCATGATTATGTCTTATTCTTAAAACAGTAAAATTCCACATTATTTTGCGAGAAAATTTTCACCCTACCTACGAAGCTTCGACTAACCCTCATCTTTCGGGAAAGCCCTCGACGCGCAGGCGTGAACTGGAAAATTAGAGCGAGATAGCGAAACCGGCTTCGTACAAACAACAGAGACATCGAGGTTCCCGAAGTGAGTGCATACAATCCAGTCAATTTGTCGTCTAGGCACGTTCGAAATTTAAAAAAGAAGTTTTTCATAGTGTGGACGCTGTGTTTTTAAATTTTTTGACTGCGAAATGTTAATTTAACGACTTAATTAAAAAGAATTATAGCCTTATTTGACATTGTATTGTTACGATAATTAGAAATTGGGTATTACGTACGGTATATACGTATAAATAAGATTAATTTCGTGTCTCAGCGAGCCTTTGAATAAGAAATATGAAGCGCGCAGTAAGTTTGAACTAGTTTGCGATATACGACGCGGTCGGGTGTACAATTAAGGAGTATGGTTATGGTCGCCGGTTGCCATGGATACGGCCGCAGATATCCCATACTTGACTTGAGTGTGGTGTCCCGCAATTTACTATAGAATGCCTTGCTATCACCTTCCATCTGTGATCGATTTAAAATTATGTGTTTCTATAGGCTAGAAGTTAATAATGACACTGTTAAGTTAAGGCTTCCTTTTTCTGGAACAATGGCTTCTGCAACACAGTCCTTACTAAGAGTCAGAGTAATATTTTCAATTTTAAACCATTGTTTGTGTCCAATAAAGAATTATTTGGAATAGTTTAGGACCCTGGAGTAGTTTCCTCATCACAGCTAGAGCACTTAGGAAGCGGTGAAGGGTGTTTCAGGGTGCTGCCTAGTTGATCCACGTACAAAAATGGCTACTTAGTAGCTTAATTAGAATAAAGGAAATTTTGAATTAGATGGTATAAAGTATTCTTTTTAACCTTTGAATATTAAGTATCTAATTTCAGAAAAACGAGAACGAGACAAGCGTTCAGGATTTTGATTCCTTCTTAATACGAAACAGATCCTTTTGTTTTAAATCCGAGCTGAAAACCTTCGAGTTATCGCAAAACCTGAACAATAGTGTAAAATTATTCATTCAATCAAATTATTCAACCATTAACAAAATTTAACTGAACTTGGCTTTCCACCCCTTATTGAAAATTCGAATATATCTCTCTTAAGTTTTTGTAAAATTAACTCTACATCTTAGAAATTAAGGTTCAATTTAGATATTAAGCATTAGTATGCAAAACTTTGCAATATTATTTAGTATAGTTTTAGTTCCTGTGGCAGTACCGGACTTTGTGGTCCGACCTTTATTGAACGCGTGCCTACTTATCTATTTGTTTTTATACCTATTGTTGTAGCCATTACAATCATATACATATAATCCAAATACAATAGTACCTATTGCATTAGATGAAGTTGCTAAAGAGATTAAACAAGTAATGTCGATCAAAATATTACCTTTATGTTACCTAACATTAAACCCATATCTTCTAAAATATAAAAGATTTTAGAAGGTATTTTTAAGATAAATGTCAGTCATTATTTCATCGTAATCATAAGAATAAGTAGCCTTCCTCATTATGTGGGTTTTCTAACAATGGAAGATTTTTTCCAATCTGACCAGAATCACCTGAGATTAGCGCATTCAACCAAACAAAAAATCAATCTATTCAGTCTGATAATTTAGTATAGATTAAAATTATACAAGCATGCAAGATCATAATTTTCAGAGTGGATAACGACATGTCTGCTATTTCTCATGGCGTGCACATGGCTTAGGTACAGGCATAATATATTATAATGAATTAGGTATACCTAAATTTTACGCTTAGCATATTTTAATATCAGCACAGTTGGGACACATAAACCTTCAGATTACATTTTATTAAAAATAACTCTCTCTTTAAATTAGTTTCATTTTGCTAAGATATCAGATTCCTGAAAGTACGATACTATCGTATATTTTGATTTAAATGTTCATTTTCCGTTTCCAGACGTTTCAGTGTTAGTTAGCTTTCCTATTCCTTCACTTTGAGGTTACCAACCGCGGCCATTAAAGCAGAGCTCCCGTTACTTATGTAAATTGCTATATACTTGCTTTACATTTTCCTCAGGAATTGTAGCAGCTCTTATATGTACAAGTTTACACATCTACCTATAAATTACTGAGTACTGAGTGCTGTATTATATGATTTTGTGTATTTTACAATTTATACAAAAACCTGTGTGTATGATTCAACTAAATATAGTTGAAAAGCAGATACATATACGAAGTCAATTAACTTAGTGCCATGAACTGTGACTATTCATGTAGACACGCGTTACAATATTAACCGACTTCAAAAGAAGTAGTATTTCAATTTGACTGTAGGTTTTTTGTAGGTATGTTTCATACGCGATTCATATTATAATAACGGCCTATAAATGTCCCACTGCTGGACACAGGCCTCTTCCTATAGAGGGAAGGAACGAGCATTGATCACCACGCTTGCTCACTGCGGGTTGGCGATTACAGATTCCAATTTCTTGAATCCAGGTTTTCTCACGTTGTTTTAAGAAAGTACATTAACTTTGAAAAAGTTATATTGGCCATTACGATATACCTTTAAAAAATCGTTTTTTTTATTGTAATCGTTGATATTGATTATCGGTACCACAAAAGATACAGTTATCAAAAGTGTTTGTTATGAATAAATGTCACACACAGATTCCGAAACAAACATTTTTGAAGTAAATAAAGCCCCTAAGACGCTAGTCTACGTCCAGACTACATTTTGTGAATAGTTCGGGCAATAGCTGTCTAGCCGGCTAGAATACTAAGCTCTGGCGGAATGCTCGGAGACATTACGTCGGTGCATTTCACACGCTGCGTAACTCGGACCGACAACTGAAGTAGGTAGGTATTTCTACATCGAAGAAAGTTGATATGTTCTGGTAAAGGCAGTGAAATGCATCATATTACCTTATGTATACCTCTCTACAAATCTATCTATATATTATTCCTTTTTCATAAGTCGTTTTCCCTATACACTAGAGAGGATTTTTTAGGACTTGAGCACCATGTAACATGTCAAAATGTTAGTATGAAATCTATAGCCCATGTTTAATTATTTATTCATTTATGTGTATAATGAGAAAAAATATGAAAACAACTTTACCAATATACAATTTAAAAATGCTGGTTTTATTCAAATGATTCAAACTATGAATTAACAAACTAGCGTTGACCACTTATTACTCGTAGTAATTTTGACATCGACCGCACCTTACCACAAAGTACCTTAACACAAAGTAATAAGGTCATAATTCTTTGTAACCATTGGACTACACACTTAAACAGTCTCAGTACTAATGTTATTTACGGCTCCTATCAATCTAACCTGTAATGTTCCAATGCAGCTTTCTTTTTTCCACATATAGCTTTTTGCTAATGTCGACGTACTTAATTAGCTACTGAAAATTTTGCAAAAGCGAACTAAAGTAACCACTGATTTTAATTTACTTCATGAGACACGAAAGGCGTAAACTCAAAAAAGAATTTTTGTTGACATCTTTCTTCTTCTTTAAATGCCACTCCATTTGATGAAGGTCGGCTACAGCTACAGCTGCTGGAATTGCTCTATCTTTTACATCTATAGGAATAAAAATTAATTACGGCATTGGTTCTACGCGCATAACTTCTGATACCATTCGAGTACACCGAATTTCATAATTATTATTGTTTTGTGTTTATATGATCAGGAAAAGATTTTATATAATAATATAAATAATAATATCTAATAGTAATAATAATATCTTGGTATGGTGGTATAGGTTCTTACGACCTAATACAATAGCATACGTACACATAAAATTAAATACTGGTAACATAGTTGATAAATTAAACTAAACTAAACAAACAGTACAATAAGCGAACCATGTGAATATAAAGAATTTGTTTTTAATCAGAGACAGAAGACTGATAGATCACACATTTTACGGGAACGGGACCTACTTGAACGGGTAAAACCGCAAGCCACAGCTAGTTTGAAATATTTTATTATGGTAGATTAAATTATCGATTTGTTACTGTCCCTGGGCTATTGCTGTGGAGAATGCCGGGCAAAGGGCTTCTCATATAGAGGAGAAACAAATGAAGGACTTACGAAACAAATTTGGAGATCGACAAACCTGAATTCAAATTGCTTCGAAGTAAGAATTTCCTTCTCAATCATCAAAACAAATCCTAAAATGAAACGAAATTGTAAACCATTTATTTCGCCGATGGAGTAAACCTCTGTATAATTTGTGAAGTGAGCGGTAAAGGCGATGTATCAGCTTATACTGAAGGCTTCGATCAGATATCGGCAAATGGTATTATGATGTGTTTCGCTTTATGCGCGCCACTGATTTCTTTTTGTGTGATAACTTCCATTATAAGGAAATTATGGGAATAAATACGTTTATGTGGAATATAATGGTATATAGTATAAACGTCTGTTTTTAAAGAGATAAATTTGGATTTATGGATTGGAATATATATGTCTATATATAAATCAAGGACCTATAAAAGACTAGCCATATCTTGTGGTTTTATCCGCGTATTTTCTATACCCTTATTTCCTATATTAGGATGAAAAATAAGGACCTAGGTTATAAGAGTTTCGTCCAAATCGTGTGTTAGTTTAAGTGTAAGAGTAGCATGCATTCATCCCCATACTATACTAATATTATAAAGCTGAAGGGTTTTTTTGTTTGTTTGAACGCGCTTATCTCAGGAAGTACTGGTCCAATTTGAAAATATCCTTCACTGTTAGATAGCCCACTTTTCGGGGAAGGCTAAATAGTAAGTATAGGCTATTTTGCCGCGATAAACGATGACCACGCGGGCGAAGTCGCGAGCAAAAGCAAGTTTTTTTTTTATACTGTATAGAAGGATGTAGAGAATTTACTACAATAGCCACAGTACATACGTACTGGTTTCTCGATCAAATAGTTATCATATCAGTACCAAGCAGGGAAGGCCCCTCTCTAGTATATAAAAAGTTATATAATAAACTAATCGGGAGTCTATAACTAATTTTATATAGAAAATGGCTGTGTGGAGTGCCTTGATAAATGCAAATAAATATTGAAAATTGAATTATCCATAGCATTTTATTAATAACGATTTTCTCTTTAACGAGCAGTGAGGAGTATTAAAGAAAGTTTGAAAATAACAAGAAACAGCGACAGGAAAGTTAAAAGGAAAATTTTGTATTATACATAAAATATACGAATAAGTACGTAGTACGCCGAGTGCGCGCGCACGACAAATACCTACGGGTTACGAGTTAGCTCCAATTTGCTATAGCGGGACACGTTTGTGATACAATGTAAGTAATTGTTTCCGCGCCTTATTGTGCGCTGCACGTGTCGATCGCCCCTACCATCGGTCATACTCACTCGAAGATAAATCGCTGTTATTTCGGCATAAAAAATGATGAGTTTGATAATGTTTTGGAATGGATTTAAAGTTATTTAAGTAGGTTTGTTCTTGGTAATATGTAAGTCGTAAATCTCTAGAAAAGAGATGATATAACAAGTGTTTATTTTGTGTGTATACCGCACACAGACACATACATTTACGGGACACTTGACGATTGATAGCCGTGGAACGGTCTGGGGTGTCAGATAAAAACCAACGTCAAACATGGGTGTTAATTTACCTGTGTTTGATATTACGATGATCTGGAAACCCATTTTGGTCAGTCGTAAGACACATTATTGTATGTTTTAAACTTTGTATTTTTTTCTCTTTGCTTAAATTATTTTTAGCTATGTTTGTTTTGTGTTTATGTGATTGTGTATCTGTGTTGTGACTAAGCTATATGTTCTTTCTTTCTTTATTATGTATGATGAATGTTAGGCATGGAATAAACGTGTACCGATAACAATTTATCCTCAAAAACAAATAGTGGAAGTTTAAATTAATAATATCACCTCAGTCTACCCGTGAACATGAAACCTACAAAGGCGTTGGAATCGAGAACTAAGATCGAAATAAAACACTGACAGAATCAGCATAAATAATATATTTATTTTTCAATAACTAGCGTTCGCGTAGACCTCAGAGAGTAAATAGTAGTGGCTCGAATGGCCCCACAGCAATCACGATCTGGCTGTGAGCGCTACCCGCTGACGGCCGGCTGATAAAGGTGTAGGCACACCGGACATGGCGACTTGTACGCACGATCACTTACAATGAATGGAATTTTCCTTGGAGATGTAAATATGTTGTTGTTAAGAATTTTAAGGTGTGAGACATTCTTTTGAGTGACGTACACAGAATGAATATAGTTCTTAAGACTTTTAATACAGTCATATGTAACTTATGTAAGTATGTAGGTGGAAGTAAAAATTATCGTTTAGTTAATATTTTGCGAAGTACCTAAATAATATAATTTTGAAAGTATTTATAACTATGTCAAAGAATTAGGTAAAATAGAAACAAGAATTGATAAAAGACTTTTCTGAACGATAACATACAACTTGTATCTAACCTTTCACAGAATTAACTACAATTCTGAGAATTTAAACAAGATAATTAACTGAGAAATACGTTCTAACTAAACGGAAATAAAACTACGGGTGCTACGCCGTAGCGTCGTAGCTGCTACGTAAATTACGTAGACCACTATTCATTTACATGGAATTTCGAATGGTTCGCATCGTAAATAACAGTATTTCTGGAAAATACTTGTCCTAGCTAATGATGAAAAGAGACGGAGATATAGGGAAAGAAAGAGAGCGAAAGATAAGTTAAACGTTTTCGGAAAATGGTAAGAAAATATTTAATAAAGAATTATTGGTTTGGTCAAGGTTTTTTTTTTTAAATAAACGTAGGAGTTTTTTTTACCGTTACTAGGTAAAATTAAACGTTCAAGTAAACATGACACTCCTGATTTCAATTCCCTAGGTTTACTATCGTTTATTATACATCCATAATTACATTGTTGCTAACAGTAGATAAAACCACTACTCATATTCTTTATAGTTGACAGAAAATATATAACAGTAAAGGTACATTCGTAGCCGTCGAGTTAAGCAGGCATAATAATAAACAAACCAGATTATCTGGAGCAGCGGTAGCCCGACAGGAGCGGTGTATTTGGCGAGTTATTTCATAATTGTGTCAAGTCCGCACCGCACATTAATTACATCAGACAGCTGCCCAGTAATGACACTGTCCGGATATCTACGACGACCACGATTCATTTGTTTCTTCATGTAAATTGTGATGATAAATCTATATATATAAAAATGAAACCCGTTTTTCGTTGTCATATGGCATCACGCGTGAACGGCTGGACCAATTTCGTTCATTATTTTTTTGTCGTGTTGTTTATTATCAGGAGAAGGTTCCTATGGAGAAAAAAAACAAAAAAGTTGCGCGAAAATTTAAAAAAAATTAAAGAAAAGTTAATGACCATATTAACTTTTCTAATTTACCCTTTATAGCCTTTGACATTTCTGTTAGTTATTTGACATGACAACGTCTGTCAGGTCAGCTAGTAGTAATTAAATTCATTGTTGTTACTTTGAAAAAGGCTGTCATTTTGCTTAAAGATTGTAATTGCCGAGTGTAGACATAATTCAATGTACAAATAATTGTTCTATAAATCAGTATCTATAAATTAACATGGTTATAGACATTTGTGGTTATGGAGTTTTATGCCTTCTTCTCCATTGGACTGACAATTTTGAACGTACCTAGAATAATGAAGTTTTAAATCATTTAACAACATAAAATTGTAACAGTTCTCAAATTATGTATAGGTATATTTTTGAGTTTCAACAAAAACTTCACGCTAAATAAGTTTATAATTTCGCTATGTGTATACATATTTATGCTCGTGAGTGTACAAGTATGATCTGAAACTAAATCTAACCTTAGGTCTCATATGTATTTATATTAGATTACTCAACTCTATTCAAAAACATTAAAACATTAAGAGATCCTCTTATTCTTACTTTTAGTGCAAGCTTTCTAAACTGCTGTCACCATTCACAGAATTAACTCTAGACACTGTCCTTATAACAATTTATCTCATTAATACTTAATTCAATCACTTTTTTACCGACCCTTGGTGATAATCATCCCTTAACGATAATGTTCACAGCAATATAGCTGAGTATAGAACATTAACAAGACCGACTAATTAGAAGTAACAATGTATTAGAGACGCTTGGAAAAAGTTAAGAGGCATAAAAAGGGTACTTAAGATCACCTTGTAAGTAGCATTGGGTAGACATTGCACTTGTCTATGCTTTTAACTTAAGCCTTTTCGCTGATTCTTTAATCTTCTGCTTTTGTAAGTTTATTCCTGTCCCTGTACATTTTTTTATGCATTTGTTTTGTAATCTTAACGCATTCAAGTATGTACATTGTTTTTCAACTATGATTTGATAGTATAGATTAGTTAATTTTTCATAACTTTTCAATACAAATAGTAGTATTTAGTTTGAACTTACCACGATCTAACAAATACCTCTCTACTTTTAACAATACTCTCTTCTAGAGAAGCTTGAAGGTTTTTCTTGCTGGTTCTACTCCATAGGAATGAAATTTTGGATCCGCGCATCTAGTTATTTTACGTTCGATGTAGATCGCATATTACTAGTATTCCTGTTAGCCCGAAGTGCTAAGCTAATGCAGTGTTACGAGTAGGTTCACCTCGATAGTTCATTGGTGGGATTTGATCCGCAACCACAATATCACAAATCCGATTCCCTAGCCATTAAGTTAGCGCCGCTTTACCAAACAAGTGTCAAAAGAGGCTTACTTAAAATCAAAACAAATGAGGAACAAGGAACTGTTGTTGATAAAATTTGCAGTAATAATGCATACTTACGCATTTATATTTTGACGATCAGTACGGTCATGATTGCGTATAATTTATTTTATAAGCAAATTAATACCAAACTAACAATCCTATTCAACAATTATTATTCAGTTTACTCTACCTTTACAAACTAGTAAATCACATTAGTTTGAAACTCGCGCTTTTGGCAGCAATAATTAACTTCATTTCATAATGAATCCAATCAGTTGCAATCCGGTGCATAATGAGGGTGCCACTTTGACCCAGTTCACTCACGTGACGTATTGGTACCTGTGAAGTTGCTCGCTACATTGTACTTACTTACGTAGTTTTAATGCATTTGCTTTTTAGCTCAACTCCAACTGCCACGTTGCTATCGCATATTTTTAAAAGATTGTTTTTTTTTAATAATTGTATTGTTTTACCATTCTTAAAAGATTATTTATTGTTTTTTCTCCATACGCATGACATTTTGGAACCGAACGTTTAGAGTAATTGTACGTTTTGAAAGTGCCGTAAAAGGCCTACTTGAAAAAAATGTATACCTATAATTAAATATTGAATTGATATCTTGTGTCTATCAAGACAAGATGGCGCGTTACTGCTATAAATGGTTAGGTTTAGAGTAACGAACATCTTATAATTCAGTTAAATATTGAATATATATACTTACTATTACGTAATAACATAAAGTATGATACCTAATACCTTCTTTGACAGTACACAATATTTGACAAGCTCTACGATTGCAATATTAACTTCGTGAAACCCTCAAGTGAGTACTCTCTTACAGAAAAACTACGTCAAATATTCAGACATGTATTACTTTGAGGAAATACTTCCAATAAATCATTCTTGCGCAACACATTTTGGCGGAGATTTATTTACATATGTACCGTACAATGATGAAATCTTTTAATCCAACACGAGCAAAGTTTTGGTTGTGGGAGATTTATGCCTGTGCAAAGTTAGGAAATGTTGGTTAGGAATTTGGAACAAAAAAAAAATATAAACAAATAAAATATATCGCCATCCCACCTGCCTTGTTCATCGCGCTGTGTTGGTACTGCTGCTGCGGCTGCTGAAAACCTCAAACGGCGGGGAAATGTAACAGTTTGATAGGCAGAGATAGTGCGCCCATGGTTTTTAAAGATCTAGCCAAACGCCTTGTTGACAATTCACTTGACTCAAAGGCTGGCTTTTACCTCGGACAGAGCATAAGCATTGCCATACAATGTAATGCAGACAGCCTTTTGGGCAGAATCCCTGATAAGGTCTAAAGTGATGCGGATAAATATTTTAGTCCCATTTTCTAGGTTTTAATTAGTTAATAATTATGTTTTTTAATTGAAATAAAACTACTTTTAAAACGGATTCTATCGCGGTTTATTTTGATTTTAGTTCCCGTAGTTTCGACGCCTTTGCAGGTGTCATGGTCACGGGCCGAGTGAGGTCGGTTTGAGGTGGTATTTTAAAAATAACACCTAATAATAAATTACTATAAGCTTATTTACCTATATAGGTTTACCTGTATCTATAGGTAAAAGTTTACTATACTTTATAACTGTATTTCCCTTAGAAAACTACAAATGTGTTGATAGAAATAATCTACTCCAAGTATTTATTATTTGTGTTATTATAATCAGCACAGTTATAATTCTACCATGACATAGTTGTCAATGTTTTCGTATTTTTTATTTTAGTAAATGAAAATATTTTGCTATGAAAATAATTCTGCTATAATAATTGTTAGGTTAGCAACAGTAGCATTGACCCGTGTGGAACCGGATACTGTTAGTAACTTTTGTCGTTCGATACGTTCACAGTAGGGCGACAAGTATTTTAATGGAAAATGGGATAAGAAAATGACCTACTTTTTTATGTGATTATCCTTATTTTCATCCCCTGTACTTGGACCTTACTACCTTTGGACAAAAGTCCGTCAAATGGTGATAAGTCCGTTACAAGATAATTATAACGATTATATCACCATTAACATAATTATGTATTATAAACTATAAATATAAATTCATTTTTTTTCTATGTTAATTTATTTACAGGCGCAGTTCATCTAATAATGATTTAACACAGTTTTACAATGATACCTGCATAACGAAAAGCCGCTATTGTGCGTTGTCGGCTTTAAATGTGATTTGAGCTACCATACCTTCACAAGGAAATATAGCTGCATATAATTATGTATTTAATAAAGTACATAATCTTCATCAAACGAGTATGCACTCATAACTGAGCCGAATGATATGTGAACACTTTAAGCAGTGTGCTACCATTGTGTCAATTAAACTAAATTAGTGGACAACCTACTCGACTCAGCCTATCGGTATAACTTCCATACAACTTTATATCGAAAGCTGGCAAGATGAAACTCTTAATTCTGAGTTTTTAAAGAATCGCCAAACTTCAACCCCCGTTGTTTACGGGGTCAGCAGTTTTAAGTATAAGTCTTATAATAAACATCGACTCAACTATTAAATAATAGAAAATGTTCAACTTCATTATTTAGTTTTCAATTATTTACCTAAACCTCTGAATACCAGATTTTTACAAGAAGCAATCATACCTAATTATTTTACAATTTCTCCCAAGGCTATAGGAAAAAATAAGTTTTACAAGTTTTTATAACGTAATAAATAACAAAGTAACAAACAAAAACTATTTATTTAAACTATAACATCATATATCAATTTTACACGATAACTCTGACATCGATCAAGAATAACTTCAAAGAGTAATAAATCCTTAACGATTTGCTAAGAAGTGACATTGTATTTTCATTAGCATAGAATCAATTTCTTCATCCTTATATCATGAACTAGGACCGGCCTCAGCTTTGCACGGGTATTAATAAATGCCTACAAATATACACAAAAACCTTCCTTTAGTATCAATAAATAAATAAATAAATAATTGCAAAATATAGGCCAATAAATTCCTTACAAACCTGCCTACCCTTTTCCCAAGCTTTGTTCGGGTCGGCTTCCAGTCTTACCGGATTGAGCTGAATGCCTGAATGAATACATGGATTTGACCTCCACAGCCCATTGCTAGGTAATTATACAGTATTTCCGTACAAACATGTTATTTTAATTATGTAACAATTATCCACTCACATGATTACATAACACATGTTTTTTTTTTTGCTTTAGGTCTCCGTGAATTGTCTTACTGCGATTATGTTGATAAAAATGAAGTTACCCCTCTGAAATGGTAATTTTGTTACAGGACCTGAAAAGGTTAAAAGCTACCTGTCACATAACCCATAAATAGAAACTCCTACAAAATCTCAATCTATAGTCACCCTACTAAGCCTATACGAATCTCCTACTACTTCTGCAGTACTATATCTCTGGAAGAAATGTCCTTTGGATTCCAAGCCAGTCTCCCCCGTCATTCCAGTTATTGCAGTCACCACATCATTGGTCTTCTTCCCACTTTTATGACCTAAAGTTATATTATACCTGGTGATTTCTAGACCTAGGTTTTTGGAACTGAAACTTCGGCCTAAAGACTTGGAGCGTTTGACTACGAATTTGTTTTTGGGAATTTTAATGTCGTATATTGGGTTGATGATGCCGGTGTAATGAGGTGTTTGGAGTGGATTCTGGTGTGTTGGGCTGGTCTCCAGTTGAAGACGGTTTGGTGGGAGGTAGTCTGTGTGGCGTTGTGAGACCTGAAATAAAATATGGTTCAGATCACTACTCTAACATCGGGTTCTGCGTTCCGTTTTACGAATCATGGACCGGCTCAAACGAATATTCAGGAAGTTCAATTAAAATATTTTCAAATGGAGTTTTTTATACAGAAATGGAAGTTTGAGCACAGTTCCACTGACTAACATTGTGTGCGAGTAGACTATCAAAATAAGTAGAATTTTTTCAAACTTAGTTACCTGAAGGTGTCATATTCCATTCTAGTTATCAATATTACCTGTCTCCCAATACTGGAGTTTCTCGGCAAGGGAGGTGGAGGTGGCGGTGCCTCGTCACCAGAGACATAGTCCGGGTGGCGAGGCTTGTACTTCTGAGGAGCCTCCACTGCTGCACCATCAGCTTCCGGCAGTCTCCACGAGCTGAGAAGATATTTTGAGCTTCTTTTGAAACTTCTGATCATAAGGCTGTATAATGTTACAAGTCATGCACAAAATATAGTCGGTTAATTATCTTACCTGGAAGCTCTCTCGCTACTTCTTGATCTGGCTGCCCTGGCGAGTCGGTGAAGAGCGAAGAGTGCTCCTTCACCGGAGTCACCCAATAAAGAACATAACTCTTGTAAAATCTGTAACAAGAACGTCCAATACATACAATAACATGCGTTGAATAAAAACTGGTGGAATCTAGGTTAGAGGAGGGGTGGAAGAGTTGCGGGGAGGACACGGCGCAACATACGCTCGCCGAGTGTGTGGCTTGGGAGGAGCAGCGCCGTGTCCTCACAAACGAAGTAGGAGGCGATCTGTCGCTGCCGGCCGTGGTGCGGAGGATGGTCGGTAGCGCAGAGTCGTGGGACGCGGTGGTGTCCTTCTGCGAGGACGTGATGTCGCAGAAGGAGACTGCGGAGCGGGAGAGGGAGATCTCCACTCCCTTCCCCGGCCGCAGAAGGCGCACCGGGCGCGGAAGAAGGGCGGACAACGCCCTCTTCCGCCCCCCATGAACGGGTCCAGGGGCGATGGACCTGGGGAAGAACTCGTCCCCTTCGATCGGACCCGAGGCGGCGGCGCGCGCGGGTGTCGGTGCGCGCCCCTGAGGCGGTGCACGGGGTAGTCGAACGCCTCACTACCCCGTGCACGTGACAGGGCCCGGACAGACCGGGCCAGCACTAGCGTGGGGCTGCGGACGAATACGGATTCCCGCGGCCCCCCGCGCACGTGCTTGGAGGAGACACCGGGGGGTTTTAGCCGGTAAGAGTCCGGCACGCCCCTCCGCCTATCCCCAGGCGGAGAAAGTCCATGAGGATTTCCCCAGCAAAAGAAAAAAAAAAAAAAAAGGGGTGGAAGAGTTAGTTTACCAGGTTGAGACCAAGGGGCTAGCGGCGCTATATATCGTCGCTGCGCGTGCGAATCCGCGTAAGAGCAACTTGTAAATACCGCGTATTTGCTTTCTGATGATTTCTAGCGAGCATGCTTCACCCAGTATACTCACAGTGAACCTGCCCCGCTGCAGCAGCGCCAGCACGAGCTCCCCCAGCGCGAGGTGCAGGCCGCGCAGCCCGCTCCGCGCCGCCACCAGGTTGAGCGGCGCGCACTGCCCCACCAGCCACTCGTCCTCTAGCGAGCATGCTTCACCCAGTATACTCACAGTGAACCTGCCCCGCTGCAGCAGCGCCAGCACGAGCTCCCCCAGCGCGAGGTGCAGGCCGCGCAGCCCGCTCCGCGCCGCCACCAGGTTGAGCGGCGCGCACTGCCCCACCAGCCACTCGTCCTCTAGCGAGCATGCTTCACCCAGTATACTCACAGTGAACCTGCCCCGCTGCAGCAGCGCCAGCACGAGCTCCCCCAGCGCGAGGTGCAGGCCGCGCAGCCCGCTCCGCGCCGCCACCAGGTTGAGCGGCGCGCACTGCCCCACCAGCCACTCGTCCTCTAGCGAGCATGCTTCACCCAGTATACTCACAGTGAACCTGCCCCGCTGCAGCAGCGCCAGCACGAGCTCCCCCAGCGCGAGGTGCAGGCCGCGCAGCCCGCTCCGCGCCGCCACCAGGTTGAGCGGCGCGCACTGCCCCACCAGCCACTCGTCCTCTAGCGAGCATGCTTCACCCAGTATACTCACAGTGAACCTGCCCCGCTGCAGCAGCGCCAGCACGAGCTCCCCCAGCGCGAGGTGCAGGCCGCGCAGCCCGCTCCGCGCCGCCACCAGGTTGAGCGGCGCGCACTGCCCCACCAGCCACTCGTCCTCTAGCGAGCATGCTTCACCCAGTATACTCACAGTGAACCTGCCCCGCTGCAGCAGCGCCAGCACGAGCTCCCCCAGCGCGAGGTGCAGGCCGCGCAGCCCGCTCCGCGCCGCCACCAGGTTGAGCGGCGCGCACTGCCCCACCAGCCACTCGTCCTCTAGCGAACATGCTTCACCCAGTATACTCACAGTGAACCTGCCCCGCTGCAGCAGCGCCAGCACGAGCTCCCCCAGCGCGAGGTGCAGGCCGCGCAGCCCGCTCCGCGCCGCCACCAGGTTGAGCGGCGCGCACTGCCCCACCAGCCACTCGTCCTCTAGCGAACATGCTTCACCCAGTATACTCACAGTGAACCTGCCCCGCTGCAGCAGCGCCAGCACGAGCTCCCCCAGCGCGAGGTGCAGGCCGCGCAGCCCGCTCCGCGCCGCCACCAGGTTGAGCGGCGCGCACTGCCCCACCAGCCACTCGTCCTCTAGCGAGCATGCTTCACCCAGTATACTCACAGTGAACCTGCCCCGCTGCAGCAGCGCCAGCACGAGCTCCCCCAGCGCGAGGTGCAGGCCGCGCAGCCCGCTCCGCGCCGCCACCAGGTTGAGCGGCGCGCACTGCCCCACCAGCCACTCGTCCTCTAGCGAACATGCTTCACCCAGTATACTCACAGTGAACCTGCCCCGCTGCAGCAGCGCCAGCACGAGCTCCCCCAGCGCGAGGTGCAGGCCGCGCAGCCCGCTCCGCGCCGCCACCAGGTTGAGCGGCGCGCACTGCCCCACCAGCCACTCGTCCTCTAGCGAACATGCTTCACCCAGTATACTCACAGTGAACCTGCCCCGCTGCAGCAGCGCCAGCACGAGCTCCCCCAGCGCGAGGTGCAGGCCGCGCAGCCCGCTCCGCGCCGCCACCAGGTTGAGCGGCGCGCACTGCCCCACCAGCCACTCGTCCTCTAGCGAGCATGCTTCACCCAGTATACTCACAGTGAACCTGCCCCGCTGCAGCAGCGCCAGCACGAGCTCCCCCAGCGCGAGGTGCAGGCCGCGCAGCCCGCTCCGCGCCGCCACCAGGTTGAGCGGCGCGCACTGCCCCACCAGCCACTCGTCCTCTAGCGAGCATGCTTCACCCAGTATACTCACAGTGAACCTGCCCCGCTGCAGCAGCGCCAGCACGAGCTCCCCCAGCGCGAGGTGCAGGCCGCGCAGCCCGCTCCGCGCCGCCACCAGGTTGAGCGGCGCGCACTGCCCCACCAGCCACTCGTCCTCTAGCGAACATGCTTCACCCAGTATACTCACAGTGAACCTGCCCCGCTGCAGCAGCGCCAGCACGAGCTCCCCCAGCGCGAGGTGCAGGCCGCGCAGCCCGCTCCGCGCCGCCACCAGGTTGAGCGGCGCGCACTGCCCCACCAGCCACTCGTCCTCTAGCGAACATGCTTCACCCAGTATACTCACAGTGAACCTGCCCCGCTGCAGCAGCGCCAGCACGAGCTCCCCCAGCGCGAGGTGCAGGCCGCGCAGCCCGCTCCGCGCCGCCACCAGGTTGAGCGGCGCGCACTGCCCCACCAGCCACTCGTCCTCTAGCGAACATGCTTCACCCAGTATACTCACAGTGAACCTGCCCCGCTGCAGCAGCGCCAGCACGAGCTCCCCCAGCGCGAGGTGCAGGCCGCGCAGCCCGCTCCGCGCCGCCACCAGGTTGAGCGGCGCGCACTGCCCCACCAGCCACTCGTCCTCTAGCGAACATGCTTCACCCAGTATACTCACAGTGAACCTGCCCCGCTGCAGCAGCGCCAGCACGAGCTCCCCCAGCGCGAGGTGCAGGCCGCACAGCCCGCTCCGCGCCGCCACCAGGTTGAGCGGCGCGCACTGCCCCACCAGCCACTCGTCCTCTAGCGAGCATGCTTCACCCAGTATACTCACAGTGAACCTGCCCCGCTGCAGCAGCGCCAGCACGAGCTCCCCCAGCGCGAGGTGCAGGCCGCGCAGCCCGCTCCGCGCCGCCACCAGGTTGAGCGGCGCGCACTGCCCCACCAGCCACTCGTCCTCTAGCGAACATGCTTCACCCAGTATACTCACAGTGAACCTGCCCCGCTGCAGCAGCGCCAGCACGAGCTCCCCCAGCGCGAGGTGCAGGCCGCGCAGCCCGCTCCGCGCCGCCACCAGGTTGAGCGGCGCGCACTGCCCCACCAGCCACTCGTCCTCTAGCGAACATGCTTCACCCAGTATACTCACAGTGAACCTGCCCCGCTGCAGCAGCGCCAGCACGAGCTCCCCCAGCGCGAGGTGCAGGCCGCGCAGCCCGCTCCGCGCCGCCACCAGGTTGAGCGGCGCGCACTGCCCCACCAGCCACTCGTCCTCTAGCGAACATGCTTCACCCAGTATACTCACAGTGAACCTGCCCCGCTGCAGCAGCGCCAGCACGAGCTCCCCCAGCGCGAGGTGCAGGCCGCGCAGCCCGCTCCGCGCCGCCACCAGGTTGAGCGGCGCGCACTGCCCCACCAGCCACTCGTCCTCTAGCGAGCATGCTTCACCCAGTATACTCACAGTGAACCTGCCCCGCTGCAGCAGCGCCAGCACGAGCTCCCCCAGCGCGAGGTGCAGGCCGCGCAGCCCGCTCCGCGCCGCCACCAGGTTGAGCGGCGCGCACTGCCCCACCAGCCACTCGTCCTCTAGCGAACATGCTTCACCCAGTATACTCACAGTGAACCTGCCCCGCTGCAGCAGCGCCAGCACGAGCTCCCCCAGCGCGAGGTGCAGGCCGCGCAGCCCGCTCCGCGCCGCCACCAGGTTGAGCGGCGCGCACTGCCCCACCAGCCACTCGTCCTCTAGCGAACATGCTTCACCCAGTATACTCACAGTGAACCTGCCCCGCTGCAGCAGCGCCAGCACGAGCTCCCCCAGCGCGAGGTGCAGGCCGCGCAGCCCGCTCCGCGCCGCCACCAGGTTGAGCGGCGCGCACTGCCCCACCAGCCACTCGTCCTCTAGCGAGCATGCTTCACCCAGTATACTCACAGTGAACCTGCCCCGCTGCAGCAGCGCCAGCACGAGCTCCCCCAGCGCGAGGTGCAGGCCGCGCAGCCCGCTCCGCGCCGCCACCAGGTTGAGCGGCGCGCACTGCCCCACCAGCCACTCGTCCTCTAGCGAGCATGCTTCACCCAGTATACTCACAGTGAACCTGCCCCGCTGCAGCAGCGCCAGCACGAGCTCCCCCAGCGCGAGGTGCAGGCCGCGCAGCCCGCTCCGCGCCGCCACCAGGTTGAGCGGCGCGCACTGCCCCACCAGCCACTCGTCCTCTAGCGAGCATGCTTCACCCAGTATACTCACAGTGAACCTGCCCCGCTGCAGCAGCGCCAGCACGAGCTCCCCCAGCGCGAGGTGCAGGCCGCGCAGCCCGCTCCGCGCCGCCACCAGGTTGAGCGGCGCGCACTGCCCCACCAGCCACTCGTCCTCTAGCGAGCATGCTTCACCCAGTATACTCACAGTGAACCTGCCCCGCTGCAGCAGCGCCAGCACGAGCTCCCCCAGCGCGAGGTGCAGGCCGCGCAGCCCGCTCCGCGCCGCCACCAGGTTGAGCGGCGCGCACTGCCCCACCAGCCACTCGTCCTCTAGCGAGCATGCTTCACCCAGTATACTCACAGTGAACCTGCCCCGCTGCAGCAGCGCCAGCACGAGCTCCCCCAGCGCGAGGTGCAGGCCGCGCAGCCCGCTCCGCGCCGCCACCAGTTTGAGCGGCGCGCACTGCCCCACCAGCCACTCGTCCTCTAGCGAACATGCTTCACCCAGTATACTCACAGTGAACCTGCCCCGCTGCAGCAGCGCCAGCACGAGCTCCCCCAGCGCGAGGTGCAGGCCGCGCAGCCCGCTCCGCGCCGCCACCAGGTTGAGCGGCGCGCACTGCCCCACCAGCCACTCGTCCTCTAGTGACCATGCCGTGTCCTCGGCGTCTGAGGCCCCAGACTCTTCCACTGCAGAAGCCAACATAAAAAACCTTTCGATGATGGTTGAACTTGGTTAAAGTTTAAGTTTTACATCGAAAAAGCTGAGAAAGTGAAGCAATTCGATGTTTTCGAAATGAACCACTTCATAAGCAAAGGACACAACTAAAGTACGCTAAAAATTTCTTAGGATCAGTAAGTATTATTACAGAAGTAAGCTTTCGTCTCTTTCGCTACCAATTTATGACGAGTGAACTCGGAAGTAGGATTTAAAAGCCATTATAAATATATAATTAATGATATGCGCAAGATATTCCGGTACGTTAACTTTGTATCTCAACTCGTCTCAGGAGGATTAAGATATAGCGCAGCCATTAATTATATGTAATTTATTAATTTTTGTAATCCTGGAGATTGAACATGGTTTTAAGATGATTACAAACGTAACTAGATCACCATAATTAATTTGCTACCGATATATTTTTTTAACTAATAATCTCTGAATGTGGGAAGGTCTCTGTCCTTACCCTTTACCTTGATATCCATGTGTTTAATAATTAAAAAAACCTTTAATCAAACGTAATACTGGCGGTGTATTATAAGACCTATGATCGTTGAAAAATATTGCCCTGAAGTTAAATTTTCGACAGATGAATCACTTGCATGTGTCTTGGATTATAACACAAAAATACACTTACCACACAAAGCACTCTTCACGCTATTAATAAAATCCAACGTCTCCAAAATACTCGGTCTACTGAGCGACTCCTTATTCTTGACCGTAGATCCAGCCGAACGAGGTCTTTCCCTCATCTCCCTGATACTTTCCACCGGCTCCGTATAGACCAAGCTCTTCAGCGTATGGTACTTCCGTCTCATGGTCTTCGTATCAGCTTGATCAGTGATGGAAATTTCTGGAAAACCGTATGACGTAGCTGGTCTGTGTCTACGTGATCGTCTCCTGACTTTCGGAAGGTCCAGAGTATCTCTTGAGATGTCCTGGATGGATGAAGATGGAATTATGTCTGGTTTGGTTGTTCTCCAGTAGTTTCCAGTTTTTACGTTAGCCAGAATTTCGTCGCTACTTTCATGACGGGATATCAGTTTTTGTTTTGGCCTAGAACAAAATAATTTAGTTTTATTTGTTAAATACGTGCCTATAGGTCTAGTGGTTAGTGACCTTGACTGCTAAGCCAGAAGTCGTGGGTTCGATTCCCACCCAGGAAAAATCTTTGTGTCATGAGCAAGATCAAGGTTTTAAAATAAATTTTTAGGTAATATATGCTGTAAGTCCTACATAAAGTAATACATATGCAAGTTATATAGAAAGACAAAAAAACAAAAGGCAACAAAAGTACCTCTTAGTTCAGTTAAGTGTTAAAAAGGTTTTCAGAAATAACGATATCGTTCCAAGCGATCGGTCTGAATCCTTTAATTAATCACGAACCTCGTTACGCCGACATCTTATCGATAAGTGACAATTATTCATTGAATCAGACATTCAATATAAATCACTGATACCATCATACGATTGTTGTTTTTTCTCTGAATGTCACTGAGATTGTATAAAAAAAGTGTAATTCGTTACATCACATAGATTTTTTCAATTGTGATGTTTCTTTTATTAGTAATCATATTTTAATTTACATACTTTTTTTTTTTTTTTTTTTTTTTTTTTTTTTTTAAAACGACGCCCGCACTAAGGAATTTAATCCTTGTGTCGCGGGGGTTTCACAAACATTCAAATCACATGCACAAAGAACACCCAGACTTGGAACAAGCATTTGTGGATCACACAAATGCTTGTCCCATGCGGGGATCGAACCCGCAGCACGTCGCGCACAGTGGTAATCAGCGTGGTGACCTATACCACTCGGCTATCCGTGCAGTCTAAACTATACTGTTAAAACAGTTTATTTTCAGAACAAACTATATTGACATATTTACTTAAGATCAACGTTACTTTAAATTTTAATTATCTCTTATTGATTGTCATACTAGCTGTAGACCGCGACTACGCACGCGTGAGTGTTGGTTATCGCGGCATAAAGTATGTCTGAGCCTATGTCGTTTCTCAGGCTCCAGTCTATCTTTGTACCAAATTTCATTTAAATCGGTTTAGTAGTTTAGGCGTGATCGCGACACAGTCAGTCAGAGTAACTGTCGCTTTTATAATATTAGTAAGGAAGTAAGTAGAGGGGCTCGTGGCTAAGTATAAGCCGTACGGTTTGACCGATAATAAAGGTTAAGCCGCGCTCGCCGCGGTTGGTCCGTGGATGGGTGACCATTTGTAAACATACCAATGACCCCTCCGTGCCTCGGAAAGCACGTTAAGCCGTTGGTCCCGACTGTCATACGGTAATCTTTGACAGTCGTTAAGTCATTACAATTCTGACAACCAGTCTTACTATGGGATACTGTATTACCCAGTAAAATGGGTTGTGAAGGTCAGATAGGCAGTCGCTCCATGTAAAATATAGTATTCAGCTAAATCCGGTAAAACTGGAAGCCGACCCAACATAGCTTGGGAAAAGGCTAGGCAGAAGAAGTAAGGAAGTAAGTAAGTATTATGGTTGTAACAAAATTATGAAACAACAATAATGACCGGTATTCGAGTACGTCATACATCGCAAATCATGGTCATAGATGGCAGACCCTTGTCATTGAGTGATAAATAGCCCGCAACTATACGTTTGTTAATGTGGTCATGTATCAAATATGGGGGATAGAAATCTCGATGGTAATTTTCATTTTTGTATGCCGCATATTTCTATTGCCGCATACCTAATAAGCAGTATTTATAAATGAAATGGTACTTGGCCATTCCTAGCCTTAATATTTTATTTCGAGCCGTGACCTTCTGCAGAGAGAAAATAAGTGCAGATTTATATTTTTTTACAAAAGTGGGATACCAGTATATAAAACCCTCAGAAAGAAAATTCAATAGGTCAAAGTGTGACGAAATAGCGAAAAAAAACGGGCTGTGATGTAAACCTCCCGACGCGATACCAAACAGTCATGCTCCGAAAAAAATACTTGTCATACGATTCATTGTACAACTTCTCATAACCAAGAATTTTTAACGAACATCTTTTGTCGTGTCGTCTACAGCACGGTAATACTATCTATACAGTATTGTAACTCGGCCGCAAAATAGAAATAAATGCCTACAGCCGCGCGCTACGTAAACATGCGTTAGGGCTGCCCGTCTCCAGCAATTTAATTACATTTGCCTACTTTCTGTTTCTTCTATTTAGTTTTGTGATTGTAATATCCTTTTTATATAAATAAATGAAATACTTTGTATATTGAATAGGAAGTGTTCAATAAAAATGCGTGTTGTTTTTTGATTGGTAGATTTAATAAAAAGGTACCTACCGTATCATGATTCATTCAGAACAGCATATAAAACTACCTATTTCACTCGTCTCAATAACTTTCCGTTACTCTATTCGCTTTATTTATTAATCCAAACACCTTTTTTTCGTGAGATAAAAGGAAAAATACTTATCCATTAAAAAGACACACATTATGTACCTACCTACCTACTAGTAAGTAAAATTATTTTATAGTCTTACCTTTCAGTTTCCAGGTAATTTAAAAAAACTTATGTCTGGATGCGTTATTGACGAATTCATACAACCAAAAACAGCACAATATTTCCTTAACTCTGATTTTTGGAGAAAAAATCGCGCGGTTATTGTTAAAAAAACAACACACCATCCGTCCGACACTGCGGTACAGCCGTGACTGTCGGCGTCGCGAGCGCAATCCGAGATCGAGGCGCGTAGGTATAGCTCGCGTTTCGTCCGTTTGTATGAAGTTACAATACTGTATAGATAGTATTACCGTGTCTACAGTTACCAACAGCAAATGATCTACACTGAGTTTTTCTTTTAGATTTTTAAAACTTAAAACAATCAAAGTGTTTTAATTATTTGCTACCGAACATCTGCATTTATTAGGTACTACTCGTGTTTTGAATAAATAATAGGTCACGACGTTTTGTATGCATTATACAATATAGGTACAGGATTAATTTAAAAGGAGTGCGTACATTATAGTATCGTAAACAAGGTAATCAGGTGCAAAAAAATGAACCACTGTTCCCAAGGCACATAGGTTGAAATCTTAAAATTGAAAATGAACTTTTCATACAAAGTGACAGGTCACGTGACTGTATGAAAAGTTGTTTTTCAATTTTAAGATTCTATATTGTGTCTAATTATTTTTTGCTGCATAAATAAGTAGATACTATCTGTGATTCTCACTTTTAGATAAAACCCCTTCTCACACAGAATAAAAAATACCTCCTTTGTGCCGCTGTCGGGTAATAAAGAAGACTTTGTACAAGGCAATTGACCTACCATTTTAATTGAATAGCTTATTTCTTCCAGCCCTCTAAAATTCGAAGTTGAACTCTAATTTCAATAAACAATTGCATTGTAACATAACACCAACGCGTGCATAGAAAATAGTACGATACAATGATGTATTCCGTCAATTACTATAATTTCCATCCTAATTACGGGGACACATGCCTATCATTACACATTGATTTACAACCCTAATGCTCTATCGTCAAAATATTGTGAACATACTATCACATATATGCAGCCGATATCTACTTTATTTCGATGCAGTAAGATTCATTTCCGCAATCCACACATTAGCAACCGATCTCTATATTGCGAGCCTTATTTCGATGCACTAAGATTTATTTCCGCAATGTTATAGTAATGTACAGTGATACAAATAAATTAGGGAACTATGGTTGTTGGTTTCAGTGCTTATCAAGAACGATATTTCAAGCTTATTAGAATGATAAATCACTCCCTCGCAGCTCGTGCCTCGATAAACGAATGTTTGTTTAGTTGTGTTGATTTTAAGGGATCTCAAATTGACACAGTTTGGAAATGACATGTCTGCCAGTCATTCATTTAAAGTAGTAATGCAAACTTCATCCATGATTGGTGCCTCAAACTTAACTTAACGATGATAGAAATCGCTTAAATTACATTAAATATATGAAAATGACATTTCTCTTCGATAAGTCACGTGTCTAAGACTTGTCCTTTCATACATTTGAGCGATTCGATCAGCGATAACGATTGTAGAAATTTCGAAGCCGATAGCCACGAAACATTCGAAATTAATATTTATTTTTTAAGCCATATTTTTCTTTCGCCTTTCACCACTCAAAAATCCCTTGTCCAGTCCGTCTTACAATAGTAAGCTCTATACATATAAACAGAATTAATTATGAGGCGAGGATAAAGTTAATATAACAAGGTTTTCTCCGTCCTGTTATGCAAAAGTATACTTTAATCATATGTACCTATATATTTGTATGTAAAAAAGTGTTAATAAAATACTCACCCGACCCCACAGTCAAACCAATACTTAAATTTTGCGGGGCTTAGTTTATAATTTTATGTAACAGATTGTGAACTTATAATAAATAAATAAAAAATTATCATGGTTCCATCTGAACATAAATCCATTTAAATTATAACCAGTTTGATTTTCGACTTAATTGTTCGCTGACGGTATACAAACATCGCTTAACTCCGTTTAACTAGCGGAACTTTTAACGATGGTCGACGAAAATGGAAATATCGCCTAACCGACTCAGTTACGGCCATTTTTGATCAGTTTTGATACCTTGTTATGTTTTAGTTAAAAACTTTTTAGTAAAGTAAGGTCAGTTGGGGAAAAATAAAGCTTCTCATTTTTGCATTTTTTGCTTGTTACGTAGTGATTTGGAATGGCGAGGTTTTATTTGAAAAACTACAATTATATAAAACGTGCATACAGGGAGCTTATTTCAGTAGGTATACCATTGTTGGAGGTCCATAAATATATGAATGATAATTAATATTAATGTGACAGTTTTTAAATCCGTATCATTAACTTCTTAAGTAATGCTGCTAACTACGTAAACGTTAAAGCATTTTAATATTATTAGAACGTTAAAAACATCAAAGTTAAGTTTTTTGTAATACTAAACGAGCAGCAGCTCTTAGTTTATCAACAAGAATAAAAATAAATTCAGAATGATTTAATAAAGTCTATAAAAACAATATCTATATTAATAATTTCGTTCAGGGCTACGGTAGACTCGATCGAAACCTTATATGAATAACAAAACATAAAAAAATATTGATTTCGAGTCGACAACATATATCCGCAAAATTCGGATTATGGAGAATTTCGTTAAATTCTAATGGCACTGACAAACAAAAAAACCGCAGTCGCCATCTTGGGTAGTGATTACAGTGCTGACAAGCCGTATGACAGTTGCATGATAGTTGGTGTTAAATGAAAGAGGTATGAGTTTCGTATAAAAACCTCCTTTACTGCTAAGTTAATTTGTTCTCTAATTTTAAAATTTAATTGATTTTCTTTCAATTACATATGTAAGAAAACATTTGCTCTGATGAAAATATATTTACTTATTATTGGTATAAGATGGTGTTATTTCACATAAAAAGCTAGGCCTCACGATTACTTAACAGTTGGGTCCAGAATCGTTTCGGGACGCGTTGGAAATAATAAATAATAATAATAATAATAACCGGCCTATATACGTCCCACTGCTGGGCACAGGCCTCTTCCCATATAGAGAAGGGATGAGCATTGATCACCACGCTTGCTCATTGCGGGTTGGTGATTTCAGATTCCAGTACTTTGAAATCCAGGTTTCCTCACGATGTTTTCCTTCACCGTTTGTCAATGATGTCTTAGAATGATTAAGAAAGTACATATAACTTTGAAAAAGTCACATTGGTACTTGCCTGGGTTCGAACCTGCAACCATGTGCATTCGAAATAATAGTTCAAGAATATTTATTTCGCTTTTTAGGGTTCCGTACCTCAAAAGGTAAAAACGGAACCCTTATAGGATCACTTTGTTGTCCGTCTGTCTGTCTGTCTGTCTGTCTGTCTGTCTGTCTGTCTGTCTGTCTGTCTGTCAAGACCTTTTTTCTCAAGAACGCGTGGAGGTATCAAGCTGAAATTCATATCAAATACTCAAGTCTATGGTCTCTTGAAGCTGTGAAAAAATCAAACTTCTAAGTCAACGCGATCAAAAGATACTCCCGTTTATGCCGCAAATTTTCGACACTCGCAAGGGAATCAAAACCTACAGGGTACTTCCCGTGAACTCAGAATCTTGAAATTTGGTATGAAGCAACGTCTTATAGCAGAGATATAGGAAAAATTGCGAAAAGTATACATTTTTAGTAATATCATATAATAAAAATATTTTTAATAATTTTAAACTTACTACCCCTTTCCTCATGAACGCGTAGTGGTATTATATTGAAATTCATATCAAATACTCAAATCTATAATACCTTTAAGCTGTAACAAAATCAAACTTCTATGTCAACGCAATCAAAAGAAACAGGAATTAAAACCGCATATTTTGAAACTCGCCACTACTCGCAAGGGAATCAAAACCTACAGGGTACTTCCCGTGAACTCAGAATCTTGAAATTTCGTACGAAGCAACGTCTTAAAACACAGATAAAGGAAAAATTGCGAAAAGCATAAATTTTTAGTTACATCATATAATAAAAATATTTTTAATAATTTTAAACTTATTACCCCTTTACTCATGAACGCGTAGTGGTATTATATTGAAATTCTTAACAAATACTCAAGTCTATAATATCTTTAAGCTGTAACAAAATCAAACTTCTACGTCAACGCAATCAAAAGATACAGCAATTAAAGCCGCATATTTTGAAACTCGCAACTACTCGCAAGGGAATCAAAACCTAAAGGATACTTCCAGACGACCTGGAATCTTGAAATTTGGCATGAAGCAACGTTATAAAGTACACATATAGGAAAAATTCCGAAAATCTTAAATTTTTAGTTACATCACATAGTAAATTTTTTTTAATAATCATAAACTTACTAGCTGACCCAGCAAACGTTGTTCAGCGATTAAAAAAAAAACAGATGTTGGCCGATTCTCAGACCTACCCGATATGCACACAAAATTTCATGCAAATCGGTTCAGCCGCGATTAACATAAAAAAATTAAAAAATAGATTTTGGCCGATTTTTCCGAACATACATAATGTTTTCATATATGTATTGACAAGGTACCGTCAGCTTTCCACATTGTTATGTTATGGATTTCATTTAGCAATAAAAATACCATAACTTTTACTTATATACCTACAGGTTTGTACGGAACCCTCGGTGCGCGAGTCTGACTCGCACTTGGCCGGTTTTTTCACGTTCCGTTGCATACTAGCTCTTATATACGCCTCGCCAATCAACACGTCGCGTGCGTCGCGCCTAAGAAGCATCCATCACAAAGAACTGTGGCTCATTTGACTGTGTAAAACGAAACGTCTTGCCGGAAACATTGAGTGAATCTTAACAAAACTTAAAACTTTTCTTCAGTCGTTGTCGTTTCGCGAATATATTAATATTATTTATGTGTAAAAAATAAAAATTATGTGTGTGAAAACTATTGCAGTTTTTATTTACTATATTAATTAAACACAATGAACGAAGCTATACGAATCTATGGCTTGCTTACATTTAATATTCCTTGAAAACCGATGACTACAGAAATATTTACCTACATTGTGTATCATGAGTCACATTTCAACCGAGCGGAGCCGGGTTTTCATCTAGTCTATATTAATAATTTCGTTCAGGGCTACGGTAGACTCGATCGAAACCTTATATGAATAACAAAACATAAAAAAATATTGATTTCGAGTCGACAACATATATCCGCAAAATTCGGATTATGGAGAATTTCGTTAAATTCTAATGGCACTGACAAACAAAAAAACCGAAGTCGCCATCTTGGGTAAGGGTAAGGCCGCGTTCCGTAACAGATAATTCTGCTTCGAAGTGATTCAAGGAGTTTATTATCATACAACCTCCTTGAAGTGATTACAGTGCTGACAGGGCGTATGACAGTTGCATGATAGTTGGGCATGAAGGTATGTAGTTGGGACCAGAATCGTTTCGGAACGCGATATTTATTTCGCTTTTTTCACGTTCCGTTGCATAATATACGCCTCGCCAATTAACACATCGCGTACGTCGCGCCAAAGAAGTAGCCATCACAAAGAACTGTGACTCATTTGACTGTGTAAAACGAAACGTTTATATTAATAACGCAAAATGTACTTATAAAATATATGTGTAGTCTGTAAGGTATATATCTATGGGCCTAAGTAGCCTGAAAATGCCGGCAACATTGAGTTAATCATAACAAAACTTAATACTTTTCTTCAGTCGTTGATGTTTCGCGAAAATATTGTTTTTGAAACTTTTTTTATGATAAACTCCTTTTTTATGATAAACTTTGTTATGTGTTATTTCTTTAAACCTGAGATTGGCCAATTGCGATAACAACCATAGAAAAAAGAATACTAACCATAACAAAAATCAATGCTCAGCGGTAAATTTATTTCATAATTACATATTATTATTATTATAGAAACGTCTTGCCGGAAACATTGATTGAATCATAACAAAACTTAATACTTTTCTTCAGTCATTGACGTTTCGCGAAAATATTGTTTTTGATTTATGATAAACTCTTTGTTATGTGTTCTTTCTTTAAACCTGAGATTGGCCCATTGATCCGATATTATAGAACCGATGACTACAGAATATTTACCTACATTGTGTATCATGAGTAACATTTAAACCGAGCGGAGCCGGGTTTTCATCTAGTTATTAATATTCTGATTTCACTCAAAATAGTTCTAGAAAGTACCTTATCAATATTTCAGGAAAATAAACATTTCTCCCATTTTTAAAAGTCCAGCAATCAATTTTGTTTGTTGTATTGTGTTTTAGTGTCAGAATAACATCCGGGGCAGGTTGGCGGGCTGCCAGGGCGATCTGCGAAACAGTGACGCGATAGTTGGACGCCACTTGGTACAGGTAACTAACGTGTTATATATGCATGAAAATGTAGACCAAATATGGTAAAAACCGGCTTTTAATGACCATTTATAGTTTTTTAGGGTTCCAAATCTCAAAAGGAAGCAACGGACCACCTTATACACTTTGTTGTTCCTCTGTCTATCTTTCCGTCTGTCCGTCCATCTGTCCGACCGTCCGTCCGTCTGCCTGTCAAGAGCCTTGATCTCGGAAACACGTGCAGATATTGAGTTGAAATTAAAACCATATATTTAAGCCTATAGATTCGTGATACTGTGAAATATCCAACCTCTAAGTTAACGTAAAAAAGGAACAGACCTTTTATACGGGACTTCCTATTGACTTAGAACTTTGAATTTTGGCAAGTAATATCGTCTTATACTAAAATTACAGAAAGTCTAAAGACTATACCACCATCTGGGCGTGAAGTGTCAATGGCATGATAGAACACTAGGAGCATATGGACTATGCTAGCCTCACCTCCTGTCGCCCACTAAGCCCGCGGCGAACGCGCCGAGCACGCAGCGCTTGGCCAGCCGCAGCTTGGCCTCCGCCTTGTCCCGTCGGCTGAGAGTCAGCGTACGAGCAGAGCTGTGCTCGCGACGTGACGGCAGTTTGATAGGGTAGGAGATCGCCATGCCCTCCCCCGTGGGGAAAATTAGGCGAAATTCTGGAAGAAAAAAAATAGTTTAGTGTTTAGGTGCCAAATTGTTCAAGTCTCAATTCTCAATTCTTTATTGCGTACCATAATTTATATACAGGTTGTAGGGTTATTTTATTTATTTTATTTTATTTATTTATTATTTATTTTAAAAGAGTTACAATATTGAATTATAACAATCTCCCACAAAACCGGTTTAGCAGTTTGACTGTTGGTGTTGTTATACAAAATTTGCAGGTAGGTAACAACTACTAAATTATTTGTTCTATGAAAGTACTTTATACATGTATTTTTTTAACTTATCGATAGTTAGTCACAATTATGGACCCTGTCGGAGACTGTACGCGAAAAAAAGTTAGGAATGCATCGAGTACCTACCTATAAAACGGCAATAAAAATAAAAGCAAATTGTGTATGAGAAATGTTGAGTTAAAATGTCGTGTCAAAGTTGCATATATAAAGTATTGTATACGTAACCAAGTTTATCTATCACAGGCAGTATTGCATTGTTACGTAATCGTGGATAGAGGATATTGGGATTGCGAGAATCCAGCCGACTTGAAACGGTTAGCTTCAGATACAATATAATGGTATTCTGTTGCAGAATAAAATATTCCTCATTCAGCAAATATCGTTCGTAATATTGTAGATTGAAATATTGACATGAACGTAAACCGCTGAAATCCGTTCTCAAATGCAATAATTTATTATTTCGTTCAGGATGTTCAATCTTCTTTTGAACTAAGTTATCAAGCAAACATGTTTTAATTGATATAGGAAGCAAAAATAATAGTTATTATATTGTAAAAATATATAAATATGGAGCAAGAAACACAGCAATAATTTTATCTATGAGCAAGAAACTGGATCTTATATATTTTTAACTTAATAAAAAAGCAATTTTTTTGTTGCCTGTGTGCTGGATATGTCGCAACTTCGGCACGTGATATTCACAGCAATGGACTGGTGTAAGCTGAGTTGGGACAAACTTTAGCGACCCGATCTCAGTCAATCTAAATCGCGATCAGAGATCCAAATCAATGATAGCGATCCAGATTGGTAATGTAAGCTGTAGATTGATTTACTGATTTCAAAATATATAAATATGTTGACTGAAACTGAAACACAGACTGGATGGAAGATTGATTGTATACAGCCTCAAAAGTATTTAAGTCTTTAAACATATTTTTTAGATTCAGAGATCTGAGGAAATATTTTTAGTCATATAGTACTAAATGATGGCTAAATAAAAGACACCACAGATCTGTCTATTAGGTACCTATACCAGTGAGGCTACGCTCTGACTCGTCAGGAACAACTCGGGGACCGACTCAGCGCCGCATCCGCAACTTGGCCGGGATTTGAAACTCGCCACAGTTGCTAACTTTTAAGTGGAGATAGGTTACTGGAAATACCAGTTAAGCAGAAGATGGATAGAGGATATGACCCTTGAAGCGTCAATGTAGCATAGCCCTCAGATTGGTAGAATAATAAATAAATGTGGAAATCATCACAAACATTGCTCCGAATCCAAAGTAAGTAGCTAAAGCACTTGTGGTATGGAATCCAGAGACAACGAAGGTACCACAAACACCCAGACCCGAGGCAATGTAGAAAACTGTTTTTCAACATTGACCCGTCCGGGGATCGAACCCGGGAGCTCAGAGCTGACGACACCTTGAAAACCGGTGTTTACGCTACTCGACCACGGAGGTCGTCACTGGTGGTTGGAGGATGGTGCAAAATCGTCATCATTATTAACTTAAAAACAGTGATTTCAATATACTTACTTTATTAATAAATAATGAGTAATGATTACCAATATTGAGAATAACGAACTAAAAATACTTCCTATATCCACAAATTTCTTACCGTGGTAAAATGTCAAAATAGAAAATGCTTAGTTTTTGACTTACTTGATAATGCTAAAACTCAAAAATATACCATTAGAATCGTGCCATTACAGAACGCATTCATAATTATCCATTATACCACGTCAACAGGGAACTACCACCAAATCGCATCAATCTAAAACTGAACCAATAAACCTATCCTCCACAGTCCAGTCACATCCAGCTTCTCTATACTCCAACCGGCCACAACCGGCATTAACTGTTAGCCAGCTTCCCGTGACCCTTCCCTACCACACAGTGATACCACAACAAGTTTTATTTAACACTGGTCATATTAAAAATGCTAACGTATTCAGCTGCATGCGAAACGATCTTGAAATTTTGATCCACTGGATTGTGATATAAAATTGTTTTGTTTTGAAGCTATTTTGAGGTAAATATTTTAAATATGGAAATGTGTAAAGAAATGTAGTATGTGGTCCCTATTTCTTTGAGTCTCTTTCTTTATATAATGTTTCAAATATCACATATTGATTCAAAGCATTGATTCTAAGGGTAGGTTGCAATAATCCTCGCAAAGAATAATGTCAAGTACACCATAAGTATGTGATTTCCAAATAAATTTTGAGCTGCGAGACTTCTTAATGTCATACTTAATCCTGATCCATACTTTTACGCAGAATACAAAATGAAACATTTAAAATCCTGTAACAAAATATAAAATCGACGAAACTGGGTTTCATTTTAAGATTGAACCTTACCTTACTAAAGTACTTTACACCAAATATCCCCATCAAAATACTAACAGCTACAATTTGTGGTGGTTTTACAATTGCAGTGGAGATTACGTTATTAACCCTACAATTTAGCTAAATGTGCGCCCTCTATGTATTCACCACAACAGTTTAACGTGGGGTTAAACCCATGGGCTTTGATAATTAACAATCAAACGGCTTGTAATGCCTGCATTTATTCATGAAATGTCGATGCCTCTACATTATTTATTATACAACATAAAATATATGAGATGGTCAGCAAAAATAAAATGTCGGCTATTATATGTGCTGTTTTTATTATGGGGATTTTAGAAATTGTTTGTGTTTCATACGCATATACAAAAGAAACAAAGATCGGATATCGATACAGTCGAATCGAGTACCTCCTCCTTTAGAATTCAGTTAAAAACAAAGATACTATTCTATATCAGGGGCTACAAAGATATTAACAAGAATTCATAAGTACTCACCGATATGACGAAATCGATCCACGAAATCCACCATAGCTTTAGCCCAAGCGAACTTCTTCGCCGCATCAAGTAATCCCATACAAGGCTCTAAACTCCCATCATGGACACCCAAACAATATTCCTTTAGCCCTTCATACTCATTCAACCCCTTCTTCCCATCAAAGTCTTCCAAAAACCAGGAATTCTCCATAGAGCTGGTGAATAGACCATCTAAGTAGGGCTTGAGAACTGGACCAAGGTATTTCTTGTCGTCTTTCGAGCCTTTGTAGAGCCAGTTAAGGATTTTCTTCATGACTGTAGTAGGGTCTTTTAGGTCTTCTCGGCGAAGCTCGGGATCCCTCCGGACAGCGTCGATGAGGCAAGAGGAAGACGCGTCGTAATAGTCTTTTAGTTTGTTCCATTTCTTTGATCTGTTTTATAGAGAGAGAGTTGGACATATTATAGATGTCTGTAAATTAAAGCTAGTATTGGAAATAAAACGTCTTGCCAAAATATATAGAATTTGTGCTGATGTCAAAACTATCTTTAATAATATATATACATAAACAGATACTAACTCAAATATTTGCATTTCAAAAAGTTAAATTTATCGATACTTACCTATACACGGAGAGCTCTCTGTTAAACTCCTGTGTAGTCCTCGTGTGGAAGTTGTTGAGATAAAGGTCTCGAGCCTGATCCAGCATGACTGCTAAGATATGGATCAGGTCCTCAACAGGTTCCTGGTCTAATGATGTCACCTGGATCAGATTCGCACGGAAAGTGCTGTGATTTTCCTGATGACAGAAAAGTAATAAGAACACATCTAGATAATTGTAAATGTAAAAACAACATGAATTGATTTAATTTTATACGAATAGCATAATATTAAATTATGGAAACAATCGGAATTTGGGGTCGAGGGTCGTGAAAGTCTTAAACTTTTAAGAGATTATGACTAAACTGATGACTAGAATGATCTTCACAGAAACTGATAAAAAAATAATCTTTCATACTAAATAATAGAAGAAGATGTAAATACCTACCACCATCACCATACTCTTACACTTAAGCAGTTCACTGGCGACCCGCCATATGTATGCCAGCTGCCGTCTTGAGTATGTCGGGTTGGATCCTGCTGAAATCCTTGCTTCCCTGTTCAAACTCTCCCAACGACTGAACAGAGCCGTTTCTAGTGATTCTGAGGGTATTGGGGGTATGTCTTCTCCTGGTGATGAGAAACGGGATTTAGAAACTACGGAAAAATATATGAAAGTTTTGACAGCAAAGGAATGTTTTAAAAAAGATTTCTTGAAAGCCTTGTTTCCGACGGGATTGGCAGGGTCAAGAAAAGTCTGACTGCTTTGTTAACACTGGTCAGAACAGATATTTATTATTTCAACACACAAAATATAATGTTTTAATTTTTATAACATTGTATGTACTTAGATAGGTGCGTGAAGAAACTGAATTCAAAATACGACAAACCTTACTTAATTCTTTACCACAGCGATCTGAGTTTAAAAGACCTATTGCCATTTAGGGGCCAGTTTCTTTCACTTTAATCTTTGAAAATCACCATCAGTTTCTTACATGCAAATAAAAAGAAGTATTTTTAACCTGCAATATAATATCATACCAGTAACATGGTGCATCTGCATCAAGCAGCTTTTGACGCACGCAGCATCGAACAGCCAGTCCGCGTCTCTCGCCCCCCGCCGCACTATGGACCCTCGCTCCACTGGGTACACGTATCCCGCTATTCCACCGCGCTCGCATAGAGCGTATAAACTGGGAATAAAGCCATATCTTTATTATTAAAAATCCCGTAGAATTTTACATTTCACATAGGTGGGAAAGTGAAATAGTGGTTCATTTCTGATTTATTATTTCCATGTCAAATGAGCAGTACGCCCTTCAGGTAGCTACCTGAAGTGCATACTGCTGACCCACTCTTACTCTTAGAAGGGAAGATCACAACACTCAAACTATAATGTTTTTGCACGGCTCAGGTTCATGTTACCTGGCTTTCTATACAGAAAGTCCTATATCAAGCAGTAGACATCCAACCACTAATGTAAAGACGAAACAATAATATAGTACACTCACGCGTCCAGCACCAGCAGTAGGTGATGCGAGGCGTGAGTGGCCACGCAGCAGCGCGCTGTCGCCTGCTGGTACACAGCACAGCGGTCCAGACGACGCCGGAGCGCACAGCTTGCTGCGTACCTACTGAGCACGCGGAGAGTGCCCTGACAACAATGTTACATGGCTGTTATGTATCAGGGCAAATCAGGATTCTGTCATCAAAATGCATACAAATTCGACTTGAGATGTATTACCAACTTGCAAGAGCGAAGAGCTTATCAAAACAACAAATGACTCTTACTGCTTATTAAGATGTCGATAATCTAGTCCAATTGCTAGTAAAGTTCTAACCTGGTACACTCCTTCCCTCATCTTATCTATCAGCACATTGAGGGCACCAGCTATCCTAGCCACAGTGGACAGCTCTGAACAGTGCGCGTCTAACTCAGCTTCTAGTGATGGATGCCACAGTTGCCAGGTAGGCGACCGGTCCCCACATACAAGGGAAGAGGGGGGGCCGACTGCAACAGCGTAGTAGCCCTGGATAATAAGATCAGACATCATCTCCCTGCCCTTATCTCACTCATATGCAATTTAAAACTGCTAAAAAGGGTATTTTTCAAATATTGAGTCACACTCAGGTAACCAAAAATAAATACAGATTTGGACTACCATTAGTTTGATACGGAACGCAATTATACACACCACAGGACATTTGATGCCTAAGATAAATACTTCAATTGGAAAGAACACCTCTAAAATAATAATACATATGTACAAAATCACATAACCAGAGGAAAGGAAAAGATTACTGACCCCCTGGGCACAAGTATAATGCAGCAACGCCAGGGGATGCGTCAGCGGCACCCTACTGGTATATGCCGCAGCACTGCAGCCCTCGACCCTGGCGCCTAGCATCAGCTTGGCCTCAGCCTCGCCAGCGCCCACCCTCACCATAACCCACGCCGCTCCCTCTACTATGGCGAGACGACGGTCCGTACTGCTCAGAAGAGATGACCCTTCAAGACGAAAAATTAGGCATTTAGTTAAAATGTAAGTTTTAGATTTGAAATTAAAATCGATAAGTCTCGGTTACAACCGCAATGAGCAAGCGTGGTGATCAATGCTCATTCCTTCTTATATGGGAAGAGGCCTGTACCCAGGAGTGGGACGTTTATAGGCTGGTATTATTTTATTATTATTATAAGTCTCGGATATGCTTTACAACTGCAAAAACGTACATGCTCTTAATTTGGAATTTGACGATTCTTTCATGGGCTATTGCAGTATTTCAATTTTATTAGCGCCCAGTATATGAGCCTTAAATCAGACCATCCTTTTAAAAACTAGCTAATAAAGCACATTAGTAAATATCTCGCGCGTAAAAACAGAAAATGAGGAACGAAAATCACATAATCTACATCAATATCATCGGTCACTGATAAATCTATCCCGAGGGAAATCACGTTTGGCAGCTCTGGCTTTAAGTATATGGAGTATGAGCTTGTGTAAATATTTTAATGCTATCGTGATACTATCCAACTGATTTATTTATTAACAAATTATGTGAAGCAAGGACTACTATCTTCACATTCTTTAAATCAATCACTGTGTACAATAGCGGTACAAAGTTGCTTGAACTTAATAAAACTTCGTTACCTCAGAGCAAGACATTTATTTGGTGGTCGCGACATGACTTATACTTTCTCATGTAATCAAACCATAGCGACATCTAATTTGACGTCTACCGCCATCTAGTTTGAAACGATGTAATTATAAAATAATTATAATTACATGAATTCTGTACATACCGCCCACCAAAAGGAATATTTTTCCTTTTAAGTACTGCCCACCATGAGCAGTCTTATGAAACTACATTTAATTATAGCAGTGGACTGTATATTTGCAATTCATTAAAAACATTCCTTTTGTAAACGACAATTGCAATACAAACTTAAAATATTAACAACATATAAAAACGTGACACTATAAAATACCTACATTTTATAGCACGTTGCCTTATGTGCAATTGAAACAAAATTCGACATTTTAAAACAAAACGGTGCAATTATCTATTTACATTATATCAGATGCAATACAAATAAATTTTTAAACAGTTGTAAAATATGCAATAAAAATCCTAAAAACTGTAATACAACGTTTAAAAATATGACAATACACGATCGATTCACGTATCTGGTTGGAGCTGAACAACTATAATTAACCAGTAAAGTCAATTTTAGTGTTGGAGAAAAAATGTGTAAGATTCTTCCACCTGTGCCAGATACCTTTCACTACGCGTTTGTATATTTCCCAGTCCCAAGATTGAAAAGTGTCTTTGACTTGAGTGTGCATTGCAATAACCGTATTGTGTGACTTAAGAGAATATTTTCTATAGCTAACTTCCCTAACATGGCCAGACACAATCCATCCCAAACGAGTATCTTGTGCGACTTGAGAGCCCGTAGGACTCTTGATTATCCCTACCTTCAAAATATGGCAGTATGCGTCCGCCCCTAACAAAACATCTATTTTGTCAGGTGAGTTAAATTTAGGGTCAGCTAGACTAATTTTTTGGAGTTCTGGCCAATTTTTTATTTTGAAGCCAGAATTTGGTAAGGCTGACGTCAGAGCATTTGATACATGCGCAGTTACGTTTAAGGAGAAAGAAGGATCATGCAACGACTGTATATTCATGGAAACAGCGTGTCGAGACACAGTATCGCCATGATCGCCTCCAATCCCTGAAATAGTAGTGTTCGAAACTACCTTTTTTAATCGAAGTAACCGCGCTGCTGACTCAGTGATGAAGGATGCCTGTGATCCTTGATCCAACAAAGCTCTCAAAATTTGAGAGGACCCACCTTGTGCTTCGACCTTTATTAAAGCCGTGGCTAAGAGGACTTGACCCTGCGCTTGTTCATTTACAAAGTGAGTTGCTTTATTTGCATTATTTTCTTGTGGTCGGCTCTCTGAGGTGCTTTCATGTGAGGCTGAAGGCTTTACTGGCGCTGCAACCACACTACATAAACTAGGTTTCTTAAGGTGCAACAATGAATGATGATTACGCTGGCAAATACGGCATTTAGAAAAGACACGGCAATCTTTCGATCTGTGATTAGGTCCTAAACAGTTAAAGCAAACGCCCAAAGTCTGAACTATATTCAGACGCTTGGCAACGTCCTCTTTGGCGAACTTCTTACAGTTTCCTAATCTGTGGCTGTCATTGCAATAAGGACATGAAATAACCATGCCGTGCATTACCTTAGGATGAGAATGGGTGACTTTCGTGTGGGATCGTGATTCAACAAATTCTAGAGCCCGAAAGCGGGTCTCTAAAAACTTGCTGAATTGCTCAAAGGTTGGTAAAGCTTCAGACGACTTACAAACATGCAGTTCCCACTGCTTCTGAGACTCTACATTTAACCTAGAGCTGATTAAATAAACTAAAATAGGATCCCATGTAGAAACATCTATTCCTAAGGTTGTTAATTCGTGTAAACAGTCTGTGGTTGTGTCTAAAATTTGTTTTAATGCACTGGATGATTCTATTGATACAACTTGCTGACTGAGCAGACGCCTGAGCACACAATTTGCTAAATACCGTTTATTATTGTAGCGACTATATAACAAATTCCAACATTTCTGGTAATTTGCTAGTGTTACCGGTATATGCCTGATGAGTTGTTCAGCTTCACCCAGCAACTGCGATCTTAAATAATACAATCGTTGTACATCGTCGAGATTGGAGTTGTTGTGAACCAAAGAAATAAACAAGTCTCTAAAACTAGACCACTCGTTGTATTTGCCGCTGAATTTCGGAAGTGATATTTTAGGTAGTTTCAGCATAGAAAGACCCTGAGAACTGTTGGGTGACGAATTCTGCAATTCACATGTTTTCGACTTTATGTTATCTAGTGCCGTTTTCAATTCCACCTTATAATCTAGATATACGTCGGAAACGTTGTCGAAGTCCTCATTCGCAATATACTTCGTAGACCTTAGCTCCCTTTCATTATAGCTTGCTATAAGTGCTTCATGTTTTGATATAAAATTATCATATTGTTTTTCCAATATTTCTAAATTAGCTATAACGAAAGCCTCGGTAATACGTTCGTTTGAAGACCTTCTGAAATGATTGCAACCCCTCTGTATTTGTGTCTTTATATCTTCCAAAATTCTCAAATGTGCTTCCATGGTGACAATAAACTTCTAAAACTTCTTTCAAATTTCTAGAATTTGCGTGACAAATGTCAAAATATTTTCAAAAAATTTTACATGTGCTTTTCGGACCGAATTTTTCTAAGTGTTTATCACTTGTATTAAGACTGAAATCGGGCATAGGTTCCCCGTTCCGTCGTTTTTGGGCAAATTATTCTAAGCAAAGACATTGTACTCTACTAACTAGACAGTGCACGAAAAAGAAATTGTTTATGTAAAATGAGCTTTATACCGTACACATAAGATAGCTATTTCTTTGTAAGCGGTAGCTAGTCAAAAACGGTCCTGGCGAGAGGGCACCCGCTGGGAGTGTGTCCTTGTCTGACGTCTTGCCAGCTCAACTAATCATTGGGTTTGGTAGAAATGGTAGATTTTTTTTCTTTTTTATGATTTACTAAAACGAATGATTAATATACTTTGAAACGTATTTAAATATTTTACAGTTCCTATCATTAATAAATCAATATCAATTTTAAAGATAATTCATTATTTCTAAGTATGAGTAATATTTAAATGTTTGGGCCTGGGCGGTTTGCTCACTTGGTTGGTTGATCGCCGTGCTTCGATTTGCGATTATGTCTTAAAACCGTTTGTTTTTCATGAAAAATGGTGAATTCTTGTTGTGTGACCGGGTGCAAAAATGAGTCTTATCATTAATAAAGCCACTACCATTACTACTACCATTAGTAGTAGCCACTTTTCTTTCCACGGGTAAGAAAAAACAACAATCATATCCTTTAGGGCTTAGGGTAACCATGAATTTTGCCGATCAAAGATTCTTTTACTATCTCATAGTCAGGTAGATAGATACGTACCGACTTTCTTATCAGTGGGGGATGTACTGTTAGAATTTACAAAAGGGGCAAAACCCGGAACTTAGATTTTTATATATTACAAAAAAAAATTGATTGTTATCGTTTCTTTCGACTTTGCACCGATGACGTTTGTTGTTATTAATTATATTTCTTGTATTGTAGATTTCTGAAGAATAAAAACCAGAAATTGAAGTGGGAAAACGCAGTGCAAAAATACTTAAATTTAAGACTTAGGAGCTACGGAAAGTCCTTAACCGTGAAGCACGTAGGTGATAAAGCTACATTACGACAAAAATTGCGTAAAACTGTATTGTTCAGCAATGTATAAAAACAAATCAATAAAATTATTGTTAATGAATTCGAAAAAACCAATGATTTGTATTTCTCATAATTATAAGTATGTAAATTTGAATTTGTACGCTCTAATGCAAAACATAGATGGACACGCTAAACTAATCATCAATATCCCACGTACTTACCTATGTTTACAAATAAACAATTTTCAATTTTTGAATTTTGATTTTTTTTTTCAATTTTTAGTCTTTTTCTGTCCGAAATATTGCATCACGTTCATTTGAACTAACACTTATTTCATCATAAATGTACCCATGCACATTGTATATTATATCTCACATTTGACAAAAATACCTAGCTTTTTTGTACTTTATGGAGCGACAGGTTTGTTAGGCTGTTGTCAAATTAACGGCAGGTCAGATGATACGTGTTACATATACAGAGAGGAAAAAAGTACTTTCGACCCTTAACCCACGTGTAGGGTAATTGATGTAGATTCCAATAAATATACACACTATGTATAGGTTTATTTTTTTTTTACTTTAATTAAAATAGGTAGCGTAATTAGGTAGCATCAATATATCAGGATACTTACACAATTGTTTTTACAAGCAATTTGTCCCGGGTTCTGTTTGGCATGACCAAACCCCATTAGAAAGAGACACACTCCCATCGGGTGCTCTCTCGCTCGGACCGGTTTTTGCGCCATAGTGCACAGTCTAGTTAGTAGAATACATTACAATGTCTTTGATTCTAAGTCTTTATAACTTGCGACTTTTCTACGGAAGAATAAACACTTGTACTCACAGAATAATGTCCACTTTAGCACGACTTCCTTACTCACGCAATTCTAGATTCCATACTCCGTTGATACACTTTCTTCTATACCACCAGTGACATCTTTTTCTTGCCCAGCACAACTATTTACACGACACCACCAGAATCCGTGTTATCCCAAAACCGTTCTTCGGCTCGTAAGGACCATGTACAATAGCGGTACAAAATTGCTTGAACTTAATAAAACTTCGTTACCTCAGAGCAAGACATTTATTTGGTGGTCGCGACATGACTTATACTTTCTCATGTAATCAAACCATAGCGACATCTAATTTGACGTCTACCGCCATCTAGTTTGAAACGATTTAATTATAAAATAATTATAATTACATGAATTCTGTACACACTGTTTTGTTGCATAGCATAAGTATCTCCGTTACGTTTGTTTAGCTATTTTAGTTACGTCTTTTATTAATAGTTTTTACTATACAACATGTAACAAAACCCCTGTCAGATACAATAAAGGCGTTTTCGTGGTACAGTTCATGAACCGTCTCGCATAGGCGGCTTCTTTGACACAAAGCTGCAGGTAGTAAGTACGTGAACTTTGAGGAGCGGTCAGTGTTGCTGTTGCCTTGGATCGGTTTTTATTTTGATTTAATTATTTTCAATTGGGAAAAAACATTATCTCCAATTTATTTAATGGCTACGTATATGTGTTCGCAGAACGATACCGAATAATACTCTCAGGGATCGGACAGGGTTTTTGTTACACGCTGTAGAAGTAACGGGTCCAAATGACCCTGAGAGTGTCAATGGTACCATACAGAGATCTACTCTATTTCAGTTTTATTCATTCTCAGCGACGTAGATACAACGTTGAATAATATGTATACCGCGTTACCCGGTTTGCAAGTTTCATTTAATTCAAGCTATTCAGTCGCGAGGCTGCCCTAATTTATTAAAAAAATCTTAATATTTCATGTCTGTCCCTCGGGGACTCGGAAATATTAGAATGTCTACACGAGCTTAATATGAAGAATGTTTATAATGAAACTTGAAAGATGTCCGAAAATGTTTATGTAGAGATATTTATTATTGAAATTATGTGTCAGGAGTATATAGATTCAAAAAGTCAAGCATAGATTTGAAGCTTTGAATTTTTTTAAAGTAGTAGTAGGTATTTTTCGAAAACACGTTTGATTAGTCTCATTAATAACATTTGCTTTCTTTAGTAAATACTCAAACAATGTACAGAATCCGAAATTTAACCCTCTACAAAACAAGCGGTGTCTTATGCCCTATCATTTTAATCATATACATTTGTAGCTTCGTTTTGAAAGTAATTTAACTCAGACATATATCAAAACATTGGCGTTTAATTGATCGTGTGCGTGGAAGTCGTACTCATTGCTTGACCGATAAATTAGCAATTATTTTACACATTTTATTTATTTGCCACATTGAAACCGACCTCAAGAATATTCCTATAATATTTTTTTAAATCTGTACTGGATTAAGGAACTGTCTCCGCCGGGATGTAAACTGCGGTCTACTGTCAAAGTAAGCAAACACTAATCCTGAGGGTTTAGATCTGTAGTTAGCTGGTTATTCAAACAAATATTATAATAGTTATGTCTAAGGCTTAATTGTTGAAACAGGCGGAATATGATTTGGATATCGATTAAAACTTTGAAGAAGTGGTATTCAGTGCTTTGGTCTCTGATTACAATTTTGGGATTTTTGTGAAATAATTACATAATAATATTTTATGTGTTGCTACCAATGCGCAGAATTCTTAACGTTTCGATGAACGCGCGATATGACCCCATTACTTGCGATAAATCAAAACTAATTTCCTCATTTCCGTTAGATTAGGTACCTAGTTAAAAGTCTATAGTAATATAAATCTCCAACCCTTCTATGAAAATAAAAAAGTAGTTTCAAACAACCTTGAGAACTACACAGCTTAGTTCTACCAACCACAACCGCGAAACTTAACAGTTTAACTACGAGTGCACAATCTGCTGCGATCGACACCCACCGCTTCGAAAATTTCCCTTTAATTAAAACTTCGAAAACTTTCCTAAAGCGGTTCGGTATAAAGTGATTGTATGCCTGCGCCCAACCTTTATGTATTTATAACATCAGAGTTTACTTTGAGCTTCATTTAAAAATTGTATTCGACTAGCACCCATAGTAAAATAGAAAGTGGAAGACTTGACGAATTAGGATGTCCAAGAGCACAAAGCACAGATAAGCTCTTAAAATAATGATGATGAGTATCTATAGCAACATGGGAAGCTTCTTCTTCTTATCATGTCGAACAGCTTTATCAGAAGCCTTCATTAAATCGTCCAGCGTCCAGGTGTGCACGAAGAACCAGATAGCAGATGTTCCATTGTTTGGGGAGCTAATGGACATTCATCAAGATGGTTACATCTCTCGAAGAAGCGTATTTATCTCAAGCTACAACGTAATGAGAAAAACCATGCTTTAAGTACGTTTTAAAACCATGCTTTTAGTACCTAACTCTTATGACTTCGACCCACGCTGAGGGCACAGCGTGGGGATATGTCGGACTTGCACCAAAAACACCCCGGCCCCGTCCTCGCCCTTGCCGGAGCCGCGGGATAGCGTAAAAGGCTTTAATTTTGTAATCACAAACATGATCAATACGATAAGATATCATCCAATGCTATACAGAGTGTCAAGTATAGAGTGTGACATCGCACAGGGGTGATACCATGTATAAAACCTACAAAAGCTAAGGAATATAATCGAATTACGAAACAAAAAAATCCTATCATTTCGCATCCAAACCAAATCCAAACGCTTTGTGACTGGAATATTTGGTAGAGAACTCTAAAAATGTCAGCCAAATATTCTTGTCTCTACGTGTCGTCTATCCGACGGCAGCCAAATCGGTCGTCTGAATTCCTGACCGGACAGCACGCGCCCAAAACACAAAGACACCGCATTCCTCGCGTGGCTTAGTGATGACCACTACACAATGTTAAGGAGAACGATACATATCCGATAAATTATAATAGGTGTGCGTCGTTATAATAAAAAAGCATGTTTGTACCTTTTCATCAATTACCTATTTTTATGCTATCAACTAATTAACTGACCTTGCACATAATATTGTTTGATGTATACTCATTTTTACAATAAATATAATTATTCTATTCTATTCTACACCTAGATAGTAAATCATGTCACTGTGAGGAAAAAAACCAACAAATGTAATGTTAGGTTTTTTCAACTTGTCACGTGTGTAAAACAAAAATAGTGAAGTATTTATATATATTTTTTAATTTGAATGAGATCGTTTTTTTATTGATATTGCCTATTTTATACCTGTCTTACCTCTCTGCAGGTAGCAGTGGCTGTATGGCACAGCGTGTTGACTGGCACGAGCGCAGAGCACGCGGGAGCCACCGCCGCCACGCGCTTGGGCACATCGAGCGATCAGCTCTACCCAACGCTCAACCACTTTGTCCCTGGAGAGAAATACATAGGTAGTTAAATGACGAGAGCATACAGTCAAATACTGTGGAAAAGAAAACTGATAACTGTCACTTATCTTATGCCCTAGAAATTGTAATTGAACCACATTTAATCTACATACAAAGAGCCTGCATAAATAAAGGGGCACTATAAACAATTGACAAATATTGGCCATTCACGGAATAGGACATTGAGTAGCCTGGCCCAAAAAAACCTGAGAATGAAGTAACAATTTCAATCCTGTTTTATACACTTCCCACCAATTCTATCAAGGCAAACTGTTTATCAATTACCTATTTTATTTGTTATCAACTAAATCACACGAACTGACCTGCATAAGTACCCCGAAGGAGTGAGGAACTCCTCCCACTTGTCTGCCTCACGTCCCGAGAGCCGCACTCGCCCGTAGCCCACAGGCCCGTCTTGTAAGCGACAGTCGTCGCCGAAGTTCAATGGCGGAAGGGAATCTAAGGTCACTAAGTACTCCAGGGATCGGGAGCGCATCTGTTGAGAGAAAAGAAATGTTATCAAAATTATGTGTATCCATAGGACTCTTCTCGTATATCAATTTGTCATCGTATTCAAACATCTTTGCCGCAGACTATAGGATTTCTTTGCACATGAGTAATACGTTTCAATACTAGACATGTTCAATCATAATCACCTCTTCGATATTTAGTATTTTCGAAATTATGTATTCTTTTCAAATACTTACCTTCTTCCCCCTGTGCAGTGCTATAAGGTGGCAACATCTGAACCTCGGGTCCCTTTGTCCTGCTCCGTCCACTATCCTCTGAACTAGACTTTCTACTGCACTCTCCAGCTCCGTAGAAATGCGACCTGCATTTATTAGTCAGGAGACAATTTTAGATTTTATCCACAGTACCTACAAATCTGATTGAGTAAAGAAAATTACCATCTACCTAGGGCTTACCTTTCTGGTCCTCTTCCCAAAGATTGTCCACATAGGAATTCAGTGATCGGAGCTGTTTTATGGAGAATCTCAGACCTGAAGCAGGCAGGCGCAAGTCACCACCTGGCGTCTCCTCGGCCAGGCCTGATGCGCCTGATCCCATTTCTATAGAAAGGATTTAATAAGCTATTAGGCGATTAAGGGGTCCTATATGTTATTGCAGTAAATTCAAACCCCAGAAAACAGTCAGACAATTGTAAAATGTAAACATTTGTAGTCTCAAGGTATGTTGAACTTCAAACTACAAACAATTTGTCTTGTATAGGTAGCTCATAATCGTAAACCTAATGCAATTTTATGTCTAGACTTTTTGATGATCAGATTATAGTGTGTTTATTTCGTAAAATTAACCTCAAAAACATAACAAGATTCCACGTTCGTAGATACTATAGTAATAATTAATGTAGGTAACTGTGGTAAGATAACTGTCAAGGTGAGAGGTCACCAGTTAATGGTATAGAGCATGCGAGCGCATTGTTTTTATAACGATTGTCAACCATTTGCGTGAAGATTAAATCTCAATCATTAGCTGTTTGTTTAGGATGCTGTAGTGTAGTAATAAGTTTTCATCACGTCACTGTGTTAAATGTCTTTATCATATTTTTATTCGTCGCTAGACTTGTTTTTATTAATTTCTATAAGTAACTTAGCATATAATTTACGAGACAACTTTGATCGCAACTCTTGATTAACAATTTAGGGTTGCATCATGTCAGACGTAAGAAAAATAAAAAAAATATTTGTATAAATTACCTATGATTTAATAACATTTACTTGAATGGTACAAAAATCCTGCCTTTCATTCATCTCCACACATCAATACCCGCCAATAACGTGATATCGATACAATCAAAATTGATTGTGTAACAGTGATTACACGGTGTGCGCGGGCGCACAATGATCCACCACACAGAAAAAAAAATGGCGCCGATTGTCGCACTTCCGGCGGAAGCGCATTATGTGCCGGTCAAGCGTACAGGTGACCGTGGTCTCTGCTATCTATTTAGATTTGTTTACCAGAAATGTTACTAATATGGAGGGAAAAGAAATATCTGATTTAACAAAAAAAATACATTATTTTCACTGACTATGCGTTGACACTAGCGATATATGGTCACGGTCAAAGGTTTGATTCCTTTACGTACAAGTGTGATGGAGACTTTATCATTACTCTCTTATTTACTTCGATCGAGGTGGCCTTGCTACAATACATACGCATCATATTAATTATCAACTTTTTATACTTATAGTTTTAATAGTTTCCTTAATTAATTTAACATTTTTTATGCGTTCTACACAGCAGTTCTCTTTGTGCTATATGCGTATTCAAAGGCCTCTAACCTGCCTGTTGTAAAAAATTAAATAATATTTACCAAATGAGATGTGTGTTTCTAAACTTACCAGACACACGGACGTGACAATCCACTTACCGATGGATATTTTTTCCACAAATTGAGTGGTTATTTATATTTTTTGGCGAGTTACGGCCGAGTGGCTTCCGTCTCCACACAATGGCTGACGAATGGCCACTCATCACGGAGACTAATTGTAGTCATTATGCTAACAGTGATGTATGGATGAGGGGAACTTACGTGTAGTAGTGAGACTAGGAAAATTACTTATTTAAGTATTCGTTTATAGTTTTTAAGTAGTCACGGGATGAGATCTACTATGCATTTATTTCACCAGAAAACTGGAAAACCTAACTTGCTCTGGATCTATCTTCAACAATAGACCGGAAGGTATAGGCTCTATGTATACGTTCCATTGAAATAAGTATAATCAAAACATTTGACGACCTCCGTGGTCGAGTGGCGTACACACCGGTTTTCAAGGCGTCGTCAGCTCGGAGGTCCCGGATTCGATACCCGGACGGGTCAATGTAGAAAACCATTTTTCTACATAGCCTCGGGTCTGGGTGTTTGAGTTACCTTCGTTGTCTCTGATTCCATAACACAAGTGCTTTAGCTACTTATTTTGGATTCGAAGCAATGTATGTGATGTTGTCCACATTTATTTATTTATTATAGGTAGGTATACTCAATCCAATTACGATGTTTTTCTTGAGGCCCCAATAGTCAGAAAATCTCGAATATTATTGTTAGTATTTTCTTATTATTTTCTGGATAGACATATTGAGTGATCGTCTGCGTGGAAAATAACTAATACGTAGTAGACAGTTCGTCAATTGGGTCGCCTACTGTATAATTGTATTGTGTTCGCTCATTTCGTGTAAAACGTTACTTATCATTATTACAAGCTAACTAACTATTTACATAAAATTGTATTTAAGGCGCATCGATTCTTCTACGTACTAACCATAGAGCAAAAACAGGAATAAAAAATTAAAATACTATTTATTTACTATATTTGAAATCTTTGAAGAAATACTTTAGCTCTTGCTATATTTCCTATGCTAATTAGTAGTCACACCTAAAAAGGCGATAGTACCCAACTCAGTAGTTTTATTTCGAATCCAAAATCAGAATTTTATTATAGCTCTAAATCTACTTATTAATGCTATATTATTAATAGCCTATAATATCCCACGGCTGGGTAAAGGCCTCGCCAATCTTCTTCCACTTGTCTCTCTCGAAAACCGTGATTGACTAGACTCCAAACCTGAGACCAGTTATCTCTTAGTAATCTTATTCAACTTATAATCCAATCCACATCTTCACCCAACAACATAAAACTTATATAAAGAAGTAATAAACTCACTTCTCCTTAAATAAATAGAAAAACAAATTGATTACAGGTATATTACCGCGTCACATTCAAGGCGGCGACCTTAATTCCTACTGATAGCCTGAGTCATGGTGATCTAAGCAGACAAGCTAATTCCCCCGTACAATAGATAACGGAGATTAGCGCGACGGATGCTGTGAGATGAACACCTTAAGCTTTGTAATGATTAAATTCTGATGTGCTAAGTGAAATATGATAATTATAATATTTATTTTTTAAGCTAAATAACAATTTATAATCTTTGCCGTGGGGTTTCGGCACAGAATAGGACCTCCCCTCTCTCCGTGGGTGTCGTGTGAAGCGACTAAGGGATATAGAAGAAGTTGTGCCGCAGATTGGGAAATGAACCTCGTGCCAAGATAAATGCTTGTGTTACGAGTGGGTTCACATCGGTAGTGCAATTGGTGGGTTCCGAACAGGCGACCGCATGATCGCAAGTGCGACGCACTGACTATTAGGCTACCGCCATTTCCATCTAACTCGGTATATTTAAAGATATGACTATGTATGTTTACGTCAAAAATAGTTGAACTTCTAAATATGTTTAAGGTAAATCCCAAAATAAAAAATCTTATATCTTTCGTAACCCCAACACATGTATTGCCTATATTTATAATGAGTCCTAAATAAAGTGATCATTAAAATTTGAAGAAAGTTTTGAAAATATAAAATTGTAATTAATGTTATTTCCATAAAAGTTACATTAAAATTTCCGGGTCACCTGAAACTAGGACCAGTTTGGCAAATAGAAGAGTTCATTGACTCCAACAATTACTTCATCACTTATTACAACAGCACAAACCACTTATAAACACGTACTTAGATAAAAAACCTGTTATTTATTTGCAAAGTAAAATGTTTTACTTTGCTATATATTGTTATGGGATAATAATATTGTCGATTACTACAGGAAATAAGTGACAATACGTTGAGACAATTGAAGCTGCTTATTGCTTAGATCTTTCGATCTGATTAATAATTTACAAACATTAATCTCATGTATGCTCTACCTATAGGTAGGCAGCTCCGTATCCATTTGATACCTCCTTCAAAACGAAAAGAAAACGCTTAAAAAACTCTGAACCGATTTAAATAACACAATTTGATTAATATTTGTCTTTTTAAGTATACATAATATAATATTATTGTTCTTAATAATATTCTAGCGATGAAAAATTAATATTTTTGTAACGAATAAACTCAAAAACGGACAGATTTCAAAAACTCTCATTAATAAAATGCTACTTTATCTATAAGTAAAATAGGCTATATTTTTTACTCGGTTAATAAAGCTGCGGCCGGAGTCGCAGGCAAAGTTGTTTTTCAAAGATTTAAAAGTATTAATGCCTTTTAAAGTAGTAGTTAACCCGAATATTTATTGCGATTGTTTCAATAATGTTACAATGAAAAAAAATGTCAGTAAACCTACCTTTGAAAAAATATCCACAAAATAAATACACAAAAATTCACAAAACTAGCTAAAAACAAACTTCCATAGCTGTCAAAATTGGCGCGCAAAGTTTACGAGTATTTCCCCGAGGCACAGGCGCCGTGGTATACAGCCACACAACAAATGTTTGTGTCCGAATACCACTGTTTACATTGTCATTCCGGCTTTGTTACCATGGAGGTTTGCTGAAGGACGCGCTATTATATTTTTATATCGCAACGCTTTACTCTTTTCGTAGTGTATAAAGTTATTATTTAACACAATATTTATGTATAATTGTCAATATTAACATGTTGAATCTCTACATATTATAAAAGTCAAAGTTGCTTCCCGCTGTCTATATGTATTGTTGGATCTTTGAAACTACGCAACGGATTTTGATGCGGTTTTTTTAAATAGATAGAGTAATTAAACAGGAAGGTTTCTATGTCATAATCTTAGAGGTGTCTAATATGATGTCGTAATAAACACATTTTGTAGTATATTTAGTATGAGAATTGTAGGTACCCGTGCGAGACCGGGCCGGGTCGCTAGTTCTTATAAATGACTAGCATTATAATTGCGTTCGAAATGAGAATATTGGTATTGTAGATATGCGGTAAGATTGGCCGAGCCGAAGCGGATCCCAGCGTAGCTTGGGAAAAGGTTAGGCAGATGTGGCTGAAATAAATAAATATCTTGGGACAATCTCACACACGGTCATCTGATCCCAAACTAGGCAGGGCCTGTACTATGGTAACCAGACAACTGATAAACATACTTATATATTTCTAAATACATAGGTGCATATTATAGATAAATAACACCCAGACACAGAACAAATGATCGTGCTCATCACACAAAGATTTGTCCTGGGTGGGAATCGAACCCACGACCTCCGGCTTAGCAGTCAGGGTCACTAACCACTAGACCTACAGGCCCGTTCTTTCTTCTTTCTTTAGATCCTACTAGAAAAGACTTATTGAAGAATTTTAAGTGCCTGCTAATTCAAAAGAATTCTGATACTATCAGTACTGGATATTTTATGCCACCTTCCGGTGAGCTAACTTAAAAATCTACTTAAACATTTATCCTTTATACAACAGCCGCAGGTACGTAGCAACGTAAACTTGGATAGTTTCGTTATCAGTCGGCGAAACTGCTTATCGCACAAGTTTGCCCCCAAATGTAGTCCCTACTTCGAACAATATTAAAAAGCTATTAGGAGCTATGTTCCTCATGACTTTGTTGGTATTTTTGACTGTCAGTTTGATCATATTTTACAACATAATTGCCTTTGAATTTTGAACCAAGTTGCCTTTAGTATAAGCCTAAATATTTGCTAAAAAATAATGCCCTAAGTATTTAGACTTATTGATTTTTTTTGTTTTGTTCTTTACAATAATTGTAATTTAGATGTACCTATTCAATATAATTATTTCGGTATCGGTAGTATAATTTATCATATTCTTTATTATTTACATTCATATCTAACTTCCTTACATACTTATAATATATTTAATTAGTCTTATTTGTAGGTTTTTAATATTATTCAATTCGAAAAAGTATTTTCAAACGTTTATTTAGATCAACACAATTTCCTTACGAGTCCTCTTTAATACTATCGCTTTAGGATAGAAAGTGCATAGAGAGTATAACAGAAAACTTCCTATATCTTACAACTTCTAAGTAAAACTTCCGGCAGTACAACTCCAGCTTATAATTTATGAAAACATCATATCAAAAGGCAGAACCCTTGTCTTATTCAAGGAAAGGAGGCAATAACTACCCTCGCACCTCTCAGGGGATAACTTTTTATTTCATACGCTGTGAAACTAAGCATTCATTTTGAAACTAAGCATTTTTCTTATGCTACTTACACTAATGAGTCCTCTCACCTTTTTATAGTCATTAACTTGACCTACTTTTGTCTAGCCAAACGATGGCTAGTTAATTATATAGGGGAATTGATGGTGTACATAAATAAACCCTAGTAGGTGACGGTTTTTATTTTTAAATACGCTATACTTATGAATATCCTACTAATATTATACTACTAATATTATAAATGTGAAAGTGTGGATGTTTGGATATTTAGATGTTCGGATGTTTATTACTCAATCACACAAAAACGGCTGAACGGATTTGGATGTAATTTGGCATACATATAGCCTTTGACATGGAAAAGAACATAGGCTACCTTTTATCTCGATTCCTTAAGTAATTCCCGAAGGAAAATTAAAAATTGTTTCCGAGCTAAGCCGTGGGCAGACAGCTTTGAAATTTGGATTTATTCTCTATTACAGCGCAAGCTATATATAACACGGGTGAAAGTTTTATTCCATTTTCATTTCATTCCTTTCACATTAACATTTTTTTTTACCCAATTCTGCAGTCCACGCAGACGAAGTCGCGGGCAGAAGCTAGTAATTAAATAATTAAAACATAGACCTATCCACGTAATGCTGCCAATTTTAGCGACGCATAAACGTTAAAAATAATACTTAGTGCATTAATTTTGTTTTGATTATTTTTTATTATAAAAGTATACTTATGTACTTACCCCATATATACCTACACTACCTTAAGAAAGGGAGATAATATAAGCACTTTTAAAATTAGTCGGCGGTAGCTTGCGCTGCAGTATGGAGTAAAATGGTTCGTGGCAAAGTAGTCGAGCATGGCTCAGATTACTATCCACACAGCGCCTATCTGGGGAAGTTTTGCCCTCAGGCGGGGTCTAGCCATAAAGAAGAAAAGCTACAGAAGCATCAGAAGTAAAATTTAGAATGTCGAAAATATATTGCTTTCTGAGGTTTATGCAAATGTTAGACATTGAAATAAAACTAATTTAAAACGGATTCTACAGCAGTTTATTTTTATTTTAGATTCCGTAAACGTAGTTTTATTTCAATGTCCAAAATAACTATTTTTATAACACAATTACGGAATATAAAAAAACAGAAGAAACGGTAAGTAATTCGAAAAAAAATGTGACGAGTTTGATTTGTTCTCTTTATGCATCTTATTTTTAAGTTCACAGGTAATTTATGCTTAAATTACATAACAAACATAACTTATCATAATAATATAGTAGTAAGAAAGTCAACCAGGGGCGGCAGTCTCGACATGAATCGCTATGACTTATCAACCGAAAATTGTCGTTAAGTCATAACAATCAAACTTCATCGATATTTGGTAGTCTCGACTGACAAATATAACGATTGTCATCGCAACCGTATCTATTTATCGTTATATTCGGACGCTATTTTATCGTGTAATTTTGACAGCCCGATACGTCTCTACGATAATTCGTTATCGGTATTTATTTGTGAATTTATGTAATTAAATTGAAAATTATAGCGGAACAGTATTTAGCTTGGGACTTAGTGACGTTGGAACACAGGCAGAATATGGTAATGCATAGGAGAGTGTCCCGCATCCGACGCCAAAGTGAAAAACCGTTGGACTTGGAAGACAGTAAATTTCTATCCTACTATAGGATATCGAAAGATATGTCGCAGTGCTCGTAGATGAACTGCAGCCATCTCTTCACGGACAACGGGCGTATGGACTGTCTGTCAAATCCCAAGTGGGTGTTATTTTGAAACTATCCATGAATAGAAAGTAATGCAAAACTCATTTTTGAATTCTATTCAGTTACTCACGGCGCTTCGATTTTACGCCAGTGGCTGTTACCAACAATCTGATGGACTGCAGTGGGGATGCATTATGAGTCAGAAATCGGTAAGCAGAGTAATATTACTGCAATTAATGAACGGCTGTTGCGGAAATATGTAAAATTCCCAATGTCACCACAAGAAAGACAAAAAGCCAATATTAAGCCACTAACTGACGCTGTATATAAACTATTCTTATATATTAAACTATCTTGTAATACCATACCATGTTTCTAGCAAATAAAATTTCTTTATTCTTTTTCTTATTCTTTATTATTACTTTATTAACAAAGTATGTACCTATATAAAAATAAAAGTCAACTGTAACCACTGCTCGGGTGTCTTACAAGACCCGCTAGGAACGTTGTTTAGCTCCGTCGTCGCCACCTTCCATCCAGCTTCATAGTTATCCCGGCCTTGCAAACCAGTAAATCGCCTTGTGAAGAGGAATGGGCGGGCCTTCAGCAATCCCAATAAAAGTTCCAATTGCTTGTTAGAAGCTTTAGCGGTTCGCTTACGCCATAAATATCATAAACATCGATACACTAACGAGAATACAAACACTAATTGAAAAAAGGGACCATTAATTTACTAGCCGCTGCTTGGTCCGGGACGCGGGTTAAAATTGTTCGGCCATATCCACATTTTATTCTACAATTCAAATGATTTAAGATTATTTTAAACCATAATAATATGTAAACAAACCAAAATATTTTGAATTTGTCAGTGTCATTTAGTCAAAGAGTTGCAACCACGCATAAGTATAATATATACCCTTCTTAATTTATAATTATTTAGTAAATAAATCATTTACTAATTATTCTGACCGTAATGTGCAGTTATTTCAAGGTTTTCATCAAGGAAAGCGTTTTTAAAACAAAGTTAATCTAATATTTCTTTAATTTTCAATAAAATTATTTGTTTTAATAAATTTTAGTGCATAATTTTTACCATATATCCAAGGAATATTTTTTAGCTGGTAATAATCTTCTATAAAAATACGAGACTATGAATACAGTTTTCGTAGACGTATCGACATAGCAAAGACACGATTTTGCACGCTATCTCGGCTGTAGAGACTTGCGTTCATAGCGAATATCGATGCTGCAAACATAATTTTTTGATATGACATAACGATCGGTACGTAGCGATGACATATCGACTCATGTAGAGACTGCCGCCCCTGGTATTTATTAGAAATTCGATAAATGTGCTGAAGAAAAACTCAATCAGAATACTGAAACGTCAATCAGTTTGAAGTCGCCGTTATGTCTCATGCTGTCTCTGTCACTTTAAGGTATGAAGTAGCGACAGATAGACAACTAAGAACATCTTAAAGTTAATCAGCGATTCAGTATTCGGGGGTAAGCCTACTATTATGATTGTATTGTGACAACATAGTAACCGATCCAAGTAAGTAAAAGTTTCAACTTTGCCTTTTGATGAGATATGAATAAGTTTCTGAAATAATGAGTAGGTACTATAACTGATATCTTATGCTAAGGAAACTTCCCTTTCTGTAAAAAGTAAATTTTTGACCTCATTTAAAGTCTGTTTTGTATTTTTTTTTAATTTTGTAGAAAGTCGTAGAGCTAAAGTTGTTGTTTATGATGTGAGTAATATATTCCTAGTAGGAATATAATTATCTCTATACAGTTCAAACAATGAAGTTAAAAATAAAAATACTCTTCGGCCGCTGTATCTTGGCGAGCCTATAAAGCGATACAAGATATTGTCATCTCTTTCTCACCCACCGTTTATGCCTACTTGCATCTCACATAAACTGTCTTGCATCTCTTGACAGACTCGCCAAGATTCGTCAGCCTTAATGTACCTGTTTTAAAATAGGCATAAATCCGTCTACAAAACAAAGAACCGAACTATCTGTCAGAATAATGCGAAGCGATAAAGAGCGATTTGAGTTCGGTAACAATTGCAATCGCGGGGCGATAATGGCGGCAACTTTTAATTTATTCACCAAACTGTCGGTTAACACGCACTACACGGCGCTGTAGTGATAGATTTGTGTTAATCTACAGCGAAAGTTCACGATTATCTTGGAAAGTATGTTTGTGGTTTAAATTGTGATAGGTACCAAAGATTAGGTCACAATTTGTTTCGGAAAACAAACCAACGAAATGCATATAAGTACTCCTAAAAAAATCTACCCAATTATTATGGCTCGCATTTGCATCTTTTTATCACAGAAGAAATAATATGATCATAACGTGCATTTTCGAGTTATGGGTGTATTTGCAATATCAACTTTTAGATCGGCGCTTCGATGCGCTTTGTGTCTGCTGTATTATGTGTTGATAGTAAGTAAAGCTTGCTACTTTGTATGTATTAAAAAAAAATTGCGTGAACCTTAGCTACGATCATTTACAGATTTTTTCAAATAGTTTCGGAGATTCATACAAACAAAGCTGTCTTAGATACAAGAGCAGACTATGTAATTTGAATACTAAAAAAGTTTGGAACCAGTAAGAATTTTTTAACCCAAACAAATATAAAAATAATGAAATAAAACAATATTATTCGTTAAATAGCACTTTATTTCTATTTACATAAGAGTTAAATTAAGTATAATTCACGTAATGTGCTGACAGACAATAAAACTGTGTTCACGAAAGTTATCCTGCTCTGCGCATGATAATAAATAATACCCGGCTTTGACCCACTGCAACTGCTTCTCTTATAAAGAAGGAACGAGTATTGATTGCCACGCTTGCTCATTGTGGATAAGCTATTCCACAATACTATATTTCGTTTTCACATCAAAGTTAGGTAAAGAATGTTAACTAAACACTTTACGTTCTTATTCATACAAGTGAGTTTGGGCAAGATCTGATTGTCACCCATCCACGGGCCAACCTCAACAAGGTATCAACATAAACGGCTCATCAGTGATGTTTTGACATAAATACGACATCAGAATACATCTAACAATCTTGGCGACCACGATATGATATAATTAATACTAGAAATACACAATTATGCGTTATTAGAAACCTTTGAACACATCACTTACAAAAATATTTAAGCAATACCTAAGAAAAAATGTTTTGTCTTTTTTATTCTTTACAATAAGGTAACGAGACCGATAGAGATAACACTAGGTAGATCAAACATCGTATAAATATTTATGGTTTATAAAACTCGTGTTTTATCAACTCAGCGAATAAACAATGGGTATTATTATAACATAGGTACACACGAATGTAGACACTCACACATTCTATTAAAGTACATTTTAGTATATTTATTATTGCTTCCATGTCTCATAGAAAAATTAGGCTCCTAAACAAGCGATTTTGAAAGCGGCGTGCAGAAATGACATACCCAATACATACCAATCAATAAATTATAAGTTCAATTGAAATAAAATAACGGTTTGACATTCAATATATAAATAAAATGTGAATAGGAACAACACAACACACACTTAATGAACTTATTTAATTATATGAAATGGTCAAATAATTTTCTTATGACAATATTCAAAAATTATTTTACACAAATATATTTAATTTTAGAAGTTTGCCTCTCTATCGCAAGGAACTTTTAAAATTCTATAAGACTAGAATAAAAAAAAACAACACAATTCAATTACCAATTCATTTTTATATAAATTACAAAATATAAACAATCAGTTCTACGCTGACCGCGTAACCGCTTTTAAAATCGCTTTTTTTATGGTTCTACACTGACATCACTGCGTACAAGAATTATAACAATTTTTTGACGTTCTTTTAAGTCATTTTTCATGTCTATCTAAGGTCAATACTAATAACCTATCCATTGATTTAGGCTTACCCAAAGATTGAATTTTGACTTCAAAGCTACAAAATGATGTCAAATTCCTAACTGCAGTTCTCAATAAGACTCGCGAAATAACATTGGTACCCATATATATTAATATTTTTGAATGTGTATATGAAATTATGTACTAACACCTCAGATATCTTATGAAGCCTTCTAGTGAACTATCGTTATTTGTATATTTTGGCGCACTTTATAACTTACGAACCACAGCACATCATTTTTAACATAAGAATTTAACAACTCATCTTTTATGTAACTGGGCCCAAAATTGATCCTTGGGGTATTCCTTTGCAGATACTGAACTAAAGGAAAACATTAATCCACTTCTTACCTGTTCATTAATAAAATGTTTATATGGAGTGTCCGAGGTATCAGTGTGTACAGTACTGATATATATTTATGTAAACTATTTGTATATCATATCTATATAAGAAAGTAACTCGCAATCAAATGCTACATTTGGTTATCCTGTAAGAAAATACATTATCTATAATCATAAATATATTATTATGTGAACGACATTTATATTATTATATGTTTAGTCTTAAATTATTTCAGCCATTAAATTGTAATTATTTAAAGTATATTGGAGTGCTAAAACGATTTTCACATTACTTTGTTTAACTCTTAAAAAACAACTGTCATTAGAATCATGTTTTGGGGAAAAGTCATAAATCTCTTATTTTTTTGGTATTATTACAAATCACAGAAGATCACCACATTTATTTATAAACTGTCTGAGTCATAGACCATAATCTGTTACCTTCCATATAGGATTTCCCGATTAAATGAATCCGCTAGTCTCGCTTGTGGTCTATCTGTCAAATTTCCACCAATCAAGGGTTAATAGCTCGTCTCTCATTAGTAAAGAATAACAGATCGACTTCATGCCAGAGTAGCGAATCTACAATTATAATAAATAATATATCTTTTATTTGCTTGAAATATGGTGGGTATACAAGATTATATAGCATTGGACATATTTTGGGACCTACTGGATTTTCATGGCGGAAACTCCATTCTCTCCATTTCCACGCTCCTCAGCGTTCATCAATTAATCCATTTTCTGTAATATTCATTATATCAGGTCTCATCCCTAAAATATATTTGGCAGCAGAATACTAAAGTTCTATCTCTTCCCCAAAACATCAAAATGACTTTCAAATTAACACGAGAACCTTTAATGTACGGCCAATATAACTTGGCTCTTCTGAAAAGTGCTAAAAGAGAGATTAGACGAAATGCCAGTACACATGAATGGTGTAAGAAAGAGACGGTGATATTATATTGTAGCTCTTTCGAGACGTGCCAAGTTACATGTTGGACTGCATCATACAGGGTTACCAGCCAGCCAACTCCGCATTACTCCCAGCGACTCCTCTTGCCGCTTTTCCGGATTCTTTCTGCTTTCTCCTCTCGTTCCTCTCTGGCCTCTCTCTCCTCTTGCTCCTCGCGGTCCTCTGCGAGTGCAGCGGGCGCGTTGACACCAGGCTGGATGGCGGGCCGCGTCTGTTCCCATGAGTGGTCTGTTGACGCCGTGAACTAGGGAAATTGTAAGTTAATTAGACTGTGTAGATTAACTAATTAGGTACGTAACGGGTTTGTGTACTGTTCGTTACCCGTACGGCCGGCGTCAGCCCGACACATTCACGCAAACATTGGACGCGTGTATACACGTCTTTTGTGTAGTAGTAGTAGTAAGTTTTTAGGCGCGGGGTTCGTATGGAGTGCCACGTACGAATTTGCCAAGCAATAATCTAGCATTTCTAAGTCATTTGTTGTCTATAGCCGTCCTTTTCTCACGCTGTGTGCATTAAGAAAAATATAAATTGTGTTACCTGGTTATACTGTGACCTGAAGGCAGCTTTGAGCGAGGCGAGTCTGTCGGTGGCGGGTCCGTGTGTCTTGTCCACAGTAACGGGTGCAGTCTCCTCCTTCGGCGGCGGGAGACCTGGACGCTCCTTGTAACTGTACGAAAACATAAGGAATAAGGTAAAACAATTAAGTTATTGGAGGAAACAATATAGACAAAATCACTAATACTGCCCACTCATCTTGAAGATGGACTACCGATAATCTATAGACTAAAGGCCTGTTCCAATAGCTGATATGCTTGCTTTGTCAACAACAAGAAAATTTTGGAAGAAATCACGTTGTGATATTGTATTCCGATCACAACATTTTATTAGTATAAGTAATGATTTATGTAGAACTTACCCCAGACCGCAGCCGCCAATGTTGAGGTTCTTGCCCTTTCCCTTCTTGAAACGAGACTTTCTGAACCAAGCTGACTGCATCGCCAAATGCATCAGCTCTTCAGGTACTTCCTGATTAAAAAATAAATACAATTTCACCAACTGTATAGATTTGAGGCTACCACTAGCCTAGCAGTGAAGAACACAGTTCAACATACATATCCTAACGTTCGATAAAACCAAGTAATAAAGAAAAAATTTTTTTTTTCTCAACATGAAATGTAATACTTGCTACTTTAATTGATTAATGGCTACTTTAAAACAAAAACTACTTTTAATTTATACACAGTGATGTTGAATGCGAAATCTAGTTTGACATTTCGTTAGTTGTTATGTGTTGCCGTCCTTTTCTCACGCTTTGTTAGTAAAAGACAGCAATAGTTTATATTTAGTTTAGTTTGCGTACAGAGGTATCGGCACAATTACCTTGATATTTAATTTAATGTTTTATGCTTCAGCAGTAAGGTTGATTTTTGTATATCATCGTCACATACCTTCCTACAATACTTAGCGTACCTGCTGCACTCCCTCGAGGTTCCTAAGCAGATGTCCGGCGAAGTCCTTGTCCCGGGCCCTGTCCAGCAGAGTGTAGGCGTCGCCGCGTACACCAGCGCGACCGGTTCGGCCCACGCGGTGCGTGTGCGTGTCTATGTCGCGCGCCACTGTGTAGTTTATCACTGTGCGGATGTGAGGGATGTCCAGACCGCGAGCTGTAGGGAAAATAAGGAGGTTTTAACGTTATTTGTACTAATATTATAAATGCTACAGTAGATCCTGTCTTTCTGATCTTAATCCTATGACGCTTTCAAGGATATGCCGCTGAACAAATTCTGATGAAACATGATCAACCTAAGAAAGGTATGTTTGGATCCCAAGAAAGCCTATAAGGTGTTTTTTGCCGCGATAACCGACACCGACGTAAGCGCAGTCGGAGGCAAACCAGTACAAAATAAACGACAAAAAATATGTAAAAGATTATTATTTTGCGTATTGAGGACTTTTGCCCAACAGTGGGATTATAAACACACACTAAATTTCCCCCTTTTTTTGGTTCCTCTAGACTTTTACCAAATTAATTTCGGCAACAGGATTTTGTTTTTGCGAAGTGTGTGGTTTATCCTTAGGTGCTAAAAGTTGAATTTTGACCTTTAAATCACTTTTGTACATAATGTATATTTCTTCACATTGATCGTACATATCATCGGAAAAATAAGCTAACGCCGTTCGCTGTTCTTTTGCTACATGAGCGACCAGATGATCGTGTGACGTTTTAAAGATTTGCCAAACCTTCTCTAAATTTTCCAGACGAGTGTCTAAGTAAGCTAATACTAGACGATCCTTTGGAGCCTTTTTAAAGTTAATTTGAGCCTTTTGAATTTGCTCAAACCGTTCCTCTTGCAAACGTAGAAGCTGACTGTTTTTTTCCATTGTTATAGTAGGTATAACTGTTTATATTGGCACACAACTTTAGTACTGTGTACAATTTATATGGTAACGTTATTATCCTTTCTTACTTACGGCACCGCAACAGCTACTATTAGTTTGAATAGTTCGTTTATCACTTCAAACTTCGAACGTTTTTTTTTTTCTTATATCTTAAACTGATAAAGTTCGATTTGTAAACCGTTGGTACTATAACTAATCAATTGTGAACACTTTGCACGAATGATTCACTTAAAGGTCTATTTATTGTCTTTTTGCACTGTATTCCACTGAGTCACGTATTGTAAACCGATTTCTTTTCACAATTTTTAACGATGTTTGTTTTTACAAACCACACACTACGCGTCGCAGTTCAGTTATAGGGTTCGAAGGACCATATGTTTGCCTGATTTACCGAAAATTTGGCGTTTTAAGATGAGAGAGAAATGATAACCACGGATATCCAGTAACGGTGTATTCAAGACTAATATAAAAAATATGTAGGTAAATCCATAAAAATGTTGTTCGTGAACGACAGCGATTATAATAATCACATATGAAACTAGCGGCGCCATCTAGTAGTGATGCGTGCAAACACCACTTTTATTGATTCATTGTTATAGTCAAGCGAAAACGAACCATACCTGCAACATCAGTAGCGACTAGAATATTATTTTCATTTCGTTTGAACGCCGTAATGACTTTGTTCCTGTCGGCTTGTTCCATATCTCCGTGTAGTAGCAGCGCGTCGTACTGTTGAACGCCCAGATTCGCCGCAGTTTGCTCTGCTTCTAACTGTTAGAAAGTCGAGAAGATAAGTACAGCTAGAGTTAACTTGAGACTTTGCTGAAACGACGTAAGCGTGAGGTGCTGTACTGGCGGTGGCGAGAGCGGTAAGACTCACTGTTCACGGTTCACTGCTGGTTGTATTTTGGACAAAAAGGAAGCTAAAAATTGAATTGTTGAGTTTTTAGGAGTATAATTGTGTATGTATGTCAACAACGCAAAATTTTACTGGTGATCTTCCTGAAATATACGATCGGAAATTGACATACATTTATAGTATTTTAAAGGAAACACCAAACTGAAGAAAAACCATTCTAAGAAACAACAAAACAAGGAATTAATAAAATCAAATTATTTAATTCCTTCAGTAACTTGAATCATACGTGAAAATATTATATTTTACGAGAGACAAATGCTTCGTACCTTTTTAGTGACGAATATGAGCACACTGCCGGCAGACAAAAACTCGACCAAGTGTCGTAGTAACCACGACCATTTGTCCTCTGCTTTGTTGAATATCCTGTGGAAATAAAAACATAAATACAGTTTCACATAGAAGCACCTCCTTTTGGAAGTCGGTTAGGTAGTATTATTCTTATCCTTACTTGCTTACTAATACAATGGTTTGGTTTTCCGGGACCGTCTCCACACTTAGCTTCATGATTGGGCCATTGTGCGTCTGATTTAACTTTTTACTAATACCATACGAGTAACGAGTATTATTTTCACACGGGAACGTCGCCGAGAACAGCAGCGCCTGCCGCTCCGGCCGCACGTGGCTAAGAGTACTATAGTACCGTACATACCTAACATGTTGGGCAACAAGATGGCTCGCCTCTCCGGCAGCGCCGTGCTGCACCCTGACGGGGTCGTGCAGCGCGTCGCGCGCCAGGCGCTCCACGCGGCGCGGGAACGTCGCCGAGAACAGCAGCGCCTGCCGCTCCGGCCGCACGTGGCTAAGAGTACTATAGTACCGTACATACCTAACATGTTGGGCAACAAGATGGCTCGCCTCTCCGGCAGCGCCGTGCTGCACCCTGACGGGGTCGTGCAGCGCGTCGCGCGCCAGGCGCTCCACGCGGCGCGGGAACGTCGCCGAGAACAGCAGCGCCTGCCGCTCCGGCCGCACGTGGCTAAGAGTACTATAGTACCGTACATACCTAACATGTTGGGCAACAAGATGGCTCGCCTCTCCGGCAGCGCCGTGCTGCACCCTGACGGGGTCGTGCAGCGCGTCGCGCGCCAGGCGCTCCACGCGGCGCGGGAACGTCGCCGAGAACAGCAGCGCCTGCCGCTCCGGCCGCACGTGGCTAAGAGTACTATAGTACCGTACATACCTAACATGTTGGGCAACAAGATGGCTCGCCTCTCCGGCAGCGCCGTGCTGCACCCTGACGGGGTCGTGCAGCGCGTCGCGCGCCAGGCGCTCCACGCGGCGCGGGAACGTCGCCGAGAACAGCAGCGCCTGCCGCTCCGGCCGCACGTGGCTAAGAGTACTATAGTACCGTACATACCTAACATGTTGGGCAACAAGATGGCTCGCCTCTCCGGCAGCGCCGTGCTGCACCCTGACGGGGTCGTGCAGCGCGTCGCGCGCCAGGCGCTCCACGCGGCGCGGGAACGTCGCCGAGAACAGCAGCGCCTGCCGCTCCGGCCGCACGTGGCTAAGAGTACTATAGTACCGTACATACCTAACATGTTGGGCAACAAGATGGCTCGCCTCTCCGGCAGCGCCGTGCTGCACCCTGACGGGGTCGTGCAGCGCGTCGCGCGCCAGGCGCTCCACGCGGCGCGGGAACGTCGCCGAGAACAGCAGCGCCTGCCGCTCCGGCCGCACGTGGCTAAGAGTACTATAGTACCGTACATACCTAACATGTTGGGCAACAAGATGGCTCGCCTCTCCGGCAGCGCCGTGCTGCACCCTGACGGGGTCGTGCAGCGCGTCGCGCGCCAGGCGCTCCACGCGGCGCGGGAACGTCGCCGAGAACAGCAGCGCCTGCCGCTCCGGCCGCACGTGGCTAAGAGTACTATAGTACCGTACATACCTAACATGTTGGGCAACAAGATGGCTCGCCTCTCCGGCAGCGCCGTGCTGCACCCTGACGGGGTCGTGCAGCGCGTCGCGCGCCAGGCGCTCCACGCGGCGCGGGAACGTCGCCGAGAACAGCAGCGCCTGCCGCTCCGGCCGCACGTGGCTAAGAGTACTATAGTACCGTACATACCTAACATGTTGGGCAACAAGATGGCTCGCCTCTCCGGCAGCGCCGTGCTGCACCCTGACGGGGTCGTGCAGCGCGTCGCGCGCCAGGCGCTCCACGCGGCGCGGGAACGTCGCCGAGAACAGCAGCGCCTGCCGCTCCGGCCGCACGTGGCTAAGAGTACTATAGTACCGTACATACCTAACATGTTGGGCAACAAGATGGCTCGCCTCTCCGGCAGCGCCGTGCTGCACCCTGACGGGGTCGTGCAGCGCGTCGCGCGCCAGGCGCTCCACGCGGCGCGGGAACGTCGCCGAGAACAGCAGCGCCTGCCGCTCCGGCCGCACGTGGCTAAGAGTACTATAGTACCGTACATACCTAACATGTTGGGCAACAAGATGGCTCGCCTCTCCGGCAGCGCCGTGCTGCACCCTGACGGGGTCGTGCAGCGCGTCGCGCGCCAGGCGCTCCACGCGGCGCGGGAACGTCGCCGAGAACAGCAGCGCCTGCCGCTCCGGCCGCACGTGGCTAAGAGTACTATAGTACCGTACATACCTAACATGTTGGGCAACAAGATGGCTCGCCTCTCCGGCAGCGCCGTGCTGCACCCTGACGGGGTCGTGCAGCGCGTCGCGCGCCAGGCGCTCCACGCGGCGCGGGAACGTCGCCGAGAACAGCAGCGCCTGCCGCTCCGGCCGCACGTGGCTAAGAGTACTATAGTACCGTACATACCTAACATGTTGGGCAACAAGATGGCTCGCCTCTCCGGCAGCGCCGTGCTGCACCCTGACGGGGTCGTGCAGCGCGTCGCGCGCCAGGCGCTCCACGCGGCGCGGGAACGTCGCCGAGAACAGCAGCGCCTGCCGCTCCGGCCGCACGTGGCTAAGAGTACTATAGTACCGTACATACCTAACATGTTGGGCAACAAGATGGCTCGCCTCTCCGGCAGCGCCGTGCTGCACCCTGACGGGGTCGTGCAGCGCGTCGCGCGCCAGGCGCTCCACGCGGCGCGGGAACGTCGCCGAGAACAGCAGCGCCTGCCGCTCCGGCCGCACGTGGCTGCATATCGATCGGACCTGGGGTTCTGGACACATAAAACACAAGCTTAAGGTTTTATTATAAATAAATGTGGACAACATCACATACATTTCCCCAAAACCAAAGTAGCTAAAGCACTTGTGTTATGGAATCAGAGACAACGAAGGTACCACAAACACCCAGACCCGAGACAATGTAGAAGTGTTTTTTCTACATTGACCCGTCCGGGGATCGAACCCGGGACCTCAGTCGTCTTAACTAATAATACCCATGGTTTTAACCATATAATTCCTGTTACCGAGGCCTTATATTATGGTTAAAGCCTACGCGCTATTCCAGGTAGTAAAAAATATGTCGGGCACGCCACCATTCTGGCGGTAAGCCCCGTGTTGGAGGAGTGGCTGGAGAGGCGCCATGGTGTCCTCACCTTCCGGCTGACGCAGGTGCTGACCGGACATGGTTGCTTCGGTCGGTTCCTGTGTCGAATAGGTCGGCAAGGGACGCCCGGTTGTCACCATTGCGGTGACCGCCGCGACAATGTCAATGACGAGGTGGAGGACACGGCGCTGCATACGCTGGCCGAATGTCCAGCGTGGGCCACGCAGCGTCGTGAGCTAGTCGCGGCGGTCGGTGTGTCCGCCCTCTCGCTTCCGGCTTTGGTCTCATCCATGGTGGGGAGCGAGAGATCTTGGGACGCCGCCACCTCATTTTGCGAAGAAGTCATGTCTTCTAAAGAGGCGGCGGAGAGGGAGAGGGAACAAGCAAACCCTCCCCCCAACCGCAGAACCGGGCGTCGGAGGGCGCGTGACGACCTCCAGCCACCATAGTGGGTTTCCTGCGGGCGATGGGCACGGGGCCGCCCATTGCCCGATCAATGCAGGTCCGAGAGGCGGCGGCCGTGCTCCGCGGCACCTCTCGCGAAGGTAGGGCAAAAAATCAAAATCAAAATCAAAATAATTTATTCAAACTAAGCTACTAAGTAGCACTTTTTGAACGTCATACATTTTATTGACAGCACCCTGCCCCCAGGACAAGGCACACCCCCACAAGCGCCAACGCCGACAGAAATCGCTCAAATGACATTAAATGTATGGAAATGACATTCCCCCTCAATAAGTCACGCGACTTACCGAAGGGAAATGCCACGCGACCCATTTGCCACCTCCACACATTCGAGCGACTCCATCAGCGACAACGATTGCAGGAATGTACCCGGTCCAAGGGGGCTGATTCGCCCACCCTTCACCGCTTCCTAAGTGCTTTCGCCGGGGAGAAGAAACGGCGCAACAAACTCCCCAGCAGCACGCTGTCTCATTTAACAAACAAAAAAAAAAAAAATTACTTAAAAAAACAAGTTTTTACATAAAACAGCTATATAGATAGCAGCATATTAAAAATTAATAAGTGACCGCGCCAAATAAACAAATGTTTGAGGTCAATTGAGATATACTAAACTACCATAATTATATCTACTGAGTCCAAGGTCAGCAGAACGACCAGTCACCACCAGCAGCACCCGTTCACGAGTTGACGCAAGGGTCAGCCATCACCTCCCTCGCCATATTAGAGGGAAGGAGGCGACCCGACCCCCAACGCCACCGCTGGCATTGACAGCTAAGGGAGCATGACGAAACTGCTGCCGACTTTAAAAAATATATATACAAAGTTACAAACAAACAAATGATAATTATACAAGATGCCTCAAACACTTATTCACTGCGCAGTCCCTTACCACAGAGGCAATATACATTGCTACATTATTAAATTTTATAATCAATACCATTATACATTACAAAACAATGTAAAGACATTAATACGTATAATCGTATTAAAATAAAATAGGTAACATATTGTTACATACGGAGTGTATGCCCATCAAAAATAATTATTAAAATTAAATACTGTAGTAAATAAAGCATCAAAACTCCACACAGAGCCGCCTTGTGTCTATCAACGTGGTGACCAACTATATTTATCATTTAAATAATCATTTATAGTGTAATAAGCTTTTTCACACAGTTTAGTTTTAATTACAGATTTAAATGTGTTGTAGGGTAACTCTAACAAACTCGGAGGTAGTTTGTTGTACAAGCGAATACTAAGTCCCACAAATGAATTGTGTACCCTATGCAACCGGTGAGATGTCGCGCATAGCTTGTGTTTATTTCGTGTATTTATTTGATGTATGTCACTATTCTTTTCGTATAGGTGAACGTGTCGTCTAATAAATAGAATATTAGCTAAAATAAATTGCGACGCTACAGTTAAAATGCCTATCTCCTTAAATCGCTCTCTAAGAGAAACTCTAGAGCCTAACTGGTAAATAGACCTAACAGCTCGTTTTTGTAGGACGAAAATCGATTCTATATCCGCCGCCTTTCCCCACAACAGAATGGCATAGGACATAATACTGTGGAAGTAGCTGAAGTAAACAAGACGAGCTGTTTCCACATCAGTGAACTGCCTGACCTTCCTAACGGCATAAGCAGCTGAGCTGAGCTTACTCGCAAGAAACGCAATATGAGCTGACCATTTAAGTTTGGTATCTATAGTTATGCCTAGAAATACCGTTGACTCTACAGTCTCTAATACCTCGCCATTTAGAATAATACTTGGACCAAGATTTTTAACATTCGGCATCGTAAATTTTACACATTTGGTCTTTTTCGCGTTCAAAACTAGATTATTCGCTGAAAACCAACGTGTAACCTCAGTAATTGCACTATTTACTTCGTTAAAATCATCTCTATTCCTATTTACTTTAAATATTAAAGAAGTGTCGTCTGCAAATAGTACGACGTCACATATGCCTTTTAAAAAGAATGGTAAGTCGTTTATATAAACTAAGAACAAAAATGGGCCTAGTATTGAACCCTGGGGCACACCCAGCTTAACAGGTAACCCAGTGGACTTACTACCGTTAACATCAACGCATTGCAGCCTATTGCTTAAATAAGAATAAATTAAGTCGAGTGCTCTGTCTCTTATTCCGTAATACCGGAGTTTGCTTAATAAGGTGTTATGATCAACGCAATCAAACGCTTTGGAAAGGTCACAGAACACCCCGATAGCATTCTGCGACTTCTCCCACGCACTATAAACATGCCTAAGTAAAGCTACACCGGCGTCAGTAGTTGAACGTCCTTTTGTAAAACCATATTGCTCACTATGTAGGAGGGTTTCCATATTAAAATATTTCAAAAGTTGTTTTAATATCAATTTTTCAAAAATCTTACTAAAGGCTGGTAGTATAGATATTGGCCTGAAATTACTCATGTCGTTTCTATCACCTGACTTATATAACGGTATGACTTTACTACATTTCATAAGGTCTGGGAAGATACCTACGTCCACGCATTTATTAAAAATATTAGATAAAGAGGGTGCTACAATATTTATTATGTTACCGATAAGTTTTACAGATAAGCCCCAGAAATCTTCGGTTTTCTTTTGATTAAGTGACTTGAAAGCATTAATTATGTCCAATGGGGTCACATGCTCAAAATTAAAATTAGCATCACATTCTGGCACACTATTACGTAATAAGTTTTCAGCATCAACTGACGATGATTTCAAAGAGCAAGTTGTTGTTATTGGTATGTTTGCAAAAAATTCATTAAAAATTTTGGCGGTTTCATCAGCTTTATTCACTAATTTATTGTTGGAAATAATCTCTAGGTTGTTGTCCCTTTTCTGAACCTTGCCAGTTTCTTGATTGATAATATTCCATGTTGCTTTAATTTTATTTGAAGATTTTTTAATATTATCACTAATATATTTAGACTTTGCAATGACACAAACCTTTTTGAATATTTTAGAATAATTTTTTACATAACTTAAAAATGTAACATCAAATTTATATTTCTTCATACCATATAACTCAAACAGTCTAGTTCTACTTTTGTAGATACCAGCAGTGGCCCATTGGTTGAAGGAGACAGAAGCGCACTTTATCTGCTTAGTTTTACACTTAAAAGTTGATTCAAACTCATTTTTAACAACATTAAAAAGTGCTCTATATTCGTCATTAGGATTATCAGACATCAAAGTAGATGGTCGTATTTTGGACAAGATGTTGTTTCTAAAACGAGTACACCGGTGCGTTGTGTATGGCCTACTGACAACCTTCAATAGTTGGTTCAAACTTGAATGCGGAAAGCTTGCAAGTTGGCCACAATGGTCAGAAGTCAAATCAGATAAAACTAATTTATTATTTGCTTCACAGTTACTAAATATATTATCTAAGCAAGTAGCAGAAGAGACTGTAATCCTCGTCGGTTCGCAGAAAAGATTATTTAAATTAAATGACTTAAACAAATTAAGAAGTCTAACAGATGTTGGCCCTACTTCTAAAATATTAACGTTGAAATCCCCACAAACTATGACATGTTTTTTACTGGTTCTAATCTTAGAAAGTGAATCTTCCATAACAGATTCAAATAAATTAAAGTCACTTAAAGGGGGTCTATACACACAGATGATTACAAATTGCTCCAGTTCAACACAAGACAGCTCAATAGTGCGCTCGATAGAAAGGTTGACAATATCAGTACGTTCTTTACATTTTAAATAATTTGAAACTATAATGAGTGACCCTCCTCGAATAGCACTCTTTCTTACAAACGCACTTTGTATGGAATAGTTAACGCTATTAAATATTACTAACTCATGACATTTCATCCAGTACGTGTTCAGTTAAACATAAAACTTGAACACTGTAATTTTCAATAAATAAACTTAATTCTAGTTCCTTGCCGGAGAGACCCTGCATGTTTTGATGAACAACATTCAGTTCATGCAGCCTACCCGTTGTCCTATCTTGTAGTTTAAATTACAAGATGAAAAAGAGCTGTTAGTACTATTACTAACATTATCAAAAACATTCGATACAATATTAGTACCTGTATCCTGTAAATTATATGCTAACAACTTAGCAATTCGTCTCTTACTTGAAATTGGCATATACATACTGTACTCCATAAGTTTAAAGTTTTTTATGAAATTATTAGTTTCAAAGTACAAAATTGTATTGTTATGATGGTTTGTTATGTTATAAATTAACATATTTAAATTATAAATGTGCCTATTTTGTTCAAAAGTTAAATTCCTAGAATAAGGTAGGGCACAAAAAATGAATTTACAATTATTTTTCTTACTTAAGTGTAACATTAATTCAACACAATCTATAATATTTGCCCTGCTTACGGCCAAACTATCACCATATTATAATATGCCAGTAGATTTTGAGTTAAGCTCAGATAACCTAATGTGATTTGTTAGCATACTGAAACTGGCTCCAGGCAAACAAGTATTTAAAATACACTGCTGGGAATAGGGACTAATCATGCTACTTAAACCTTGACCTATTTTGTCAGAAAATATATATGTGTTTATATTTTTAAATGAATTTGTTGTTTCCACTAAAGGTTCAGCGAGTACCGGTAAAGGGTTAACACTCTGGGTACTGGCAGGGGCCGAAGAGCAGGGACAAGTACAACACAGATTGTTGGTCAGGGACTCATATCTCTCTGCATTGTATCTCACCAAGTCAACCAACTCACCAGCCTCTACCATGCGCTCACTTAGTTCTTTTTGAGACGCTTGATATTTGTGGAAAATGTCCCTCAGAGTGTTTTCCCTCGTCTCAAGCTCTTCCTGAAGGAAAACGGTGTCCTGTTCATATCTTAACCTACTTTGTATCAAATCTGTATTCAAGTCCTGTAGTTGAAAAGTTGGGCTTAAATATATAAAAATTTAATGTCTCCCGCGTCGGTTAGGGCTTAGTTAGTTTCTAGTGTCGGGGCCCACTGCTTCAGGCGGGCCGAGACCTGTTGACGGGGCCGCGATTAAGTATGTGAAAAACGATCGCGCGGCCCCGTCGTCTTAGGGTAGCTTCGAGGAGCACCGTGGGGGTTTAGTGGGTAGTCCCGCCCTCCTTCCATCTTTGGGCGGGGAGTCCCACATAACCGCCAAGCCATGGCCCCATGGCGAGGCGGCAGACGTAAATAGTCTTACCCACGTTAAAAAAAAAAAAAAAAAAAAAAAAAGTAGTAAAAAATATGTGCCAAATTTCATCCAAATTGGAGTAATCGTTCTGGTGTGATTGAGTTACAAAATTCCATACATCTATCCAAATTTATGTATATCTTTGGCAGCGATATAAACATTTACAGTTACAATATGATGGCAAATACAAGAGCACCGAAGATTTACCGTTAAAATGCCCATACTGGCCGTTTGATGTAAATGACCGAAAATACCAGAACTGTTCAGACTTTGTCTTTAAAACAACAAGAATGAAAGTGAGAAAAATAGAGCTGAACAAAACGCAGGTTTCACCTCTTCATTGTGTACTTAAAACTTAGCGCAAGCCATAAATCCAATTTTGGTATCAAAGATTTATATTAAACTAGCTGTTGCCCGCGGCTTCGCTCGCGCGTCAAGTAAAGAGTAGTATTAAAGGATAGATGGATGTATTCTGTGATTATCAAAGTATGAATAAAATTTTTCATCAAATATTATGGCGTTAAAACAATAATTATAGTAAGGTAAGTAGCAAAGCACTTGTATTATGGAATCGGAGACAACGAAGGTACCATAAAAACCCAGACTCGAGACAATATAGAAAAGGGATTTTCTACATAGACCCGTCCGGGGATCGTACCCGGGACCTTAGAGCTGGCGACACCTTAAAAAACCGGAGTGAACGCCACTCGACCACGGGGTTCGACGTTACAGATATGTCTTAGATGGTCATTATCTTTGAGAATACCGAACTTCACATACCTACTATTTCAGCCCCTATTTCACCCCCATAGGGGGTAGATTTTCCTAAGAAAAGTAATGTATAGCCTTCCTCAATAAGTGGGCTATCTAACGATGAAATAATTTTTCAAATCGGCCCTGTAGTTCCTGAGATTAGCGCGTTCAAACAAACAAACAAACTCTTCAGCTTTGTAATATTAGTATAGATCATGATTGTGTCTATCTTTGAAAATGACACAATTCTTATAAAAACTTCCAACCCCTATGGATATAGATTATCAAAATTGCAGAAATATGTGTTTATTTGTATCGGACCAGAAGCACGCATAAGAAAATTCATGTCTCTATCTTTAAAAATTAAGTTTTTAATATAATACCTTGCAACCCCTATTTTACTCGGGAGAGGTTTCCAAAATCGCTAAAATACGTGTTCATTTATTGTACTTATTTTCGTGGGGGATACTCACACACCACGTACTGGCGCCGTTGTAGTACATGCTATGTATCAGAGATGGCGCTGTATGTGAAAAATGATTTTTTCCTTCCTGCTTTTTTTCTTGAAATTATTTCCTGAATTTTCTTTACTATAAACCTCACGGAGCCCGAGACCTTTCCAACGAATGCTAAACCGTGGAAATCGGTTCGTGCGTTCTGGAGTTATAGCGTCAGGCAGGAAAACCCGACTTATTTTTATATAGTAGAAGATTAAAACCAAACTTGGAATAATCCACAATATAAGGCTGTAAGAACAAACTGCTTACTACTTACCAAAACCCATGTCGAACATTCTATCAGCCTCGTCCAACACCAAGTACGTGACACGGTTGAGGTTGGTGGCCTTACACTTGACCAGGTCTATTACACGACCAGGAGTGCCCACTATTATCTCTGCTCCACCGCCTGGAAAAACAGTTTACATTAAATAATGCACGCAACCTTGCCTCCTAAGACTCTCTATTCAGAAATGCCCTGCTTCGTTGCGTTCGTAAAGCCGTTGTTCTTCCTTGTGATCTCTCCGGTCGTGTGAGTCTGCCTTCCCATCGGACTATGAGGGTGAAGGAACAGAGAGTGCACCTGTATCTACGCACACACTTGTGCACTATAATATCTCCTGCGTAGACGGCTGATCTCACTTGAGATTGGTCACCGAGGCCGAAATTCGGTTTGGGGATTATTATTATTATTAACTATTCTAATTAATTTGTAAGTAATTGCTGTATTATTATAACTTTCGTGAGACGAATTCATAATTATTTAAGGATTGTTTCAGACTCAATAGGAGTCCTTAATCATGAGCTGATGCTGCGGCGGCGGTGTCGCGAGTTGAACTGACTATGAATCTATTGAGTCTGAAATTAGTCGGGCCATCCCGAGAATGCGCGTGAATAAACCGTTGAATCCATAAATAAGTAATTGCTGTGCATGAATGCGTAATAAATAAATAAAAATATTATCGTAGAATTTTTAAGTGATTAAAGCTCACCTTCTAGCGCCTTGCACTGTTCCCACTTGGAGCCGCCACCGTAGCAGCAAACGCATCTGATATTGTATACTTTGCCAAAACGTTTAGCTTCCATATAGATCTGGACAATTAGAAAACAATTACAATTCCTGATATTATAAAGCTGTGCGAAATTATACTTATTATCAATACACAAAAGACCCAATTTTTTTTTTAATTTTTTATATTTGGTTTGGTGATATATAATTAGTATATTTATACAAAAAAATTATATTTATTATCTAATTCGACTTTATCGGCTTGCATCAGATGACCTTTAATTAAAATAAATTTCGTAATGATAGTAGAAGCTCAAATTTTTGCTCTATCAAAAAGAAAGGAAACTGCCCTGCAGTAGGACAATTCGGGCTCAAATCAGAGCAATCTGAATAATAACTAAGTATTAACTTATAAATTACGAGTACATTATGTTATTCTTCTTACTGTTGCGTTGCTTTGAAATAACAAAACCACGTAACGGGGAGTAACGGGAATTCATGCATCATTCATTTATCTTTAAATCCTTGACGTTTCCACCAGGTTGTACACAGGGTCCTCTGAGGAGCGAGGCCTGCCGGAACTACGCTGAGAGTGCAAATGGTCCCGCGGCTCCAGCAAAGGCAATGATGGGACCGGGGTGTTTTTAGTCGGTATAAATCCGACATATACCGAGTCGAAGAGATAAGTTTACAAAATAAAAGGATCGGTACTAAGTCTTAACGATAAATGCATGAGCTCGCATATTTCCCCATTACGTAATTTGATAAAAATAACATACCTGCTGTGCCAACTCCCTGGTGGGAGCCAGGATGAGTCCTATGGGTCCGTCTCCGGGAGCCAGCTCCTTCTGGTCCATGATGTGCACCAGCAGCGGCCACAGGAACGCCGCCGTCTTACCAGAGCCCGTGCGAGCGATACCTTAACGAGGACAAGGAGACTTATAGTCAAATCATTTATTTATTGTACTGATAGGCAAAGATGCCGGGCGAACTATATCTGAACGAATGTATAGTAGACTGATTTGATCATTTTTAATTGATTTATTTGCCCACAGCTGGGCAAACGTTCGTCTATTCTGAGCTTATAAGGCTCTTGTGTGTTTTATAATTGGATATATAAATCACTGACCAGATTCCAAAGTATAGAAAAAAAATTTTTTTAAATCCTATTCATATTGAAAAATCAGTCGCATATTCGACCTCAAAAAATGACCACATAAATTCTGTCAATTCAAAAAGACTCGCATCGCAAAAACAACTTAATGCCATGCGGATAAGGTAGAATTTGCGAAAAAAATATGCCCATTTCAAAACTTTCACACGATATTTGTAATTGAAGACAGTTATGTGTTTCTAGTGTATTTTTCCATACTTATCGTGTAAAATAGCGAAAGCAGAAAACGTCAAACATGATGAAGCATAAGGGGCTGATTGAAAATTATATAACAGGCAAATACTACTAAGTACTTTCATTGTATTTATTATCATCACATGAGTGAGGTACCTATAAGATCCCTGCCGGACAAGGCAGCGGGTACGCCGGCGGCCTGCACGGGCGTGGGCTGCGAGTACTCCGAGCGGCGGATGGCACGCATCAGCTGCTCGTCGAAGCCAAGGTGAGCGAAACTGCTCACTGGTCGCGGAGGATCCGGGCCAGATATCTATGCAAGAAAATGTTCTTGAAGTAGTGTCTTCTTAAGCGGCGGTAGCCTAATGGCTAGGGCGTCGGACTTGCGATCATGTGGGGTCGAATCCCACCCATTACACTACCGACGTGAACCCACTCGTAACACAAGCATCTTAGCTTAGCAAGAGGTGTTAACGAGATTACTAGTAATGTGCGACCCACATTGCTAGTAATTAAAAAAAACAAAAAAAAAGGAGCTGTGTATTGTGGCAATTGATGATAAACTATATGTATTGTTCTGATATTTTATAAATTATACTTATAATATTTTATTATGAAATATTTGATAAGGTGTTTCAGTACTTTAGAAGTTTTAATACTGAGGTCCATACATCAAAGTTATAAAAAAACAAAATGATATGAAGTTAGATAAATCATACCTATATATTTTAGATATATATGTACAGAAAAAAAAACGTTAAAGATATCATTTACTTTCTGGCAGCACTGAACTATTAAAAAACAAAATGTCCACCCACCTTTACACCTAAATTCTTCTTAAGATCTTCAACTTGCTGTGGAGTAAGAGTCTCAATATCCTCATGTGGAGTGTAAAAGTTTTTCTCAAAAGGCTCATAAGCAATCTCTGAATGGTCTATTGGTGGCAGTGGGTCAATAAACTTCTTCTTTGGTGGGGCAATGGGGTTGCCATCTTCGTCATATTCAATTTCCACATCAGAGCCGTCATCACCATTATTTAGAGGATTCTCTTCCATGTATCTGGGAATTAATTGAATATTTATAATTCGGCAAAAATAGACAATTATAAAATAGAACATATTTTTTTTCTATAAACCTTAAAGATATTTAATCTAATGACTTATCTAATTTCTAGTTTAATTATTCAGAGTTAAAATAATTTTCGACTTAAAAAAATATATTAATAGTCATACTTATAGTAGCTCTCTTCATCGTCCATTTCATCAATATCTCCTCTTGTCCCTCGCCCGCTGTCTCCTTTCCCACTGGCTGCATTCTCCTTGCTGGCCACCAGGTCCTTAGCTGCCTGCTGTTCCAGGCCAGCCATGTATGCATCCAGAGGATCTTCTTCATCATCATCGTCGGGCTGATGGGATGTTCAATATTTAGATATTAATTTTAAACAATAAACATACATGGACACAATATAGTTGATAACATTAGTCTTCATAAGAAACAGGTATTCACTGATATAAGAAGAAAACTAAACATGTATCAATAAAATTCCAATTAAACAACTATTCAAAGAAAAGTTTAAGGCTATCACCATAAATAATAGAAATACAATTATACTTTAATAATACATTTCGATAAATTACAGATTGATAAAATTTATTCATAATTTAAGAGCAGGGTACCAATTCACAGCTGTAAATTGACTACTATATATTGTGGTTACCTTAGAACTAGAAGCAGCTTCAAATGTGGGACTACCAGGAGCTGGGATGTAGGCGAGGGCAGGTGTTGGAGGCTCATCATCTTCATCAAAATACCTATAATTGATGAAGGATGTCATTTTAAATAAGTATGTTAAAATGATTTTGTATCATAATCAATTTAAAAGTATATTCCGAATAAACGCTAAAAATCCAATAAAAACCTTATAAGATTGACGAGTTTCTGTATCTACTAGCTGAGAAAACATATAATTATCATACTGTGAGTTACATACAGACATTTTCTATACTTACTCATCCTCTGTCTTGGATCGTTTCTTGCCCAAAGATCCCCAGTTCCCGGTGACTGCATTCTGAGTTATAGAGCTCATAGTTGAGTAGCCCTGTTTCGATAACCCGGTCGTCGGAGGAGGTACGGCATGCATCGGCGTCGTCGGCGGAGGCACCGCGTGAAGCGACACATTCGAAGGATTCCGCTTTGGCATCGTGAAACCAGCGAACCCGAACCCCTTACTACCGCTCCCGCCCGAATTATAACTCATTTTTATTATCTAAAGACCACTAAATAACAATATAAACACCCCGCAGGGAATCTATTTTCATTACAATTATTAAAAGGTTATTAATAAATATTTACAACAGGCTGTCGTAAATATTGGTATATTATTAGATGTCACGCGCATGTAATGCTCATATTATTTTATGAAGCATTTATTCAGTAATTTGTTATTAAAAACAATAAATTGCAATTTCAACGGGAAAACGACGGTGACAATTGAATTGACATCTGCTTTTTCAATGTTACTAAGCCTAAAAAATAAAAATAATTTTATCATAGAAAATAATTAATTTGGTACTATCAGCCAAAAACCTTAAAATAAGAGGATGCTGCTATAAATAAAGGAGATGACTGCTTTTATCATTGATTTTTTTCTCTCAGAGCAGCTTTGTGACCTTCATGTTTGTGACCATTGAGAATATTTAAATTTTGGGAATAATAATAGTTGTCGTTTGTGACCATGAAGGTCAAAGACATTGTACTGAATACATTACAATGTCTTTGATGAAGGTATAGATGAAAATGTTTTCATCTATATGGGCCTGCCACACACTCGACGAGTGGCATGGGAAGTAGCGAGGAAAGCAGACAGAGACGTAATGTGCGGCATGACGAGTAACGTTGCCACACTACGTCTCTGCCTGCTTTCCTCGCTACTTCCCATGCCACTCGTCGAGTGTGTGGCACGGCCAATACCTTCATGTTTGTGACTTGTGGTTGTGACCGTTGTGACAACCCACACGTGACAATAGAAAACCGACTTTGACAAGTTACACTTACAGACATGACGTCAATGACGTGACATTTTAATACAACAACAGCAACAGTCAGTCAATAAAATAAAAATCCTTCGTAAAAAAAATAAAAAGCAATTACATTTCTTAAATTTCAAAATGTATTACAAATTGTGCATATTTCTATTCACGTTGCTGACCGTAACAAGAGTAGAGGCGTCGCAAGGATACGATTTCGGCGACTTTTTAGCAACTGTTTTGGGTGTGGGTATTGCTGGTATAGGAATTCTGGCATGTTTGGGCAAATACGCGAGACAGCAAGCAAGGAATGAGTTCATTTAAAACGTAATAGTGTCAGGTGAGTCCATAATCTGTTGCGCTGGCTTCAATGTTGGGTCGAACGTGTTCCAATAGTTAAATCATTAATATTTTAGAAACTGGTTTGACGTCCTTGTAAATGAAATAAGCATTTGTTATGTTGCCTCATTAAAGCGTTAGGTATATAATTCATAAATTAGTTGTTATATTTATGTCTTCTAATCAATCTTTTTATTTTACAGGGCAAAAAGCATAATGCTTATAAAAAGACAAGATGAACTAGGCTAATTTAACATATTGTAAGTGAAACGCAGCTGTTCAAACAATGTAACTTGAACACATTTTGGCTATCATTATAGTTAAAATTCGGCTTAATTATGTATGACAAAAAAATATATTTTTGCATTGTAATCACTTCTTAATATTACCTACTCTAAGATATTAGTAAATTTTAGATTTAAGAATAATTTCTGTATATAATATGTAAGTCTGTCTACAGATTTAATAATATTTTGTAGCACCATGTATAAGCAGAATTCAAGAATTTGTTAATGGAAAAAAATGGTTTTATTTTTTTTTCTCATATTTAGTACGGACATAATTAGATAAATAACTTTAATAACTAGATCTGAAAACAATAATGTGCTATTTGACCCAATAATCTTATCAGTTTTTATTGAATTTTCTTTACATTGTATGTTATTATTCTTAATAATTTTATTATATCTTTTTGAAATGTAATTGTTTATGCTTCTTTCACCTAGTTCCTAATGAATTTGATTACTCCAGAATAAAACCCCAATAGTGAACAACAGATACTCAAGCTATAATGCCAAAAATATCTGACCCAGAGGCAGTGTCACTGATGCTGAATTCAGTGCTCTAACTGAATAGTTTTCAGGGGCTTAATACCTAAGTGTTAAAATGTTAATTCCCGATTAAAGCTATACAAATGAAATTAGTAAAATAATATTAGTTCCAGTTTTAGCCTTTGGGTCACATAAGTTTGTGGCACTATAATTAGCTTAGTACCTAATGTTTTTTTTATTTAAAGAATATCAATATTATTGGGAGCAAACAAATACCATATATTAGTTTTGTAAATAATTTATAATAAAAGAAATTTTCGTCAATTTGCACTCACACAGAGAACACATTCATTCATGCAAACCATAGACATGATTCCATAGTTTTTTAAAAGGTAAAATTCAATTTGGTATAACTTATTCACTATTCTTCTCTAAAAGTTCAATTTCATTAAGAATGTCATTTTTCTTGGACATTTTTTCTTTTTGATCCTTATCAGGATTCTTGAGGGTACCACACTTTATTTTCTCCTCAAGAGTTTCAATATCTCTGAGTTTCTTTCTTAAGTTCTTAAGGCGTTTGGCAGGGTCTGTGGCCACATTACTGGGAGCTACAGCTGGTGGGCTTGTGAAGTCTGGTTCTGTTATCTCACATTTGGCAAGTTTCTCTGCTGCTTCATCAGCTCCTGAAAAGAGTATTAAGATTGGTTAACTGTACCTATTTTACTGTACCCCGGATGTTCCAGGTAAAATAAACAAGCCATTTCCATCCCAAAATTTAAATATTAATTTAAGTGCTATCATACTGGCCATCACACTGGTATGACGTTTGTTCTAAAGCCCCATGGTCTTTGAGTGATAAAAAATAATTGTGAGTATGTTTTATAATAATTTTAGTATCCAGTGACTAAATTCCAAAATAGAAGTAACTCATTAGCATTATAACTTTCTATAAAGTAATGAGAATGAAAGTGCATTAATTAAATTACAAGGCATATGAAATATGTTATATAAACTACCGTCTGAGAATAAGTGTGTGATGACTATAATAATTAATCTTTGCTGCCACTTATTTAATCACAGATGTGTAGTGTTACTCTTAATATTCATAATGAGTATCCTGTCCTCACTAAAGTTTTCATTCTTATTAAAAAAAATATGTGTGCCTTTTCAAGTTTAGCCTAAAGAATGATATTTTGATTGTATAAATTGTTTTTAAGTACTAATTAGCGGCAACAAGTCGCTGCACAGGGCAAGAAACACCATACCATTGTCTTAGACCTCCTTAAAAAAAAGGTTGTTTTTTTTTAATAATAAACCAAATCACATTTTTTTATGCAATTCAACATGAGTTGGTTTGTACACATTTTTTAGAATTTCCATGCACAGAAAAAACATCTATAGGACTTGCAAACTCAATTTTTGCCTATTCTTTCCAAAACCTGTTTTTTTTTTTCAATTAATATAAAAATATCTCGGTAGGTAAGTCTTTCAAATGTGCTAAGGAAACTATGGACTTGTTTAAGAAGTAAAAATATATTTTCCAACCCACCTGACTTCTTTTTCTTCTTCTTCTTGTCCACATTAATAAGCATGCCAGGGATGGGCTGTATGGCACCATGGTTCTTTTTCTTCTGTGCTTCAGCTACAATCTCTGGGGTCAGGCCAACAGGCAGCCCCGTGCTCTGGCGGGCTTTAAACTGTTTCCCTTTACTCTCATACAATGGAACCTCTTCTTGGGGGACATAGCCATCCTTGACTCTCCGCGGCTTGCGCCAGGTCCCGTCGGGACGTTGCGTTGCAGGTATGAATTTACACCCTGGAAAACCCAATGCTGCTTCTTAAGAGTGTAAAATGTTTAGCAAACTGAAGAGGGTTAGTTTTCTGCATGTTTTTAAGTCATGGCTGATCGCTTCGTAATGTTCAGTACAAGATTTGGACACACACCAGCGAGTCTTGCAGCCAGTCAGTGTCACTAATAAGCAAACAAGAATTTTTTAATTGACCACGAATTCTAATAATTTATCACTTAGAAACTTGTTACAGCAGACTTTCACTGGGTTAGCAGCTATTCTACCACAGCCAGATAATATGGAAAGTCAAGACATCTGACAAATATTATCACGCACGAAAATGATACAAAATTTCTAATTAAATAAACATACGCCGTGGTCACAATAAAAACAATGGCGATGCTTACCTTCAGCATCAAGCTCATACGCAGTTGTAGCCATTATAAATCATTGATTCCCAATGACGAGTTTATGATAATTAAAAACACTACAATCTGGTGCCTTGCGAAATTCTCGTCTCGCTATTTTCATACCAAACTATTTTGACAAATTGACACAAAGAGTAAAGACAAATTTTTTTTTTTTTTTTCTGAAATTCCAACTCGTGTTTCAAGTCTTTCGAGCCACAGTTTAACAAAATATAACCAAGACAAAATATCACTAATTACTTTTGGACCAAAACTAAACAACACAACAACAACGTACTACCCTTCATGGTACTACCCTCGCCTAGAATATTAGTGTTCTGTGGTACTACCTGTGTAGAATCCCTAAAAAAACCGGTTTTAGGGTTTTAGTCATATTTTGCACATCACTGCAGTTTATTCATAATTTACGATTGAGTGACCAACCCGTCGACTGACCAGTGACAGTGAATGAAGAAGCAAACAAATCAAATTCGAAATCAGTCAATCGTCGTAGTATTGTTTTTGTTTTGATTAACATTTTAATTACAGATTAACGCGATGCCTAAGCGAAGGAGATTATTCACTCCATTAAAAAGTAAATCTAAACCAAACCAAAATCGGGAAAGCAATGATGCTAGAGGTAAAATTATCAAATACTTTCTATTTAATGGCTATTGTTTTTATTATCCAAAATTAGTTGATATAATACTACATTTAAAGTTTGTTTTTATGCAATTAATTATAGTTAAGAGTTCTTACATATCAGCTTACATTTGTGTGACAAAAACAATATTTTACAAAGAAAATGAGGTCTGTGTTTCGCGAAAGTAGCCACGTAGGGAATAAACTTATGGTTCTTATATCATTATTTCCTACAGTTTTTATAAGTTTAACCTTGCCCGAACATCAAAAGATCCTCACGTATTAAAGTCTCAAGATTAATACGTAAAAATCAATAAACCTTTCTTCCCCAAACTGGCTTGACAACGAAGTTTATAGACTATTTTAACAAAGTAGCAGCTGTAACAATGGATCTCAAGGTTTACACAATCTCAATACAGTGATAAATTTATAAATAAATTTCAGGAATTTGTAAATTTATTTCTGTTACACTTTAATGATATTTTTCCACATCTTTCTTTAAGTAGAGAGTATTATCAAGTTCAGCTTTCTTTATTGTCTCTTTAATAAGGTATATCATAGAAGTGTATGGTTAAAAATAAGTTCCATCTATGAATTTAAGTCTAATATCATTCTACTCTGGCCTCTCTCACCTTTTCACAAAATTCCTAAAGCTTGTAATTAACTAACTAAAATAAAATATTACAGGAATCAAGGCTTATCATTTGAGGACCGACTTTAACCCACCAGTGGAAAAATGGTGTAATAATTATATAAAATTAACATCTACTAAAACATCTCACAAAAATATCTATGAAAGTATTTCTTCTAAAAACAAAGTTGTTTTATTTCAGAAGTGACTACAGCTCGGGGTAGGCTCAAGGGAGCTCTCATGGATGTCCTAGATCCTACAGCAGATGACTCTGATGCTTCTTCTGAACACTACCCAGAGAAAAGAGACAGGTTTGCTTTCCCTTCCAATACAAAATTAACATATAACCTGCCCAGTAGTGGACTATCACAAATCAAATTATAAAAAAAATACTTTGAAATGCATTACAAACTGCAAAGTAACTAAATTAATTATTAAGTGCTGCCTACATGCCCCTGATGCATGTAGAATTATTTAAACATATAAATACCCTATATTTTGTGTTGTTTAGCTGTTGAAAGAAAAGTAACTGAAAATTATAGGTTGGCCATGCAAGTACCGGAACGAAAAAAAAAAAATGGTTTAGATAATAGGTACTCCTTCTGCCTAGCCTTTTCCCAAGCTATGTTGGGGTCGGCTTCCAATCTTACCGTATTTAGCTGAATACCGTATTTTACATGCCCCTCCACACCTAGGCTATTGCTAGGTAATATAGTATTCCATAGTAAAACTGGTTGTCAGAATTGTAATGACTTAACGACTGTCAAAGATCACTGTATGACAGTCGGGACCAACGGCTTAACGTGCTTTCCGAGGCACGGAGGGGTCTTGGTATGTTTACAAATGGTCACCCATCCACGAACCAACCGCGGCGAGCGCGGCTGAACCTTTATTATCGGTCAAACCGTACGGCTTACACTTAGCCACGAGCCCCAGGTTTAGATAATAGGTACATCACATTATTATATAGCCTTTTATTCAGATCAAAATTACATAAAAAGAAAAAATACATGCAAAGCTTAATACTACTGTTATCCTTAATCTAGTCTTTTATTTGAGGTTTTCTTATGTTTTGAAGATCTGTTTGCCAGTCGGCAAAGGCCTCCTCCAACCTTTTCCACTCACGTCTTTCTTGAGCCACTCTGTTCCATGTGACGCCTGCCACCTGCCGGATGTCGTCATCCCACCTTTTTTGTGGTCTCCCTCTTTTCCTTTTTCCTTCCCTTGGATACCATTGCGTCACATTTTTGCTCCATTTATCTCTTCCTCTTATCATGTGCCCCGCCCATCGCCACTTCAGTCTTCTAATTTTGTATGTTATGTCTGTAACCTTTGTTTTGCTTCTTATTACACAATTTCTCAGTCGGTCCCATTTTTTCACATTTATCATGCTTCTTTCCATTGCGTGCTGGCATGTTGCAAGTTTGTTAGTCAAGTTTTGTGACAAGCTCCATGTTTGACTGCCGTACATGAGAACTGGTAGTATGCAGGTATTAAAAAGTTTACTTTTTGTATTAATATGCAGGTTTTTATCTTTCATAATCTCTTTTAAAGCCCTTGGGCTTTAAAAGGTACATCACATTAATATCCATAATTCCAGATGAGAGAGGTGACTACTTAACCCTTAAATGTGCAGTAGGAAAATTATTCCCACATCTTTATATGTGTTCTCAAAAGGTCAGGAAGAAATAGGTTCCCACAATCTGTCAAAATAATAAAACTACGTAAAATTGTCTATGATAAAAAAAATAGCATGAACTGGAACGCACCACTTTACGAAAGAAAAAAAATAAAAACCCCGACGTCTCCTGTCAAAACATCAGCTGAATGTTTATTTTATGCGTGTTTGTGAGTTTTTTGGTCGAAAATGTCGAAAAAAAATACCGTAAGTATAATTTTCTTACAGATTTGTTATATTTATGATATTTGCTGTCCATTTTATGTAAAAGTTACCTAAATATTTATTTGGTTCGACTTTTATGGGCTTCCAAAATATGTGGGAACTATTTTCCTACTGATCATTACGGAACTATACATCTTTGTTTTTTCTTACAGGTGATACTGAGGAGAGAGTTGAAAGATGCACAGATTGAATCGGAATAAAGTAGAAAAAAAGGGTGGAGTTTACGGTGTTCCTGATGAAATCCGACTGCTGAATGTGGGACTACATCTACCTCAAAATAATTTGAAATTCCGCAGATGCCGCTTTTTTTCTACTCGCGTAAAAGAGAAACGCTCCAGATTCATATTCTTAAACCTTATTACCTTAAAACTTGCGAAGTATCTATTTGCCCCGAATGTTTTGACAACTTTCATAAATAAATAATGTAATGAAATGTCTATCATTCTTCCCTACCCAGATGTGGGAATAATATTCATGTTGTATCTCAAAAACATATATTTTTATATGGACAACAGGAAAATAGTTCCCACGTGGTAAAACTCATTAGCGCAATAAATGAAAAATTTCAAACTCAGAAAATATTATTCTAGACCTCATAATAAGTATATTTTCCAAAATTCATAACTTTATGATGGTTAGATCACTCACAACCCATTAAGGGTTAAAAACCTTCACTTAATTTTCATGTCAATTCCAGCCAAGAACTAAAATCGGAAGATGAAGAGAGGTCCTTTAGAAGAAAGTGGTCTCCAAACCGTCAGTCCTACGTGTTGAAGTTGTTTGACCGCAGTGTGGACCTCTCGCAGTTCAAGGAGGATACACCACTGTATCCTATTTGTAGGGCGTGGATCGCCAACCAACCTAGAGCTAATTATCATGAGTTTGGGTAAGCTTCAATTAATTCCATACTAATATTATAAAGTCGACTGTTACCCCGTCTGTTACGCAACCACGCGTCGCTGCGCGCACACTTTTAAAGAGCGCGCGAAGAGAAAAGATACACATTTCGTTGTGAGAATTCAGAACACGTTGCGCCATGCAGCGCTGCGCAACTCACAACGAAATTTGTATCTTTTCGTTCAGAGAATAAGGTTATATTTTGAATCGCTCTTTAAAAATGTGCGCGCCCCGTCGCGTCTCGGTGTTAGCTGACGACTGACCCTAACTTCAATAGATTTTGATAGAATTTCGAAAAGAGCATGAAGTCTAGGGAAGACAGAGACTACTTTTTACCGTGATAACTCACAGCCACGCGGGCCGAATTTTGTTAAAGTTTAAGGCTTATAATGTCATGTCATTTTTAAAATTGTGGTCCACATGTTTCACTTTAATGATGTTAAGTAGTTATTAGTCTTCATACTTCAATCAGTGTATTTAATCTATGTTTCTTTCCACGAAAAGTATGAGTGATGCGAATATTTTTGGTAGCATGTTAAATTAGATTTTTGTATAATTTCAGAAAGAAACCAACACCGCCAGTGCTTTGCCTAGACAGCGTAGAGCTGCCTGGACCTGAGGGCTCTTCAGTCTCCAAGATCCCGCCACTGTTACCAGAACAACTGCAAGCCAACAAAAATAATATCAACCTCAACTATGTAAGTCTTAAAAGGCTATTGCACAATTACCTCAAATTGCTGATATGGAATAAAAATTCCAAATAATTCTAGGGATTATTATCTAGTGCCAAAGATAAAAAAAAATGACTGAAGAGTTTTCTTTGACTATACCTATAAGTTTTTTTTATATAAACTTTTACTGTCCCACTGCTGGGCAGAGGTCTCCCCCGCTTGACGCCAATCATTTAAGAAGCGATCGATGTCATCCCGCCACTGTCTCCTCGGCCTGCCTCGTTTGCGAGCTCCAACATCAGGAACCCATTTGGTGGCTATTTTTTTGTGATTAGCCCAGCTCCATTTTAGTTTGGCTGCTTGAATTCATCTATTAATTATCTGTATTTTTAAGCGCAAGATGGTGTTTCGCACGCAATCCGTTCTCTTATTTTTTTTCTCTTTAACGCTAACATCAATGTGGGTCGCACATGTCACTAGTATTCTTGTTAACTCCTCATACTAAGCTAGGTGCTTGTAACGAGAGGGTTCACGTCAATAGTGAAATGTGTGGGGTCCGAACCCGCAACTTCATGATTGCAAGTCCGACGCCATTACGCTACCGCCTGCTTCGAATATTAGTAGTCACTAATAGAGAATTTTTACAATTCTAGATAGTCATCTAGAATTGTAAAAATTCTCTAGCTCCAGGCAAAAAATTGAGAAGACTTATATGTTTATGAATGACTGACTGAGGTCACATGTTACGTGAAACCCTACATATTTGATTTAAATCCTCGTCAGCGCGAGGCACCACCTCCGAGCCGCGAGCAGCTCCTAGCATCCCACTCCGCGCGGTGGCAGAACGTGCGGCAAGCGTGGCTGTACCAGGCTGCTAAGGTCGAAGCCCAGTACGACGCTACGCAACAAATACTTAACAAAATCAACGTCAAGTACGTATCACTTTGATCAATGATCATGTCTTTTTTTTTATCAGTATTGTTAATAAGACGACCGCAGAAGAGGACCTCCGTGGTCGAGTGGGGTACACACAGGTTTTCAAGGTGTCGCTAGCTCTTAGGTCCGGGTTCGATTCCCGGACGGGTCAATGGAAAAAACTCACTTTTCTATATTTTCTCGGGTTTGGGTGTTTGTGGTACCTTTGTTATCTCCGATTCCTTAACACAAGTGCTTTAGCTACTTGCATTGGATTCGGATCAATGTATGTGATGTTGTCCACATTTATTTATTGATCTATATTGTTTATTAAATGCTCAATTACTAGTTATCTTAAAAGAACTCGGATAAAAAGGAGGATCAGGCAAAAAAAAACGTTACCCCATACATTTTTGAGCACATACCTCGTCAAAATGAAATTCATTTTTTTTACGATTTTGGGTTTAGTCCCATAACAAAAGTTGTTTACAGTGATGTACAATGTCCCCTGAGCAGGTCCGTTTATTCTGTTACATGTTGTACAAACAACAAAAGGTAGAAAAACAAAATCTTTACATGTTTCTTTTTGTTTCAGCGCCATCTGATATAAACAACTCATCCAAGTTACCATTTAACATTTTTGATTTATTTACAATTATTTGTATAGACTTACTTTGATTATAGACTCAATCATGTTGATTTGACAAATATATGAATGAAACAAGCTACTGTTTTTAAACGCTTTATTGTAAATAATATAGTGATTTTATCAATTAAGCACTTTTTCGTTTCTTTTTATTGTTATTCCTTCCTTGTAGCTGAGGGCACGCCGCCTTTTTGTGGCCTGTTTCTTTGCAGTTGAAGCAAGACTGAAAGGCAAAACATAATGTTATATTTACTATTTTGAATGCATGTTTTAAACAATGCTTATGGCTAAAATGATTTTTTATAAAGGTTACTAGCAATGAGGGTCGGATATTACTAGTTTTCTTGTTAACCCCTCGTGGTAAGCTAAATTGCTTGTTACGAGTGGGTTCACGTCGGTAGTGGGTGAGATTCGAACCCGATACAACATGATCGTAACTACGACACCTTAACCATTAAATCATTTTTTAATAAAGTTATTAAAGTCCTCACCTGACTCTCAACAATAACACCACACTGGTGATTCCTTTCTTGAGCGCATCGCCCACACTCCTTACAATGGAAGTATGTTGGCTTCACACACCTCTTACAAACATCACAATGTCTGTACGTCATCCCATTCTTACTCGTACACCCACCACACTTGTAACAGTGGTTGTTCGTCGCAGACACATAAAATTTACACTTATTACACAACTTGTAGTTGCTATCGTTGGATAAGTCAATAGTACGGAACGGGAGATTTGTGAAGAAACGTATTGGTGAAGCAAACTTTCTACCGTCCTTCGTTCTGTTCAGGAATTTCTTGTGGTTTGTGTATTCAATCTGAAGAGAATATACAGAATATCATTGTGTATCTTACAGAATGCATCAGATCCAATTTAAGACTTCAATATCATTAATATTTTTATCAATTGGCTGTTTTTTTAGTGTAATCTCATATCAGAGAATAACACTCCACACTGGAAGAACATCAGTCCACATGGTGTTCCTAATCTTGAAGTCATTAATCATGTTATTAAGCTACATATATCTTACCGAAATACAACCATTTTGGTTTTATTTTTAGCTGATTTTCGTGATAAAATATATTCACTTATTCAAGATAGCTTTACAATTTTTACCTGATAGTCGTGCATTTTAATTTCCGGCGCCATATTAGTGATATAAGGCTCTGAGAAGTACGGGAATGCCCATAGAACTGGCAATAAGCCATCGCCTGGCTTGTCGCAGACCTGCCTGTACAAGTCTGTGAGTTCCTTCAGAGTTTGTATGAGTGGCTCCACGCGTCCGCCGAATGGTGGGTCCATTACTATACAGATGCCGCCGTCACTAGAAAAAATGTGGTCTTTATTATAAACTACAGAATTCCAAATCTACAGGGAATTTTAATTTGTGAGTGAATTTTCATCATTTCCAAAAAAACTCACATGAAACTTAATGATACCTTTATAGACTAATAAGCAAGTTTAATTTCAGCTTGAAATGATCATTAACTTTAAAGTCTGCTTGCGACCGCGGCCAGTGTAAGCCGGCCGAAACGTCAAGCCTTAAAAGGTAAATGCATGGGTTCGCGTTAATTCCCGTGACGTAATTTTATGAAATGATCACCTTCTGGGTGTCATTTCATGTTAGCAACTAGCAAGCAGTTTAGATATCAAATTTAAAATTGCAATGGCTATCTCCAGTTGACAACCCAAGGGGTCCTCACTGGATAAGAATACTGTAAAAACACAAATTTAGTATTGGCTAACAATGGTGACCATCTACATTGTAGTAGATCTAATTGGTTTAGATATACCAAATTTAAGGTTTTCTGATTTTACATTCATAATTTATCATTCATATTATATCAATATGCCTTTACAACTATTTCACATACCGGGAATGTTTAAAGAACTTCTTTAGCACTTTCTCGTCTTCATTTCCATTGAACATATAGTTGTTGAACATGTTGTACCAGACAAACTGTTTGGGTGGCTGGAAGAGATGGTGACGCTTGTCATAGTCCAAGAGAAGGGATTTGAAGTCCGGCTGCGATTGAGCCTCTTCATGGATAGACGGAGTGCCAATACAGAGGATGTTACTATAAAAAATATAATAGACACAAAATTTTAAATGTAGTAGGTTATTCTAATGGGTTTGAATAGAAAAAACCTATTTTATCAGTCATTTATTTGGCAAATAAGTGTTATTTAATAACTACTACAGGTTAAGACCCAAATTACATAAAATTATTTGTTATAATAATTGAAGAACTTAACATAGAATTCCAAAGTGAAAAGACTTCTTGGATTCAACAACAATAAGTAACTGCATTTTTAATAATATTACCTTATGTTATTGTTTTTAAGTATTCCAAAGACAGTGCTAACAGATTTCTTGGTGAACATATACTGTGCTTCTACAGAATCATTCTCTAACATTGGTAACCATGTTGTGGGATGACTGAGTTGCTCATCTGTCAACGGAGTGATAATTCTGTGCTCTTTTGCATGTTTTTTAGAAGGCTGCGAAAGTGCATATAGCTCTTCACAGGTGTTGCAGTACGCACGGTCAACATAATGTCGTGATTTTATCTGAAAACGTTAAGAACAAGATTCAATTATTTATAAATACAAATAACTTTTTTTTATTAGCGTTTTATGTACGTTCCTGTTGTTTAATGTATGATGTCTCTAAACAGAAAGATGAAGATGTGTAGCTACATCACATTAAATGTGTTATCAGCATTTTTATAAATATTTAAGTACACGAAACTAACCTCACAAAAGCTACTCCATGCCGCCGATTTGTCAATTTTAGGAATCAAGCTGTAATACTTCTCGTTACGTTTCCTAACGTTCTCCTTCTGCCAGTCTTCTTCATCTATATGCACTGTACATTCCTTGTTCCTACACGAAGCACACGCGTAAAAACGACCTTTTTCTGTTGAAAATAACAGAGTTGGTCCGTGCATACATAACGGATGCGATGTTACGTCTTCAATTACAACTTCAACAGGTGTAGACTTCTGAGCGATGCTCTCTTTTGATTCTAGTTTCCGTTTTCTAGGCATTTTGAATAACTTATGAAACGAAAAAAAATAATTTTAATCGTAATAGTACGTGAACCTATAGAGACAGATGAATTCACGAAATGCACATGTGAAAGTGACGTATGATAGACATTCGACTGACACTGACAGACGCCAAAGTGCAATCATGGTATTTTTTGTTTCTCATTTCATGTTTAAGTAAGTGGTTTTTCAGCGAATCATTGAAAATAATCTCCGGGAAAAAGGATGAACATCAAAGAAACTACACCTACATGCTAAAATACAAAACATTCCAAATTTCTATTAATATTCTATTCAAAAACCTAAATGATAAGTAATTCTTTTGAAATAATAAATCTTCCCGTGATACAATACGTCATGTCTTGTTTTTCTTTTCGTAATAGATATAAGAACTATTATAGAAGCACTATTATTTAGTGATTTTCATATTTTATTTTAGTAATAATCGGTTTTCCTATTGGCAGATACGGTTAATTCTATAGATACCAGAAAGAACTAAAGCGATAGGAAATAAAATTGCTGGCAACTTTGTGGAACCAGATCAAATCAGCGGCGTTCTATTGCAACTTCTGACAATTTTCGAATAATTTTTCTAGAAATAACGTGATCTAAACAGAATTCTTCAAAATGAATGGTCTAGTAAAGACTGCGCAAAAGGTAGTTACTAGCTACGTCAAGAACACATGCCTAACAAGTACATTAGTGTCTCGCACTCAAAGTCCAGTAAAACGTGATTTTACCAGGGGAATATGGCACATGAGCTGTTCAAAGAGGTTAGATGGGTTATCAGCGTCCTCCATACTCCTGCACAATCACTCCAACACATGTGGCTGCGGCTGCGGTCTGAAGGCGATGCACACTAAAGGTAAAATAACTCATTTTCTGTACTGTATTTTGAGGTTATGTAGGAGCACCACTCGCGAAGATCATGTCGGAATCAATAACTAACTTACTCATCCATGTTTAATTCTAGAAGTCAATGGAATATAGATTTCATTCGATTATAACCATTTATTTTCTACAGATTCGGAGATTGACCAAGCCTTGAAACCTAAACCCCTTGGTGAGTCCTTATATCCCTTCCTTTCCCGCTGCCAAAGGTACAAGGGCACAAGGGCACAAGTTGCTTACATGTGCCATGCTCTCTTGGACCTTCCTTTGATGGACATATATTTCTTTTTCTGTAGTGTAGGTAATTAGTTGGTTACGGTACTTGCAGTAAAAGCAATAAAGAAATAGTCTTTCTCATGAATTGGTTATCCTGAAAACATGGTCAACATGTACATTCACACACTAAAATTTAGGATTATTTAACTAGTAGTAGGTATTTTTTTACTAGATTTATGTGGACATAATAAAATAACCTAGACCTTTGTACTTAACTAGCAGTTTCCCTCAACATATAACTGTGTTATAGCATCAGTAGCCATCCCCTGCACAGTTGCCACACCATGTCCCCTCCCTTAGGGTGGCATGGCGCCAGATGCAGGGGACATTAACACCATGCTCACATCCAGGGATATGGACCTGTGTCTTGTCTCTGCATATAACCATGGGACATGTATATTAATTAAACATAATTTAGGGTATACTGTAATGTAATAGGCACGAAAATTCAATTCATAAACTTTTTCTATTGAGTAATATTGCATCATCTCATAGCATAAGCATTGGTGATAACACCAATTCAGTTGATAAAAAAATTAAAAGTTTTTCTAGCTGTTACCATTCAAAATTCATTATTTAGTTTAATTTATCATTGATAATAGTGTTATTTAAAAAAATAATATTATATATGTGTAAACATGTAAAATTAGAGTCAAGCTAAGATGTAAAGTATTTAACTATAGGTAGCATAATATTTAACAATAATAAAAGTAGTTCAAATTAAATTTATACAAAACAATAATGTATTCACCATTAACATTATAGGTGAGAGAGAACTAGTAGAATTCCTGACTGAGGAGATAGTAGCGGAGCGCAAGGCACAGAAAGTAAAGGTGGTACCTAAAGAACTGCTGGGCTTTATGGTGGCCGGGGATGGTGCTGAAGTGGTCCTCAGCAAGCAACTAAAGGATGAGCTGTAAGTTGTCAATCTATACTAATATTATAAAGATAAAAATTTTGTAACAATTACATTAAAAAAATTAGTTCAAAAAGGAAAAAATAAGGACCTTGGGCAATGGCTGGTATAGCATAAATAGTATTATTTCTTTGCTGTGCTTCAACTAATTTGAAAAAAATATATAATCACGAGGTAGGGTGACTATGTCGCTAATCATACTGAATTTATGAGTTGAAAGAGTGCATGTATTTATTAAATTAAATGAAAATTCCTACAAATATCTTACTTCCTATGGATATAAATAACATGCTTTAAGGCTGTACCATCCCCTCACAATTGCCACGCTTGACCTGCTTCTCATAGCAGGCTCGGGTGCCAAGTGGGGGGTACATTAATGCTGTCAAGTAGAATACCACTGTGCCACATGCCGGTGTGTATGGAACAATACAGCTACAGTTCAACAATATTTGAATTGAACAGTTTTTTTTTTCTCGAATTATTAAGTAATCCATGTAATTCACTTGTGTTATTCTGGTCCTTTTATCTAATCAGACTCGCCCTGCTAATTAACCCCTTGTCTTGAATGGTGAGTTCGCAAATTGACACCCAATATAAACAAAGCCATGACACGTTCCTACCTAAATTAAAATAGTAATATATTTATTTTTAAATCTACAGGGTCAGAATCACTTTCAACGTGAACCACACTGTAGATTCTGATGAGATGCAAGGCGAGGCGCAGCCCGAGAAGCAGGAGTTCGCGGAGATGCGTTCGCGGCCGCAGTTCGAGGTGGACCTGGTGCGCGGAGACACCACCCTCGGCTTCACCTGCTCGTATTTACAAGAGCCGCAGACATCTAGCTCTGATGAGTACAGTGAGTGTTATTATTTAATAGAATCTTTAAGTTAAATTATTTAGTTTAAGTTTACTGCAGTTTAGACATAGTTTTGTATTTATTTTCGCGACGCGTTATGGCGGCCAGCTTCGTGTTTTAGCGCTCGGCGCGAGCGAGTGCTTTATTTACGGTGGCGCCACTCTTCGCTTGGTGGGTGGCGGTTTTAGGAACTAGGACAAGGAAAAAGGAAGGAACTAGGGATGTATGCAAGCTCAAACACATTATAAAACAAAATTACTCCTGCTTTCGATATGTTAGATCTTTTAAACTACCCAATGGATTTTAATGCACTTTTCAGCAATAGATGGAGTAATTCAAGATTGAGAAGATTTTTTCATTTATGACTGTGCTACCCGTGCAAAGTCGGGGCATAGCCGCTAGTCATATAATAATGTGATGTTTGGAATTAATGAAGTGGCGTTTACCTAATTTCTACGTGAACCCAGTAGTAACACAAGCATGTAGCTTAGCACAAAGAGCTAACAAAAACACTATTAACGGCGATCCACATACATTGTTCAAAAATGTATATGATATAGCATTTTGTGCTTTCAACTTAGGCTATATATTTTTCTCTAACACGCCAATACATTTTGCGGGAACTGTTGTTCAATATCTCCTATCCCCATACAATTGCCACGCTCGACGTAGCCACCCCATGGCTTGCTCGGGTGCCGCGTATGGGGTACATTAAAGCTGTCACGTAGAATACTACTATGCTTATGCTAGTATGTACGGAACAGGACTGCTACAAACATGCCTACTTACTATTATCTCAAAATAGCAAACACATGTACCTGATTAGTTAATTAAATTATGTATTTCTTGTTAATGATTTACTCTGCTTCGGTCGCCTCACTAGTCTCCAGTTTTTTTTACAGTTTAGTAAATCGTTCATCTTTAATAAGTTACATATTTCACTTATGTACATATTATATAAATCAAATTGGTTCTGTTACAACACTTATAACTTGCGAACGAGTCGACCGATTTTCATTATCCTTGATTTGATAGATATTGATTGTTCGTCTACGTCCTGAATAGCAGAAAAAATATATAAAAAAAAGGAATCATTAACAATGTGTTTCCAACGGGATAAATTACGCGGGTGAAACAGCAGGACATTGCTTGCGAAAAGTTGTTCAATTATGCACCTGATGTCCTCGTTGAATATACGCACTCGTTTTTAAATTAATCTTGTAGGTATATCACTATAGAAAATGTCTGAGTATTTTACTTTACCTTAATTATACAGAAATATCTGTATAATGTAAAGTATGTATGTATAATGTAAAGTATGCTACAAGATGGGATGGAAAGGTGAAGATGGAATGGTCCTTATTATTTAGCCTAATGGAGGCTAAATAATAAGGACCTGTTCCTTTGGTACAGAACTCTGGAAAATAGAAGATAATCCTGCCCTTTTGTTACAGATGACGTCTTTGGTATTGATGAGCTGACTATCTACAAAGGAGACTGGAACGACAAGGTTTACGCTGTTGCCGGCGACGTGCTTGATGGGGTATGTACTGTAACTAAATAACTTAAATTTTATTTTGAACTTTTAGGTTTAAGGGTTAATTTAAAGATGGGTATCGCAAATTTATCCTAAACCCATTAACGTAATTTTACTAATTAACGTATCATAAATAATCAAACGGATTTTTTTTTTCGAAATTACGAATATCTACTTAGATATAGCTAATTTAAGTTAAGGACCCACTCCTTCGGTTTCGCCACGACAGTTGTGGCTATTATTTTCACTTTCTTATGACACAAGCTGCTGCTCATTGCTGAACTTTAACGCGCCTTATCTTTGTTAAATCTTGTTGTTTTGGAATAACGCGTATTTAATATTTTTTTACTTCCAGTAAAAAATAGATTTGCCACTCCTTACATATTTTGTAAGGAGCCTATGTCAAATATATATCTTAGGTAGGCAAATCGACCTATAGATAGAATATTGGAACAGGCCGTGAGTCATTAAATTTATTTATAACTTTCAATCGACCCTAAGTATCCTGTTATGTTTTGAGAACATATGGAACCTAAAATTCACCAACTATTTCTATGTCACCATAGCCTACCGCTGCTACACAAGGTGTATGACGTCATACGCGGTCCTAGGTTCGATCCCGGGCCGCGACAACCCCATTTACATGCCACACTTGATACTATACCACAAGTAGTTGTCAGGTGCCAAAATCGGGGAATATTGTATGCGTTGATGTGAAGTTGATCTCACATTGTGTGTGTGAGATATTCATTGAAATGCTACATTTTTACTTGTGTTTATAGAAAAATTTAACAATATAGAAAAGTTACATGTGTCTATACTAGTGAAGCTACGGCAGGTTAAGATTCTACTGTTATTTTATATAATTTTAATATATTTTTGACAATTATTTGGGTCTTTTTGTATGTTTAGACATATAAAACTTGCTTCGGTACCCAAAAAATTTCCAGAAATGTTACTACATTTGTTTAAAATCGACATGCGTTCAGAAACATGCTAGGAAATTAATGAAATAATAAGACTAATAAAGAATAAAGATGATTTGTATATTTGTAACAAATAAACCCAAATACTGCTGGACCGATTACAAAAATTCTTTTACCCTTGGAATTTTACAGTACCTCTGAGTGACATAGTCTATATTTTTTCCTTTATATTTATATGGACCACATTACGATCCTTATACATTACTAGATATTTATGTTTTTTTAATCACCTTACAAGACTCATGATTGTCCCGCTACCATATTTAATACTTAATTTTTTTATATTCCAGTACCTATACGATCTGCTGATGAACCTACTTGAAGAGAAAGGCATCAGCAACGACTTTGCCCAGAAGCTATCGGACTTCAGCACTGCCTACGAACACGCGGCCTACATAAACCTCCTCGAAACTGTCTCTCAGTTCACGATCGGCAAGAAGTAGACTTAGCCGGCAATCTCGATAACCGAATTGTTACTTGTTACGACGAATAAAAGTTTATCCAAATAAATATACCAACAATGCTGATACTCGAAACTAAAAAAATATTTTCTCAAGTTTGTCACTAAATAAAAGTGACAGACTTAAATTGGGTACTATTTGAGTATTGAGCCGTAACACAGAAAATGTAGTACAAAATAGTATAATCCTTAAAATGGATGGAATATTTTCTTCGTCGCTTCAAAGAGTTTTTTTTCACGATTTTGCGCGCTTTTACTGATCTATGTTGATGTTAAATATTTGACTAGATTACTAAGACTTCAGTATTAATTACTTGTTTATGTACAAAGTTCAATGCGATACCTAAAGTTAAAATGTAATAACACAAACTTAAGTAATTTATCCTGGATTGTCTTACTCTTTTTAAATTGTAGAGTATTTGATGAGTGAAAGTTAGAAAAAAAACGCAAAATGTAAATGAACTCGTGAATAAATTATCTTTGAAGTTTGAAGCCTCAGCCGTAAAAAGTCTGTGTTGCTAATTGTTAAATCCCTACAAAAACGTCGCCGATTTGTATAAAACTGAAATAATTCATGTTACACTTTTAAATATTTGGAAAAGTTAGCGACCATGCTTGTAAAATGTATGGAGTAACAAGAATTAAGCATTTATGCTGTAGACAGCTTTAAAATAGTTTAGTTGAGTCATGGTGATGTTTTGTTTTACGTTAGTTATATATTAGTTATTCTTTCAATTAAATTGTTCCAATACATAAAATAATTTTGTTGTTTCATTACTGTCTTTATTTTATAAATAATTCTTCGCTAAACTGTCTTGTTACGTATTAGTATAATTTTATCGTGAGGTAACAATTCTCTATTAACGCTAATAATGACATTCACGTAAGCGTACATAGCACGTAATGTACGCTTTTTGCATTGTAAAAAACAGTTTTTTTTTAATTTCTTTGAATCATACTACACCTAGAATAAATAAACCTAGATTGGTTGTTGCAAGGATGAAATTACTGGTGAACAGTATTTATTATTATCTTGATGATAAACAATAATTGTTCTTCTAATAAATAAGAATAACTTTGTACCTCATACGTACATATATTCAGTTACAAAATAAGTGCCGTAAGTCGGGTGACGAAATTGTTAATCTGTCCACAGAACACAATCTTTCACTCCGAGACTCCGTGTCGTTCGCGTTATACATCAGCTGTTACGACAAAGTCAACTGACAAACTATCGCTATCTCTCACTAATTTTGCTTTAGTTTCTTATCACTTGATTTTTAGGGTTCCGCACCTTAAGGAAAAAACGGAACTGATCTCTTTGTTGTCCGTCTGTCGTGACCTTTTATCTTGGGAACATGTGCGGGTATGGAGTTGATATCAACTTATCCTAGTTAACTTTTAAAAAGATAAAGCCGTTTATACCGCAAAAAACTTGTAATTCAACAATTCCCCTGAGGGGAATCAAAATTTACTGGATATTTACACTTCCCATTGACCTAGAATTTAAATTTGGCAAGTAATATCGTTAAATTTTACAATTTCAGTACAGTGCAGTCTGAAAACTATACATATGATAAATCAAAACCTGAACAAATATGGTCTTCGTACGGAACCCTCGGTAGGCGAGTCAGACTCGCACTTGTCGGTTTTTTGACTCCGACTCAGCTACGGTGAACAAAGAAAGCATAAATTAATAGCTTACTTCACAATCATTGTGCCCAATCACGAGACGTCCTTAGTAAGCCAGAAACTTAAGCCTAAAATGAGCCAATGAAAATCGAGCTTACCACGTGAAGTTCGTGCGAATCGGAGCAGCTGTCAGTGCTTGTAACTGTCAAATCGGCTAGCAAAATGGATCAAGAAATTTTCATTTATCTCGCCAAAATGGCTGACGCGTACTCGTCGGCTATGCGCGGAAAAAAAATACCTGACAATTTGTACGAGCTGTGCTTGACGAATTTAGTGAACTACTTGCAAAAATTAAAGTGCGACAGGAATGTGCTCAAAGGCTTACCGGACAGCGTCCTCATGGATGTCTATTACAAGGTGAGTTATGCCATACTTGTTCGTTTTGCTCTTATCGATAAAAAACAACGTACAGTAGGAATACCGTTATTATTGACAGATACCGTGTCAGGTGGCGATAATATTGGTATCAGTGTAGATATTAGATCGGTTGTGGAAGATGTATTGTTTAGTTAGGTTTGGTTAGTGACCGTGAACGTAGGGAGTGCGTGTAGTTAGGAGCTAGTCACTTTCACTGCTCGGCGCTGCACCGTCATACGATCCGCTCTTTGTTACGTTACGACACATGGCTGTGCATCGGCACCGCGCGATATTAATCTGCTCACTATTGTGTTTCTTACAGACCATAAATGTCCAATCTGTTGCTTTGTGTAGCAATAAACCTTAGATGACTCCTGATGTCTCAACTAGCTACATCCTTTACACAAAAAGTTTATTCAATCTTAAATTACGTACACATACTCCCACTGATCCTGGGTTTGACTCCCTCTAGGTCCTATATGTATACTCGAAACAGAATTTACAGTCCTGGACTACTTACTAAGCATCAAAGTACAAAAAGTCGAAACTGTACCAAAATAAATATATTTAGACTAAGTAGATTTATTGGAACAATAATTTAATACTAAATAAAAATATAATATGATGAGGTTTAGTTCAAAGCCATCTCTCAGTCTCAATCTACTCTACATCGCATGCAAAGTTTACTTATTAAGATAAAATTATTAATAGTTAGGATTATTATATCACATAATAATTTTGTTTTTGCTACTATGTATTAATACCTAGTCTTTGATCTCTTTTACTATATTTCCCCTGTTGCTTAAATTATAAGCTAGGTATTTAGGGGTCCCATAATTAGGACCATCTGAAATAAAGGTAATTTAATTTATATAAGTAACAGTAGTTTATCACACAGTAATTCAAGATACTAGGTATGCTACCTCTAATTTTAATTTATTTATTATTGGCAATATTATTGTATTTCTTTAGTCTCTAATGTCACTGCCAATAGATTAAAATTGTATGACGCTACTGGGACTAAAATGAGCCGTTGAAAAGTCTTGCCTGAATTTCTTGTTTGCCCAAATCTTTGATTCAACACAAAAGTTAAGAAAATGTATTGTATTATAATTATTTTATAATCTTACTGGGTTTTTTGTTATGGCATATTATGTCATTTCTATTATAGTGGGAGTATTTTATCATTGCATAACATTTTATAGTAATCTCTCAATATGATATGGAAAAAAACATTATTATCTCCACATCAATTTTATAGGTATTATGTTGATAATGTTTTTTTTGTGATCTGACATAAGTATCTCTTAGGATTCTTTAATATTCTGGCACAAATATAAAAGAATCCTTTTTTGTTTTGTGGTGGAGGCTGTTTACCATTTATTAAAGGTTAAGCCGCGCTCGCTACTGTTGGAAAGTGGATGGGTGAAAATTTGTAAACAAATCGAAACCGCTCTACTACCTTTCTTGGTAGTCGCCAATTCATTACAATTCTGACATCTAGTTTTACTTACCTGTATTACTCAGAAGAATGAGCCAAGTGAAATTAAACCGATATCGCCGATATCGGTTTTAGAAATTTAGCGATATCATATCGTTGATCGAATCGCTCAAATATACGGCAGTGACAGGTCTAAGGTACGTGACTTATCGAAACATAGTGCCCCCATAAACATATATTTAAGGTCATCTAAGCATCGTTAACTTAATAAAAATATCAATTGACTACGGGTGGTCTGCTGAATCTGTTAAAACTGGAAGCCGACCCCAACAGAGCTAACCAAGGCTAGGCAGAAGAAAAAGCAATCTGAATTGTTAAAAAGACAGGTATTTATAAAGCTTACTAACAATAGGGTCCCACATTCTAGTATGTTTGTTAACCTCTCGTGCAAAGTTGAATTCTTGAACTTCATCAAAACAGTAGGTAGGTACTTGGATAATAGCTAAAGGTATTTTAAAATAATAATAACCATCTCAGGGCTAGACAATCTTAAATTAAACATTTTAGGGGCCTTATTCACTAAGTTCAAGCGGTTAACGTGCTGCTACGTGTAGGGGAGAGGATTTACCTCTTTCGACTTACTACCTATATAAATAAAGAATCTGTTAAATGAATTAAAACGTATTTACTAACTCTGCCCAGTGACTTTCAGAACACGAAAAAGATAGGACGACCCGAGATTCTTGAACTATAACCTGCGGTATGCCACGTTATGTTTTGTTTGGACTTGTTGTGTGAGAATAACCCCCAACCTTGATCGTAGGCAAGAGTTTCATGAACTATGACTGATTTGACTTTACGAACTTTCGCATGACATTCATCTTATTTGAAAAGAAGAGGTCGCGAAACACCTGAACTTTGCCCTCACAAGCTGTCACTCACATTTCTTCGAAACGAATTCAGTAAACTGGGTGTTCTTTGTGCATGTGATTTGAATGTTTGTAAAACGCCCGCGATACAAGGATTAAATTCCTTAGTGCGGGCGACGTTTTTAAAAAAAAAAAAAACAAAAAAGAAGAAGAGTAAACTGAATTGGAATAACAAAGGATGATATTATTATCATATTTTTTGAAAGACAGCTAAATCCATTATCCATCTATCAATTCACACTAAATCACATTATAATTTAAAATACCTATGTTAGCAATAGCCCTCAATCCGTTTTTTGTGAAATACACAACTTAGGATTATACGGATAGACCTATTCATAGTTCAAAACTCAAATGTTTCGTCGTACCTCCTTCACGACATATCTAGGGCGATAAACAAAGGATTTCGTAAACTCGTACACCTGAAAATTACCATTTTACTGTCTCGTATTCAGGTGTCCCATATTTAGAATTTCGATCGTGTTTATAAACGTGAATCTGATAATATGCCATTTGGACTGTGATGGCGGACATTGAACAAACCGCTGAACACACAAATAATAATAATTAATTGAGCCTATCTTCTTGAATCTTCTACTATTGTGGCAGCACATACGATTATGCTGTGGGGATTCACCTAGGAATAACTAGCCCTCCCGCTCCCCTCTCTACCCGTGGGTGTGTAAGACGCGGCTAAGGGTTATAGAAACTGGGAGAATGGGCAGCGTTCTCCGAATGAACGAATACAAAACTGCGGTCATCAACCCGCTTGCCCTGCATGGTGTCTAGGGCGACATGCACCCCTTGATTGCGCACCATAATACACGGCTTCCATAGTCTGGAATAGACGAAGAGTAGCACGCCCCCCAGCCAGATGGACCGATGACCTGAAAAAGGTAGCTGGGTCCGGAATGTATGCGGAAGCCGGAGGATCGGGTGTTATGGCGTAACTGAGGAGAAACCTATATCCAGCAGTGGTCTGCGATAAGCTGAGTTGATTGATTGAGGCCATACGATTTGCGAATGATACAAGGCCCAAAACAAATACCTGTCTAAACTATCAATTTTTTTATACATAGTAAGTAGGATGCAAGTTTGAAGTAGGAATTTGCGAGGCGCTTTTCCGAGTCAAAATTGTATTCCTTGTAGAAAAACCACAAATCCGGTATTTTATCGTATAATAAATGTTTAATATTGAGAATTTTTATATACATAATATATTTCTTGAAAATTTTAAATAACTAGACCTTGATTTGGCGACCACAGGATGTTATAATTCTCTAGTAAAATAAAATTACCATTTTGTTTATATTTCTATTTTTTATTATTCTTGTCACACCTGCGCTGTCGGGGTTGTCCATCAATGATAAATATTTTCAATTAATATCCCCACTGCACTTGTTTATATCAGCATAATATTATGTAAATAACACATTGGTACATTAATCATTCACCGTGTTACACATATCAATTTGTCAGTTTGTTTCCTAGTCGTCAAAAAGGTAACGACGAAAATCTATATATATAAAAATGAAACCCGTTTTCCGTTGTCACGACATAGCATAAAACGGCTTGACTGATTTGGTTGATTTTGATCTTGAAATGTTTGTGGAAGTCCAGGGAACGTTTAAAAGGTGTAAAACATAAATAATAAGTAAAAAAAAACTGTTCCTAAACTCGGGAATTACTTTAATTAATTTACTTTTGACAGAACGAAGTCTGTCCGGGCAGCTAGTATACAATAATTATAATTTATAATACATATTATTGTAATCAAAGTTATTTAACTGAAAAATAATATAATTATGCTTTGTTTATATTCATAATTAAATAAATAACTCTTATTTAATTTGAATTGGTTTTAAAATTTATGGTGCTGTACAATGTTCATCATATTTTATGCAATATGAATTTATAATTACAAATTTTAAATGACTGGTAATGTTGCTAGTTTCTACATAAAATTTAATTTAAAATACGAACAAAATGATTTTGTTTTGAATATTTTTGAAAAATAAAAAAGCGTATTACGCTGTGGTATTAGTTATATTCCACAGCTAATGATGTGGTATTGACACTGCGCATGCGTGCGGCAGTACCCTTCAGTCAGTCAGTATCAACTATCAACGTGTCGGTAGATCCGGATCGTACAATGCAGGCTGATGCAACGGTTGCTCAATACGATATAGACTGGAGATTGTGTGCCTAGGATTTGAAGCATGTACCAATACTATACAATGCAAACGCCTGTCGTTCAAGTGCTAACAAAGGCAAGGCATTGGTGGTAAGGTATCATGATAGCTTCTGTGGCTTAGTTGCACCTTAAAATACAAAAAATACTGAACTTTTTTCTGTTTCCTAATTTACAAGATCTTAGTTTAGGAGACAGGGTTACATGAATTGTGTATATTTATTAAATGTAGATATTTTATTTTATACACTTTGTTTATGATGAATCTTGTGAGTTGTGCGTATCATAATAAAGATTATATTTATTTATTTATTAACACGTTGATTTGCTTCCTTAATCTATGAATAAATATTGATTAGCAATAAATATGATTAATAATCCTATTAAGTATAATAATCCTAGTCAAATAATTTAGGCTCAAGGATGCAAAAGTTGTCGTGATCGTACACATCTTTAATTACTAATAACTAGGTTTTGCCAACAGTTTCAGCCGCATAGATCTTTATTTTAAGCAAAATATTTTTGCATACATTATCTCTCTTAATGACTCTCGAAAAATTTAACAACTATGCAATGGATTATATTTCAATTAACAAAAACTAAATTCATATTGTTTTCTGAGGTTTTCGCGAATGTTACACATTGAAATAAAACTACTTTTAAACGGATTCTATCGCGGTTTATTTTGATTTTAGTTCCCGACGTTTCGACGCCTTTGTAGGTGTCATGGTCACGGGCCGACTGAGGTGGTATTTGTCTTGACTAGGGATGTTGCTCGTTCTGTTCGTTTATTTCAAAACTGAACTCGATGAATCGTTGTTGGCGCATCAATTGTTTTTTCTTAATTATTAGTGTAGGTCATGGACTAACTAACTACTTAGATGTCAATGGACCTTATTAAACTACTTTCGTTGACCGCAATATTGTTGTGTAATCCGTTGCAACACATTGTTTTGATACGACATAAATACGTATTAGTATAAACATGGAGTTCTCCATGGGAACGACACTTTGGAACCGTGCACATAGAATCATTAGATTAGTATGCGCCTTCTTGAGGTTTATAAGAAATAAAACATTTTGGTTTTTTTTTTACCTGGTGTTATGAAGTTGTCATTTTATTGTGCCACTTCTAAGGTATTTCTTGTCAACACCAGATATCACTATTTATTTTGTTATAGCTGGCCAGGTTTCAGTAATTGACTGTACCCTTTTACGAAAGAGAAAATAGATCTTTGATAGTTCTATGCACCTGTAAACTACATTATAAGATTTAAAACGATAAATTGTTTGAATAAATATTAGATTAACTGCATTTAAAAGCTAAATTGTATAGCCATGTCTGGAGAATTAAAAATTACCAAATATTTTTTTAACTGTAAAATGGTAATAATTCATACCAACTAGGCTGCAACCTAGACCAGTATTATTGACTCAATATACCGTTTTATATTGAAACTTATTGAATAACAAACAGTAATAAAATGAGTTATTGTTGTTAACCGTTTTCCTTGTAGAGTTTCAAACAATACTGGTTAGGTTCACTGACCATCGTGAATAACTTTATACCTTGTCACAAGATGGATCAAGAAAAGTAATGTTTAAAGTATTAAGGAAACAATATTAAAGGTTTTTGTTTCAACAAACAGTACGCGAATTAAAAATTGCATTTTTAACACCAACAGAGGGTAGGCGGGAATTTATTATTATTTAATTGTCTAATTAAGTAAATATAACATGTAAAAGATAACGTAACTATAACCTTTTATATACCTAACAGTAACGTATTTCTGAATAATTTGTATCAAATAATCCATATAAATTTAATCTAAGGCTTTATCTGGTTTTGTAACATAATGATTGCAGTCTTTCCTTTTATAGAGAAATAACAAAATATTATTACTCATTTGAAACCTGTCTTCTGGGTAAAAAATATCATTTTATGTTAAGCAGATTTATAACTCAACATCCAAAACTAATATTTCAAGAACACCCATACAAATATGTGTGTTAGAATAAATCAATTGTCTAAGCGTAATTCTTCTACGCCAAACCGAAGAAAGTTATTTTGTTTATTCAAATATGAGGTGCAGAATGCAACCAATCACATGATCGACTCTCGAATTCTCGAAGGGTCTGGAAAGGTATCGTTTGTAATGCGTCGTTGCAGCCACATCGAAAGTGCTCGCCCCACAGAATACTGATCGCTTTCCATATAAAAAGCTGCGTTCTCATTTACCTCGATAGAAAGTTATTTACGAGAGATAAATTATCATAATCCTTAGTGATGTAACTATGTTATTATTAGTTTGTGATGCAAACTTGTTATGTTAGCGAAAGACGCGAAAGTATTCGACTTTTGAACAAATGATTGTGTGATGAGCACGATCATTTGTTCTGTGTCTGGGTGTTATTTATCTATAATATGTATGTATTTAGAAATATATAAGTATGTTTATCAGTTGTCTGGTTACCATAGTACAGGCTCTGCCTAGTTTGGGATCAGATGACCGTGTGTGAGATTGTCCCAAGATATTTATTTATTTATTTATTATTTATTTATTTTGTTGTTAACAGTTGTCTTTCTGTAGAACTCGGGTTTCTCGATAAATGATTAATTATAATCTGTCTAGATTTGTTGTCATCATTTTTGTTATAAACAAATGAAAGTGAAATTCCTCAACTATCCAACTGATAATACTTTCACTGAAAACCGGAAATGATGGATAGTCATATTTTATCATTCATTGATCAATAATATAATCTTGTGTCATTTCTGGTAGCTTTGACTACGCTACCATCTTTGGTAATAAGATAAGCCTACATAATCAGCGATATCATTCTAAATGTGTTTGTCATTTTAAATAGCAGAAAATTAATGTGGCATTCCCGAAAATGTCTACTTCATATACACACTCATATAGACAGATCGAAATTGTTTTATGTTTCGCAGCCTATTTTTATCTTAGGAGTACATTTTGAGAAAGAAGTGCACAAAGTACCTTTTGTATCGTATTTTGACTTTGACTTTTGAATTATTATTTGTAATCGCAAACTTCTAATATGAATGTCAAAACCTATAATTATGTTTCGGTGTAGGTATAAACGGTACATTAGACAGTTTTGTAGACCGTTATTGAGACCGTTTTGCAATACGAGAGAAATGTATTTGGCTTAACACTTGACTACTTGACGTCTACGAGTAAAAAAATATGATACACATTGACTTTGAAAGTTGATAAAGTCGGGGGGACATATCAAAAGTAAAAGCCAAAAAAAAAAGGAAAAAATGCCCTTCGATGGTATGATGACTTGTTTTGGTAAGCTTCATATAGCTCAACAAAATGTTCTAATGTTATTGTGACTTATAGTATGTGTGTTCTTAATGTTATTGGTTTATGACTGCGGAGAAGTTAAACTAGGCATCTGGATTTAATGTCCTGAACATACTTACACGCAGTAGTTAGGGAAATCTGGACGTTTCTTCACTAAGTAAGTTGTATAAAGGTTATTTGATGTTATATAGAGCTGTGACAGGCTAAAATTTGTGCCATGTGCGTACTGGCTGTATGTCTAGGTCAAGATCTTTTTGACCACTTGACTTCATTCTATTTAGTTTGAGTGTGTATACGGACGTACATATGCAGATATGTATCCCAGTTCCATAATAAAATCGAATATGCAAAAAATGCGATCCGATCGTATACAATACCAGTGGCATACATATAAATTTAAAGTACATACTTAACCGTTTTTAGCCAGTTTTGCACATTATATTGGTGAAATGAGGAAAACTTTAACAGTACCCGTATCGCACTGAGGAATCAAGATTCCAAATCTGATATCAATTATACTTGAGAGTGTGCAGCTCGTATTTATTTATTTTAGTTGCTTTATCTCGGTTATTCAATGGCTTCTTTTAAACTTAAAATGGTAGGATAACATTATTACGGTATATAGGTCAAGAAGATTGAATGGGTTACGTTAATTATGTTTAAGATGAATAGAGACATTAGGAAGAATATTTTAGTTAGAATTATTGGTTACTGATACGTATAACTTCAGTGGAACAAGTGGTGCAGAAAGTCGGCAATACCGCCTATAACTGTACAGTAATGACTCATTTATTACATTTTAAAAGTTACTGACTCCTTTGAATTTAAGGAATTATTAAGGCCAAAACGAAATGCGCACTAAAAGAAAGCAAAATGTAGAAAATTTACTACATTTGTGTTTCACTGTTGTTCCAGTAATACGAAGTAGGTAATCTAAATCGAAAAAGCCGCAGTAATAACTCAGTGAGTCCCGAGGATGAGGTTCCTTTAATATCGAAGCCGCGCCTACATTAATGAGAAAAGAAAATTGGACAAACACGAAATAGAACGCCAGATAAACGTTATTAAATACAGAATCACCACTCTACTGTTCTTAAAGTACCTATACGTCTTTCATTGTATATATTTTTTCTCTCTTGTTCTATTCCCCGGCTCCTGAAAACGTTTATAAATACAAAAATTGTTTATCACCTATCAAATCTTATTTTAAGCACTGGTTGGTTGGTAGCCTTTTGGTCAAGCAATAACAGTCGTGCTCAGTTGATTCGATAAAAAAAACCTTTCAGAAACTGTGGGTATAGCGCTAAATTAAATCTGAAATAATCGTGATCAGGCTGTGTAAAAAATAAACTAGTCTTCTCGTTTTGATGGATGGATTGTGTGAAAGATGATTTGAGAAACAATGGAGTGGATGCTGCGATGACGAGTAATAGAGGTGAATGGAAGGAAAATACGCATTGCGCTGACACCATATAAATGGAAGAAGGGCTGGGAGATGATGTTCATAAGCATGACAAAGCTAAGAATAGTCGTGAATAAGTTCTTAAAATGTAGAAGATAAACAGATATAAAGTATTTTCCTGCTAATATGTTTTTCAAATACATACCTCCTGCTGATTATCACTTTGAAAAGAATGAAGAATAACAACATAAGTATTTCCGTTGAAAACATTGACTTCGCAGGCCGTGAACATTTTCTGCGTGATTCGATAATGGGGTCTGAAGATTCTTGAATATTCTCGAAGGCTGAGAACTCGAATTATGATGACAAGGGGAGGCTTGACAAAAATGTTATGACTACAGTAAAGTAGGTGAAGAAATATTTGGAATGGTGATACAATTAGCTAGCCTGTTCTACGTTTGATGTTTCGTTAAAAAGAGTACTGGCACAGGTGTTAATTTACTCCATTTCATGCACTGACTTCAATCAACAGTTCGGGTGTTATTGTTTAATCAAATCATATACGATTACGACTCCGACAACTTGTTCTACAGTCCGTTAATTTATACCATGTTTGCGATATTCAAAGTCATAAAACGCCTTAAAGGCGACGCCGCGTCGCCAGACGTGCTAAATGTTTTGATCGAGGAATTCTCAGAGGCGGAGATATAAAATCAATCCTTTACCGTTAGATATCTGTCCCGGTCGTCTCGGTTACCGCTACAACGATTAGCATTTTAGGTGAAGGCAAACCGGCCATGTGTACTGACTGACGCCTACACAACAGATATCACACCTTATCGCAATTCGGATAAGGTACGAATTGGAATAATTGATTCACTCGCAGAAAGAAAGTCGATTTTTATGAAACATATTTAATATTTATATTTAATACGAATGACTCATGAATTGTTTTTGGTGACAATCAATCGATATTCGAATCGATTTATTTTATATCGACTAATTTGTTCTATCGTATGAAGCTACACTAAATTGATAGAAATTATTTTTGCAAATTAAGTTTTACTTTTTAATTGGCTATTGATATCGTTTTGAGCAATTATTAATTAAAACCTTATATCTCGATTGGTATCAAAACAACTCGATTTAGTTTTACATAACAGTGTTACCGTGTTCTAAATTAAAATTTCCCTTTTTTGCATCAAAGTTGTGTTCAAATATCAAATAATTTCAAGGGTTGAATGGTTTGGTCAATGAACTGTATTTTAACATTTATTGCTTTGTCTGTCATCGTGGCCATTGACTTTGTATTTGTCTACATGTTTGCCTAAATATTTGTAGGATCATTAAGCTTTGTATTTATATAAAGATCTTTTTACACAACACATTGACTTTTTATAAAACCATTCCAACGATTGCTGGAGGGCTTTTCATTTTTTTAGCTCATCCGATTCCAGAACTCAAGGGAAATAATAATTGTCCTTAAAAGGTTTTCTTCAGTAACCTATATTATCAAAAGTACAGCGTTCGTGCATACAGCATCGTGTATGACAATCGCCGATCAAACATTCCTCTGTGTTGCAGACACAAGCAATGAAACACCTACATAATCATTTGTTTTTCTACGTCTGGGGCCCGTGTCTTGCCTAAGACACCTCTATATTCTGCTCAAGGCAATACGAAAAGAATATCAAGGATTTTAATAAAGTTCAATGGCCTAATCTGAGTCACGGATTCACGTTGTTTTGTTCAGTTCTCCGTACCTCAAACCGCACGACAGTGGTTATAATGCTATAGGAAAATAAACCTTAATGCTTTAACATTAAGGAGATGTATCTTATGTGCGGTTGGCAGTGGTTGTTCAGCCTGGTTCTAGCACAACGGTACATCCAGACAGTGAGATGATTGCGTGACCTACTCGTCATGTTCTTTGTGAAAGTTTCAGTTTATTACTATAAAATATTGAAGCCTAGAAATGTAGGTACCTACCTACATGATATCTGGGTAATGTCAATACAAAATTTAAGAGGTTTTTAACCTAGTGGGTGGCCATAGAGGTTTTAACGATTGAATTGAACATACTACACTACAACTTCTACAAGTAGGTATGTATAAGTCTTGATGGTAGAAAAAAAAAAATATGTCGCTCAATAACATACTATAATGGAAGTAAATATGGAATTCTATTCATCTATCTCTATTTCGATTAAATTATGTAAAATCTGCAAATAATTGAGGAGCTCATACGAGTACATCTCAGAAACACTTAAACGATTTTTATATGCTATTATTCTATTAGTAAATACTACATTACTTTAATTATCAGCCATGTCCCAATGCTGGGCAAAACCCTCCTCTTTCTTCTCCCTTCTTTCAAACGTCACGGTCTCGGGCTATTGTTGTCCATAGCTTTGAAAATAAGTCAAGTTCACTACAATATTGCTAAAGGTTAAAATAATATGGTTCCTCGGGCAACCTTGTTATGTTCTACATTGTTATAACATAAAAGATTAAATCTAGACGTCAGACTAAACACATCAATTCTTTTGTTCATGAACTTCTTATTTTTTAGGTTGCAAATCAATTGCGTTGTAGTTGAGATTTTAATTTTCTCATACATACTTCAATACAAAGTAAGTAATATTATTACGCATCTATTTATACAAAACAATTTGATAAGGCGTATAATAGGGCTCACGTTTTTTCTTCTTAGAGGTCAGATAAAATCGACTTTGAGTTGGTATTAAAGAAATTTATTTTACTATTTTGTTTTTTATAGCTATTATCTATTTTATTTAACAACAACTAGATGTACCCGGCGAAAACGTACGCGGTACTTAATTAAAAAAGAAAATATGTTACTCAGGGTGAATGTAGCTTTCCAATTGTGAAAGAATTTTTGAAATCGGCGCAGTGGTTTTTGAGTTTATTCATTACAAACATACCCACAAAAATAGAAATCTTTCCTCTTTAAAATATTAGTGTAGATAATTACTATTCTAATGATTATTATGTCTCACTTTGACTGAACTCTGTGGTGCTTATGTCAAATCTATCTCCAGTTTAAAAAACGCTGGATTAGTTACCGGACTGGTACGTTATAATTCATAATATTGTGGTGATAAGAATTTCACATGTACATTTTTTTACAAAATAAAAATGATAATAATTACTCAACGCGTTCGCTATCTTATCATTTAATGACGGTGTAAATAGTATGAATTATATTTGCATTATTATTTATTTGTCTTGATTAAATTATAACTTAGAACTTGACTTTATATCCGACTTTAGAATAGCATGGAGTTCCCAAATAAAATCGGCTGTAATTTTTGTAAAAAAAATGTTATTTAGAATTTATAAAGTTTAATATCAATGGTCCAGCCAGATGAACCGATGACCTGAAAAAGTTGTTGGTGGTGTTTTGCCGCAACTCGGGCTCGGGAGAGGCCTATGTCCAGCAGTGGACTGCGGTATGCGATGAGATGATAAATTTTAATAACAGTGTAATAATTATACATGCTATATAGTAGTCGACTAACAATAAAGAATTGAGTATAAAATAACAAAAAAAATCGACTTGGTAGAGTTATTTTGTATGATAAATAAAGACGTTACGGTTCTCGATTTGGAAAAAAATATAATTTCAATGCAAACCGTAATCTCGGATTGTTGAATAAATAAACGGTACCCATAAAAACCTACTATAAACATTAGCGGAGTTATTGTTTGTACACTTCTTTGTATAATAAGATAAGAACTCCAAAGAACTTATTACTAATTACAGCATTGTTTGCTTTTGTAGTTATTCCATGAATGATGAAATAAATGCATAATTTTTCCATTTGCGTTGACGAGTACATTTCGTAAAACCAGTTTAAAGAAAGTTTTCAAGTGTAGGTGTCTGTAAGATTATATCTTTATTTCTCAGTATGTCAAGAGCCTGAGCTTGTATTGTGTGCTAGTAACATACTTCTTTGTCGCTTTTTTGAGTTTTCCAAAGTCTAAAGTTAGGTCATCGAAGATGGTATTTAATAAATCTATACTATACTAAAATCTATACTAGTATAAAACTAAAGAGTTAGTTTTATGGGGGTTATTTCTGAAACTACTGATTCAGATTTAGTCTGAGATTTGGTCTGATTTGAAAACGAAGTCTGATTCTCGAAGAAGTTTTTAAACCTATTAAAATTATTGTAGGAAGTTGGCCTAGTAGAGGTACCTACTCGGGAAGAAATTAATGCAAACAAGTGCAAACTGCGGGGCTAGCTGTGCCCCGTTCGTGCGTATCGTAAGCGAAGATAATGGAGATTTAGAACTTGAAATATAAATCTAGTTGTGTGTATCTAGTAGTGAGTTGGTTTGTTTGTTTGGTTAATCGAGCTAATCTCAGAAACTACTAGTCCGATTTGAAAAAATATTTCAGTGTGAGCTAGCCCGTTTATTGAGGAAGGCTATAGATTATTTATTCAAAATGTTAGAGAGTATAGAATTCTTCTTAAAAGAAACTTTTTCTCGAAAGACGACTTTTCTGCCTTAATTTTTTAATTTGGTTCGCCAACAATTGTTTACACTGGTTTCATGCCAAACCAAAGTTCTATTGATACTATATAAACTACTAAAAACAAATATCTATGTACATAATTATTTATTGCGTTTCATGTTTATATCTATCGCGACTACGCAAAAAAGTTAATCGTTTATTGAAATCGAATGTTGATTGCTATGAAAAAATTGGCAGAAATAACCATGGGTATTTTTGCCAATTACGGTACGGCCTATGGTAAGTGTTGAAGCGGTGGTAGCCTAATGTTTAGGGCATCGGGTTTGCGATCATGTAGTTGCCGATTCGAATCCTACCCATTACAATACCGAAGTGGACCCACTTGTAACACAAGCAATTTAGTTCAGTACAAAAGGTTAACAAGAATTCTAGTTATTTGATAATCCACATTTCTAGTAAGTTAAAAGAAAAGTCATACTTATTATCAGCCTCAACAGCTCTAGTGTTTTTGAAATCGCAAACAACATTAGGCTTATTTTCTAGACTATGAATGTAGGCGTTTGATCTAAGATTACCTTGATTCGTTGGTTACCTTGGTGCCCCTTTCTACTAGTTTTCGTTCGAAACTGGTTGTTTTAAGGCATCGAGACTACTACCATGAGAAACACTTGATGTGTAACCACCTTTCGCTTTCAAGGGGAATTTCTCTAGACAACTGTTAAGGCGATGTGCTTGCGAGTCTATTTTGAATAGATTTAAAATTCAATAACCTTGTGTATTGGCGATACACCAGTTTGGCTAAGGTCTAGAAAAAAAAAACGAATAAAAGAAAAATTGAATACTTGATTGATGAGTACAATCTTAAGTCTGTTTTTGAGTGAACATATTTTAGCCGGCTTAGAAGGTAAAGATGATTCTATATTCTGTGCCAAATGTTATTGCTATGGACTCGCATTTTACTCAATTGTATTAGTTACGCACATTAAGGTTGACCGTGAAACGTCTGAGTGTACTCGAACATTTACATAATTCCAGTTTATAAAACCACTGTTTGTGATATACCAGCTGGAAATATAGTAATTACATGAGTGCCTAGATAATTGCAGTTGGCTATTTGTCCAATAAGCGACAGCCGCCAGCTCCAAGGGCAAAGACCTCTCTATTTGAAGTTATCAGCGCAAGATAATTGTTGTCAACGAACGATGGTGTCAACATTGTTTCCAGTTTCCGACCGCGTTCTATTGATGTTCTAAAAACTACTAAAACGAACAACTTTGTAATTGTTTATTGCGTTTCATGTTTTTGTTTATTTCTATCGCATCTACGCGAAAAAAGTTTGCTATTTTTTAATCGAATGTTGACTGATTATGTTATTTAATAATAATATCTTGGGGCAGCTCACACACGGCCATCTGATCCCAAACTAGGCAGAGCCTGTACTATGGCAACCAGATAACTGATAAACATACTTATCTATCTCTTAATACATACATATTATAGGTAAATAACACAGACACAGAATAAATGATTGTGCTCATTACACAAAAATTTGACCTGGGTGGGAATCGAACCCACAACCTTCGGCTTAGCGGTCAGGGTCACTAAACACTAGACCAACCGGCCAGTCAAATAATTATTATGTAAAATATCAATATATTTATGGAAGTGGTAAGTTTTATCGGACTGTGATAACGCATATAAATTCCCTTTAAATCAACATTTCAAAGCCATATTCGGGAAACTTCGCATATTCATAATTTCTATTGAATTACTTACATGGATTTATTGCTGTCCAGGTTATTGGAAGCTCACGTATTAACCTACGTTTTAGGACTGGTCCCAGTGACCAGTAGAGCGAAAAGAAAGCAAGTTGTTGAAACGTTTGTAGCAATGTCCCTAATTTTCTACGGGGCTGGTCAGGGGAAGTTTCATATTTTTTTCGAAATCTAGTATAGGAGGTATATAATTTTATATAAAATGTATGTAATATGGTGTCAGTCGTCACCTTAACAGACTGCGCGGCAGGTCGTGCGCGGCTCCGCGAAATTTCACTTTCGCTCGCTTACATAAACCTTTGCGACCTTTTATCGACAATCACGCGATTTGCAATTTACGCCGCACTCGTGTGCAACGTTACGCCGCCCGTCGAGGATGTAACTACACGGCTATGGAGAACGCCAGTCAACACGAAATTTTGATGTGTCGGTCGTTAATAAGTCAAATTGATGAATGTATGCATTCATTTCGCATGTTTTGTTGTTAATTCTTGAAGCGGCGGTAGCCTGATGGCTAGGGCGTCGGATTTGCGATCATGTGGTTGCTGGTTCGAATCCCACCCATTACGCTGCCGATGTGTACCCACTCGTAACACCAGCAATTTAGCTTAGCACGATGGGTGAACAAGAATACAAGTAATGTGCGACCGACATTGCTAACATAGCTTTTTAAAAAATAAAAAAAAGAATTACTTTACCTACTACTTATTGGTTAACAAAGTTTTAGTTAGTAAACAATAACTTATCCTTATTAATAGTTGAAAATTTCCTAGTATTTACTCTTTACCCCATTATCATATAATTACGTTACACCGCCCAGGGTAAATAAGTAGCTGTAAAATGGTTATATTCATTCATGAACCGTTATAACATTGTATGGTAATAATGACCCTTGGAGCCATTCATTATGTCCTGACAGATTTTGCATTAAGAAAGTTAAATAATTTGCACGGACTTAACCAATCAGAAACCTGATTGTACTGCATTTGCTTCTGATTTTAGCTCTACAGACTTTTAATGATGGCAATACTTACGTACGCGACTCCTAAGTAGGGTTGTCATTGTTCAGTTGTTGAGTCCCAGTCGTATAATGGGATACTGTGTAAAACAACCATACGCAATTTTACTGGGTAACACTGATAGACTGTAAGTATTATCCAGTAAAATGGTGGCGGAAGTCAGATAGTCAGTCGCTTCATGTATAATAAAGAAAGAATTCCGCTGGAGCCGTTGATATTGGAAGCAGACTCCGACATTGCCTAGGTGGAAGGAAAGTTGTCAATATTGAGATTATTAGCACGGTCAGGTGTAGGCGTGTTGCAAAATAACGATAGACCCACGACCCACAAGCAACTGAAAGATGTAGCTCAAAGGAATAAAATGTAATTAGAAGGAAATGTTTGTTTGATAAGAAATCCTCTAATTTCAAACAGGGTCCGACTTGTCGTTATTGATCAAGGAACACTTCTGTTATAAAATAAAATAAGTCTCAGCCAATTCTGTGATTTAGATTATCGATTATTATTAAAACTACTGTCAACCCTGATTTGAAATACGTATAATCTTTTCCCGTTACAATTATAAACTGGATAGACCGCTGTAATTATAATTGAAGTATTTGAAATAAATGCATATTTATTGACCTGACCTACCTTACATAAAGACGGTCTTTGAAACAGAACCTATTATACCTAGGTTATACGTAGGTGTACTTACAGCATACTGCAGTTGTGGATCAGATAACCAATGTTTGTTTACGATAATTGGTTGCTAAATGCATTGACATAGAATATAATATATATCTATATGAACCATGTAATTAAATTAAGTGATTATCTTTTGATGAAGCTTACAGTATGTATGCGGATAATCCATGGCCCACGGGGATCAAACTCACAGCACATAAAACAATGCAGTTATTGAACTGACCTCTTACAGAACTTTGTATACAGGATATTATTATACTCTTTGACAAGGCGATGGAGAAATTTTGGAATTTACCTTACTATAGACAATAAACGGATTTAAATAATTACAACTCTATTTTTAACGTTCAACCCGCAATCAGTTTTTATTTTTAATATTAAGTTTCTTTTGGTATTGGTCTATGAAACCGCAAGACCTAGATCGAAATTCTAGCTACCTAGCTACCCGAAACAAGCCTTCAAATATATTTCAACGATTAAATTACAATACATATTACATTTTCATATCATACATTGTGAATGGATAATTAACTTGCACATTAATTGGTTTGTTTATCAGCAGTTGTATTTTTTATATTTTACACGGTATTATTTGTACCTTTTCAATGCATTATTTTATTCTCGTGAATCAAATTCAGTACTTTATTGTAGGCCAATGATTCTTCGGGTCAATAATTCATGACTCAGTCGAGTTTCGAAGAACTAGGAATCAAATATACAGTGTTTTGTTTCTTTTTTTCTTAATGGTTTGTTACTTTTATGCCAATAACAATAGTGAATGGAGCTACTAAAACAATACTTTAAACTTTCGCCATTCAGTCGTAATTGAGGAATCTGGGTAAATTGTGCCTACTTAACATGTTACGTTACAATAAATTAAGTATATGGATCGGATATAGGTACTTACCTATTAGTGATGTAACGGATATTCGCATTCGCATTCGCGAATATCCGCATATTTTTCAATATTCGCATTCGCATTCGCAAAAATTATGCGAATATTTAGCGAATGTTTTTAATAATCAAAAAGAAAATTATGATATGCATGCATATGAAATAATAATACAGTAGATAACACTTCGATATTTTTATTAAATCATACTTCTACATTCTAAATTAAAGTCTCATTTATGAAAAAAGAACTTCAGAGATCTGATCAAATCTAACATTAATCAGGCTTGTTACAACTATGTAAGGTTTGCATTTATTTAGTAGTATATTATTACTCATGTTTTTATGCCACTTTGTCCCTTAAATATCAGTTAAATTTGATAAATAACATAAAACTAACCTCAAAACAAAACAAAACTTTTAGAATTAACTTTCTGTGATTCAGTCAATGTTTCCGGCAAGACGTTTCGTTTCACACAGTCAAATGAGTCACAGTTCTTTGTGATGGATACTTTTTGGCGCGACGCACGCGATGTGTTGATTGGCGAGGCGTGTATAAGAGCTAGTATGCAAAGGAACGTGAAAAAAGCGAAATAAATATTCTGAACTATTATTTTAAACGCGTTCCGAAACGTTTCTGGTCCCAACTATCATGCAACTGTCATACGCCTTGTCAGCACTGTAATCACTTCAAGGAGGTTGTATGATAATAAACTCCTTAAATCACTTTGAGCAGAATTATCTGTTACGGATCGCGGCCTTATTAACTACCCAAGATGGCGACTGCGGTTTGTTTGTCAGTGCCATTAGAATTTAACGAAATTCTCCATAATCTGAATTTTGCGGATATGTGTTGTCGACTCGAAATCAATATTTCTTTATGTTTTGTTATTCATATAAAGTTTCGATCGAGTCTACCGTACCCCTGAACGAAATTATTAATATAGATTCTCATTCGCATTCGCATTCGCGAATGTTGAAGATAAATATTCGCAATCGCATTCGCATTCGCGAATGTGAAAAATCCAACATTCGTTACATCACTATTACCTATGTAAAAAATTTGGTTAATATTGCTTAAAGTAATAGTAGGTGTTATTAGGTATAATGCATAATAGGCGTGTGTACTAAGTTTTTTTCGTCTATCAGGTAGATTATTGAAAAGTATTGGACAGGTAATTTTAAATTTTTCACGTGTTCATAATATTTAGGATATATATTGAGTTGAAATGTCACATGACGTCACGCCTTGGTAAAATTTATACCGAGCCATGACGTAGTGAGCTCCCATTCCCCAACTTTAATGCGTTTTAACTAAGTCATTATTTGTTAATTTGATAAAACAAAAATTATGGGTGTAATATTTTTTTATTACCTAACTGACGGACTAAATATAATTACGTTTTATTTAACAAGTAAACATGCCTATTCTTTTATTTTCAGGTAAATATTTTACTGGATTTTCCGTGACGATGTAGCGGGCACGCATTACAATACTGCGTATTGCTGCGGATTTGGTAACGTATGCTATTGTTTCTGCAACTTCTGCGCTTCAAAATACTTTATAATATTTAGTGCTATAGTTGAGTCTACTTTGATGTTTTTCCTGAGAACTTTTAGTATGAATTTTGTAACCTTCGAAACAATGTTGTATTCTTCTTTAATACCTTTGCATCATGAGTAACCACTTTTTGTAAGTTGAAAACCACACGTTGCCCTGATTAGGTTCTACCATAACAAATGCCGCTCGGCCTGCAACATGCATGTAGACGTAAGTGAGAGGGGAGTCACTCAAAATTACGCTGTACGAAGTCAGAATATTCAACTTTTTGAACAAGTCTTTAAAAAAAATATCGATCCAGTTTATAGTCTAGTTATTTCACTGTATATTAGTATAGTTACAGACAGTGTGAACCTTGCAATATTTAAAACCTTGGTGAAGAGCCTATATGAATAATTGTTCCACAAAATACATCAATACACAGTTGCATATTCAAGCACTCAATAACCACAAGGTGTAGTACGAGTTGCGATATTGATGCAAAACAGTCCATTAGTTAGCGACGCAGTGACAGTAGGTGTTATGATATTATATTACATAGTATATACTACATAGTAGCATATGACTCAAGCGAATTAAACTGTTTACATGTTTACATCAACCTATGTTTACTTCTTCACCGTTACGAGTTCCGCAAATAACCAATAGTAAACGTTTAATTACTTGTTAACATGATTTAATAGCAACGTTTTTCTTTTAATAGCCATTTAGTGCTAGTATTCATAATTGAGACATTTTTCTTCATTGTGTAGACTCCCGTAGTCCCTAGTGAGAAGGTAATTAGGTACTATATTTTTTTCAATAAAACAACTTCTCCCCTTCTCTACAAAGTAATTCCTGCCTCACTGGGGTTTCTGTAGTACTGGGGTACTGGGGTTTTCCAATTTATTGTGTATTGGAATACACAATAAATTGGAAAAATGAAGTACGCTCATAATAAAACAACAATATCTTGGGACAAAATCTTGGTTGGATTACAAAAAGGTACATTTAATTCTTATTTTCTTCTTAATATGCTCTCATTTCTAGGCATATCGTTTAGAGTGCTATTTTGATACCGTAGATTCTACTTCGGATTGTCTACTTCCAAGCATGCTTATCGTGTCATAAATCTATAGTATTCTACTTCAACAATTTCATTACAGATTATCTGTGTAAACCTCCATTTTACACTGCAGGTGCTCTAGTTTTAAGATGATATCTATGGTCGGATTAAGGCTGTGTAAGCACTTGTTTGTTTCCCGATTCAAATGATGTGTCATTGACACAGTTCGCTGCTCTTTTTCGTTTTTTAAGTACATAACTTGCCAAGTTACCTACAAAAACATTGATGTACCTATTAAATTCGTAGTAGTGAATAAATATTTTGCAGTTAAAGCTGTTTGCCAAAAAAATACATTCACTCATTCATTGATTGACTCAGGTATATTTATTTGCGTCGTCGACATAACTAGCTGTATGCTTAGCACCAGTGCCACTTTGTGCATAGCCTATAAACATACATTTTGGGTCAAACGTCAAAGTCATATCGAATAGCTGAAGCGTTATCGAGTTGCTTATCGAATGTGCAGTAAAATGGGTTATTGCTCTCCATAGCGCTCGCAATTTCCTATTTGAATAACTTTTGATTGTGCAATAATGTTGCCGCAAATATATTCATATATGTACGATGCATGCGGTTAACCCGTGTACAGGTACTATCTTGAAACTGATGCAAGTTGAGTAATTTAACCCCAAAATAGAGCAGTGCTAAATCGATTTCTAGATAATGGGCACATAGAGATAAAGCAGGTTGTTATATTTAGTAGGTATCCATCCTCGGTTAACCAATTTTACACATTTATTTCTTCAACGATACTTACATGTGCTGTTTTAAAATGTTTATGAAGCAATACTCACAGACTTAAACATAAGACACTTGATACCTCTCAGACAGCGTTATAACTCTGGCCTCGGCAAAAAGTCCTTATTATTAACCACCTCGAATAGTGCAGGTTTCTTAAATCGATGTCGGCGGGTTAAAACTACCTAACTCGTGGGGTGAATGCACGTGTTGTCGTCATATGGATTCACACCAGAATTTATTTATTACAAAGTTACTAAGTGCGATCTTACCGTCTGTAGTCTAAACGTGCACCTACCCATGTAGCTATGCTAATATGTGATACGTAACATACAATGTATTAAACAAGTTACCAACCAAACAGGTTGTTATTCCATAAATAGTTATAGAAAAGTTTATGCGTTACGTTTTTTGCGGTACTTAGGCAGACTATACACTGGAACCTGTAATTATGGTGTTAATTGTAGGCTTAAGTACATGGAAATAATGAATTTACAAATATTGTAATCGTAGATCCACAGAGTCTTCCGAGTTTTCTGAATCAATAATTCAAATAAATATCTATCACATTACGGCTAAAGTTCTATATTGTAGGAAATTCTTTCAACGTTCTTTAAAGTGTTCCGCTGTATTTAAGAGTCACGGGGAGAAAAGCTGGACAATTTTACAGCCTATCGTTTTTTGCACCTTTCTCGACTAACCTATTAAAAATATTCCGTGACCTTTAAGAAGTCAATGCTCATTCCTTCTCTAAATGGGAAGAGGCCTGTGCCCAGCAGTGGGACGCTTATGATCGCTATTATTATGAAAGAAGTCACTCAATCTTCAATAAACCACGGTATTAAGATGGTATATTCTACAATGGTACAAAAACATAGTTTTATTCCATGGTACAGCAGGTTTAATCATTTTTGATGGTGACACGGACCATTATTGTAATGTTGTGATCAGCTTCCGCGTTGCCTTAATCCGAATCGGGCCAGAGACTCGTTAGCACCTATTTTTTTGCACCAACTTAAACTAGCCACATTTCCTGGTGTTTTTGCGACTACTTAGATATTTAGATTAACGTTCATGTTATTGCTTTTGTTCTTATTCTACTCTGAGAATAGCACGGTGATGAATCATTTCACGATTTGATGGGCAGTTTGTGTCATAGAGCGGACGTGAATAGAATACAGAAGATACAATAACCTTTTTAATAAAGCTGGCCTTATTGATAAAGGCATTGTTTAAATATAAAAAAAATACTGAATCCAACAACTGGTGCCTAGACCGCTACATGCGATATAAATCATAAAACGTACAGAACGGTACCATTAAAATTATTTTTAACTAGCTATCCCCGCGACTTCGTCCGCTTACGCAGCATTAAACTGACCGTTTACGCAGCGTACGCAACAAAAGCTCTCAAAAAAACATTTTCCCGTTTTTTCAACATTACTCATCAATGTTCTTTTTCTATTAGTTGTAGCTTGATTGCTATATAGCCTTCCTCGATAAATAGACTATCCAACAATAAAACATTTTTTAAATACGAACTAGTAGTTACTGAGATAAGCGCCAACCAAACCAACAAACTCTTCAGTTATATAATATTAGTGTAGATTGATATTGGTGCAAGTGGACCAGGCCACAAGGACTTTATTTGCGTCAAGGCACTTGTCTCGCTTACTGTACCAATATCTTGAAGGACCACACGCAGTACACTTGCGTACAGTTTATTAAGCACTTGTGTTAATGTGTGTCATGCGTTTCACACCAGTCTAGACTGGGCCATATCTAGGCAATATGCGCTAGACATTCTAGGTTCCTCGGTAACCGGGTGGCCCGCTTGCACACTTGCGCGAGCGCACCTTTTTGTACGTTGTACGCGTTTACAAAGATCGTTGGTCACAATTATGTTAGTTAATTATCTGGTGTCGGGTTCTGAGAAAATATGTAGATATGTGGATTTATAAGAAGTCCGGCTGCTCGGTTTCTCTGTTGTTTTGAGGTCTTCGCTCTGAAGATCGCGGATGTAGTTTGTGTGCGCGGCCCTTAGCGGTGGAACGTGCAACGTCTGCAGCCTAGTCGTTGAGTGTGCATGTCGCCTTACGCTTTGACGACAAATATACTAGTAGGTTCTAAACGACTTCATTTTAAATCTAAGTGTGTTATTGTTGATACAGTACCTAATTTGCCAATAATAATTAAGATTTTGTCTGTAATTTTCCCATACTCAAATAAGGTTACAGGAATTATTTTTCCTAGTTATAATTCAATAAACGCAGGCTATAAAAGAATCAAGGAAGTTAGTGTTTATTGGCTGTACCCGACGCAGGTATCGACACGTTAATAAAACATTCGGTGGTGCTCGCATGCATGACAAGCAGACAGCTGCTCGAGGAAGTTGATTTACTGATTCGGTCACAGTTTTACATTATTATTGATCTGCGATTTACTGTTTACCTGTTTACAATTCAGGTTTTCATTTAGCATTGTAAGGGTTGACATGTCAGGTAGAAGATATGAATTGATAGATAGTACTCCTTACATACACAAATAGAAGCAAATTGATCATTTGCAGACTTTTACTTAGTTTTTCACAGTTTATAAGTCAGATATGGTGTATAAATTTTGTAAGTTGACAGGTCCAGTGCTTTAGTTCAGATTGAATTGAAGTCCTAATATTATTAAGAGGGAAGATTTGTATTTTCGTGTGTATGTTAAATTCAAAAACTATAGTGCCGATTTCTAAAATTCTTTCACCATTAGAAAGCTACAACCTAAGTAACATAGGCTATATTTTTAACTAAAAATATAGGTACCGCGGGCGGAGTCGCGGGGAACAGCTATTACTAAATAAATCGATGGAATTCAATCTTATTTTATTCCACTTGTCTCTAGTTATCTGCCCTTTACCGAAGTAAATGAAAAATAACATAATCACCTGTGTAAACTATGCGGCGAGAATTAATTATTGATTCACACAGACTATAGAATCATAATAAAAGTTTTTTTTCTATTTTAATGTTTCATTACTCACAGAATGAATACATCCGCAGTTTGTTAGCGATATATATTTATATTTCCACTAGCTGACCCAGCAAACGTAGCTCTGCCATGTTAAAAAAAATAAGAGAAGGCCACCTCTATCACTTACGGGTGTGAAAAATAGATGTTGGTCGATTCTCAGACCTACCCGATATACACACAAAATTTCGTACAAATCGGTCCAGCCGTTTCAGAGGAGTATGGGAACGAACATTGTGACACGAGAATTTTATATACTAGACTAGACTAGCTACCCGGACAGACTTCGTTCTGTCAACAGTAAATTAATTAAGGTACTTAATTCCCGAGTTTAGGAACAGTTTATTTACTTATTATTTATGTTTTACACCTTTTAAACCTTCCCGGGACCACAAACATTTCAAGATCAAAATCAGCTAAATCGGTTCAGCCGTTCGTGAGTTTTAGCGAGACTAACGAACAGCAATTGATATTCTCGATATAACTTTCTCATGACATAAAAACTCGAATTTTATCAATGTTTTTAATTTAATATATTAACGAAGGTTGTATTTTAAGCTAGTTTACATAACAGCCTTCTTGTAAGGTCATTATAAACCTTAATAGATTATTTATATTATATTAACCTAGTCCTTAGTATAATGTCTCGATCTTAAGGTTATTTTAGTATACCATTATAATTCTACATAATATATGTTGGTTGATTAAATCGAGGGTGATATTTAAGATATTATGTCTGTTCGGTTACTATGCATATTTTTATTATGTCTAATCTTGTTATGTCATGACTCATTGATAACAGGTTATGTAAACGTATGCCGTGAGATTGTATTCTTTATCTTATTATCTACACATCATATTATAAAGAGGAAAAAGGACATGGCCAATTTTTGTACGGACGTCGGCATAGTTATCGAATTTAGTGTACACCTATGATTTTTGGTGTTTTGTTTTCGTGAATATTTGCTCATTAAATTGCTATAAATAAAAAACTCAGAGAACTTGTCATTACAACAGACTAGACAAAAAACAGTTTCATTAAACCTTTTAATCAGATCGCTAGCAATAAGGTGTACATATTATAATTTCGCTATTAAAACACTTAAAAGCGCTTTAAAATAGCGAACAGTTGTGAATTATATTAATAAAAAAATAGGAATATTCGCAAAAACACAAACCCATTAGGTACGCAATGAAAAATATGCAATAACCTAAAATCATTAGATTGACATTCGACATAGACAATGCACATTGTCAAACAAGTAAAAGCGTTCCGTTTTATGTTTTTTTTTGTGTGAAATATAAAAAAAACTATCTTACGCATCAACATTATGATAGATAATTTTATTAAATGCAACAAATACCGATGAAGATAGTTTCGTAAGAATAAAATGTTCATAATATGGGCATTTTGTCGTCCACATCACACATCGTCAATAATGTGTGGAACACACATTATTATATTTATCTTTCTCTATGGTCCACTATGGCGGACGTAGACAAACGGTACTTTGAATTCATCTTGCATTACTAAATATTTTGAAATAAAAACTGACGAGTACCCTATGCTTAGGATTGGATCATGAGCGCTAAGATTTAATTGATGATACGTAACTATATGAAATGAAGTTAATACTGCAATGTATATTTAACCATACTGAGTAAAACCGACATCAACATTCAAAGCACTTAATCAAAACTTAATTAAACGCAAAACCAAAGTAATTAACGATAGTGTACTTGCCAGTCTTCACACTCATTACCTTATCAACGTGATCGTGTTTCTATGCGCATATATTCTTACATATTATATTCAAGCAAAAGTAACAGTATTCTTCATCGCGGTGACGTCACGGCTATGGCGCCAAGATTCCTTCGCGATCAAATTACTTAGGTAGGTACTATACACCTTCCAAAGATCAACAAAATACAGAAATGACAAACTTTTCCGTAGTCCGTAGTTTATCCGTTTACAAACAGTGGTCCGTCTGATGATAAGTGAGCTTTGCCGATTTGTTGCGCGTTGATTATCAAGCTTCTAAATAAAATAGGTTTTAGACTTGCACTTTCTGCACTAGTTTGTTATCACTATCAATCTTAGTGTTCTACGTGAATTTATAGTCTTAAATTAAGCATATAAATAGATGGGAAAACTTTTTGGGTATCTACTCTTTCGAAGTTTTTTTTTGTCTTGGCTTTTCTGAGCTTTTTATGGACCGTTACACCTACGTACAGTCACGAGCATAAATATGTATACACATTGCGAAATCGTAAAACTTATTTAGCGAAGAGTTTCTGTTGAAACTTACAATGGGTATATACTTACATGATTTTAGAACTGTTATAATTTTATGTTGTTAAATGATTACAAATTGAATTGATGGTGAGTTCCTGTTAAATTATTGTTATTGTTATACAATTTCGCTTTGACTGTGTATACATATTTATACTCGTGACTGTACAACGAATTTACAACGATTGTAGAGCTGTACCTACTCTGCATTCATGTAAATGCGTTTATTGAATAATAATTGTAATTTGTAATTACACAATTAATAACTAATTGTCCTTTTGATTTTATCATGAATCGAAAAATTAGTTACGTTTTAATTGTACTTACATGCATTTTTCCTCATTATCATTGTACAGTAGAAATAACATAATTTTACGGTTAGTATTGGATATTATTTATTTGCAGAAAAATGCGGCGTTTACATATTATTAGCCGACGAGCAGATGTTTACGATTTTGATAAAGGTCTCAATAAATTGAACACGCTCTGTTTCGCAATAATACGTTGCATTTATTTTTATCATTTTGTTTATTTTTTGTCAGTGATGCGTATTATGTAGTATTGTGTAAGTTTATCGCTTAGTTTCATAAAATAAATGCTTTAGAATAGGAATTTTCCTATATCGTGGGTGCGCTCAAACGACTAGCTAGACATAATATGTTTTACCGTTCACGTAAATATTTTTTGTCTTATAAACTTCTCTATAGGGGTATGGAATCCTCCGTTCTGTTATTTCGAGGATAATGCAGACGTTTGCAGACTATTACATAGTCCGCTGCGTAGCGCCTGTTCAGCCTAGTTCAGTCAGCTTAACTTAGAAGTAACATAAACTGGTATCACAGCTGGAACTAATTAATAGACAAACCCGAAAAGCCGTTCGAGCCGAAAAGTTCGTATGTTTTCAAGCAAGGAAAGTAACTTTCACTCTTTAGCAATTTTCCACTCGACGCGGCTCCCAAATGATCGCCATCGGGAATTTTCCATAATCACAGCGTTTGTTATGTTATTAGATACTCGACTGCCCATCTTCCCGAGGCACTTTCTCTACTTTCACTAGACTGCACGATTATTAAGTTTGGTAAAAGGTATTATTACAACCAGTGAACTGTCATGTGTCAAGTACACTGTTCATTTCTACATTAATTCTAATGGAAATCTCACAATTTCACAAAGAAAACATTCAGACTGCGACTCAAATATAGAAATAAAGTAAACAGCCACGAATTGACACATTTCTAAGGTCTAAAAGACCCGTTAAAACGCCCGTTTCTAAGACCTGTAAAAACGCGGACATTGTCTGAAAAATATGAAGAATTTGGTATTGGCCAACCGAGTTTCGAGATAATTTCCGAGATTTTATATCATATGCTACTTCCGAAACGATTGAGTTGCAATGAGTGGAGCGGAGAGAACGATTCCTAAGAACGACTATACGAAAAAAAAAATGTACTAGCAGTGTAGGTCCCTCACTGGTATTCTTCTGGTTAACCCCTCGTGCTAAGCTAAATGCTTGTTTTATAGTGATTTGACAGATAATTGTATAATCTCGTCGTATACCTACGAAGCATAGCAACCTCGTCAGAATATATAAGTCGCCGACACACAAACATATAAAACTACACACCGTTATTTGTACTACATTGACGCCCATCGCAATCTGTGTCGTAATCGACGTATGCTATGCTATAATCATCCCGTTTACATTTCTCAACATTGTCAACACAAAATATTATCATTGCTTACACTGCTGTTGATTACACTGAAGATGTAATGTCGCCAGGAGACAGTAACAGAGATTATGATCCCACCTATAAATTAAAATAGTTGTAGAGGTCTGGGCGTCGAGAAGTCAACTGCCTAGGTCTGGCATTTTGCCAAAGTCTACATGAACCATAATGTAATTGAAGTAATGTTATGATGGCCAACGTAAGGCAAATCTTCGCTCAGAATATATATGTAGAACTATTTAGGCAGATAATCGAACCACTTTACCTAGTTTATGGTGGATAAACTAGGTAAAGTGGTTCGATTATCTTTAAATTTGGAGAAAAAGAACACCTAGCTCTACATTTTACTATGGACACTATAGCGCGATTTCCAAGGGCGCTTTTTCCCGGGCAGAGCTGTATCCCTGTAAATTGTTATCCAAATTTTCCGCGTTCGGCTCACAAACTGGTCAAGGTCGGTACATCTGACCCAGTTCCCGATATCTGTGATAAAATTCAGTGTGACCTTATAACTCGCTCATCTACTGTGATAGTCGAGACAGGTTTTATTAGCATGTTGTCGTAGCGGCGATTGACCGACTTGCATTGTGCAAGCTGGCTGGGTCAAGGGCGTAGTGATACTTGCTCGCTGATTGATGAGTTGGTGTTGTTTGATTTATTACTTATATGCTACTGTATATAAATGACGGGGTCTAAATATCACTATTAAATCTTGATACATAATTTTCAGTTGGTGTGGATCGTTTCATTGAACCTAATTAACATAGATCTGATATATAATGTCATATTTTAACTTATTTGTATTTAAAGGTCCTTAATCATTTGGTTCGTGATTTCGTTTAGTTTCTTGTTATTTGTTGCACTGCATCAAGCTGCGGCGAACGACCGAGTTGCGCTGTGCAGGCGGCCGGGTCAAGGTCGAGTCTGTCACACATCCGGTGTCAATACTCGTTTGGGTTCGTTAAATAAATGTTTCTATATTTCTCTCGTACCTTTAAAAAATATGTTTATGGGACATGTAAAATCTGTTAAATGTCTTATTATTAATTTGCTCTTATAAATATAAATCTTAGAGATCTAACTATACCGGTACACAGTGGCCTTCTAAACAAAAAAATGCATGTACTCATGCAAAGTTACCATGCAATTTTTCACCATAATTATACTTTGTTTTACCCATAAATTTCGCAGAATTAAGTGTGTATTAAAAGAAATACAATAATTTAACATTTCCATTTTTAAACTTCCGATTAACAGCCACGGTCGTCATTCTGGTTTTTCCGATTTGCACGGCCATCTTTTCAACATGAACTATTTATACAAATATCCATGATAGTGTCCGAAATTAAGTGCCTGACCTTCATTTATTCACTACATTATATTATCTTAAAACTAGTTTTATCTTGTTTTGATATTTTATATGTATGAGAATGTCCTTCGTCCCTAAGGGACGGAATAATTAATATCGTCTGCAAACGTTCGTCCTTCGAAGGGACAGAGTAATAATGCTCTTGTTTACTTTGCAATGTACGGAAATTTCAAGGTAATAAGAGGCATTTCTCACAAAGTAAACTTGTACGTACCGATGGGTCTGGAATTCTGGATGGTTTTTTGGAACATTGATTGCAGTTAAATATTTTTTGTCTGGTATGAAAGCTTTTAACAGTATTGACCAAAGAAGCCTCACATCTAATTCAATCTTACACCTGATGAACTCATACAGCAAGTACAGTATTCACATGCTCTCGAACTCGTTAAGTTCAAGTGCTAACGGTTATTGGCATTCGTCTTTGTCTGGCTATTGTTGTGATTCCCCCGTCCGGACGATTTATAGCAATTTTTATACTAGATTGTTCCTTGCAACCTAATACGTCGTAAACGGTGTCTCGCTCGCTATAATTGGAATGTAAGATGAATGGTGGATTGTGAATTGAAAGTTATGATGTTTTGTTTTGTGTAGAGCTGTCTAGTCTACTCTGCAATCTGCATTTGTTTATTGAATATTAAGAATAATTAGAATTATTATCTGTATTTTATATTTATTTATTGTATAAGGTTTTCATTAACTTCAACAGTTACCATCTTCGATTCCTTTTTTCGGGTCAGCGGTTGCCTTCTGCCTCGTCTGTTATTTTAGCAACTGATTTTTGATTCCTTATCATTTATAAAAAACCAAGCAGTTACAAAATCGGTACCTTTAACGCATAAATATCTGCTATACCTATTACTAGCGTACCTGCCTATCGTTGTAGTATGATGACTATGTATCGTGTCGAGGTCGCCGCCTGCACCGTTGCTTATCAACACTGAATTGGAATAGGCTTATGCAGTGCGACATTAGCTTGCAACCGCATGTTTGGCGTTGAACTATTTTCAAGTCTTTTCATAATTGGGAACACAAGGTTCTTGTGTGGGATTTGGTCCACTGCTGGATGTTCCAACTATTACTTTATCTAAACTAGCTACTTTAAAAACAGGTCACCTACATGAATTGACCACATTGACGACCTATCCAACTTTCTTATCTCCATTATTGCACTTAGTATTGTCACAAATAGCTACGACGCACATTCGTGCTAAGAAGAAATAATACAATGAATTAATTGTTTTCTTAATGCAAGCCGGCTGTGAATACTATCTTAGGTTCAGACTTTAATTAAAAAATAACTCGTTCGGTTTAGACTGTACTGTTTAGATTTAAGGAAGTCCTATTCACAGTTATGGATCATGAAAATAAAGAACATTCTAGTCTATTTAGTGTTTATATCTGTTAATGATTCTGTTTATTTTCACAGTGTTTAGTTATGTTTATAGTGGTCTTTATGGCGTATAATTGCTGTATTATTTATTTAGCAGTTATTGTTTTGTTTTAATTACGATAAAGTATATAAAATATGTACTTTCCTACAAAATATATTGTAAGAATTTGATATGGAGGATATATATATATAAATAAATATTAAGTTTTTTTAAATAAAAATATATTTTTTTTGAGATTCATGAATACCATTATCTAGAATAGATATTACCTACATTTTACCCTAAGATTTTATTATTCAATCCAGCTTCTATAATACTATTAAATTTCACTTATTGTGCAAAAACAAAATTTCTTTTGTAAATAAACTCTTTCAGTCTTTTTATTTTAAGACTCGTAATATGATTTGCACATTACTAATATTCTTGGTAATGCAATAAGCAAGATTTGAACCGGCAATCACATGATCGCACGTCCAACGCTATGTCCATTAAGCTATCGCCGCTTAACGCTCTTTTCTTTTAGTTTACCACGCATGGTATATACGCATAGTACTAAATTTGCATGCACTATAAATATTCAAGGCAACGTCTAGGTCTAGGGTGAGGTTGGCGGTTAAAACCCCTTGAGTTAGCACGTAAATACCCCACGGAGTCACGGAGGCCTTCGGATCAATATTAGCCTAGTACGAACTAGGCAGTCCACCCCAAACTTTGTTTTAACTCTACTTTAATTAACGCAACCTTAAGGGGAAACACGGGTGTACTTTTTTATATACAAACGCTCTCGACTGTTTTCTCCGTGGATTATGAACTTAGAACCATATAAACTAGTGCTATGATATGTTTTCCTTTTTGTCGAAGTTTTATTTAAAAGAACTAGAACCTTTCAAAAGTGCTTATTTCGACCGCAGTTTTCACACGTATTGTATAATTTTGGTACCTATATATTGACGAAAAAATTATAAACAATTATAAAAGGGGGTATTGTCTGTAGTTTTCTCATTCAGTATATGAAATACCTTTCAAATTGGTCAAATTGGAGAAGGAAATGTCGTGAGCCAAACGACGTTTTTACGTGGGATATTTAGTTGGATATACAGTTGTCCTTATCAAATACACATGTATACAGCGCGACAGCGATAGTTACTTTAAAAATCTAATCTTCAAAAGTCTCTTTGCCCACCTTTCCTCATAATGCACATGGATAGATGGCCGATATTCTCTCATTGATTGTGTTTGTAGCATGGAAAGTAATAAAGATTAATAATACTAACTTAAAAACACTCATACGTTTTATAACGTTATGTCGCGAATAAACATCATGCTCTGTTTAGCATTTTAAGTAGAAATGACGCGGATAAACCTGTAAGGCCGTCCAAAAGTGAGTATTCGGAAGGTAGACAACTATGGAAACTTGTGGAAATGTGTGCAGGCGAAGACACTGGATTCTAGAGATCATAATAAAGAGAATCACGGTAACACTGATACCGATATTGTTAAGAAACATTCACACGTTATGTTATTGATACAGTGAAGATGAAAGTTAAACGGACACTCTTTCCCACGAGCTTAAGTTTAATGATAATTGTGATGTTTTAAAATACTGATGAATCGTTTTGATTTTTTCTTTTTCTCATGTCGCTTATAAACTTTAGATGTATTTACATTAGATATGGATCACACCAGCTCAGAATTGTTATTTTTTTAACCATTGCTATTTAAAATGTTATCAGTCTGAAAATCTTTTGCAACTTTTCAATTGCTGTTTTTGAAATTTGATTTTTTGCATTATCAAGATGGTTTCTAAAACATATCTGCAAGAGGAATTCTATAGTATCGATATTATCAATTTTCACAAGGTTGGCTATTCAAATCTAGTCTTGTTGCAAAAAGAATATTATTCAAACGGATTCTGTCGCGTTTTATTTAGATTTTAGTTCCTGACGTTTCAATGCCTTTGCAAGTGTCATGGTCACTTGGAAGTAGAGTCAGATTGATTATTTAACTACAAAATTAACTCTTTTAACAGACACAGTCTAAACTATATACATTGTTGTGAACATATTCGCTGTTAATTGAAAGATTACTGAAATAAATCAAACGTTACGTAGAAACTTGGCGTGCAATTGGTTCGGTCCGGCCTTGGAACTAAACATCTTTATTTAGTGCTAAACTATTAATACGCGGTGTATCGCACTCTATCTGCCTTGTATTGCAGATTGTTCGACACGTTTGGCGATTTGATATCGTGGAGACTGAGAGGATTGCTTAGACATTGCTCAACTAATTTTTTACTTGATATCTTAGATTAATAATATAAAACTATTATTAATCTAAGGATATCAAGTAAAAAATTAGTTAATAAATAATTGTTGATATCGCATAGAAAAATAACTGCTTTAAACTTGTGGACGTGAATGAACGCGGCTCAGTTCTGGGCTAATATGAAAAAGTGATAGTAATCGCTGTTCACATCAGCATACTTAGTAACCGTGCAACACAAAATAATACGAAAGGTATTTAATTACGTTTAGTTTCTATATTTAATTATTCTTCGTGAGGATTCTTTAGTCCTAAGACAAATTGACTCAGGATTGGCAAAACAATAAATATGGACGTTAGCTAACCCTTGGGATGCTGAATGATTCAGAAACTCAGATTTTAACCCGTAAGGTACAAAAGTTAGCTTGTTCATACAATATCTTATACAACAATAACTGTTATGTAACTAGGGAAATATGTTAGTAAAGCATTTAAATACGCATTTAAACGCAACTAACACATTCATTAGAAAATCACAATCGACAGATTGACATTACATTATCAACCTCTCACATTTCTAAATGACGTCAAAAGTAATTGTTATATTATTTCTGTAATCTCAGCTATAATCGTACACGTGACGTACCTCAGGTATTATCTACGTAAATTATTTATGTACACAGTAATCATACATAAATGTCTTGGTGATAAACTTGTTTATTTATAAACACTATTTTGTATATTTGAATTGTAGGATGATTAAGCTGGATCCAGACTTTGCAAGGCATGTGGCGCAAACGGCGCACAACGAATACCTCGTCCTGAGGCGTGCTTGTCGAAAAAATATAATTTTTTTTTCTTTAAGAGAAACGACGCCCGCACTAAGGAATTTAATCCTTGTGTCGCGGGGGTTTCACAAACATTCAAATCACATGCACAAAGAACACCCAGACTTGGAACAAGTATCTGTGGTTCACACAAATGCTTGTCCCATGCGGGGATCGAACCCGCAGCACGTCGCGCACAGTGGTAATTAGCGTGGTGACCTATACCACTCGGCTATCCGTGCAGTCATATTAAGCAAATGCCACGTTTGTCTGTAGTGGTTTGTGGCGAGAAATAAGCCACGCACAGGTTGTGCGTGTCGGCTTACTACGAGCACTGCGTTGCGATTGAACGGTTGTGTCGGCCTGTTAGAATATGCAAAAAATCCTACATAGATACTTTTTGATAAAACCTGATTGCTGCTGTATTGGTTTGATCGGCCCGAGCAAATGTATCGTACGCCGCGCACAACTCGAACGTGCATCCGTGACTACGTTCACAACGAATGTAATGCTGTAAGGCGCTTTGATCTTGAAGTGTTTACCGATATACGTTGCCACAGAAAGTACACATTTTGCGAGGCATTCGTTGTGAAGTGTTCGCGGTGCATGCCTCGCAAATTCTGTATCCAACTTTAGGTGCAGTCGACCGTGCAGGGGTAATGATTAAAATGAAGCTCACTGCTTTGACATGTAGGCGTTCATAATGTCTGTATTTGCTGATGATGTGTCTGATTAGCTATAGGTATCTATGTCTACTATTGAAACATGTTTTTAACAAAATTATAATCAGTAGGCAAAAGTTGAGTAGGCCACTCAACTTTTTGCCTATTGTAAAGGGAGTTATTTGTACGTATACAATCATTAGGGTCGGGGCATGTGGTTTTTCCATTTAACCCTTCCATCAGTCATAACCGACACACCCTCCTTCTGTTAGCTTTCATAGAAACCATTTTTCTTGTGTATCGCTATGCCAAATACAATATAGGTCAAATACACATGAGAAATAACACAGAAAATTCCAATTTACGCGAATCTTTTAAAAGACAACCCTAGCCGACTGACATTTCTACGCTGATAGAATCGCTTAAGGCTAAGTTCATATGACCGCGCGGAGCCGCGCGGCAAGAGCATTCACATGACGGCAAATGTATGCGCGGTAGTCTGGCATCAACATTGCTTAAGAATGGACGTGGAGGAGGCAATTTGCTTATGGATTTTATACCGAAGGCTGAGACGTCGCAGAAGAAGACAGAGACGATACTGGGTGCATCCCATTTTAAGTGAAAGACTTCCAAGATCTTCTTTTTATTATTTTATTCGAATATTCCTTGGAGTTAATATTCCAGATAGCTTCTCTTTTTTCAATCTCGTCGATAAGCAAATCGTATATTTTTATACATTTAAGCGATTTCTATCATTATTAACGCTTGTAGAAATGTCACATGGTTTCAGATCCTACGATATTAATGACACAGAACACATATTTAATAGAGAAAATTTATACAATATTTATGTAATAATAGTACAATATAAAAGTACTCCGGTACACTTATTACGTGTTTTTATGGAAATATTAAACACTGCGAGTTATGTCGTGACCGTCTGACGGTTTATTGAATATTTTATGTTGTACCTCGTTTTACGATGATGTCTGCTTCATTAAGTTGTTAATTTTACGCTAAATAGCACAAAACTGTTTAAATACAGTACTTTAAGACCAGTTAATAACTATGTTCAGTGTTGCTAGATCTTCATTTGTAACTGTATTTTATTATGTTTTCCGCATTACCATTAATCTTTCTACATTCTATTCATCTTTCATTCATCTATATTCTATTACAAACAACACTAGAGTTGGGTAACATTTTACATTGATTTAAAAGTAAATAAATATACAGATGGTATAAAACAATAGTATAGGACGTCAGTCAACAGTACTCATTCATTCGTTTTTTTTCCTTGTAGGAAGACTGCCTTGCTTAGAAAATGAATATTCAATAGATAGATTGTACTATCTAGTTCACATTAGCCATTGTTTCGACCTTGCTATGCATGTAAATTAAATTCAAAATAGGTTTTATAAATGACGTATTTGAAACTTTAAGTGGAACTGTTAGAAACGCAAAACGTTTAAAAGGTCCTGAAGGTGAAACAAGGGTTCCTACCCAACCCTTTTTAAAACAAACAACAAAACAATGTTGTTGTTTGTTTGTTCATTTTGTATGTTACGTGGCTACGGTTCAACTTGGCAGCTTAGTGGTTTTATTTATGATGGCACAAACAAAGTAAATACACAACTTTTTTAGAGTTGCCAAATGCCCATAGTATGTAATGCTTTTACACTAAATGCAATAAACTCTACAGGGTTTAAATCTCTACAAGTATAAATGAACATATTCTAACTTAATGATAATGACGAAACGACCTTTAATCCTCGGCTTTGATTGTAATGACATAGTCTATTTTTGGCACTCTTCCTTTCAAATCCCGAATTCTATTTTAGTAATCTTTAGACAACATCTTAAAGGGCACAGTCCCTTTAATACAATTGCCCACGCTCTGACGTAAGCGCCCACGAAACGATTTTGACGTCATGACGTTGGTTGTTTAAATTTACGTGAACTCATTATCTAGGATGGCAGCACCGCTGTCAGCCCTTGTCATCGGCGAATGCTATAGTCTATACTATGAAAGAGAACACATAGTGGATCTGTTTCCTGGTGTGAACGTCATGTCAAATGCACACACTTATAATTTAAACAGTGTCAATTGCAGGGCGCAGAATTCATTCAATTGATTTTGTTTTCGTTCCTACTAGTTTATCCACCACAACGGATGATAATAATTTACAATAAAACGATCTGATCCGCAGGTCTATGTACCTCATCAGTATTTTGGGCCTTGAGTAGACGTCACATCGCAGATTTATAACTTCTGGAACTCTGCAGAATGGTCCTCCATTATCCTCCTCAATTTTATTGCAAATGCCATCTAATTTTTTTTTTACGATTCTGTTTTCCACCTATGATTGTGAATTGAGCTAATTAACTATGCAACGTTATATTTGTAACCCATAATATTCAAATGAGTATATTAGCCTTCTCGGCTTAAAAGGATCGCCTGTGAATGAAGAAACGCTTTCTTTGAGAGAAGAAAGCGTTTGTTGTGATATGGACATGTTGTTAGCAGGGATGAAAATCACATAACTAAAAAAGTTATGAATATGACTGTAAATGGGTATACAAGCAGAGGGTGAAAAGAGATGAATGGATTGTGGGAATGATGATGTGAGGAATAAAGAAGTGGATGCCGCGATGACGAGTAATGGAGGTGAATAGGAGGAGAATACGCAATGCGCCGACCTCATAATGAATGGGTTAAGGGCAGGGAGATGATGATGATTTGAATATTACTCATCCAGAATAATTTACATAACAGACCTGGTGACTCCGAAAACACCTACCATTATGACTTGAATGACTCGAGCCCCAGTCACAAGATTAGATAACCAATTACGAGGAAGCCCCGTCTGCCTGTCAATTGATTGAAATTAGTAGGATTCGCGGTCAATTGGAAGGTCGTCTTTTAATTTGTATTGATTTTTGTCCTACGAGAGGTGGTCCTTCTTTAATGTGGCCAATTTGTGCAAAAAACTTATTACCTTTCGAAAAAAAAGACTGCAAAAATAAGTTAAAAGACCCTGGTTTCGGTACCTCCGGTTGTGCAAAAATATTCCTGATCGGTTCTTGTATCTATGGGGTGGATTTAATACGTTGTCTGCCTTAGGCCTACGAAAGATTGCCCCCCCTCCTCCCCCAATGTGCTGTAAAGCATGAAAACTTTATGGACTCTTTTTTTAATTATAACACGTAGACGCTTAGGCAAAAAAAAACCTAAAAATTACACTAAAGAGTTCTGGGTGGGAATCGAACCTTCTCGACCTCCGGTTTAGCTGTTAGGGTGACTAACCAGTACATCAACGACCCAGTCAGGCCAGTTAATAATGTGAAAATAATAATAAAATATATTCACATTATTAACTGGCCTGCGAATGTAAATATTATATCACTCCGCATTTTCATGAAGGGTAAACCTAATTCTTCGCTCTATCACTTTCGATACAAATCTACCTTGCTTAATGGTATAGGAGATGGCAACGTCGAAAAAAGGTTCATTTCAGTATGGCTGGATTTTTAATATGTTATTTGGCATAGAATTTAGCATATGATAGGATAGGTCTGGCACCTGGGACCGGTTGCGTTTACTAGTGCGCATCCCATTTATGGGGGTGAAAAATCCAGTTTTTCAACTCATTTTAGTATAAACCGTTCTTGTTCCATCTGGTTTGGCGACTCTTTACGAACATAAAAATCGAATTGCCAGACACTTTGGAGGTTGCCAACATCGTGCCAGACGCGATCAAAGTTCGAAAAAAAATGATAAAAATAATTCATTTTAGGATGGCTGAAATTTTAATATGTTGTAGTTCTATCATATACAAATAACATATTAAAAAGCCAGACAAAAATTCCGGTGCCAAATACGTGCCAGACCACTTTATATTCCCGAAATCAGTTGAGGAAATCGTGAATTTCAGCTTTCCTTTGAGATATTTAGATAAATATTTGATGTTATGGCTTCACAAATACACAACTCGATCGTATAAAATCATTACCAATCAGATTCATAAAGTACTTGTTAGGTAAAAAAGGAAAATTAAGATGTTAACAAAACCATTATAAATTACGACGAAATTGTTAAATACTGTACGGAACATGCAAGAGCAGAACATGGTAACCTAGCTAAATACTTAAGAAACATGTATTAGACGGATTGAAAATGGTAAATTGGTATAGAAGAAGTAAAGGTACAAACAGAACATGTAGTTAGCTTTTCTTTAAACCTTTTCTAATTTTGGTGTCTATAATACATTATTACTGTTACTACCACTTCGGTTGGAAATAGGATAACCCGGTAAAATTTTATTCGCAGTAGAATAGTGAAAATACGTTAAAATAAAAGTACCCCTGTCTTAGGTAATGTTTCTTTCTTTATTTACACGGAAACCCCTTTAAGCTGTTCCGTTTCTAATAAAAAATAAAATCAGAGGCCCCAATAAGAGGTACGCATTTACATGAAAAGAAAAATACATTTGGGTAGACCGGGGACAATAGCAACATGGCTACGTTTCGAAAGCTACTGAGATATCATGTAATTGTACTTTGTCTGCCGACGTGCCTTCAATATATGCTGCTAGCTGCCCCTACCTGATTACTACACAGCAGCACTGCAGCTACAAAATTGATACAATGTAATACCACTTAAGTAAGTGTGTTTTATTAACATTTGTTTTAATATTTGTATAAATGAGATAACTTAATCGAATTCTAATAAGTAGGGTAGACGAGGGACCCTCGATAATTCATAATTCATAATTATTATTAATAAGGTAAGTGAGAGTAAGATTATGTTACAATAAAAGTAATATTAATTTATTTATTTTTATGTAAATTTTATTTGTTTTTTTTTATGATGACTATGAGATTTCATGTACTGCCAGATAAAATTGTTAATACACGTACAATATTATATCTCGGTAGCTGTCGAAATGTGGCCATGTTGCTATTGTCCCCGGTCTACCCAAATGTATTTTTCTTTTGATGTAAATGCGTACCTCTTATTGGGGCCTCTGATTTTATTTTTTATTAGAAACGGAACAGCTTAAAGGGGTTTCCGTGTAAATAAAGAAAGAAACATTACCTAAGATAGGGGTACTTTGTTTTTAACGTATTTTCACAATTCTACTGCGAATAAAATTTTACCGGGTTATCCTATTTCCAACCGAAGTGGTAGTAACAGTAATAATGTATTATAGACACCAAAATTAGAAAAGGTTTAAAGAAAAGCTAACTACATGTTCTGTTTGTACCTTTACTTCTTCTATACCAATTTACCATTTTCATACATGTTTAATACATGTTTCTTAAGTATTTAGCTAGGTTACCATGTTCTGCTCTTGCATGTTCCGTACAGTATTTAACAATTTCGTCGTAATTTATAATGGTTTTGTTAACATCTTAATTTTCCTTTTTTACCTAACAAGTACTTTATGAATCTGATTGGTAATGATTTTATACGATCGAGTTGTGTATTTGTGAAGCCATAACATCAAATATTTATCTAAATATCTCAAAGGAAAGCTGAAATTCACGATTTCCTCAACTGATTTCGGGAATATAAAGTGGTCTGGCACGTATTTGGCACCGGAATTTTTGTCTGGCTTTTTAATATGTTATTTGTATATGATAGAACTACAACATATTAAAATTTCAGCCATCCTAAAATGAATTATTTTTATCATTTTTTTTCGAACTTTGATCGCGTCTGGCACGATGTTGGCAACCTCCAAAGTGTCTGGCAATTCGATTTTTATGTTCGTAAAGAGTCGCCAAACCAGATGGAACAAGAACGGTTTATACTAAAATGAGTTGAAAAACTGGATTTTTCACCCCCATAAATGGGATGCGCACTAGTAAACGCAACCGGTCCCAGGTGCCAGACCTATCCTATCATATGCTAAATTCTATGCCAAATAACATATTAAAAATCCAGCCATACTGAAATGACTTCTCGAAAACGTTGCCAGCTCCCGTACCATAAAAATTACGACACAATTTAGCAAATTCTGTACTCTACGCAGTACTCAGTTTACCTAGTTACACAAGTATTTACTGACAATACAATACCTACCTAACTTCAATCAATGGGCCTAATAATAGTGCATTGTATGTAAACATATATGCGTGTGCCACAGACCTGCTTGCGCTAGTTTCTAGGGTCAAAGTCGAAGCTCCATTGATGTAATCATAACGAATTGCCGACAGTTTATGTATGTTCGTATGACTGGTTCATTTCGAATCGTAGGGAATTAATTCGTCAAGGGAATAACGATTTTTCTTACGTAGATTTGTGGTGCTTACTCTGCTAGAGTCCGCGAAAACCTGTCATTTAAGATTGAGTCACTATAATAGTTCTAAAATATTGCAATAGTTGCAAAGGTATTTGTATAAACATGATATTAATTTTTCTGGTAACAGCGCACTCATGTACAGGTCAGAATACCACACCATGTTCTTGCCCACCTCTAAGTAGAACCGATCAAGTTAAATACCTTGGTGTGTTTATTGATTACAGGCTTAAATGGGACAAACATCTGGACACCCTCACGACTAGAACCATGCGGCTAATACACGTCTTTAAATCCCTTAGGGATTCGGCTGATTTCGACACACTTAAGATGGTATACCTCGCATTGTGTCAATCAATAATCGGATATTGCATTACGGTGTGGGGTGGTGCTGGAAAGACTGGGTTTCTGAGAGTGGAAAGAGCGCAAAGGGCGGTCTTGAAAGTAATGTTGAGAAAACCTTATAGGTACCCAACAACCCAATTATATGCTGACTGCAAGGCTCTCACCGTCCGCCAACTATTTGTGCTCCGGTTAGTTCTTAGAAAGCATGGTAGCCTTCCTCCGCCTGACCCTAATAAACGCACTAACCACCCCCAAGCCGTTGCTCATAAAACCTCTTTCGCCAAACACCAGTTTTACACCCTAAGTTCACACATCTACAAAGCGATCCACAAAAAGTTAAATATTCTAGACCTTAATCAATTCAAAGTTAAGTTTAAAGTTACAGAGTGGCTTCTAAGACAGGACTATTCTGCCATAGAAACCCTATTAACATACATCGCATAAAATAAAATAAATATTCACAGCACTCCGTAAATCTCACACACACGTTCCACATACACCCCCATAAAGCCACACACATACACCCTTATACTCTCACGCACACACCCAACACTTTCACACTATACATTTATACATTACTTATTCCCTTGTGTTAAACTTGGTTTCTTTTTCACAATACATTGGTCGACATGCTTCACTTGTTGATAAAATCTATAAAACACGTGTAAACACCGAATGACTGTCTCTTATAATACAGGTTCTCCTAGTTTAAGAGGCAAGACCTTTATTCTTGGCATAGATTTTACTGCTACCTACATAAATTGTTAATCTATTTGTTGATGTAACTCTATGTATTGTTTTTGGAAATAAATTATTATTATTATTATTATTAATCCTTACCCAAATATAAACTTTATTCATTACAGGTCTAATTTCGTGCGAAATTGCCTGTGCTTCATTTGATTTTAATGAATTTCTTAGAAGATATCACAGTTTTGCAATAACTCCGCTATAAAATAACGCGAGCACTTATCATGTGCAAGGCGGTTATGAAGGTGCATGAAAGTAATAAAAACAGTTTTTTTTTTAATAATCCTACTAGCAATGCGGGTCACATATTACTAGTATTCTTTTTAACCAGTGGTATGCTTGTGTTACGAGTGGGTTCACGTCGCGCGTCGGTAGTACTCGGTAGTACAATAGGTGGGATTCGAACCCGCGACCACATGATCGCAAGTCCGATGCCCTAGCCATTAGGCTACTGCCGCTTGATATATTTATATTTTATAGTATGAAGAAATAACTCACAAAAATCTAAAACACGCGGACGAAGTCGCGGGGATAGCTGGTAATCAATATCTGTCAAGCCTTGCAACGTTGTTTCGAGAAGTGCATTGTTATAACTATTCATTAGATCATCTACAAGCATAATATTTTAACCTTGAATAAAAAAATAGGAAGTTTAAACACTAATTATAAACAATAACGTAAACAAATTACCAGAATAATTAGCCTTGCCTTATTGGCACTACAATGCTTGAATCTATCTACCTACCGCAATATAGTAGGATCACCGAACTGTTCACAATTAACTCAATATAAAATAGTTCATTGTTTTCAATTAGTTTTTAAATTTATGTCGGTAATGACTCACTTCTGTTGGTCGTATTGAGTTCTAAGATATAAGACAGCCTTCAAGTGAACTGATACGTAACTACGTGACGCGACAGCGACACTTTTATAATAAGTTCCCTGTGTCCTGCGGTTTCGCCCGCGTAAGTTGTGCCCATTCCCGTAAACTTAATTTTTGTTTGTTTATTTTTTATTTGTCTGCTATTCGGGACGGAGACGAATCAAGGATCATGAAAATCGGTCCACCCGTTCTCGAGTTATAACTTAACAAACCCGACTTTTTATTTACAAAGATTCCGCGTTACAAAAGGGCGAGATAATATTTTGTAATAATTATAAGTGTCAATATTACTAAGATGCCCGGTTTACTTTAGATTATATTAGTACAAAATAGTATTTATATATATCGAAATTGAAAAAAATATAATTAAGTAACGAAAGAACGACGGAATTCCAATCTTTACAGAGCATACATTTTCATTCTATTGATTCTTTGTTACCACGCAACAAAATAATCCCTTTTAAGCAACTGAGTCACAATCAGTGCACGTCGGCATAATATCTTAAACCTTAGTCTTACTATGTTTTAGGACTTTACCAAGAACCCCTTAGAGTTTACCCACATTGTAAGCAAGGCGGAAATCACACAAATTCGCCGGGATAATCTGCAAGCATACATTTTAGTTTATTGACCTATAACTCACAGATTGTAACGAACTTACAAAGTGGATGCTAAACAGCTTAATAGTTAATAAAAGGTATATTGATATACATTGTATAGGCATAAGAATTAGCTGGTACTTTAATTAATTTGGCAGAAACAAGTTTGCTGAGGTAAAACCTGAGTTACTGTAGTCATTAACTTATCGTGTTGTGTAATACACAAAAGGGCCTATGCACTGCAACGGCCTAAAAAAGGTAAAATAATCATTAAAATTTCCGTTTCATTTGCAAGTATTTTTTGTTTGAAATAAAGAATAATGCATCAATGAAGGTTTTCTGGATACGAATTACTATTTACAGAAGTTGACTTTATTATAATAATGGATTCTGATCATAAGTGGATGCACAAACACTTGATACGTTACGACACTTTACAATTTACAACCAACGAATGCAGACAAAAAACCCTTATAAAATAAAATAACACGATTATAAAAAAAAGAGAAAAATGGTGTGCCAAAAGGTCACCCTTATTTACTACTAAAAGTTAACGGAACTTTAATGAATATCGAGTGAAAACAAAACCAGCAATACTGGTCGTTGCGCATGCGCAGGTGAGCCGATATCCGTTTAAACGAAGGCTGTAATAAACAGCAAGTCGGGCACAATGTATGGATGTTTGCTACTTACTATGTGTGCGGGTTGTTGTACGACGGTTAACAAAGATGGCTGTGTGGTACAAGTTACAGGAGGAGACAGGTAACATGTAATTACGGTTAACGAAGTGGTGTAGGAGTTGTGGGTTATCGGTTTTGATATTTATGTAATTTGATTCTAAATATAAAACACCTTTTAAGGTGGATAACTTTTAATTGTCGAATAAAAGTGGCGTCTGGCAGTTTTTGTTTTTAAATATGTCAAAAAACATTATTTATTCGAAGAATAGGAATTATATACAGGGAATAAAAGTTTGGTAAAATCCACCCTTAGAATCACTTTTCTTTTCATGCGATCACTTTTTCAATATTTGATGGTGAACTTCGTTACTAGAAATGGTTAAATATAGCACCGAGTACTTTGGCCAATTAATTGTATTTGCAAAAAGTTGCATAAATACAAACGATGATAATTTCATCGAACGATGTTTCTCTGAAGTCGAAACCTTATTTCTTACTATTTCACAAAAGCTTGTAAGTCGTGTTGGCAAGGGGTTTTTTAAGAAAAAGTAATACGTTATTCTCGCTCCTCGCTTATGCTCCATACTCTACGAATGAGTAAAAACACAATCTAGCAATTTTTACAATGTTTGGCTTCAGAAACGCGTCCATTGACACACGAGATTGGTTTTATTGCGTGTTATAAGGCCGGCCTGTCGGAACGGGATTCCTACCAACTTTGTAAATAGTATTTACACTGTAGGTACAATGAAACAAGATAATGTTATTGCCTTTGACAAAAACTAAAGCTTTACGGCTTTGGTTTCGCAATCGTACCAGATATAACCCAAAACTTTGTTGATGATACAATGTCCTGGTTATTTTCAGGTTTTATGTGGGTTTTTTACTGATTTTGTTTCCCTTGTATTATTAATCAATCAATGTCATCTGCCTCATCTGCCTAGCTGTGTTAGGGTGGGCTGACAGTCGTACGGGAGTCAGTTGAATACAGTATTTTACATGGAGTAACTGCCTATCTGGACTCCACAACCCATTGCTGGGTAATACAGTATCTCATAGTAAGACTGGTTATCCGAATTGTAATGACTTAACTGGGCTTATCGGGCTTTCCGAAGCATGGAATGGTTTCGGTATGTTTACAAATGGTCACCCTTCCATGGACCAGCCAAAGCGAGCGCGGACGGAACGGAACTTTAATTATATCAAACCGACGAGCCCTTATAGTCAATCAACATTGTGTCTTAATTGCACTGGGAATAAGTTCTATATTCCTTGTTTCAGATGCTGCAGGAGAAGCGACTATGCATCCTGGGCGCAGAGCTGTCGGAGCTGGACATCTTTGAGCGGCTGATGAGGTTCACAGGCTCACAGCTTAGGCTGCTGCAGTGCTTCCAGGTTCGTTATATATTAAGTTACAAATATTGTAATCGAAAAATGAAGTAGGTAAGTACGTGTTAAAGGAACAATTATTTATTTCTAGATAATAGACAAAAGCAAACAGGATCAGATAAACTTAAGGGCTAGGTAGTTAAAAAAATAAGAGGCATTTATGGTAGATACTTTTGCAAAGATGTATCGAAAATAATTCAGTCGATGACAGTTCATGGTTCTCGGAAAAGGACAGGATTATTTTATTTATTTGGCTACTAATTATCGCCATTAGTTTCATTTTATTTATTGAAAACTGATCTCCATTCTCCTGATCCTGATTTCCATTCACTCACGTAATTTAAACTCCTTTTTATTTTCTTTTATAAGAATCTTGTCCTGACAATAACGAACACAATAAAAAAAAACAATTTGGTGCAGTCATTCGAAAGTTATGCAAACAGTTAGCAACACATTTTTCGATTCATTTTTATATTATAGATCACATGAAAATAATTATAGGATGCGTTGGGAAAAAAGCGGCAGAAAATACAGTGAAATAAATCACTTATTAATTATTAATAAAAATTAAATTATAACGTAAAAAATAGTAAAAATGGTATAGTTATAGCTTGGTAACATAATAATGCAACCTTCTCGACCGCACATGAAGTGGCAAAGTCTACAAACAGATAAACGTTCGCACGCAGGGTATTCGTAGTAAACAGAGCTGTTTACAAATCCCACCAATGTCATACTCATCACATCGGGTGGTGATGCACGACGGATACTATTAGGGTTAGCCGTTATAGGTAATCATAAAACAATCTCAACTAATATAATTATTTTGAAGAAATAAATCTAGTGTTGGACCACAAATATAGGCCAGGATCTAGATGCAAAGGGCTCTAAACAGATCTTTTGGTGGAGTCTTATGCCCAGCAGTGGTTCACATCAAAGCTGATGATGACCACAGATTCTTCACCAAAAGAAGTTTGTGTTACTTCTCGAGAAATGAGTTATGCCTAAGTACGTAAGTTCTTAATAGTCAGTTCTTCAATTGTGTGATAGGGCTAATTTCTTGCGGCAACCATGACAAATATTTATTAGTGCTGAACTTTTATACCTGATCGTTATTATATTTCGACGTAGCGGCATTATGACAACACGCATTGAGCCAAAATAATAATATTTACAGTAGACGGTTTAGTCAGAAAAATATTGAGGGTTCATCAAAGGTCTCTTATAATTCGAGGATTCAAACGCTCACCTGTATTTAATAATTATTGATATAATAGGCCATTATATTTATTATTTATTTATAAATTCCGCCGATCATTCGACAACCCTAGAGGTAATAGCGATTGTTATTCTCACATCTATAGAGCATGCGCCGACAAAATTAATTCAACTGTTATATCATATAGGATATTATAATGAAATTTGATGTTGTGATCATCTTTTTTTCATTTTTTGTGTGTATTAGCTTATTTATGTAAGTTGAGGAGACCACACAAAATGATTGAATGATACGATGAAAACAAGAAACAAGGTCTGTTTAATGATAAATAATTGAGCTACAGAAGATAGTCGTGTCACAATACTATAATAAGATGTTTTATTATTGTTATTAAAGTACACACATCAAAAGTGTCTAGGGATCAAGCATTTTTATGCGGATTTCTTGAGATTGAGATGTGGCTTTGTAATAAATTTATGATTTTATAAATTTATATGGATCCTTTTTGGTGCATTTCATAATTCGAATCAGGAACTGTGAATCAAATTCGAGTAAAAGATGAAAATCAGCTGTCAATATTTTCCCTATAAAAACATACAACGCATTGAAGACATTATTAGTGCTACTGTTTCCCTACTACTGATTAAAACCAACGTTATTATGGAGCGGCGACGTCATTTAAGCAGGGAAGAAATGCTCAGAGCCGTGGGAATGATAGAAGCTGGTTCCCGGCAACGTACTGTGGCTTTAGCTCTGAATACAAGTCAGAGTGTTATCAGTCGACTTTGGACACGTTACCGAAGCACTGGTACCGTGGCTGAGCGCCATGGAGGACGGTATCGCTGCACCACACGGAGACAAGACCGATACATTCAAATCTTAACTCGAAGAGCTCCAACAATAACCGCCATGATGTTAGCCGTGAGGCTTCATCACTCTTCAGGGAACTTAATTAGCGACCAAACAGTCAGAAACCGCTTGCATGAAGTGAACCTTCATTCCCGAAGACCGCTACGGGTACCACCTATAGCAATGCACAATCGTAGGATTCGATATCAATGGGCTCTTGAACACAGAAATTGGGCAGAAGAACAATGGCGTTTCGTGTGCTTTTCTGATGAGTCTCGTTTTGGTATGAGACCGGATACAAGACGTATACGACACTGGAGAACCCCTGGACGCCAACAGCGATTAAAATCCTGCCAGGAAGTCCATCCTTATAGTGGTGGAACCATCATGGTATGGGCGGGTATTTGGATCGGCGGAAGAACTGAGTTGATTTGGATCAGAAGCAACCTCAACGCTCAAATTTATGCTGAGACGATTGTATCAGACGTCATCGTTCCTCTACAAGTGCAAATCGGTCCCTTATTTCAGTTAATGCATGATAATGCACGACCGCACACCGCAAGAGTTGTAAGACAGACTCTCGCCGCAGCTAACATCAATGTCCTGCCCTGGCCTGCTCAGTCGCCAGACTTGAACCCGATTGAGCATGCATGGGATATGCTACAGAGAAGAGCTCTGCCGAATATGGAGGGTATCCAGTCGCAAGAAGACCTTTTTTTGTTGTTGCAACGAACATGGGCGGCCATTCCACAGCGTGATTTGGATGAACTCATTTTGAGTATGCCAAACCGATGTTCTTGTGTTGTTAGTGTTCGCGGTAGAAACACGGATTATTAATTGTTTAAGTTACCCAATAAAATTTTAAAGAAAACTGTTATTTCAGTCTTTTTTTCGAACTTTTGTGTTAGTGGTTCAAATGTCAAAAATCCCTTTATTAGGAAAATGGCAAATTTCTTTATTAATGCAAAGGTGACTTGGTTTATCGTTACTGTGACAAACGAAAACACTTTATTCGATGAATCCTTAAAGAAAATTTTAATTAATATCAATCAGGAGAAAAGTTATTGCAAAAATATATGTTATCCCTAGACACTTTTGATGTGTGTACCTTGATTCTGGAAATCTTACTAAATACCAAAAGTCGGGCAAATAAAGACTGGCCGGATTCGACGCTAATTACCACTGTGCGCGACGTGCTGCGGGTTCGATCCCCGCATGGGACAAGCATTTGTGTGATCCACAGATACTTGTTCCAAGTCTGGGTGCTCTTTGTGCATGTGATTTGAATGTTTGTGGAAACCCCGCGACACAAGGATTAAATTCCTTAATGCGGGCGTCGTAGAAAAAAAAAGACGAAAAAAGCAAAGAGACTAAATTATAGAAAGATGAACTAATTTAAGTTATGTTAAATCTATTGAACTGGGAGTGGCAATAGATTCAAAGTACAGAATGACGGCAATTATCCTAACTATCCATTTTCTGAATTCTGCTTTCTGGAAAAAGGAGCAGATGAATGTTTACCAGTGCTTCATTGGTCTATGCACATACATCATTCTTAACTCTGTGTCAAAAGTTGGTTGTAATATAAATATTCATGACGTGTTCCTCTGCAGGCAGTGATAGAGCACGGCTCGAAGCTGTCGACGGAGCTCGCCACCAGCTACCTGAACAAGTGCGACTGCGGCGCGCGCTCGCAGGACTCGCTCATACATCTTGGATTAAGACTCGGTAAGGTATTAAATAATACTTAGAATAATTAAGAAACTGAGCTGGGACTGGAAAGTACCTATACGTCTAGTTAACGTGTCAATCTGTGTAAAAAAAACGGCTTGCGGAACACAAATTCTGCACACGAATTTTTAACTATACTTACGCGTATTTGAGCGGCTTCGCGACGTCAACGATAATCGGCTTAGCCTATTCCTTCCAAAAAAATATTTTGTCCAGATTTAGGCGTAGTAAAGATTACTAAATAAAAGTACAGAAAGAGCGTGTTATTATGAATTTTAACAATTTAAAATTACCATGCTTATTTTCTAGGGGGCTTCCTGAACGAGGCGGGGTGGTACGCGGACGCGCAACGTGTCCTTCTGCGCTGCCGTGACCTCTGCCAGGCACAGCCGCAGACCACATACTATAAGAGGCTCACATTAGAATGTTGTCATAGGTAAGACAAAAGCTATAAAAATAAAACTATATATACTTATAATACGAAATGAGTGAGTGGGAATATTGAGATTTAAATCGGTGTTTCGAAATTGAATTCACATCCTGATCCTACGTACATCGTCTACTACAGGGCTTGCATCAATAACTATATTTCACAAAAAAAAGTATTCATTTTGCCGTAACCCCGTGGTACGTAGTAATAATATTAAGTATTCTTTGCCCTTGGTAAGGTCTTGACGCAGAACGTCACTTTTGCAACTTCCTGCGCATTGATACTGAAAAAACCCAGGATGCAGTCTTGTTTCCAATCCGTTCTCAAAAAATGACCGCAGAAATTCAGTCATATGAATAAGTCTCGCAATGCAAAAACAACTTCAAACAACAGCAACAACAACAAACCACATTTTGCAGTCGTTGTCGACCGCTTGTAGCCACTGCTTGACGACATTTTGACGCTGCGATGTGGTTTGGTTGTGGTACGATGTGATAACAAATATGTGTGGGTTGAGCCTACGTATATACGGTGTTTTCTATATCAGTGGTTCTACGTCAAGACCCTTGCTTATGCTAGTTAGTATGTTAAATACAAAATCATACGTCTCTCTCTGAAAAGGAAATATTTTAGTTTCAAAAACATCTCATACACCAGTAACACACGCAAGAATCATAATGTGCAACATTATATAAAGACTACACGGTCTGTGCATAAAGTAATTCAGCTAATTCGTACATAATTATAGCGTTGCCTTTCAAGAGTAAAATACGGAACTTATTGCAGTTATTAAAGCTTATTGCGAGGTGTGTTTTTACACATTGTTCCAACGTCACATGTTTATTACTTTTGAAATATTATACATAATATTCAATCTTGTTTGACAATTTACTTGAACATCCTATCGAGATTAGACAGTAATGAAAGATTACTACCATTTCATGTGTTTTTGATAGTGGCAATTTCGGTTGTATCCACTTAGAATTTGATGTCTCAGTTTCATGTCTGTATAAGTCATCCCTGGATGGGCTCAAGGTCATGAATAAAAGAAATCCGAACGTCTCATCCTTTGCTAAATATCCAACTATCTTTTAAGATATCTAAATTACATTTCAGGTTATTAAATACACAATCAGCGTATTGCTGTTTCCCGGCGGCAGCGGAGACATATGCCTTAGCGCTGAAGCTGCTCGGCGTGCCGGATGACGTCACGGAGGACCTGCCTGACGGGCCCTTTGCTATCGGCGAAACTTGTGATAAGGCGCTGCAAACTGATGATGATTTCGCAGTTGAGGACAGGTGAGCAAAAGCTGGTTTTGACGAGCCATTGAAAGAACTCCTGCGCTTATTGCTAGTCGCTGGTGACGGAAATTTCACATAGTCTTCAACTTAACGCAAAGAACTACTAGTAGTATTATTGCTGACCAATGTTTTTATGGCCACTGATAACCACATGGGAAAAGCCGCAGTAGTAAGTCGTATTTTATCAAGTATTATTCTTGCTTATTTAATGTATGTTTGTAATCTGTTTGTGTCAAATCTTATAAGATAAGTTAGAACTACTACTGACATCCCCTTGATATGATATCGTAAGATTGACGACATTGTATCACGGAATTTTCGATCTGGCAATAGGACCGAAGGAAACTACGCGATTTGTGTTTGGGCTTGGATTGGTCGTAACTAGTACCTACTGTGATCCTCGCTGGTTGAGAAGATTTGTTTATTGTAATAGTACTTGTTAGCAGCTTGGAGGCGGCGTGCTCGGGCTGCGGCGGCGGCGGGCGCGCGGTGTGGGGCGCGCGCGGGCTGGTCGCGCGCGTGTGCAAGGAGTTCTCGGCGCTGTTCTTCGTGCGCTGCGACTACTCCGCCGCCTACGCCTGGGCCATGCGCGCGCTCAAGCTGCTCACGCCGCACACGCCGCCCAAGTATGACACGTCCACATGTTATATTCTCAAAAATGTCATATGAAATCATTTGGCTTTGTAGCTTAAGATTTCTTCAAAGCTTTTGATACTGTTTACAATCCAAAATACATAACCTTTCTTGTTGATATTTAAAAGTTAGGGTTTTAATGTGACTCATAAATAATTAATATTACAGTCTTTACCTAAAACTAGTATAATAATGTTGTTACTGTATTAAAAAAAAACTGTTGAGATGGTGTCTCTCAGGGTAACATCATTGGTCCACATAAATAAAAGCAACATAAATCAGTATTAAAGCCAATATAAGATATTGTGTTACATATAAAACAAACTACTTCGTAATTCCATTTCTGTAGAATATAAATGATGTATGGTACCAGGATCACTATCGAGGTGCTCCGCGCGTGCGGCAAGGCGTGCGTGGTGAAGCGGCGGTTCTCTGCGGCGGGCGTGCTGGTGCGGCAGGCGGTGGCGGTGGCGCGGCGCACGGCGGGCCCGCGACACCCGCGCTACGCCGCCGCGCTGCTCGACCTCGGCTTCTACCTGCTCAACATCGACTCCATCGTGCACAGCGTCGCTGTGTATGAGGTAAGACACACTATATTCACGTAGTAGTAGTATTCTCGGTGAGTCATAAATCCTAAAATAGTTGTTCTCAGTCTGAATTGACATACACAAGAATACAATTTAATCTGTTAGCTGTTGTGCTTGCGAAGTTGGCGAGCATATGATCCACGTATTGGTACCAGAACTTTTGAATACTTATAACACCAGGGGAGTCGCAAACGCGTTGTCAACATGTCCCATTCCTCCCAAAGGAGCGTGCCTTCTCACTGCAGGAACACAATGCAACGTTGGTTGCCTGCGATCTTCTATATAACGGAACATCTCACCAGTCGGACTATTTAAATTCGAAAGCAATATTTCTCTAGCTCTCTCATCTGTATAATTCTGACCGTGTGTGAGGTATTATCGCTCCCCCGCCGTGTGCAGGAGGCGCTGTGCACGCTGCGGCGCGTGTTCGGGCGCAGCAGCCTGCACGTGGCCACGGCGCAGGAGGACCTGGCGTACGCGCTCTACGTGCTGGAGTACTCCTCCGGCAGGTTCTACAAGGCCCGCGAGCACGCCGAGCGCGCCATCCGCATCATCGAGGTACGGAAACCTTACATTAACAACCTACCCTACAGATCCTTTGAACATTCTATACTTACTGTAACCGAAAGACCACAGTGCACAAGAGAATAGAAAATCATAGAGTTCGTTGGTCACCAGCAACCCGACTAAATAAAGATTGGCTCATAAACTTTAGACTATTAGTTTTTCTTAGTAGCTGTATAGTTTAGTTTTAAAAATAACAAAGTCCAAGACTCTTCTTTAGACATTTTACACGATACCGTTTTAAGATTACCCAGATAATTAAAAAAAGAATTAGCACATACAAACAAATCAGTTATAAATGTTCCTAACCAGTTGATCGTGTCGTATTCCAGAACCTAGTCCCACCAGACCACCTATTGCTGGCGTCGGCGAAGCGCGTGAAAGCGCTCATTCTGGAGGAGATCGCACTCGATACGCCCGCCGGACAGGACTTAAGCGGTAAATAGTCATTATAACATAATTACTTCTTCTTCTGTTCTTGTTCTAGTGTCATTCCAATGGTAGAGCTATCGCGTGTCAAAATTCCAATATCAAATATGGTCAATTTCGACCAATCCAGGCCAGTTGCTTGTTTTTCATTGGTGGAGAATGACAGATAAACCTTATGCAATACTAGCGACCCTCACGGAAAAAAAGTTAAGTTATGCATTAATGAATTTTAGATTAATTTCTAATACAAAAAAACTTATAAAATGCTACTTCTTGATTTTATCAAAGTCAAGCACCTTTATCATTCCTCAACAATTAATCCAAGCTATGACTTTACCGTCGTCGCTGCATTATAATTAGCTGAGTTATCAATTGTCTGTACGTTCCAGCGCCCACCCTGCTGGAGGAGTCGGAGGCGCTGCACAAGGCGGCTCTGGCGCTGTCCATGATGGCGTTCGGCGAGAAGAACGTGCAGACTGCCAAGCACTACGGGAACCTCGGACGGTTGTACCAGAGCATGCAGAAGTTCCAGGTCCGTATTACACTTGCTCATTTACCTATAGGGGATAGTGTAGGCATGAGTGATAGTGGAATAATTGTCAAATTAATCATTTATAGTGGTGCAATCAAGTGATAATTTATTATTGTAGCTTATAATATACTACTGCGGAAAAAAAGCCTGCATCAACTTCACAAATCCCTATTGCCCATTGAACTGGCCATTAGGGGGAGGGGGTGAAGGGGGCGTGGGTACGCATGGGTAAACTCTGAGTGAGTTTAATTACTTAGCAATTTTTTTTGTTTTAGATCTGCCTTTTGATGCGCAGCGTCGTTTAATTAATATTAATAGTTAAAATGAAAAAAAAGATAAAATATAATTAAATGAAATTAAAAGGAATTAAAAAGATGCTCGATTCTTGGTAGAATGTTAAAACTAATTAGAAAAAAATTAAGTAGTTTTGTAATAATACACGAAAGAAATAATATAAAGTAATATTAGGTATATAAATACACGACGTGTTCGTAATGATGATTTCTCTGTAACTGACTGATTCCAGGACGCCGAGACGATGCACTTGAAAGCCATCGCCATAAAGGAGGAGCTGCTGGGCCCCGAGGACTACGAGGTGGGGCTGAGCATCGGACACCTCGCCTCGCTCTACAACTATCACATGAACATGCACTGCGCCGCTGAGAAGCTCTACTTAAGATCTATATCCATCAGTAAGTACATTTTCCCTTTGTAGACGGTGTAGAATTTTCCTGATTTCGTATCTTTATTATAAAATTAAAAAAGCTACCAACTACAAACGTATAATCTACCAACAGTAGACATGATATAGTAATTTTACCGTTTAAATTACTGCATTGCGATGAAGAAATAAATATGATATATTACCTTAGCATAAAACTGACCAATGAAGTATGACATGATATGACACTATGTGTACATAACAAAACAAAATTTAAATCGTCGTGATCAATAGATTAAATAATTTAAAAAGAATTTTAATTGAATTTCCTCGAATACTGAAATGCTAATTAACTTGATCACGTTCTTAAATGTCCATCTGTCGCGTCTTCACATCTTTAAGTGACAGAGACAGCATGAGACCTAACGGCGGCTTCAAACTGGCGTTTCAGTATTCGACCATTAGACAATAAGATTAATTTGATCAGCGTTTCGGGGGTTCATGTATGAATTTTTGTTTTCGGACAAATAAAAATAGTTTATTTATGTTTGCAGGCCTGAAGCTGTTCGGCGAGCGCTACTCGGGGCTGGAGTACGACTACCGCGGCCTCGTGCACGTGTTCACGCAGCTCAAGCGGCACGACCGAGCCAACCACTACAACCGTCTGCTGCAACACTGGCAGGGTACACACATTGCTCAACTCTTACATGCCCACTGCTGGGTTAAACTTACAGCTTTCCATTTTCTCTGGTTAATCTTGTCACAACTATGACAGGCCGATTAATGTTCTAGTAATTTTACTTACTTCAGAAGAATAAGTCGGGACCCTATTATGCAAATAAGTTGAGTTAATACTAATTAAAATATTCTTGATTGAATCTAGTAGTAGTTTCAGTCTGCTAGCCCCAAAAGAATGATATTTGCTTTCTAGAAAACGTACCAATTGTATTTTTGAGGTTTATATACTATGTAACATTTTAATACCTCAGTGGAAGTAGGTTCCCATGATCTCAAATATACAGGAACATAATATAAACTAAGTATACTATAACTGGTCGGTTTGTGTGGCAGAGCTCCGAGAGCAGTCGAAGGCGGAGCAGCAGCCGGCTCTCGGCGACGAGCAGGTGATGCCGCTGGCGGAGCTGCACGCGCGGCTGTTCGCGCCCAACGACTGAGCCGCGCTCGTCCCGCGCTCAGCCTCGACTGACATGCACAACTATGTATTGTAAGTATTCCGCATCGACAACACCCCGACCGCTTGGAAAGGTCTGCAAGGCGGTTGAGTAGGGACTATTCACTCGGCTCGGTATAATACTCATACAAGTCATGTCTATAACGACACAGCTAATGTACTCACCACAAATGTAAAGACATGACTATTATGAGGGCCCCGAAACCTGCTCAATTTGTAAATATGTATTGTTAATCATGTACCGCTTTGCAAAACCTGGACTAGATGGTTAGGCCCGGGACACAATACCGTGTCTCAGTGTGTAACGCCAAAGGCTACAAGCTAAGTCATAAATTTAAAACAGGTCGTATGTAATCCGGCCTAATTATTTGTCTGTAATTGCGTTATAATGAGCTTAGTGTGTGCCGGCCTTAACTAGGGTTTCGAACTGTAAAGATATATGGTACAGTCAGCATCGAACACATATTGACATTTCGGAATGATTATAATACACTACCGTCATTCTGAGGAGGATTTTATGCCATTGAGATAAAGTTTAGTTTAGATAATTAGGAATGTATATTGTATGTTAGTCTCGGTGTGTCTGTTGCTGACTGTACGTTATGAGCTCATGCGAGCAGCGACAAGCGAGTCGGTGGCTCGCGGCGTGTTCCTCAAGACGAACTGAATTGCACTACCAAAATTATTTGTTCACATTTATCCCCTTCACATATATAAAATTATGTAGAATAATTTAAAATCTTATTATATTTGAAAGTAAACAAAGAGGCTTTTAAAATTAAGTGTTAACAAATATTTTTGATAATATAATGTCAGTATGTGATGTTAATGTGTACGTATTCGTGTAAATTTAATTTGGATAACGTTGCTTTCGCGTAAATTAGTTATAGTGGTTCGTTGTGTGGATGTGCAATCTGATGAAAATGTATATATTGTTTGTTATTTGCCGATTGTTGCCAGTCGCGGCCACAGATAATATACTCCGGGATACTGTAACGCATAATAACAAGTCACTGTTAAATATAAATCGTATTGATTATGATAGGTGATCCTTAACTAGAGCATTCGCCTGTAATGGAATATTTCAGATGCGATTTTGAGTATTACATTACAATACAGACTTCCTGATTGACGAACATTATATGTTCTATCATCAATTTGTGCGCTGAAATGCCTTGATACTTTTTACAAAGACGTAATGCTAGACTAACGTCACATTACAGACGAATGCGCCCAGTGACAGAGCACCTCTATATACCCGTTACAAGCTCACTGCCAGTACCTAACATATAATTGTATAAATTGTAAAATATCAGAAGTTATAGTAGTACTGTAGGAAAGAGAAACATATCTATTTTCGCTTCGCAGATAAGACTTATGTATAGAAGTTGTATTTATTATGAGATGCACAGATTACAGTATGATGGTAGCGCGAACTTGACGGAGTTTTATTTTCTTACGTTCACGGCTTACTCTTTACAAGTATTTTTTATGAACATTTATACTTATATTGTATGTTAGAATCAGTTAAAGGATGGCTGTTACGTGCGAATGGCGTGCGATAAAATAAGTTTTATGAAGACATTGTTGTAGTTTCATTTGTCACCTAAATAAACGTGTCCGTAAGGATTGAGGAGCCACATTTCGTATCTTAATGAAATGAATATGCTTATTTTAGTAGTAAGTATAAAAATATTGTAGGATCAATCTTGACCATGCGAAATAAAACAACATTCACACACACATATTTTATTCATCAATCAAAATTAATGCTAGGCCGATTATTATGAAAATTCTAAAGTGGAATGCATACTTCCCAATCCATTTTTTTTATAATTAAAAAAGCTAGTTACTCGTTTCAACAAATAAAGTTAATTAATAACTTGTAACAAATCAATACATTTGGTTTAAAAAAATGAATATATGTAATTTCAAAAGAGATACAAAATATGTCTTTGATTATCAGCTTGAGGCTAAAGAGATTCGTAACGAAAGCAGCACCTCAGTAGATCTACATAGTTATTATTTGCTTACTAAACAAGATAACACTTTTAGTTATACAATACATGTTGTTGTTAACAAACTGAACCTACATGGTTCAACAGTATACAATTTATTATACCTTTTGTTGTCATTTTTATACATCAGTGTGAAGGCAAAAGGCAGTAGTTGACGGAATAACTGCAATGTGAATTTGCTCTTAAATAATAGAAATCGGATATATATTTGCATGTTAGGAGATAATTATCACCGAACACTGATGGATGACCAAGGAGTATAGGCCATAATCTATTTTATTACACAAAATAACATCGTAATGTTTTATATACTCTGATATTCAATAATATCTTCAACAAAAGGCACTGCTTAGGCAGGATTGCTAACATCTAATGTGATGTAATCGTATTTTTATTTCAGCTACAGTGCACTAATCAACAAACTAGAGTAACAAGTTAATATATCTATCTATGTATATATCTCTCACTGGTAATATAGCAACTTTATCGAATAAAAATCATCAAATCAGGGGAATATAATTTCAAAAGTAAGGAATATCTATAATAATAATATAATAATAGAAATAAAAAAACAGCTGCTTCAATAATTAGCTTAAATAAGCTTAAAATAAATTATGTCTTAATTAATACGTACTATTTTAGGTCTGCCGACCAAGTTTTGCAAACACGAAAATACTAACAAAGATATCTCGAGAGCAAAGACTTATCCTAGCACACGACACATACCTATTTTATCTAGAGTATTGTTTAAATGGAGTGTTATGCAGAAATTAAAGTGAGGGTACTGAAGAAATGGCTCCGCCGTTAACGCAGTGTAGAGTTCAAAGACGAATTCTGTATGTTTCAGATACAGTTATCTTGGATTTCAGGCCGAAATATTATCTTGTGCGTGTAAACACTCCATTTTGTATGTCGCTAGTTCTCGGTGGCTTAAGCTGGTCCCAGCAACGCGACAAGGGCGCGCTTGTAGTCTCCAGAAGTCTCACCCTGCTGACGTGTCGCAAAAACCAAGATGGAGTTACGATGTAGTTCCGTGCGTTGTCGGTAGATGGCGTTGTTTTCAAGTAGCAAGGTGGCGAACGGCGCATGCAATGTGCGGAAAGAGAAACGCGACATGATTAGTATTTTGTGACGCAGACCCGTAACAAGATACGCTTTACATGCTATATGTTACGGGTGTGGGAAGTTGTGGATTATTTACTTGTAGCGATAGATGTTATAGTCATTATAATATGCTGACACTTAATATAATTACCCAATACCACCTGCATACAAGCTTGGGGATACAGTAAATTACGCTTACATCATATAAAAGAATAGGTTTAGATAAAGTTCTCACCTCCTTTTCCGTTCACGGTGGCAAATGTTTCCAAAAACGTGAAAAATATTAAACCACATAAAATACAACACAAAAGTAATGTTTGAATTATATAACATAACATTTAAAGCAATAAACATATAAATAATTTACGACATAAAACTTCAAGTAAATTTCGATATCATAAAAGCTATAGTAAAGTAGTGCGGATTTAAATAATTTACTATTAAAGCATTACTTTCATGCTTATAATGTGTTTTAATATCACAAGTATCATACAATAAGCAGAAATAGGTATAATAGTACCACTTTTACAAGTAACACACATATACTTGCGCCAAAGTTTAATTTTTGACTGTTACTGACATATCGGCATCTCTTTTTAACTTATGAGGATAATCATATGTAAAAAAGGACAACAGTAGTTTTATCAATGGCAACATTATTTTGGTGACGTCACAAAATATCTCACTGCGGCCGGTCGCCATGTTTTGTCATAGCCAAAAACAAGTAGATCAGTTGTCATTAGAGGTGTAAAAGTAACGAGAAAAAGCAAACCCGTATGTATTCGGTACTATAAAAATTTACTTTTTGTTACGTTACTCGTTACTTTTGATACCTCAGTATACCTTTCAGTGTAGTTTTTATTCATGATTGCCGCGGTGGCAACTGGGAATAAACATACCATAGTAAAACTCGTTTTATTATGAATATTTGTACAAGTACAGAATATAAAGTATGTGCAAGAATATTTGTAAACAAATATGGTTTTTTTAGCCTCATGAGAACCCATGATAGACACCAGTAGGTTGATGATGAAACGGTCGCCGTAGGTAGCCAAAAACGGCATGGAAGGATAAATCGCGAGAATCCGTTTAAAAGTAGTTTTATTTCAACACCGAAGAAAGCTAAATCAAACTCATTTTTGAAAAAAATTGAATTTTGTAAACACCTTGCAATTCAACTATCGATATTATAATGCGCGCAGCTCTACGGTAAGCCGCCATCTTTGTGCCAGACTCACATTAGGTAGGCACATTTTTTTCGTAGGTATTTCACGTCTATTCTTTTTTCCTTAGTCTGTGATCACATAGGCTACACAGAAGCTCTGTAGTGAAAATTGGGGAATGCTGTTCATACATTATCAATTATATTCTGTAGATATCATGGAATTTAAATGCATAATTTGTTTCAAATTTTTCTCGTGGGAATATTTTATTAAAGTCTTCCCCTTAGCATTCCCGTACCACATGCCTGCGTCATAAAGCAGATATTGGCCCTGACTCTCCATTTTCAGAAATAATAGCTTGCCTAACGAATAGGCGACGTCTCCAATTAGTTTTATTGCTGCACAACGGGTTTCAGATACGTCCAAAAAAGGATTATAAGAAGTAGGTGAATAGTTTCCTTTAAGATTGGCATAGAAAGCGCAGTGCTGTACATAACTAAATGCTATATATACTGTATAAGATATGAAAAGTGCCCGTAATCTGGGAGTACAGAATGATCACAACTCGTTAGCTGATATAAGTTATAGGACATCATGTTATTTTGTTTATACGCCACATTGATGAGCTCGATTTCTATATGAAGGATCGGTCCACGTTTGCTCTAAATAATAAGGAATAATAAAAAAAAAGCCGGGACGCCGTTCTGATAGTAATACCTAGACTTAGCTCGGCTTCTGCCAGATTAAAACCTTTTATAATCAAAAAGATCAGCTTAAAATTCCAACATAAATAGAATATTTCAAAAAAAGGACAAAGGGTGATCAATGTGAATTCTGCACTCCCAGATCAGTACCGACCCGCCACCATGCAGACATACCGAGAGGTCGCTCAGCAGGGTTTTATCGAACAGCCTCTCGTACTCGGCCTTGATGTTCCCGAGGTCCATCTCCGCGCGGGAGACCACGACCCTGACGAGGGTGTGGTCCTCGGTGCCGGCACCCTGCATGGCGGCCCGCAGCCGCGTCGCGAACCAAGCGCCCGCGTTCTCCACGCACTCCACTGGAAGAGAAATTACTAAGTAACTTACGAGTTACTACGTACCCTGACTTCGCTCTCCAAGGTCTTATCGTATAGTCTTTCGTATTCGTGCTTGATGGCGCCGAGGTCGATCTCGGAGCGGCTGACGATGATCCTGATGAGGGTGGTGTCGTCGGTCCCGAGCCCCTGCATCGCCTTCCGCAGTCGTGTCGCGAACCACGCCGCCGCGCTCTCCACGCATTCCACTGAAATTGTTACGGCGGCGAACAATTGGATTCAACGTGCTATGGAGTTGTGTGTTTTTATTTACACTGATTAACAATAATAGTGGCCGATACCACTAGGCTGCTTGTCTATAGAATATTTTGATTGAAATTCGAGTAAAGCTGTTAGGAAGAAATAATAATAATAATTTATTGGTACACTTTACACGTTGAAAATAAAATGTTCAAGTAAGAATTTGCTCTGATGTGCTTTTGTCATGCCAATCAAAACAGTGCAAATTACATTCTCGGAATAGGAGGATTTTATACACCTGAATTGGCATTTATAATCCTTGACCAGTCTTTAGAGTTTATTAATTAAATAAGTGTAAGCCTTTAAAGGCTGGTAAAAAAATATTATTATTTACTAGCCGTGATAGGCGACGAAGATGTCGAGGAATACATATTTATATCTCTACTATAATGCATTCCAACTTCATTACCATACTTAAGGAGGTAGCTCCATAAATGTGAAGCGCTCAGAAGTCCGCAGGCGATGTGTTAGAATACAAATTAAAATATCCTACGTATCGAACTATACATAGTCATTTGTATACGTACAATCAACCGGTATACGGAAGCATAAAAACAGAAAATTAACTAAAAAATAAATTGTAAGGTTTGTTTATTTTTCTTTTTATTTAACTTACTAGCAATGTGAGGTGCACATTACTAGTATTCTTGTTAACCCCTCGTGGTAATACTAACTTTTAAACTATCGCGTTGCATGATTTTAATAATATTACGTCACGGGAATTAACGCGAACTCATGCATTTACCTTTTAAGGCTTGACGTTCCAGCCGGGTTACACTGGCCGTGGTCGCAAGCAGAACTCGTATTAATCTACATGATGGTGGGATTCGAACCCGCAACCACATGATCGCAAGTCCGATGCCCTAGCTTTTAGGCTACCGCCGCTTCCACTGCTTTTGCTTCCCTTTCGCTTGTGTCATATCATTGGGGCAAATAATACAATATATATAACCTCATAACCGAACAAATGTCTAATCAAAGTCCAATCTTCTTTGAAGTAATGTGAGGTCCAGTATTACAACACAAATGGTCTCCTTCCGGTTGCTAGTGTGCGTCACCGTCGTACTATGCGGCTGACAATTGACACAATTACTTGTCTTGCCGCGTATTTGAATACGTATGGTAATCTTATACGTAATAAGAAACAGGGAAATGCTATACAACATTGTGTAAGTACTATATTAACTTAGATTAAAATACGGAGTAAATTCTAGTTTATTTCGAAACACCGATTGCTTTCATTTCATGGCAAAAGATTTTAAAAGATCATTATGTTTTTTGGCAAATATAAGGCTTGGAAATGAGAGTACTTTCAGTTCTTCTAAGATAATTTCTGATTAAAGGATAATTTCCGATTGTGATAGGAATGGTTATCGTTCTTCGTTAAGAGTCTATGACTCTATGGCAATTAGTATGGCGTATTTTCAGACCAGAATTTTCTTATATGTAATTTAAATACAAATAAGAAAGAAGGAGGGACACGTCTCCCCAAGACGTGCAACACAATAGGGAAGGAGAAATCAGATCACTCGGGCATTACCTCTGTAGCTTAGTTGTCTAAGCAACTAGTGCGTTGAACTAGTAGTAGGTTCGAATCATGCCGGAGATTCAGATTTTTCTTTCTTTCTATTTGTATTTAATTTACAAGTATTTACAAGTACTTACAAGCAAAATAGCATTATCAGTATCATTCGTGAGGTCATCCAGCATCCATGATGACGATTGCATGAATGACGGACAGCACGTGTGACATATTTTCTAGGACTACATCTACACGTAGGTTTTATCTGAATAAGTAGAGAACATGTTGGCCCCAACTTAAACCCAGCATGGTCCATTAACCATCTTAACTTAAAGCACATTAATGTATCTTTATTTCGGTTAGCCCTTTCTATCCCGTTGCAAAGCCAGAGACGACCTCCTATTCTTCAAACCTTTGTTAATTATGGAAAGAAATACAGAATGGAGTAGGTATTGTATAACAGACCGATAGCCGAGAGCGCATCCTTGAGTTCTCCATCGATCTCAGCCTTGATGGCCTGCTCGATGGTGCGGCCTGAGATGTTCTTGTACTCTTCGAAGATCTGCTGCAGCTGAGAGAAACTCTCGTGGGCCAGGATCTGGATAATAATAATGGAACATGAGCTTCATATGACAAACAGCTTGATGTGAGATTAATGCTTTAAGATTCGAGTGAACACTAACTTTTCGTGTGGTTCGGTCAATTCCTGTAGAATTACGAAAAAATGCCAATTAAAAGAAATATTGAGCAAAAATTTCAAGAATAAAAAAGTTTTAACATCAGTAATATTCGTAAGTCTTTTTTTCTGATGAGATGATTTTTTTCTCGATCAATTCCAAATCTAATTATTTCTTTCATCTGCCAAACGGTCAATCTTTTGACCTGCTTCAAATACCATGAACTATGAAGTTCTGAAGTGCCATGCATTTTTAACCCTTTTGGAATCTTGAAATAGTTTGAACCTACTACTACCTTTCGGCACTACTGACCCTGTTGAAGACTTCCTCGTCGGTCCCCCACTTGGCCTCGCCAGCATCATACAGCGCCTGCGCGTCTTCCCGCGCCTTCACCGGGTCGACGCCCACCTCGTCATCTCGCGCACCCTGTCGCACAGACTATGTCAACACGTAGGAAATGTTCTAGCAAGCCTTGGGGGTGATGATCTGAATATTTAGTGTGTTCTAAAGAATTCAATTGTTTTGTCAAAATGAAAACGAGTGATATATTGAGTCGAATAATAATTTAGCATGAAAGCAAGTTACCGCTCGATGCGTATTTCAGCGTCGACTTCCCCTACAAACAGTTATTTGTTTAACACCGGCAACCTCGCAGGCGTAGATAACTATCGTCATGAGCGAAAACATTTATTCTACGACTTTTGATAATTTGTTAGATTTTTTAATACTCAAAGAGTATGAAAAAAAAAACTAACGAATTACCTATCAAAAGTCGTAGAACACAATAATATGTTGGTGTTTATGACGATTGTCTACTCCTGCGAGGCTGCCTGTGTTCACAAATAACCCTGTAGAGACGAATCCGACATACAATACAAACCTCGTAAAATATACGAATTTACTCAAAACTATGAACATAAAAATAATTGACTTTCACAATAAACACACAAGATCGTCGCACTCCAAGGCTGTACAATAATGAGCAAAAGCGAAAGTCAAAGGAAGAGAAATGGTGCGTGTCGGTAGCTGACTCCTATACAGAAAACCCATCGTGAACCTTTGAATAATATAAAGAAGCATATTAGGATATATGGCATTTTCATTAATCATGGGAAATAATGGTAAGAGTTCCTAGTAACTAAAAATATATATCGTAAAAGAGCTTATTTTCTTTAAGGTGATACCTCCGATGTGGCCCGCGAAATTCAAATTTTCATGTGTTTTTTGCAATTTGCTAATCAGTGACAAGTTGTAATTTGATCAAAATATCGTTCGCGACAATAACAAATATAACTTCAAATACAAGAATGATTAAAACGTTCGCTCCATTCGCTCGCACAAAGAATAATTGAAAATGAGTTAGATTTCGGAAATTTTACTAACTTTAGATTAATCTTTGTGAGAATGAATGGAGCACATGTTATGATCATTTTTATATTTAAAATTATACTTGTTATTGTCGCGAATCGAATTTTGATCAAGTTACAACTTGTCACTGATAAGCAAATTGCAAAAAACACATGAAAATTTGAATTTCGCGGGCCACATCGGAGGTATCACCTTAAAATAATACATTTTAATAAAGCAAACAAGATATGCCAGAAATTTTACTGATTGCCAATAGCCAGTTACTTGAGATTCGGCATAGTCGTGCAATGAGGGCCATTCCATGTAAAAAATCCGCTAGGGTCGCTAGTGTCGCATAAGGTGTCATTCTCCACCAATGAGAGACAAGCACCTGACCTGCGATTGGTCAAACTTGACCGATAGACCCTATGCAACTTTAGCGACCCCAGCGTATTTTTCACTTCTAAATTATGTTTTCGTTTTGAATTATGCTAAAACTATAAGATAGCAAAATGACTGGGCTATTACTACATAGGAAAGAATCGTTTTAAATGTTGAGACAAAAAATACCTGTGGCATACCTACTTGTTTCTTTTTTTTATTGTTAGAATAAAATAAATATCAAATCGGATTAGGTATTAATATTTATAAAAGCATTACTTTGCAAAAGATACATACGCTAAAGCTTCATCTAAATACGAAAAAACTAGCAATTAATATTTTAGTAGGTACATTGAAAACCATGTTATTTGAGAACCCATGCAACAGGTCATACACAAAAACCATACCCTTCTATTTGGTAATAATTATAAATGTACAAGGTTAATAATGGTAATAATTAAGTGATGAATAAACATTTTGCTAATAGGTCTTTGTTAATCATATTCTCACTAAATATGATTACAAAAGGAATACCGTTCGTAACTCGTACCTAGAGGTCAAGGACTTCTTAAGTGTAGAAACTTTTCACAAAATATAAAAACACTAACTTTGTCTTGTTATATAGCGGCCTTATTGAAAAAAGAGATTTAACCTCTTACAAAGTACCTACGGTGAAACTACTGTAAACCTAGGTTTTAAGTGACGATGGGCCCGTTGGTCAAGTGGTCAGTGACGCTGACTGCTAAGCCGGAGGTCGTGGGTTCGATTCCCACCCAAGACAAATCTTTGAGTGATGAGCACGATTCTGTGCCAAGGTGTTAATTATCTATAATAGTTTGTATTTAGAAATATATAATGATGTTTATAGACAACTGTCTGGTTGCCATAGTACAGGCTCTGCCTAGTTTGGGATCAGATAGCCGTGTGTGAGCTGTCCCAAGATATTATTATATAATTATAAAAAAAAAAGACAAACCGTAATGAGGCCGTAGATGTCTAAATGTAAAATACGTTTAATTATTATATTGTTCTTGTTTAAATTTAAAGAACTATGATCTTCTTTGACATATGGACCTCTCGGACGAACTGAGAATTGATCACCGTTCACCATTCCAGATTCTAATTTCTCCTAAATACCTATGTCGCGACTCCAAAAAGTCGACGTTTCTATGTAAACGATCTCAATTTCAACATTATAGACTTATTTTGTAGACTGTGTTTGTTTGTGGTCAGTGAATTGTGTGGTTATGATCTACATACCATATGAGCACAATTCCGATTACAGCTATTAAGATAGCAATTTTTTAATTTTTTTCATTATCTTTAGGTACATAGTATCAAACAGAGTCGCTCCCGCTGACTGTACGTTTAGATCTTTTAAAATCTACAACGCAACAGTCTATAACAGTTTTTTTCAGCAATAACCAGTGATTCAAGAGGCAGGTTTATTTGTATTACAGGTATTTATTACTGTGCTATCCGTGTGAATTTGTACATTCCACTAGTACATTTTTCAAATTAAATTTATATCATTAAGTGCTGCAGCTGTTACTTAGAGTAATTAATCTAAAGACATTGCATTTATCTAGACAAACCAATTTCGAGACGAATTTTATTTTAATTTTATTTCTCAAACTTCTTCAAACTTAGAAGACTGCAGTCCGCAGATGTTACAATTCACAATTTATTTCCTCGTCGCAAGAGCAAAGCATATTTTTTTTGTAGTAGAAATTATATTGAACGTGACAAATAAATTAAATGTAATGAATGGACCAGTTTTCGTCGATTAGGTATTGTATATTACTGAAATAAAAGCGCATCTCTACGTCAACGTATTTTGGAATGTTTCTTATTTATATCGTACAGTTTCATATACTTCACATATGAGTACTTATCATCATAAAGTTTAAAGTTATAGCCCTGTTAATCAACGCTAATTTTTCTATAAACAACATGTCTCTTCTCCTATAAGACCGCTTCTACGCTGACATTATAATAATTCTGAATACCTAGGTACTCAGAGAAAAAGATTTTTTTAATTTTCTTTTATATTCTAGACATTCTAGTCTATATAATTCCAGTGTTACGATGTTTGTCCGGGATGAACTCCGAAAATACTGAACCGATTTTAATCAAATTTGCACACAGTGTGCAGTTTGATCCAACTTGAAAGATAGCTTACATCACAAATATTAAAAAAAAATGTCACCGCGGGCGGAGAAGCGGGAAACAGGTAGTGTTTATCTATAATGCTATGTCATTTTGTCAAACTTTGGCCGAAGACGTATCTTTCCAATATATAAGTATGTAATAAAATAGTACTAAACTACTACCACAGAACTCATGCGTGTTTTAATCATGCTACATAATACTTACAGTCACAATTAGAGTGAGCAGTCTCCTGAAGTCTCCCGACGTCTCAGAGCACATGTGCTCGGCCAGAGGGCGGTCATACACTGCACAATAAGAACAGTTACATAGTGGTTTAATACGGCTTAGTTTAAAGTGTTTACAATTGTTTTCTTTTAACTTTATCATTACGCGAGAAATGGAAAAAGAAAGGCTGGGATTACTTCTTCCTAGCACATTGTTTTATCTCCGGAGTTTGAAGAAAGTACAATAGAATGTCGCTCAATCTTAGATTTTTTTAAGAATTGGGGATTACTTCGTATTACTGATTCTTGTATAGCAGAAGTAAAACGGTTTATACCTATATAGATACAAATCTTAGATTGAAACCAAACTCCACACAGCTGACTAGGTAGTTGCTAAAATACTCCCATAGACAGAAAGAAATAGCATTTAATCGCGTCACAACTCACAAGAAAAGCATGGAAGTAAGAAAAAAAAAAATAACCTAAAAATGTTACGAAGAATAATTAAGGTACAAGTTGGTAGCGGGCGACATGAGGCAGCAGCAGACGACGTGTCGCAGCGACACTACTGGTTTCTATGTATTTCTATGATTTCTACGCTTCACATCTGTGCGGAAGAACGAGAAACTAGTTTCATAACTCACTTCTCTCATAAGCCTGAACGATGGCAGCTATCTCCGGCTTGGTCCTGGTGCAGAGGATCTCCACCAGGGTGTCCTCGTCGGTCCCGAGGCCCTCCATGCACTTGTGCAGCTCCTTGCACAAGTACTCCTCAGGGGGCATCATGAGGGCCACTATCACGTCCTCGAAGTGACCTCCAAGTTCTGATTTAAGATCTTCGATGATGTCCTAGGTGAAAATTAAAATCGTCAGAACTACTGCGTGAACAAGAAGCCGATGTGTTTTTTTAATCCCTCGAGTTAAGCTAAGGACCATCCTACACGTTCTTCCAACCACAACCACTCCACGTGGTCGGGCGCATATTTTCAATTGAAATTGAATGGGACCATTCACACGTACCATATTTTGCAGTTGTTATAGAGTGTAAATATCTCCAGGTATATTCTTTTGATTAATGGGAGCGCACCTTGTAAGTTTTAAAGTAACGTTATTTGAATTAGGTAAGATAAGTTTAATACTGATGCTTTTAATTCAGCATTTTTGCAATCACTTGTAATTCAAAATAATGCAGGCTTCTATTGGACAATAAAAACTACAAGTGATATTATCTCTAGACCGCTTGTAGGAACTTCTTGACGACATTTTGACGCTGCGATGTGGTGTGGTTGTGGTACAGTCGCCATCAGATATATTGTAGCAGACAAGGTGACCAAATACTTCTGAACAATTTAAAATGTCAATAAGTTCCATTAACTACAAGTTACCATTAATATCTGAACATTTATTACCTCGATTATATCTGAGCAGATGCTTGTCAATAATTTCTATACAAACTACAAACCAAAAATATCTGAACACTAAAAACGTCAAGTGTATCTACACAGCAAACGCTGAGCTCACCTAGTTCGTTATTCGTTGTTTTTGGTTTGTAGTTTGTATAGAAATTGTTGACAAGCATCTGCTCAGATATAATCGAGGTAATAAATGTTCAGATATTAATGGTAACTTGTAGCGAATGGAACTTATTGACATTTTAAATTGTTCAGAAGTATTTGGTCACCTTGTCTGCTAATATATATCTGATGGCGACTGTACATGTTGAGCCTATAGGTACGTTTGTTTTACGTGTGGGTTTAGTGTTCCCGTAAGTCGTGCAAGTCTAATGGTTAGGCAAATGGTGATCAGGATAATTAACGATCTATTTTAGGAATAGATATGTATTAATTATTTCATTTCTTTTATTTAGACGGCTAAAGAATTGTTTGCGACTGTTGTTTATCATATGAGTACAGCTGTTAAATGAACAATATTGTGTGTATTACTACTAGGTACAATCCGTTGATCAGCGCTGTATAACTGTAAGGCTTTCTTTATTCTTACATATTCAAGGACCAAATTCTTAAGTGGACGTCACTTCAAAGCTGTTTTAGTTTGATCCACAGCTTTAGTAACTAAGGTATTTTTTTAATATCATTAAATACCTCTCTTAACCTCGAATTACCTCGTATAAAGAAGCAAGACCAACATTAAAAACCTTGGTAGTGCGATCAAGGTACTCTACAACATCTAAAAAACGCTAAAAGCCATGAGTAATGATATGACGAAGCTTTGGCGTAACCTTGACAGTATTGAACGGGACTACCGCATGTAATATGCATGATAATTTAAAATAGATCGTGATTTCTAAATAATCAATACTAGATGTGTTATTTCAACGTAAAAAGCTTTAAAAAACTATCATATTCCGAGTCTTGCAATATTACGAATTGGCAATCTTTATATATATAATTCTTCTGTGAGTGTGTATGTGACTGAACTCCTCCTAGACGGCTGGACCGATTATAATGAAATTTGCTGTGTGTCTTCAGGTGGATTCGAGGATGGTTTAGATTCACAATTTGGTCCAATTTGAAATGTTTTTTTGTTTAATTTTTATCAATTATTAACATCGCGATTATTGACATTAACAACGAATAAACAATGCGGTAACCATGGTAAAATTAGTAAGTAGGTAGTTGCCATGACGACCAAATTTTGTTATTTTCAGTACGATTTACTATCCTCCAGATCCTCCTCCATAGAGGTTATTTAACAATTAAATAAACAAGGTTGTCAAAACTCCTTGCAATGATATTAAAACTGTTTTCTTCTTCAAATATCAGGCTCGCAGACTCATGTTTTTTTTTCGTTTGTCTATTTGGTAGGTCTGAGAGTAGGTCGTAGGTTATATTATGATAAACAGGATGGATTTTTTATTGCCACCAAAAAGAAAGAGAGAAAGTACTCTCAATACTGAAGAATAGCAAATTAGACTCAAAGAAAACATTCTTTTATTTTTTTTAAAGAAATAAATCTGCATTCAATTGATGTTTGAAAAACGCTTTGCGGACCGGGAATCGAATGGGCTAAAATGCGAAAAACTAGCACCGTGTACTTTTTGGCATCAATCGATATTATATATAATTCCAGTGTCATGATGTTTGTCGGGGATGAACTCCGAAACTACTGAACCGATTTTAATCAAATTTGCACACCGTGTGCAGTTTGATCCAACTTGAAATATAGGATAGCTTACATAAAAAATATAAAAAAAAATTGAGACCGCGGGCGGAGCAGCGGGAAACAGCTAGTATATTATATTATATGGTTTATTAATTATAAATTATCACTCCTTAGACAATACGAGTATTATTGATTTAAAAAAAAAAGAAGTACAAAAACCGTTTAACTCGCTATAATTTAAAGGTCATGGACTTCGACCAATATTTTAAGGTGATACCTCCGATGTGGCCCGCGAAATTCAAATTTTCATGTGTTTTTTGCAATTTGCTTATCAGTGACAAGTTGTAATTTGATCAAAATATGATTCGCGACAGTAACAAATATAACTTCAAATATAAGAATAATTAAAACGTTCGCTCCATTCGCTCGCACAAAGAATAATTGAAAATGAGTTAGATTTCGGAAATTTTACTAACTTTGAATTAATCTTTGTGAGAATGAATGGAGCACATGTTATGACCATTTTTATATTTAAAATTATACTTGTTATCGACGCGAATCGAATTTTGATCAAGTTACAACTTGTCACTGATAAGCAAATTGCAAAAAACACATGAAAATTTGAATTTCGCGGGCCACATCGGAGGTATCACCTTAAGATGCTCTCGTTGGTCAGCTGAGTCACAATATTATGAATGTAATTTAAAGAAATATAATTTGTCTATAACTATCAGATATATAGCTAAATGGGTCAACGATGTAGCAACAGTTTCTAATTGGATATGCCCAGAAGTTGGATAATCTAGTATTTAACTAAATAATATAAACAAAACACTTCTTGTAGTGTCGTTTATATTTTATTGTCGCCTCTAGTCTATTTTACATAGATATTCTCCGAAGTATGTTGTGCAAAGACTACGTCATATCTTTATAGCTCTATGAATCATTTTCTCTTGTTCTCATCGCTAATTAATCATTGATAATACTCTACTCTCTAAATGAAGTCAATATTATGTGACAGAGTGCGTCATTACCCGGAATGAATATAAAGTAGGTGCGTACGTATAAAATAAGTACAACGTAGCAATAGGACCTACGTACGATGATAAAGTTATATGTGTCGTATCGTAGGCATTACTATTTCTAGGATATTAAACCGTTTGATTCGGGAGCAACATTAACAGCTGAGTGAGGCATTATTAAGATGATGTACTGCTCTATTGACTTACGCGTAGGTACATATTAAAACATAAATTACTCACTATGAATTAGTAATTAGATAAGAAAACATTGAAGCATCCTTGTAAAGATGTGATTAATATAATTAAACACAGAATATAATTCTATTATCAATATCAAAACAGTGGCTACTTACTTGCTTGTTTACAGAATTATTAGTTCAGTCGAATTGTTTGCAGTTACTTACATGCATGTCTTGAAATATTAATAAAACAACAGTTAACATTCATCTGAATTATAGAGATAGAGGTAGATATGCAGCTGTGCATAGAAAGGTGCTATTTCCGATTCAGAATAAATCTAACTGAATTTATACAGGGTTATTTTAAAAGGAGTTATCCTAGGTTCAAGTAAAAAACAACTTTTCATACAAACATAAGTCACGTGAACTGTCACTTAGTATGAAAATTTCATTTTCCAATTTTAGATTTTGATCTATGTACAGTAGCGGTCATAAGTGCATGCAGGCGAATACGATCGTTGACGTGCTACTGGACTTATGGCCCCAGGCAGTACCTTGGGAAAAGTGGTTCAGCTTTATGCACCTGATTACCTCGTAGGTTATCCGCACTCCTTTTAAAATAATCCTGTATTTATGATACCTATCAGATATTATTGCCTTACGTAATATACACACATCAAAAGTGTCTAGGGATCAAGCATTTTTATGCGGATTTCTTGAGATTGAGATATGTGGCTTTGTAATAAATTTATGATTTTATAAATTTATATGGATCCTTTTTGGTGCATTTCATAATTCGAATCAGGAACTGTGAATCAAATTCGAGTAAAAGATGAAAATCAGCTGTCAATATTTTCCCTATAAAAACATACAACGCATTGAAGACATTATTAGTGCTACTGTTTCCCTACTACTGATTAAAACCAACGTTATTATGGAGCGGCGACGTCATTTAAGCAGGGAAGAAATGCTCAGAGCCGTGGGAATGATAGAAGCTGGTTCCCGGCAACGTACTGTGGCTTTAGCTCTGAATACAAGTCAGAGTGTTATCAGTCGACTTTGGACACGTTACCGAAGCACTGGTACCGTGGCTGAGCGCCATGGAGGACGGTATCGCTGCACCACACGGAGACAAGACCGATACATTCAAATCTTAACTCGAAGAGCTCCAACAATAACCGCCATGATGTTAGCCGTGAGGCTTAATCACTCTTCAGGGAACTTAATTAGCGACCAAACAGTCAGAAACCGCTTGCATGAAGTGAACCTTCATTCCCGAAGACCGCTACGGGTACCACCTATAGCAATGCACAATCGTAGGATTCGATATCAATGGGCTCTTGAACACAGAAATTGGGCAGAAGAACAATGGCGTTTCGTGTGCTTTTCTGATGAGTCTCGTTTTGGTATGAGACCGGATACAAGACGTATACGACACTGGAGAACCCCTGGACGCCAACAGCGATTAAAATCCTGCCAGGAAGTCCATCGTTATAGTGGTGGAACCATCATGGTATGGGCGGGTATTTGGATCGGCGGAAGAACTGAGTTGATTTGGATCAGAAGCAACCTCAACGCTCAAATTTATGCTGAGACGATTGTATCAGACGTCATCGTTCCTCTACAAGTGCAAATCGGTCCCTTATTTCAGTTAATGCAGGATAATGCACGACCGCACACCGCAAGAGTTGTAAGACAGACTCTCGCCGCAGCTAACATCAATGTCCTGCCCTGGCCTGCTCAGTCGCCAGACTTGAACCCGATTGAGCATGCATGGGATATGCTACAGAGAAGAGCTCTGCCGAATATGGAGGGTATCCAGTCGCAAGAAGACCTTTTTTTGTTGTTGCAACGAACATGGGCGGCCATTCCACAGCGTGATTTGGATGAACTCATTTTGAGTATGCCAAACCGATGTTCTTGTGTTGTTAGTGTTCGCGGTAGAAACACGGATTATTAATTGTTTAAGTTACCCAATAAAATTTTAAAGAAAACTGTTATTTCAGTCTTTTTTTCGAACTTTTGTGTTAGTGGTTCAAATGTCAAAAATCCCTTTATTAGGAAAATGGCAAATTTCTTTATTAATGCAAAGGTGACTTGGTTTATCGTTACTGTGACAAACGAAAACACTTTATTCGATGAATCCTTAAAGAAAATTTTAATTAATATCAATCAGGAGAAAAGTTATTGCAAAAATATATGTTGATCCCTAGACACTTTTGATGTGTGTACATTAGCCCGATTATCTAAAGATGCGATCGCGACGCTACAATTTGATGAAATAGCTACACAATAAGCTTTATCAATTAGGCACGTATTTGCATGATTGAATAATAAATTGACCTGTAGAATTTCAAAGGCAAATGACCAAAATATAGGGCACCGATCCTTAACCACGGATGACGTAATGCCAATGGACTCACTAAGGGACTTCGTTGACTCAAAGGGCGGGGCGGCGTCGCTCAGTCTGCTATGTTATTTACAAAACAGTGTTGTGTAGGGCCTTGCTATCACATAGTATTATGTTATGAGGATGAAAAGCGACGTAAGGAATTTATCCTTACGTCGCGGGGGGTTTCATAAATATATGTAACATATTTCAAATACTATTCCTTTTGTATTTTAGTCAAATCTATTTAAAAACAAAGTACCTTTTCTTGATGGCTATATGGGCATTTTATAGAGTCCTTTAGAACTACTATGTTTTCGCATCTGTCGCCTTTATAGGAATCGACCACAGCTATCTACCTCTAGAGGGAAACAGGCGGGTTCGACGATTGATGAATGTTACCACGCTTACACAAACCGCCTTAAGTCTTGTTTTATTTAACTATAAGCTTTAAACAAATTAATCGAAATATTACGTAGTAAACTGAACTCACCCTCCCATACTCGTGGGTGAAAGTTTTCGCGATGGCTTGCCGCTGAGCGTTGGAGCGCGTCGTGAGGATATCAATGATGGCCTGCTCATCAGTCCCGAAGCCTTTCATGGCAGCTCGCAGCGCCGCCGCATCTTCCGTCGCGTTGAAGTTCGGCACGCCGACCACGGTTGGCTCACGCTGTGCAAGAACTCATAATTAGTAATTACATTTGATTAAAATAGAATACTCTTTATTGTACACCATTAGAGTTACTGCATTAAAATATACATATAGCGACGAATTTTTAGCATGTATTGATTGGACAATCATAAGATGCAATTTGCAGAGCTGACTGCCAGCCTTCGCTAGTCGGAAAAGCAGAAGGAAGCTCTTATTGGGCTATATTAAGAAAAGTTGGAAACTATCATGGAAAAATAAGGTTATATTGGCATGGTCTACAGATGTGTTGTGAATTATTTAAGAACAACCATAGTTCTGACAACATTGTTTTTTTTTATGACAAAAACAAAAATAACTTACAGAACTGATTTTATCAGACCAAAGTAGTGATTATTATATTTCAAATATTGTATTTACATAATTTATGACAGGAATAATGTACAATATTTAAAATATAATAATATTGTTACCTCATAAACATAAATTGTATGTATGTTTACTATCATAGGTAATATTAATGAGAGCCATTAACCTAAAATAATTATAAGAGCCACTCCTCCCATAGACGGTAATGGCCTATCAGTGCCTCCCGGGAGCTTGGTAATCATGCCATGAAAGTAAACAAGTACAGACAGCTGATATAGCTAGGGTTTGTGAACCTATAAGATATTTAATTAACTCAATATTATTTGAAATCAAATCATATTACTAATATTATAAGTCATATAAATAGCTTAGTCATTTAAATTATTGATAGAATAATAAAAGATCTTTTTTTTTTAACTATTAGTTTCTTGGATTTATATTATTATTCATTCTCGTAAATTACGACTTATTGAAGAAAATTTGATAAAAGTAGAAAGTAAAGCAATTGAAATTATAGAATTAAAATAAATAAGTAATAACCATTACTTTGTTTTATTATATAAATGATGATACTTATCAAATAAATATCAAAACAGTTTAGACAACAACATAAATTAATTAGTTTACTGCATCAAAGTACTTATTAACATAATCAAGAATATATACACAGTTCAGGGTCAATCTTAGAACCTGTTCTATAGGATAATTTCAATGCCAATTACAATTACCCACTCGTAACACAAGCATCTTAGCTTAGCACGAGGGGTTAACGAGATTTCTAGTTGTGCGACCCACATTGATATTTTAACCTTTGAAAAAAAATTACCTGGCCCTAGAGCCACCATCGTCTGAAAGCATTCGCTGGTATTTACGTTAATTTTTTAGATTAAACTACACTAATAATTCATTGAAATATCCTATTAAAATAGTGCAGTCATAATTATAACTAATTAATTTGTATTCAGGTGGGTCAAAGCATGCGCCCTACGCCCTAAAATGATGTCATCGCTATCCGCCCAAATACTCTCACCATAATCAGAAAAAAGAAATAAGTACTTACTTGGTACACCATTTTAAAGAGTCGACGTAGCAATCTCAAATTCTCAATAAAACCAAACAAGATTCTAATAAGAACTCGCGAGGAAACTAGCGCACAAACACTTTTTGGAAACCTGTAAATAAAACCGGCGTTTGTAATTAACCCACACGGTCACACACATATGATTCACGTAATAAATTAAATAATTACAAGGAACTTTGATACGACGACGTGCACTCAAATAGATCAACTGACACCGACTGACAGACACAGAACATATATACCCTAAAGGGAAGAATAACGACTCCGTACAAATTTTATGAGGAAATTTTTCCTTACCAACCAGCGCCATCTATATTCCGCCCACCAAAACTAGAGAGTAGAAACTAGGGCGGGAAATTCAAACTTCAATGCATTTTATAGATACTTTGCATTGCATTCTATGCACAAGTACAGTGCGTGTCTGGATAGTTTCCTACAAGATAGCCAATTTTTGCTCAGCAATAATCGACATTCAAACAGAATCACTATCGAGAAACACAGTGTACTTGCGCATAAAATGCAAAAAATTATCTTTAAAGAGCAATCTAATAAAACCACGATTAGTACTTGACTTTTTTATTTAGCATGTTAATAATTATAATTTACTTAACAGAATCATTTAATTAATTAAATGAGCTAAATATTAATGTCCAGAAATATGGTATAAAAGGTCTTCACAAATCACAAGTAAGTATGTTTATGTAATGAATATTTAAAACAAATAAATTTAATCAGTTTAGGTATTGCAGACATCTTCATTCAAAATTAAGGTTTAAGGGTAAAAAAATGGTTTATCTTGATTTCCAGCAAAACTACAAGTTCTATGGAAAAAAGTTAAATGGCAAAGTTGTAGGTAATAAAAAGATCTACAACTTTTGTATTTGCAATTTTTTCACATAACCTCAAAATTTAGGTGAAAAATTCAAATAACCAAGTTTTTGGTTACCTTTTTATGTCCCAAATACGCTGTAATTTATTTGATTAAAAATATTTATTTTTTCACCTTATTTTGAATTAATAACAAAAAAACACCCTAATTTTCAATCGAAAATTCCCCCGTCAAAATATCAGCTTTTTTCAAAAAGTATGGAGGTTTTTTGTTAGTTGAAATCTGTACTTTCTGATGGTGTAAAAAAATATACATTACTTTAGTAAATGTTCTCAGAAAATGCATAATCACTATGTACAATTTCATCAAAAAAATGTCATTGCTTCATCATCCAGAATTTCATCTGAATCATTTTGTGAGATTTTCTATGACATTAATGTAATTCGAATTTAATGAATTAAGTAAGCTGATATATATGTGATGATATAATTAATAAGCTGATATTTTGACGGGGGAATTTTCGATTGAAAATTAGGGTGTTTTTTTGTTATAAATTCAAAATAAGGTGAAAAAATAAATATTTTTAATCAAATAAATTACAGCGTATTTGGGACATAAAAAGGTAAGTTTTCACCAAATTTCGTGAAAAAAAAATTATTTTTGAAAAAGATAAAAATAAAAAACCAAAAACTTGGTTATTTGAATTTTTCACCTAAATTTTTAGGTTATGTGAAAAAATTGCACATACAAAAGTTGTAGATCTTTTTATTACCTACAACTTTGCCATTTAACTTTTTTCCATAGGACTTGTAGTTTTGCTGGAAATCAAGATAAACCATTTTTTACCCTTAAAACCCCCCCCTCCCCCACTTCCCGAACTCGGATCGACCGTAATTACACTTTCATTTTTATAATATTCCTTTTCTAATGGGTTTCATCCTACTGTAATTTTTTTTGGTTTTAAAAATTATCGACCCTGGTCTATAACTTCAGTGGTAAATTGAAAATTTATTTATGCATAATTATATTCATTTTTCTTTTTAGTGCAGATTTGCACGCCTCTTCAGAATACATTCTGTTTTTTAATATACAATATCTCTTAATTGTAATATGGAAGACGCTGTTTATTATATAACTTATATTTAATTCTTTGTGCTCCACGCAATTTTCGAGGAAGTCATAATTTATAGAGTCCTTTAGCAATTGTGTTATTTTCATTTTGATATTCTCTTTATACGCCTCTTTTTCTAAAAATATATTCATTATACTTGCACTTTTTTCTACACAATCTATTAAATTCTTTGAGGCGTATGTAAGAGATTTTTTTACAGATTCATAATTTTTAAACTCTATAAAGTTATGCACTTCCTCTGGCGTTTCGGAGACTAAAATATTTTTACACTGATTACAATTGTTTTTCATTTTTTTAACAATGAAGCCACAGACATACGCACATGCTTGTAGTTCGCTACTTCCTTCCTCCAAATTTTGTTCGAGGGGGGAAGTAATATTTTCTTCAATTTCTTTTTCTATTTGATATATTTCTATATGCTCAGATTGCTCCGTTTCAGTGCGCATGTCTGTGGCTGGTTTCAGTAATGTTTTAAAATTTGTTATTATGGCACTGTTATTATCCAGCTCACAATTGCCTGAGCTAGTATGTGCCATATTACTTATTACGGCAGTTTTTAATCCAGCAACGAATTGTCCAACTGTCGGGTTGCTATTGGATCCACAGTTGAATCTGATACAACCAAATAAATTTTCAAGAGGGTCCTGCTGGAGTCTTCTTGTGGATAGACTTTTAATTGCTTTATGTTTATCACTGAGGATTCTCCAAACCATTTCTATCCCATTGAGGGTCCAAATCCACCCATCTTTTGATGGCGGATTACCCTTGCATCCCAAAAATTCGAGTGTTTTAAAAAAACGTTTCATTTTATTGAACATTTCCATATGTTGTGAAGAATTTTTTATATTTGTAGAAAATATTTTTCCTCTTCTCAAGTCTGAAGTCGATGCATTTACACCATCAAACAGTTCGTCCATACAAGATATTAAATTAGCCGTTGCCAAGGCTTCAGTCGGCATGTCTCCTGAAAATTCACAATAAACAAATTAAATCAATATGAGTAAGCATATTACTATCTTTCCACCAGCGGCTTTACTGGTGGCATAGGTATACATAATTTACAATGTTTTATACTTTATTTTTATGAATTGTGAAGTTTAAAGTAAATCAGACCACAAAGTACTATATTATGTATAGTTAAATAAATCGAACCCGCGACACGCAGCGCAGCATTATTCGCTTAACTACTGCACCAACCATGCCGTCCGAGTTTGGGTAATGTTTACCTTATAACGAAGTAAACTTTTATGCCAGTATAATAGTTAGCATAACTCCGAAAGTACTGACTTTTAACCTTAGTCGTAATACTAAGTTTTATTCTGCATAAAAATACCTATTCATTCACGAATACCTTACTTCTATCGTAGGTGGGCCCACCATTTCTCATTGTCCTTTAAAAAAGGTTTAGTTAAATATGTTATTGAATGATATCCATTCATAATCTTAGGGTACATTTTTTTAAGCACACCTAAGCAAGAACCAAACGGTTGCTATACTATTAATGAATTTTTATGATAAAATATGGGGCTAGTTACTTGCTCAATACAGGATTAAGTAATATTGTTAAAAGGACAACATAATTACTAGATGGTTTTATCCTTTATAAAAGAGACAACCCCAGATTACTATACCGTTGAAACAAATATAAGTATCATGCATAATTATGATCTGAGTGAATAAATCAGATTTCTTACCTCCAGCTATTTTGGTATATATTCCTGCTGCAACTGAGTGACTTAAAACTTGTGCCGCAAGTTTTACCCTCATTTTTTGCTTTGAATTAGGCTCAAGGTGTTCTTTAGTCAAGCATGGTGCAAATACAAAATTGGGATTACTATTGTCCAATTCATAAAATTGCCTGATGTGGCTCCATTTAGCGATTCCTGTTAAGAAATTATTAAAGTATTATAATTACTATGTAAAAATTAAATATTACGCTCTAAATGTACATAATTATTATTTACTAGCTGCCCGGACAGACTTCGTTCTGTCAAAAGTAAATTAATTAAGGTATTTCCCGAGTTTAGGAACAGTTTTTTTTTTACTTATTATTTAAGTTTCACACCTTTTAAACCTTCCCTGGACTTCCACAAACATTTCAAGATAAAAATCAGCCAAATCGGTCAAGCCGTTTTCATGCTATGTCGTGACAACGGAAAACGGGTTTCATTTATATATATATAGATTATTAAACAATTATTTTTCTAAAACTAAATAACAAATGACTTACCAATTCCTTGTTTGTTGTCTGATGTTATATTGGTCCTAAACTTTACATCATATTTCATGTAGAGATTTCTGAAGCACTTCAGCAGGTGTGGTGTATCAAATAGTGTTACAATTTTGTGATTGCTCACTTCTATGTAGGGATTTTCTACAGAAGCTCCTAATAGACACAGAGCTCTCTTGTTGACTCCATCTAAGTCACAAACTGAAGCGCATATATTTATTCCGGCATCAAAACAACAATTTAAAACCTGAAAGTATTATATGGGAGATTAGTTACAAATAAACTTACATCATAGATCAGCAAAGAGAAATAAGCATGATCATCATTCAAAATGAAGAAGAAATGCATACCTCCTTAATCAAAGCAGATAGCCTGTCAGCTGTGACAAAACCACTTGATAAATAATAAGCCACTGGCTGCTTAAAATGCTTCCTAACTCCAACTACCATAAATACTAGGGCATATGAAGCTGCCTGCGGAGATCTACCTTGTGTAGCATGGTCTTGAAATCCTTCAATAAAATCTGCCTTAGGATTGTACCATACATTTTTTCTTAAGGACATTTCATCCCACAACAATATGTACTCTCGATCAGAGGGCCCAAAGTGTTTAGTTGTGTTTTTCAACATTGTGAGTATTATTTTGTGTGTCCCCACATTCATCTTAAATTTACTTAAGAGGGATTTTAATGTGCTGGGTGCTGGTAAACAAATCATTCTCCTCAATAGTTTGTAGCTTGTTGGTGACCTCTTGTAGAGCCTCAATGCTATTATTTTAGCCTCCATGTTCCACCTGCGACCAGGTATCTTCCTTTTATAATTCTGCAGTTCTCCTTGCAGTAACAGTGCAAATGTTGAACTCATTTTTGTTTTGAGGATGTCTTTGACTGTTTCATTGTTACAAATAACATTTAAAAACGATTCATTTTTTAAATGTTTTACAGTTTTTTGTAATCTATATACCTTGTTCATACTACTTTTCAGTTTCCTTATCAACATTTTGCTTTTCTGATCACCTTCTTGTTTTGAAGACTCGCACACAAACATTCCTGAATTGGTAGGAGTGATAATGTTTGCATTATGTTCGCTTAAAGGATAAATAATTCTGGATGGACCGGCAACAGGTTCAAATACGGCAGGTTGATCTGGCAGATTAGAAATTATTGTATCCTGAAAATGAAAAGTTGATTTAAATTTATTTAAAATAAGTCATAGATAAGGTAAGCCACCTATAAGAAAATTGGTATGATTAAATGTTTCTGTGCCTGAGAACTAGACGTTGTGCATGTAAACTAGTGTCTAACTGTTCAATTCTTCTGTTAAATATACTTTTCAAGTGTTAATAATTGTACTAACCTTATGGCATTGAACACCAGGTATAGCTGTTCTGAACAACTTCTTCTCAATAAAGCATGTGCTTTTAAAATGCTTGCTGCATAGCATCTTATGTTTATTATGGAGTCCATCCTGAAATTTGGGTGAAGACCAGGCTTCGTTTGGGAAGCAATACTTTGCCCATGATTCACAACTGGAAATTAAAAAAATAACAAAATTACACACCATTATAATCATATTCCTAACCTTCCGCCAGCGGCTTCGCTCGCGAGGATGTCGATAAAAACTATCCTGTCTTTCTCCAGGATGCAATCTATCTCAGCCAAATTTTATCGAAATCCGTTCAGTGGTTTAGGCGTGAAAAGGTAACAGACAGACAGACAGAGCGAATTTATAATATTAGTATGGATTAAGCTATATCTAAATAAAAACCTAAACTTTCTGTATTTGCGTTGATTGAAAGAGATGTAAAATTAAATAAGGGAATGTAAGCAAGAAAACTTTTCATACTTAGTACCTAATGATTTTTGCCAACGAAAGTTGGGACTTTCGCAAAGGGTATCAAATACGTTATGTATGTATACATGTTACGTTAGTTTATGGTAGTTAGAAGCTGGCTTAAAAATAATATTGTGGTATTCTATGTAGTCTAAAACGAATAGCATGGAAAGTACATAACAGTAAGTACATACCGCAGAGCATTTTTTGGGCCAGGCTTTGGAAACCGATGCAAAGTGATGCTAGGATCTTTACTAGGTGAAGATCCACACATGCAGCAGATTCTTGTGTTTTCTTTTTGCGAACTCATCGCGAAATTTAACACAAAATAAAGCAAGTCACTGTCTCAACACCGAGTCTATATCTCACAAATACACACTTAATTTCACCAAAACACAGCAACGGAGGAGCAAGCTCGACTCAACGTTATCAATGTATGTAGAATTAAATGGAACTAGTTTATTTATTACAAATAAACAGTAGTACAAGATAAAATGGTGCGCAAACGCCGGCAGACATTTTTCTTGTGACGTCAATAATAATGTCATAATCAATATGACGTGCGGACGTTAGTGTTGCCACACATTATCCCTCGTAACATTTTTTTTATTATGTAATATTCAATTATATATCTTATATTTCTCAATAAAATATGTTTTTTTAGCATCAGAATAATAGCTAAAGGTATTTTCAAGGGTAATTTACTTAAAAAATCAATTAATAAGCTCATTATTATGGAGTATACGAAATTGTATTTTTGGTGGCAACATTATATATTCATCTCTTTTACTCAGATGTCGTTTTCTCTCTCTTGTTAAAAAGCCCGCCTACATACAGTTCGTAGAACAAAGTTGACAGACCCTGCTGACAGATCACTGACTGACGTTATGTTATGACGAAGTGACGTGACATGGACGTGACTCACGTGACGTAAACGGCGGATGACGTTGAAACTGTACACAGAATGCATAGACGCTCTATTACGAATTACTAACTCCGTAAATGCTCTTGTATATGACATTGTACTCTATAGTACATTACAATGTCTTTGCTTGTACTAACTTCATAACGGTATTTAAATTGATAACGTACAATATGCAGTACTGCGGTAGTAAATAAGTACTTGATGGTACTTTCGACTATATTTTTTTTTTAAACTTATGTCAGTGCACACAATACTGAAAGAAATAAGACGGAAAATGAAACGACATATTATTATGGAGAATATTTTATTAAATAACGACAGCTTAAATAAAAACTACATGCATACCATTCAGAACTATGTACATGTTTAATAATGGAATTCGTAATATATTATACCAGAAAGTTTCGTAAATTGATTAACAATAAGAGCGGGAATTCAAGTTAAAAATAGGTACACCTACTATTATGTTATTAATATTAAAGAAATTTAATTTGTTTAGCTACAGACTTACAAAAATTAATGAGTTACACAGACTAAAATTCTACCAATAATATGTTCTGAAAATACTATTGTAAAAGTAAGTACCTACCTATAAAGCTAATGTGCTAAAAGGGGAGAATAAGTAGGTATAAACTTTTTAACTTCATACGCTTGGGGGTGTATTGGGGCGAATACAGTCTGATTTAACTATGAAGGAAACACTACATTAGTCACTAAAAAATTCAATCAATATTTTAGTTTAATAAAATACAATCATAAATGGGTATATTTTAAAAATGTGCATATACATTTCGTTTATTATCTAAATTATATTTTATAACTAACTTTTATTATAAAAATAACATTTTTTTTATAAAAAAAACCCCTTTAGGATGACTGAACGAAACTTCCTAAAGTTTGCTTACGCTTACTTAATGCTAGTAATCTGACTACTTAACTTAGAATTTCGGGATAGCGATGGTTTAATTTCTTACTGAACATTTGGGGATCTTTAAATTTCTTACTGGACACCCCGATAAAATTTTGTCGTGCAATTTTATCGAATCTACTCGTCAAAATATCTTCGTTCTGTTCAAACGTTTTCTCTTCGGTCCTAACATGGTGCATGCAACTGCATAGTGCAAAGGCTAGTTCTAACCACACGCGCAAGCTAGCCATGTAAGTAAGGGCCGAATACAAAATTATATTTTGACTTGTAAGACTCGATGAAATAACACGTCAATTTTACGTGGCGCACAAGCTAGCCCGGCAGGAATTACTACAAGCATTAGGTTCACAATCAAATCTATAAACTTGAGAATTGTCTCTCCTGCGACCTGTATTTGAATGATTTATGATGAAAAGGCTATTTAAAAAAACAACATTCGCTTGTGTAACGCAAAATCTAAGTACAGTCAAGCAGTCAGACTATAATAATATTATAAAAAAGTACTTAAATTGTCTTTACTGCCACACAACAATAGGATAATCCCTTTCGAGACTGTCGACGTAGTACCCGGGTATAAAATTCGGGAATGGGTCGGTCAGCTGAAAATAATGATGCAATTAATTACTATATAATCAGATTAGTCAGGTCTTCAGGTATATTAGTGAATATAATAAACTCGTACTCTTGAAATAAAATCTATACGACCAGTAATTAATAAAAAATACGAAAGAAAAAAAATTACGGGACTCGAACCCGCGACTACTGGTTCAATGCACCAGCTTCTGTAAGAAAATAAAATAATAACTATTAAAGAATTGATAATTTGATTGTTTTAAATGGTCAAGGGTAGACTGATTTACTTGAAAGTAATGAAAATTCAATGACAATCATGTAGTTATTTGCTAACATTTAACAAAACTTCACATTGTGAACAAAACCTTGTATTTACTATTCAATACATTGCTTCTGATCGGATGCGAAATATTTAAGGGTATGTAATAAAATAAAGAAAAATGTTTGAAAATGTTTATAATTATATCTTATTATTTACAGTCTTCTCCGATCACAACAATCAGCTTAATCCTACATCACAATAATTCAACTAAATTAAATCTTATCAACAAATATTACGCAAAAATATTATTCCTTTTTTTTCTTATACCATAGATTATTTTTAAGTTTTCTTATAACAATTTAAAAGGCAACACTAAATGCAACTCCGAACTAATATTATTAAGAAATTAAGTGAGAAATAATTTCAGATGATATTGATGTAACTAATTATTATAACAAGACTCGTTATACTGTCAAATATTAATGATAATTCTGAAGTCCTTTGCAAAACAAGTGTATACAATATTAAAGTCTCAATGACAGAATTCTATCTCTATTCCTTAATTCTTCTTCTACCCTCTTTTTCAATCATGACATCATTATTCAACACAGTCTTTGACGTCACTAGGTGTTGCTAGTATTCTGCTACCATCTTCTATGCCAGTGCTTTCTCTTCATGCCGGATGACAGGGACTGAGGAAGAGAGACAAGTGTTACAATAAAACAAAATTATGCGCATACAGATGGCACATGCGCAGTAGTCTCCCCCTGTCATTCAACACGGATTTGGACAAAATAAAACTCTTGTTAGACAGAAAAATATTATTTAGAGATTTCCTACTCGTCGCAAATCGTAACTTGCACGCAATATATATTTTTTCTATAATCATATCATTAAATTATCAATTGGACACTTTTTAAGGCTATCAGGTTTCCATAATTAATATTATTATTGTTCGTTTGTTAAAAAGCATGCAGAGTCAGGATGAACTTAATAATACTGTTTTTAATCATCATTCATTAAAACACACACAGTGGCATAGAAAAAAGCCTATCCTTTTTATACCTACTGCCCACTCGGGAAATATTTTTTATGTACACATAACATTCTTAAACTAAACTTGACTACCAACTACTCAATATTTTTAATATCGAGTAATTTATGCGCCTTAAATAAAATACAGAAATATTACCTCATATCCTAATTGCCAGTTAGCAATAGTAAATAAAAAAGTTATAGAAAACCCAATCCAGTAAATACTTTGAAAAATACAAAGGCTAAACTAAAAACATAAAATAGAGTCTTGGATTTACAATTTACATACAAGATGCAATGGTTATGCCTGGGCATTTCTAAAATACTGCTAGGGCTTGGAAATCCATATAACTTAATCTAAAAGTTGATTCATTCCGAAAATAAATAATACCTCGATATCTAATTTTGACCCGTTGATGATTTTGTATAATAAACCATTTTTAGGGCTTTGATTTGGAGAGTTACTTGAAGACAAGGAACACCTAGACATGGAACAAGGATAAGGATAACACAAATGTTTTTTCCAAGCGGGGATGGAACCCGCAGCGCTTCGCTATCGTATTGTGGTAATAAGGCTGTGGCCTACTTTTTTGGCCGGTTTTTAGTTAATTAAAAATATTAGTCACGTATTTTTTTGCTTTTTCGAAATAACGAAAATCTACTTAGATACAGGTAATTTAAGATAACGAGTGGTGGCTCGCCACGTCACTTGTGGTTAATATTATCGCCAACTTGTGACTTCACAAGCCTTCGCTCCTGAACGTTAACCATCCAATTTAATTAGGGACTAAAGTAGATGATAAAAGCATTACCACACCTCTATTGGAGTGTTAAGTTGTTTTTTTTTTTAATAAACGGCGCCCGCACTAAGGAATTTAATCCTTGTGTCGCGGGGGTTTCACAAACATTCAAATGACATGCACAAAGAACACCCAGACTTGAAACAAGCATTTATGGATCACACAATTGCTTGTCTCATGCGGGGATCGAACCCGCATGAGCGACGAGCGATGCACGACGCGCACAGTGGTCATTAGCATGGTGGCTTCTATGGGCTGAAGCAGAATTTTAAAATATGACCACGCATCTCTATCGCACCCTGTTAATTTTAGATCTAAATGACAGCCTGACAGGGACAGTAAAACATTAAATAATAAAAAAACTTTAATACTATTGTTACATTATTTTGTTATATAAATACAAGGCTTTGTTACAAGAATATACAGTATATTGTAGCATTAGAGGCAGTTTTAATTAATTAATACAAAGCTAATTCTAATAACCATAACATACCATGCTTGTGTTAGGCTTGTTTGATGGCTGGCTTGTCTCTGGTTTGGCCTCTTCTTCGTCTAGGATACAACCTAAAAAAAAGTACGTATTATAAATATTAAAGGAAGAAATAAACGTCCCTATGATATAGTAACTTGTCTATTGCATTAGGCATTCTCTGTCCTGTAATAATAGACTTAAGTGGATGCAAATAAATAAATAAATAAATGATTGCCTCATAGATGGTTTAAAAATAGGTCTATTAGTTACTACTACAGCATCAAGAGGGAAGCACTTTATTGCCTTTACTTTGACCGCAATATTTCGGTTGCATATTAATCACTCTTACAAGCTTAGTGTCTTATAAGCCTTCTCTCAGTCACGTACTGTTTTAGGCAAATACAGGTCATAATATATTGAATATAATACACACGAATTATATAGTTATAATACCAGGAATATTGCTTTGTGTCTTAGTTTTCCAGTACTGCCTTGAAGATAAGGCAAAACCTTATAATCGTGCTATCTGTTTCTAATAAAGATGGGCTTTGTTTCTATATGGCCCATGACCCTAGAATCTGTTCGGCCTATGACCTTACAAACAAACAATCTAGGTGTATCACGAGAAACAAACGGGATACACACGACATTGACGGAAAAAGATAACGAAATAAATAAATAATTAAAAAAACTTAACGTTATGATCTTTAGCCTAATTTTTTACTTGCCACCGAGGCGAAAGTGTTGCGACCTCTCGATAATATTTGTGATAACATTTATTGATTAAGTAGCAGTTTTTGTTAGTCACGTGCTGAATGAATAGTTCCATGAAACTGGCCTGGATCGGTACAATGCCCTTTTTTCTTTTCCTTGTCTGAATAAAAAAGTTTATTTCTTTTTACTCTCTAAGGGATTAGGCTGCTGCTTGGTAGACTTGAGGGTATAAATTCGGATGACAAAAATTTGTGTAGCACCCTCTTTACGTTCGGACCTCCTATCTGGGACTGCGTTCCATACCTCTGATGGAGGCTTTATCTCCTGGTGTTAATTATATTTCATACTAGCCGTGTCCCATGGTTTCAATAGCGTAAGTTGTCTCAGTTCCCGAAATCTTCTTTCTTAATTTTTTAGTTAATTTATCATGGTTTTAATATTGATTATTCTATTCAGGGCGGAGACGAATCTAATAAATCAAGGATCAAGAAAATTGGTCCTCCCGTTCTCGAGTTATATGTGTTGTAACAAACCCGACTTTGTTTTATATACATCCACTAGTAAAATCAGCATAAGCAGCATATTCTAAAGAGAAGAAACATATTCCTCAACAGCGGCTTGAAGAAATTCTAAACCAGAACAAAAATACTCGTTCTACTCACTTTGATTAGGTAATGTCAACCAGAACTGTGACTTCAGTGTGCATCTTAACCCTGGTGGAAGTGCTAGTTCTCCATTCACAGATGCCGCCAGGATCTTAGCCGCGTCGACAAGCAGCGAGGCCTGCCAGGAGGCCGCGTATATCAGTCGCATGGAGGACTTGGCGGCCGTGGAACATATCATGGGGTACAGCGACTGGTGGCGGCGGAGGTTGTAAAATGATATGCCTGGAATTAATAATTATTGGTGTAAGTGCGAATTTTGCGATGTTCTTTGTTCTTTTATTTTAAAAACGACGCCCGCACTAAGGAATTTAATCTTTGTGTCGCGGGGGTTTCACAAATATTCAAATCACATGCACAAAGAACACCCAGACTTGAAACAGATCAGACCAGATCTCACAAATGCTTGTCCCATGCGGGGATCGAACCCGCAGCACGTCGCGCATAGTGGTTATTGGCGTGGTGACCTATACCACTCGGCTATCCGTGCAGTCAGTAATACTGGTCAGTAATACTGGTATATTATGAAACTGATTACTGAACTGATATGAAACACGCCGTGGTAGTCTAGCGGTTCAATGACCGCATTCGTATGCACATGGTTGCAGGTTCGAAATGTACTTAATTATTTTAAGACACCATTGACAAACGGTGAAGGAAAACATGGTGAGGAAATCTAGATTTCTAAAATTGGAATCTGAAATCGCCAACCCGCAATGAGCAAGAGTGGTGTATATGGGAAGAGGCCAGTGCCCAGCAGTGGGACAGTTACCGTTAGATGAATAATCGTGAAATTGTGTTAGAAGATGAGCACTATAAATTACGAATGAATCAGATGAGGTTTTGTTTATCTAGTTTTAAGGCAAATATTTTTGTATGTATAACTTTTTTTTTTTTTTAAATAGTCGAATATATTTGAATCTTGTAAAGCCTATAAAATTATCAGGCATTATCTCTCCTTTGACCTATCTGACCTTTGGAGTATTCTTCTAAATGGAAAGAACCAAGTGACTTTTTTGACCTGGGCTGGAAACATCTGGGGACTAGACATATCAGTGTGTTTTTGACTATTGTGTTTCTGGTACAAACATGTTTTTGATTAAGGCCGGTCAATGGCACAATACAATCTAATGAATCAAGTTTTTGTTGTGCTAGTAATTGATAAGGTGTTAGATAAGGCGTTGTTATGTTTAAGGCTTCGGATTTAATCATAAATAGAGCAATAACCTCAATGTTTTTATGAACTGATCATGCGAAAAGCCGGGGTCACCGATTAAAAGAATGTGGGCTATGGAAATAAGTTATTTTATGCGCGATAAATGGCAATATCCGAACGCTATGATATACGCCATTATTGACATACGAAAGATATATTTCCTAATTATACATTCGGAATAATATCTTTTCTGGGCAGCATAATAAAGCGTTTGAAGAACTATTTGTAACTTTTGTTTTGAAGATGAGTACCGCAGTTTTCCTGAGCGCAGGCGTTACAGCTGGTTCCCACTTGTCGGGTGTCGGATCCGAATATTAATCGGAGGTCGGCGCCTTTGTTCACACTTCGGATAATAATCGGTTGTCGGCCGCGGCCGAAGCTAGTGCCAATTTTAAGCACTCTACGCGAGGTGACTGTGGACGATGGACGTCGACGAAGCTCTTGTTGTTATGTATTATTATTTACGAAGAAAACAAAGAAAGAGAGCGAAGGAAAGAAAATATTGGGTGCACCCAATCCTGAGGGAACGATTTAGTTTGGGAACATTCCAGAACTTAATAACAGAATTGAGGAGTGACGAAATTAAGTTTTTCAATTATTTTAGGATGTCAATATCTACATTCAGCGATCTACTGGCTCAAATATCAGTGAATATAAACTAGGACTATAAACTAAGGGGAAGCGGGGGAGGAGAGTCGGCCCCGACACCCGACAAAATGTGAACAGTGCTATTCTTACTTAAAGGCGAGCGAGATCCGACACGTTTTTTTTCCGGTCGTAGAGGACTGGCAAAACACCCGACATTTACTGTCGGCGCCGACACAAAATCGGTTTCCGATAAGTGTGAATAGCTTCATATCAAATGCTCTGCTACTACAACCTCCGATTAATATTCGGATCCGACACCCGACAAGTGGGAACCAGCTCTTACTGCTTCATCCGACTATACCTATCTTTACTTCGTGATTTTCCTTAAGTTAGTTATTTTTTTAGGGAATCAAGTTGCTATTCGGTAGTTTGCAGTAAGCCACTGGGGGTTTATTATCCAAGTCCGAACAAAACATAACGTGGCATACCGCAGATTAAAGCTCAAGAATCTCGGGTACACAATTCTTTTTTTTTTGTTCTGAAAGTTACCGGGTAATAGAATATACGTTTTAGAACATCTTACATTTTTTCCTTTAAAGTATAGTACATTACCCGGCACGTAACTTGGCAAGATTCGTTACGAGTTCATCTCACGTTTTAACGTTCTTATGTACATAAATGTTTTTTTTTTTAAGATTACTAGCAGTGATACAGTCGAGCAATAACACTGTACTTTTGTTGCACATAGAATATGAAATACGCTCTCACTACTCCAAAACATTGCCAAGTTACTTGCCGGCTACTATAAACGTAACAGCACGTCAACTGCTGGGACTTAGTGAATACGGCCCTTGACCGCATTGCGGATAACCGCAGTGTGTGATCATATCTACATTTACATTGCCATCAGCAGACAGTTTATAATAAAATCCAATATAATACCAAACATAAAACTTAATTTACAGAAACAGAAACTCATCAACTAATTAATATGTAGTCGTGGTGGCATAGCGGTTCAAAAACCGGATTCGTATGCACATAGTTCCTGGTTCGATCCCGGGCAAGTACCAATGTGACTTTTTCAAAGTTATGTACTTTCTTAATTATTCTAAGATATCATTGACAAACGGTGAAGGAAAACATCGTGAGGAAACCTAGATTCCAAAAATTGGAATCCGAAATCGCCAACCCACAATGAGCAAGCGTAGTGATCATTGCTCATTCCTTGTCTATATATATAGGACTCTATATATATAGGAAGAGGCCTGTTCCCACCAGTGGGACATTTGTAGGACAGTATCATATTATTACACATATATGTCATTCTTCTTCTTCTTCCTGCCCTTATCCCACTCATATGGGGTCGGCGCAATGCGTATTATAATTAATATGTTATCTAACTCGTTAGTTTTATGTCAAGTATGTGATGGATGTATTACATGTTCTGTTATCAGATAAATTGTTAAAGGTCATGACGTGCCATGCAGTAGGCTCGGGGGATGTTGGCTAGTGCATTCGACTTGCATGACAACATCTGTAGAAACGGCAAAAGGTTTACGTCATAACTGTTTCAATCCCAATCGAAATAATGTTTATAAAGTCTATGACTCATAATTAATTGGCTTAACGTCTATTGATATTAAAAATTGTTTTAAAGAACTGCTTATGCGTCATATTTATTGTTACTGTGCTCCATAAACGCAGGTTGCTCGTTTTTTTTAAATCTTTCTATGTACTTTATATACGAAGTCTACTAAAACCTTATCTAGACGTTGGAATACTACAAAGACTTGACCTACACTCCACAAAGGACACTACGGTCATTAATACAGATATCAGCTACAATCCTGATATTGATATTCAATCGATAACTAGATTATATAATAGTGAATCGTACGATGATTTAGATATTGTATTAAATTCAATTCAATTCTTTATTGCATACAATGGTGGTCAATTATTTAAAATTGGTGATTTACCGAATCAAAAATTAAGGTCTGCCCTAGATATTATACATTAGTTCGCCTATGGGCTCTAATTATTTAAAGTAAACATTTAACCAAGTACAACATGCCAACCAAGATAACTGTCATTTAAAAACAATATACGAAACATTTGTAAAGTTAAGTTACAAGTTGAATAAAAAGCAACTTACCTTGAGATTTCCTATTGAGATAAAACTCCAGTGTTCCTTGCCAGAGATCGACTTTAACGCCGATAATACTGCCCTTACAGAAGCCGGTGTTATCCTTAGTAACAGTAGCGTTATGTCGAAGCGCCCCGGTGTATGACAGCCCGTAGGACTCGCCATCACGGCCAAGGAATGAGGTGAAGGTGAATAAGGAATCTGCCATGTCTACCTTGCTAGTACCAAGTCCAACCATCTGAAAAACAAAACATTAACGTCATTACTTTTATAAAAAGACTAGCTTTTCCTCGCGGCTCCGCCCGCGTGGGCGTCTTTTATCGTGACAAATAATAGCCTATAGCCTTCCTCAATAAGTGGCCTATCTAACAGTGAAAGAATTTTTCAAATCGGACCAGTAGTTCCTGAGATTAGCGCGTTCAAACAAACAAACAAACAAACTCTTCAGCTTTATAATATTAGTATAGATTCTTTTGCTTCTTTTTAAAAACGACGCCCGCACTAAGGAATTTAATCCTTGTGTCGCGGGGGTTTCACAAACATTCAAATCACATGCACAAAGAACACCCAGACTTGGAACAAGCATTTGTGGATCACACAAATGCTTGTCTCATGCGGGGATCGAGCCCGCAGCACGTCGCGCACAGTGGTAATCAGCGTGGTGACCTATACCACTCGGCTATCCGTGCAGTCAAACTTAAATTTGAATTTTAGTAAAGGGTTGAGAAATCAACCTTTAGGAATTCCTACTTAATTTGAGTGGTTCCGTGGTGTTTTGATTAGCTTTTAGGTGTTAAATTGTATTTAAAATTAATAAAGTAGAGCAAGTTCCAAAGGACCAATTAAGGAAGTGACAGTAAATTGATTAAGAACGTTGTATGTTGTGTTCTACATAGTCAAACGCCTTATAGGGCCCACTAGCTTTGAATTTTATTGATAGTGATGAACTGCTCTCTGTTTAAATAAATATTATTCGGCAGTTAAACAGCGGAAGTTTCACTGGTTAGGAACAGATGTTCTATAAATACATATAGTAAAAACAATTTACATTCACTTCTTTTTGTTGACCAACATGCCATTGTGGCGTTCTGCCAACGTGAAAAACATTGTGATTACAACACTCGTAAACTGTATAAATGGTTTGAGAGATGTTTTACTTTTGGATAATAAATTGCTGACTGCATAATAAAACGTTAAACATAATTAATTATCCGGAAAGATTTTTTCTTGTCTTTGTCAACTGCTAAAAGTATTTCTGGTTCGAATTCACATAAATATGATTAAGTACTAGGTACTAAGTTTTCCAAAAGAGGAATCAACCATTCACGTACATGACGCCTACAATATTGTCTCCTAATTAGATTATATTCTCGACCACAAAAAGAAATAAGAGAAAGTGAGCTTCAACAAGTTACACAAGTTCTTCCATTTCTATATTCCTCTATAATACACTAATAGGATTTATATAACAAACTCGAATTTGTTTCGTATTGTGTCCTCATATTTGGACGGTCGTCTCTCATTTGGCTGTTCGACAAAAATGCCCTAGTAACTGAACGAAACATTTAAAACTAGCAGTTATTTATAATCATAAGTTGACAAGAAGCTAGGTATTTTCCATCACACTACATGCACATCATAACTCGTAGATTTTTTTCTAATGTCATATCTTTTTTATAAAAATTCTTGGTCAAAACTGGTACAATTAGCAATGTTTATACTCTCAGATGATAATCGAGCCGTTATCTGACACGGTACTCGCGGCATCTTAAGTTAATAACACTCAAAGATAAGAATGTTTATACAGTGAATAGCCAAATCATATTCAAGAAAGTAGAATAGAAAAAAAACAAAGCTTTTCATACAACTCTCCTCTCAGTTTACTAATCAACTTACTACCTACTCAGTTTATTCCATTTTTTTATACTCTGAGCATTAAAAAGCTGACGATTATTTTTATTATAGGGCTCCGCTATATCGTTCCATGTTTCTAACTTTACAACCACTTGAGACCATATCAAAGGAAGACGAGGTACTGCAATGTATTCTTCTTCTTTAGGTGCCACTTCAATTAATGAAGGTTGGCTACCAGCTGCTCGAATCTATCTCTATCTTTTGCAACGCGGAACAGTACAGATGCGCTCGAGATCCCCAAGGAGAAATGCAATAAACATGAATTTAAATGATGAGACTGAAGCTACTTTCATCATCATCTTCCTGCCCTTATCCCAATTTTATCTGGAGTCAGCGCAACATGTCCTCTTTCTCCATTCTGACGTCATTTCACTCAGTAACATCCTTTCTAGCAATATCATCTTTCACACAATCCATCCATCGTTTCTTTGGTCGCGTTCATACTCATCTTCCTTACAATATTATCCTCACTGCTTCGTATAACATGTTCATAAGAAGGAAGCTATTTTATGACACCAAAAAAGCGTGGTTTAACCCTACAAGGCTTAATTTTTATTTTGCCCGCGATATAATTAAATATGATGTAGTTAATAGGTACACTAAAGAAATGATAAGTAAGGTTGTATATTTTTTTATGTTTTTGTATCGTAATTTTATTTCCCAATAAAGATAAAATGTACGCAATCTACTACAACCAGTCAGACAGACAATAGATAACAAAATATTTATAGCCAAGAGTTAGTGAAAACATAACCACATTACTGAAAGATAAGAATTGCACACAATCAACTTTGTATGTTAACATTGTAATGAACTAGAAATTATTGTCATTATTGTCTAGAGATTTCATTTATACTATGTATGAATGAATTTCTCCCAGACCATAATGTACTTTATAACATTCATCTCATTGTGTAAGTGAATACTGTTGCCTCTAGAGTACATTTTCAAAACAAATAGGTTTTGGAAACGCTTTGTTAACCTAATAGTTGGACAAGCTGTGTTTTGCCCGTGTTTTTTAGGTCCATGGGTTTTACATGTTTTGGGCTGAAACCTTATTTAGGAACAAGCTAGTTTTATTTTTACTGAAATAAAAGTGTGCATTTGACTGGTAGTTTCAGAGTTAGACAAACGAAAAATATTTCCGCTGTGATATTAGACGTATGGATTAGGGACATAATATGTTACACATATTCTCATCACATGATTTCTAATATTTTTTATTGAAGTAAAAAATATTAGAAATTTATTATGAACAAAGTAATTAACAGGGTTCTGCTAGTGTACAATTAAATACTAACTAATATTTATACTTACAATATCAGTTCCATAAGGCTCTGTCAGCATCTTGACTTCCCAGTAGTAATGGTAATCATTAACTAGAGGAGTATCGCCCTTCACTGCCGCTGTACCGGAGCTGTAGAATGGGTGGAATGTCACCTGCTTCTGTTCTGGACACATCGTCACCCAACTAGTGCCTGTTGTGTCTGGAATCTCCCAACACCATTCACTGACTGGAAAGAAGAATTATTTATTACTATTTGCCCAGACAGACTTCATTCTATCCTAAGATAATAGTAAAAATTAAATGTTTTCACATAATATTTTTTTTTTATACTTTTAAAAAACCTTCCATGGACCTTAGAGAACATACAAAAAATAAATTAGCGGAATTGGTCCAGCCAGTCTTGAGTTATGCGCTTACCAACATTGATTTTTATTTATATAGGTGACCAGCTAGTACAAGCAACGATGATTTATTTAATAAAATAATTTAAAATTAATACAGTATTATCTCACTAATCCGGCATTAATAAAAACCAGAGGGTGCCAGATTATTGGAATTACATTTTAAATTATAAAAAATTTGGAAAGACCATGTAATTACTTTCTGAACATTAAAAATATTGGATACAACAGATATTAACTAATGATAAACTATCCTTGGGGTCTAAGGTTGTCATATCTCACATTATCATGCATGGTCAGTTAAAACAATATCATGTTGTAATTTGTAATAACATCTTCATTAATGTAAATATAATTCAATTATGAAATGACAAAGGGATTTATTAATCTGTATTATCACACATTCACAGTAAATATGATCCAATAAATGTTTATTACAATGTAGGTATATCTTTTTAACTTAAACTTAAAACTTATTTTAAATGAGTTTTCAGTTTAAGTTAAAAACTTATTTTATATAAGTGTGAGCGAGTTTTTTTTTTTTTAGTTTTTCAATTAATTTGTTTGCATGGTTAATTAATTTTAATAAAATAAAATGCTACAGTGTTTTACTTGAGTTTATCAGATAACTAAATTTATTGGGATAAAATTTGCCTATGTGTTAATCTACGCTGTTAGCTACCTCCAAACCAAATTTAATCAAAATTGGTACTTTCCTTGAGTGTGAATAGGTAACAGACATACACATTCACAAACTTGCTTTTATAATATTAGTGTTATGAAGAGTGATAACAACTAACTTTCGTGCTTCATAAACATTTACCTTTAATTATATAAATTTTAATGTTCTTGTGTTTGTTTTGTTTCTTTTCAAGGTTAAAGAATTCCTAGCAAAAAAAATATTTATTGGTTTGTTTTAATTATTCTAGGCAACTCATTTTTAATTTATTTTATTTGATATTACTTCTATTTTCATCTAAAAGCTCCAAAGTACAGCTTAATTTAATAGTATGAAATTGATAGACAACCTACTTACAAGTTAACACAAATATAAATTCCTTAAAAGTGAATAAAAACCGGTTGGAAAGTTTATATTTTTTTTGGAATGCCAACGTTGGGACATTACTTACTGTGTGAGTGTTCTCCGCAGCTGCACCCGCCCGGAGGTTCCCATGGTGTAGGCCTGCTGTCGTTCCAACACTGGCAATAGGGCTTCGCCGACCGCTGACGATCATCAACACTTCTAGATCTGGACGTTAACATATTTACTCCAACAGCAACCCAAAAAGAAAGCACTGTTCACTCACAAAACCAAACAAACAGTTACTCTTTGTAGTGCCACTACGGTGATTTGATTTAACCACGTCAACTATAACTCATCACAAATTTGAATTTCTTGCAATTTTCAAAAGAAAACGTGTTACATAAATCGAATGGATTCAAACACGTTTAATTCCGAAGACACGATATTAATTTTTAACACGATTACGAAGTCATCGGAATCAGGCCTGTGACAGCTTTAGTTCCGAATGAGCCGTTTTGTCGCTAGCGTCGCCATCGAGCGATCACGTGATACCGCCGCCATATTGAGATTTGAGCTTGTTGCGTGTGTGAGTGTGTGTTTTATGCTTGGCTTATCAAGTCTTATGTCAATGTCAATTTGAATTGTCAAAGTCGTGAGTTTTCAAAACTTTTACTACGTAACTGTCGAAAAACTTCCGAGTTATTGAGTTGAGATCCTTGAAACGCAAATTATTATCCGTTGTTTGAGACAATATTGGTTGATCTAATAGATCATCATAGATATGGGAACCCGTAAGTGCTGCGTTGGTGGTTGCAATGCAACAAGTGAAACGCATCAGCTTTTTAGCTTTCCCAAGAACGATAGCCTTAGAAATCAGTGGATGTCCTTTCTAGTTCCCACAAATTCCTCCCTCCTTGGACTCTCCAAGATGCAACTTTTAAGAAAACGTGTCTGCGTAAAACATTTCGATAGACATCAGTTTGATAATAATGGTCGTAGACTTCGATACTCCTACCCGTGCCTGCTAACTAACGCTGAAATAGATCACGGAGTTCCACTTATTGGTGCCGCAGGTTAGTACTTACTTAAAGAAATACTTTCTGTCTGCTGAAAACATATTCTAATTGTGTTGCAACTTCTTTATATTATTATTAAGCAATTTTATTTAACGTTTTCAGGGTGGAATATTACACTTGACCATAATTATTTTAAAGAACAAGATGAGGAGGCTGTGGATAAACACTCATGCATTAAAGAAACTGGTATGTGTTTAAATCACTTTCATAATTTGATAGCAAGGGATTTACTTTAGTTTAATACTGGTCACAAGACTTTGTTTCGCACAAGTTAAATTATTTACATATTTGTGTTCCGTTTTCTCTTATTCTACAGTTAATATTTATTGAATTAAAATATTCTTGTTTAGAATTCAATTTAAAGTCGACGTCAAACAAACTGTTCACATCATTACAGGATATTTGTTTGTAACTTAGTTATTATTAAAGACAACTATATATTTTATTATAAATAAATACTACCAAAATAAGAATGATGCTAGCAAGTAATGATTCTCATTAGCTAGACGTAGCCAAGAGTCTAAATTGATAAGTTCTTTTATTTTTCAGATGATCACAATTACTGTATGGAACAAGTTGACACTAATATAAAAACTTCAGGAACGGTCATGCTAGGAAATGAAGGTTAGTTTAAGCTATATGTAATTAACCTATGTCAAGTCTCGCTGATATTTTGCGAATTAATAGTATTTTATGTGTTTCAGTTTCAGAAACTGATCGTCCTTCATGTTCACAATGTCCAACAGTTGCTTCAAACATAGAACACAGAGGTATGTAGGCAGTAAAAATAAGTTATTACTGCTATACTTTGCTGGATTTCAATTCTGTTGCACTTATTAATAGAATAACTAAGTTTTTAATTAATTGATTGCTTATTACAGATGTGATGTTAGAAAAACCATCATGTTCAGGCTTAGATGTTGAAAGAGAGTCTGAAAGAATACAAACAGCTATTCCACCCACACCAAATAGTAAGTATAATAATATTGTTGTAAAAATTAACATTTTATTAGGTAGCAAAATCATGTGGCATTTGATTCTTAAAAGTTGAAGTATTTAATTTTCGTTTTTAGTGAGTGTATAATATAGTAAGTGTTTTGGTTTTGTACTGTTGTTTCAAATTTATTTGAAATAAATAAGTAGAAGAACCCTTCAAAAGAACTCAACCTATTTTTAATGTATTTGTTTCAATACTAAATTATTAATTGCTGTAAAATCTTTTTTTCTTTCAGGTTCTAAACGTAGAAAGATTGGCTCTAAAAATAAGAAGTTTATTAATCAAATCAAACAGATGGCACAGGAAAGTTTAAGTCACTCAACTGCAGAAAGACTGAATAAAGCACTTGCTGTTGACATTAGACTGCTTGAAAAGTTTGATTTATTAAATAAACAAGCAAAGACGTTTATGCTAATGCAGCTTAAACAAGTGCAAAAAAGCAAAATGGCCAGGAGATTTACTTTGGACGAAAAGTTGTTAGCATTGCTTTTAATGAAACAGAGTCCCAAAGGGTATAAATTATTAGAAAAAATGTTTGCTTTACCCAACAAGAGGACATTGATACGTCTTTCTGAAAAGGTATCAATGGAACCAGGACTAAATCCGAAAATTTTTGACCACATCACACGAAATTGCGAGAGTTGGGATACCCAAAGAAAATTGTGCACCATTGTTTTTGATGAAGTTGCCCTAACACCACGTCTTACTTTTGATGAGAAAAAAGAAAAGATTGTTGGGTTTGTGGATTTAGCTGAGGAACGAAAACTTAGGTACTGTGACCATTCACTAGTATTTATGCTTAGAGGAATATGCTCGCCTTGGCGACAGAGCGTAGCATATTACTTCTGTGAAGGCACAGTTTCAGCAGCTGAACTTCAAAAAATATTAAAACAATTGGTACCACAGCTTTTATTAACTGGGTTAATTCCATTAGGCCTTGTGTGTGATCAAGGGTCCACTTTTCGGACAGCAATAAGAAAATTAAGAGAAGACACTATTAAATCAAGAGAAGTGCAAGGTGTACATGATGGTAATATACAAATAATTATTATTTACAAATGTGCATAGTTTTAGTAATACTATTATTTGTCTTATTTGCTGTTCATTGTTCTAGATGGATCCATAAGCATAAGCGGACATGATATGAGCGTTTTTCATGACCCTCCACACCTGTTAAAAGGATTAAGAAATAATTTTATGTCCAAAGACATAATTTATGACGGGAAGAGAGCATCATGGAAGGACATCGAATTTGTTTTTGATATTGACAGCAAATTAGGGCACACTAAAGCATTGCCAAAAGTAACAGCGCATCATGTGGATCCTAAAAAAATGAAAAAAATGAAAGTTAGTGTGGCTGCTCAAGTACTAAGTGCTCGAATGGCAGCCATGCTGAAATTCACAAATGCAGTCAGTAAGTACAAATCTATCCATATACAATTTTTAAGTAAGGTATTCAATTTGTTTTTATCTTATGGGATATTTTCTTATTTACAGATCAATTACATAATTCTGAATCCCAAGGGACAAGTGTAACCACTGCAGAAGTTGTCGAGTTTTTTGATAAACTATTTGACAGTGTCAATGGTTACCCTGGTGGTTCAAAAAGTGGGAAGCTCAGAAGGGCTGTAAAAGTGGATTCACCACATCATTTATTTTGGTCTGATGCTATTAAGAAATTGAAATCATTAAATTTTATTGACAATTGTAGTAAGCATGCATTGCGGTCAGGTAATCCTCGAAAGGTAAAAGTGCCGTCTCTGCAGGGTTGGATCACCACCCTCGAAAGTTTTCGGAGGATATCTAAAATATTATTCAATAAGTATGACGTGAACTTTTATTATCCAAGGAATATCAATCAAGACCCTCTTGAAAATTTTTTTGGTCGAATTAGAGCACTTAATGCTAGGAATAATAACCCAGATCCAATGACATTTATTTATGCTTTTAAATCTTTGTTAATAACAAATTTGCTTAGCCCCCATTCCAAATATGCCAACTGCGAAGAAGATGACGGGGAGGCTATACTAAAGGCAAAATGTTTGTTTCAAAATGAAAATTTTGAAAACACCGCCCTTGAAAAAGATGAGAGTTTTCCCCTATTGGGCGATAAAGTACAACTTCCATCAATTTCAAGGGTTGGAGACTTCCCATCATCGTCGCAGCAGTTGCTAGATCAAGTAAGATTGGAAAAAATAAAAGTTCACTGCTCAGCTTACACTGCTGGTTATGTATGCAGAAAAATGTCAAAAAATCTTCAATGTGCGAATTGCTTGCAGACATATACCACCAGAAATGAAAAGAACATACATTTGTATATTCAGTTCAGAGAATATACAAACCTAAAAAATAAAAATTTAGTATATCCTACTGAAAATCTTTTAATGTTATACCGAGACGTGGCTACTTTAACTCATAAGTATTTAAATCAAAACTGCTTTAAAAATAATATAAAAAGCACTTTAAAAAAACAAATATTAAATATGAGTTCGAGGTATTCCTGGCTGGGGTGTGCAAACCACAAAAAACAAGCGGTGAATAGTTTTATTAACGTTATATTAAGATTACAAGTTCACAACTGGTGCAATATTGTCAATAAAATTTTGAATGGTGCTATTGAGGAGAAATATGTAATAAAGATGAGTGAGCCTCAAAAACTAGCATTAATGAAATATAAAACCTTCAGGTTAAGGAAAAAATGCTTAACCAAATAATTTTTTTTTTTTTTTTAATAAACAACGAGTACTTCAAAATTGTTTTATTTAATTATTACCTGTTATAAATTTATTTAAAATGGAAAACCATATAATAAAGGACCATATCGATAAATTTAATTAGTATCGACAAATCAGCACAACACTAGTTATCGATAGCAGATATCAAGGCATCATCACATCACTAAGCCTTGTAGATGTGTGTGTAACTACCTAGTCGTCATGTCAAACTACTGCGCCACTAGCGCCAAAACGGACTACTTGGAAACTGGTTGAAAAGTGACTGTCGCATCTGTATTACTAGTCTCTAATCTGTGATCGGAATTTGATTTGTATTTATATCTGCTGAGCTGCTGCCTGCTGTCACTTTTCGTTCAGAAATGTATGTATTTATGAATGAAAGAAACTAAAAAAAGTATATATTTTTGCGACTATTATAATAGCATTTAGAAAAAAAAAATTAACTTTTTATATTGGAATTGTTATTATTACAATATTTACCATAAAGAAATTACAAATTAAAGGATTACAAAAACCATCACAGGTCATCATAAAATGTAGAAACAGAGAATCACTACACGGTACCGAACGAAAGTCTTTGATGTTATTATCTAGAAGTTTCCGGAAATTACATTTAAAAGTGGTAAATTTAAACATTGTTTACATTAAAAAAATATTCATTCATGGAGAATCTTTGTATTAAAGAAATTAAATTTACATGATTATTCACGGGTAAATGTCTAATAATTATTCTAAATATGAAAACTGAAACCAAAGGGACCCAAAAATTTTAATATCTATACTTATAATAAATCTGTAGAAGTGAAAATTCTGTACATTGAAAATATCAAAAAAATTAATGGCGGGGTGTGTTACTAGACCGACACCGAACCCAAAAATGTGATTAAAAAAATTTTTGTCTGTCTGTCTGTCTGTCTGTCTGTCTGTCTGTCTGTCTGTCTGTTTGTTCAGGCATCACGCAAAAACTACCGGTTCGATTTCGATGAAACTTGGTATAATTGTTCTTTAATATCCTGAGCACCACACTGGGTAGTTTTTATCCCGGAAAAGTATACACAAAAAAAAACAAACTTAATTTTGCGGTTCGATCCCTAGACCCGAATACTGTACCAACCGCAAATAATAAGTTTGTCGTAGGTTACGTCACCCGCAGTGGAGTTCAATAAGGGGCGCTGCACACGGCCAAGTAACTATTTATTAATCTGTGACACGGCTAAGATACTATAATTATTTATCTATACTTTATATATAATATATATATTATAAAGCTGAAGAGTTTGTTTGTTTGAACGCGCTAAACTCAGGAAGTACGGGTCCGATTTGAAAAATTATTTCACTGTTAGATAGTCCACTTATTGAGGAAGGCTATTATAGGCTACTTTTCTTTTGGAAATCTATCCCCTAAGGGGGTGAAATAGGGGTTGAAAGTTTGTATGGGAAGTTCGGTATTTTCAATGATAGACACATGAAATATCGTATACGGGTTTCTGAATAGAAATAAATAAAGATGTATTTCAGCGATTTTAAAAATCATCCCCCTAAGAGGGTGAAAAAGGGGTTGGAAGTTTGTAGGCATATGAATTGTGTCGTTTTCAAAGATAGACACATTCAATTTCATACAAGGGTTATTAGTTAGAAATAAATAAGATGTATTTCCGAGATTTTAGAAATCTACCCCCTAAGGGGGTGAAATAGGGGTTGAAAGTTTTTATGGGAAGTTCGGTATTTTCAATGATAGACACATGAAATTTCGTATACGGGTTTCTGGATAGAAATAAATAAACACGATTTCAGCGATTTTAAAAATCATCCCCCTAAGAGGGCGAAAAAGGGATTGGAAGTTTGTAGGCATATGAATTGTGTCGTTTTCAAAGATAGACACATTCAATTTCATACAAGGGTTATTAGTTAGAAATAAATAAGATGTATTTCCGAGATTTTAGAAATCTACCCTCTAAGGGGGTGAAATAAGGGCTGAAATAGTTGGTATGTGAAGTTCAGTATTCTCAAAGATAGACAGATGAAATGATAAATAGATAAGATAATGACCATCTAAGACATATCTATAATGACGACTCCCGTGGTCGAGTGGCGTTCACTCCGGTTTTTAAGGAGTCGCCAGCTCTAAGGTTCCAGGTTCGATCCCCGGACGGGTCCATGTAGAAAATCACTTTTATACATAGTCTGGAGTCTGGGTGTTTATGGTACCTTTTTTGTCTCCGATTCCATAACACAAATGCTTTTGCTACTTACTTTACTTTTATTATTATTTTAAATTTTTAACGCCATAATATTAGATGAAAAATTTTATACATTCTCCTTACTTTGAAAATCACAGAATACATCTACCTTTAATACTACTCTTTACTTTAAGCGCGAGCGAAGCCGCGGGCAACAGCTAGTATAAAAATATTTTCGTAATCAATACTCCATAAGTTAATTGTATCGCGAAGCATATTCCTATTTACCTAAGAGCGGTTAAATCTAAAACTACATTTCAAGTTGTAATACTTTTTGTATTCGTTACTTGATATTAAATAAGACATAAATTGATTTAAGTAACTTATTGATTTTGAAATCGCCGTACAGTTGGCAGTTCTGATTGTTTTGCTTCGCGCGCGCACCCCGCCCACAAATGGATGTCATGTGAAAAGTGAATTGATATTTTATTTTATTATATTTTAAAAGTATACCAACGTAGATTTATGTCGTAGTAAATTAGTTATGGTGTAAAATTATGTAAATATTTTTAAATTGTGACGAGGTTTTATACGGGTGTATTTTCCATGAAAATACTTATGAATGGATAAAATATTCCGAATATTTTTTGTAATTAATTCCCAAATAACCGTGGGTCGTGACCTAATTTACAAGTGCACAAAATATAAATAAAAAGGTAAAGTATTTTTGTATGTATTCAGTTTTCATAATAATTATATTATTTGCGATAGGTACACTTTGTTTTTAATATATCTGTATTAAAAAAAAGGCATTGATTTTATTTTCATTCAGTAGGTACACCTATTTTGAATATTATTTGATGTTGTAAATAAGTTTATTTTAATACCGTTCTTAGTATTCTGTTACTTATTTTCTGTTTATTCCTAGTGCTACAAAACTAGGTGTGACATAGTAACAGATTCCTTAAATAGGTCAGGTTGACCTCTATTGGAATCTTCCAATAATTATCATTTTGTTTCATTAATTGATTTTATTTTCCATCCTGCAACCATTACAATTATCGCATTACTCCTGTTTACCGAGACAAAGAAATTATACTTACGAACTAGTTTTTAAAATACAACATCCTGGGTCTTCAAGTCATCGAACTATCATAATGTTATTATCAGGGGCAGGTACTGGGAATCATTTTGATAACACAAACGTTTCTACGCGAATTAAGTTTCACATATCCCAAAATAATATTATACCTTGAGGCATTCCATATTCACAAACCCCACCAGCTTTCTATCACGTGATTTTCGGTCGTCATAAACTCCTGAATTTTAGAAACGGCAAGAATCTGCAATAAAAAAAAAAAAAAAAAAAATATTTTCATCATGAAACACTGAGCGCATGCACACTGAGAGTGCAATACGATCATGGAGAAAATCGAAAGGTATAAGCATTAAAAACATTGAAATTAGGGTCACACTCTACATTCTACAACACATCTGCGAACTGGTACCAATAATATTCTTGCAGGTCTGCCACCTCTTCTAGTTGCACAAGGGCACCCCAGCCGTAACATCTAATTTTATTGCAAAAATCAACCTTCATCCTTTGAAATAAAGGCGCTGATACCACTCATGTGCAGTCGACCAAACGCGTAATCCCTGCAAACGATGACGATAATCCCTAATCACCTATTCCAATCCTTTCAAGACACCTATTAGATCGTATGTTTCGATAGTTTACAACTCAACGATCACTACCATATATAATTTTAATAGGACCATTGTTCGTGCAAGTGTCACCACATTTATATTTGGTTACAGCACTCCATACAATGGTGTACCAATGCGCTGTGCACTAGAGGCATTGTATTGCCAATAATTCGTTCTGCAGGAAGCACTGAGGCGTTCCAATGCATTTTTGGATAGATAAACGCAGCCAGTGCGCGTACACCGGCCGACATCGTGTTCCATCCTCACTCTCTGCTGGTATGTTACACTTTAGCCTGCAAAATACTAAACTTGGGATTTTTTAGAATAGCTAATAACCCTCAAATGCTCTATACTCTATATGTGTATATAAGAACAAGAAGGTCTTAAAAATGCTAGTGCAGTAAGTCATAAATCATTCGACCGTTACCGTTACGTATTTTCCTCTGTCTAAGCTTAATTATAAGAAGCCGTCTGCTTGCCGGTTTACTGTATGTATTCTTCATGCTTCTACAGCCAGTAAATATATAAGTAAATACTTAAGTAGGTGTTCTACATTTCGACATAGGTATTCTTCAGCTTCGTCTAGACTTACGAAAACTAAATAGTATCGCTAATAAACACGATGGTTTAACACGATGGTTTAACACGACTAGAGTTATAAACACTCGACGGTTTTCGTAAATGTTTACAATACAACTATTTTTAAATTAACTACTCGTCAATTTGGCTGATTCATGTGTAGGTAGCTAGAGAATGCTCGTTAAAGTGTGAACAGTGAACAGCTACACTGGTGATAAGTAGGAAAACTAGGGACTGCATGGTTAGTGCATGGAATACACAAATGGCAAAAAAATATCGTATCTAAGTACTTTGTGCAGCATGAAATCAACTCACTCGGTTTTTCATTTAATAGAGATTTTGACTGTTTTAATTAGTAGACCTCATTAAAACAGCCAAAACCGCAGTTAGCCTGAACTATATTAAAAAGTACTCTGGTTTCTGAGCGCAGGCTTTGACTGCTTCAATGAACTTTTTGCCCAAACCTCAAGAGACTCCGCCAGAGCTAAAGAAAAACTAACAATGTTAGCAACGTTGACTAAAGCCACCCCCTGCGTTGTTCGGTCCTTCTCTCTTAATCTCAGTAAGGCAATTAACGGGAGAGTCCAGGATCTAAGTTTATATTATTTACTGACACATTTAGCCAGCTCGGGCCCAAAGGCAATGATCTAGGGACGTGGGGAGAATTTGATTTCAGAGGTAATGTGCCAGAGTCAGCTTCCGCTGGTATCACTCAAAGACAGAAGCTCACTCTAGAAGCTATACTTGAAATTCTATAGAATTTTGGGCTTGAGTAATTTTAAGCAATGAGGCATTGGTTATTTCGTAGGGCAGGCCTAGGCTTCTGCGCCTGTAGTGCGAGGCACCCAGGTGCTCAGCTATAGATATTTATCAGCTGAAACGACGAAGGCAATGGGAAGAGAGTTCAGGTCTGATGATATAACGTAGTATTGTGGTGGTCCAGTGGTGTGGTTGTGCAGGGCGCGCGCGGGGCCGCGTGTGCGCGGGCGGGGGCGGCCGCAAGGGCATGGCCGCGCCCGTGCACCGCTTCGCCGCTGTCGATTGCCCGCCGCGCCGCCCGCACCGAACGCTCAGACACTATGGGTATGTAGGTCAATTCACTCCTGATTATACCCAAAGGTTGATACTCGTACCTCAGAAAAATGGCTGTGGTAATGTTATCAAAAAAGGACTCCAGGTCCTCACTAGACCTTTCCAAAATACTTAATTTTTTCCCAAAACCTTATAGTGCATGACAGGCGCGTTACTAAGTATTTGTGGTGTACCTGCTGAAATTCCATGCTCTAAATGTCCTGAATATACCTCAAATTCATCTACTCTACTACTTACCGGATTACAATCAGTCCTGCCGTTACCTAAACACGCATAATCTTTCGCCTTTATGATATTAATAGATTTTCTCCTTTGAAATATAGTTGCACTGGGATCCTTTAGAACAGGGTCGAGCAAAAAAATGTCCATTAACTTGATTCACAAAGACAGATACTACGTGACTACGTGAGTTCTATAGTTACACTTGATCAGACCAGGCATTTCAATACAACATGTAATAACTGTCATAAAGAGAATTGTTCCAAAAGACAATAGATTCTTATAACAAACAACGATAGGCCGCCACCGATGCCGGCGGTGCACGCAGCGCGGCGCCAGAACGATGAGCCGAGCCTGTACGTGGAGATACCAGCCGAGCCCCCGCAGCCGACCATCGCGAGCCTCGCAGCCGCTCGCTCCGTCACGCCCGACACCCTCCTCCGGACCGCAGCCCTAGGGCTCCAGCACTCGCCCATGATGGCGCCGCACCTCAAGTTCGGCATGCTGGTGTCCTTCGCGCTCGCCACCGTGTTTTTAGCTGGAGCTAAGTACTATTTTGATCGTCAGGTGAGCGTGAGTCTATTTTTGAATTATATTTGTTTTCGTTATCGTTATCATCGTGATCGGTGTTGTTTTCATTAATTACATTTTATCACTTAGATGCATATTTAATACAAAAACTAACATAAGTAGGTAGGTACTGTATATTTAACTTCTTTTATATACAAATTTCCGAATATTTTTCATGTAGGCAGACATACCTAGGTATATGGAACAACTTAAGTCTTGTAACTATCATATCATTAGCTTACATTTTGAAGTATAATTTGACATGATGCACTATTTGTTCACTGAAAGTCAGCTTCATTTGAATGTATCCGTATATCATCAGCTTCAGTTGCCCACATATTTTACAATGATTTGTGTAACAAGTGGTACTTGTACCATTTATATGCATCATTTATGTATAAAATAAACATACTTGCGATTTGAATTACTGGAGTGACGATCAATATACGACTTACCGTAATAAATACACTGCGTAGGTAATGGTAAGAAATAGCTCCAAAAAACATACAATTTATTAGGTGCCTGTAAATATTTATATTCGGCGAAAAATACCAAAAGCTATAAACAATAGGTTTTATTAGATTTCAACATGAATTCGTGAGCAAACGATAGACTAACACGCTTAATTATTAGTCTAAAATTAAGAAGGTAGTACTTACTGATTGGAAGGTGACTCATTATGAACTGTTTTACTTAATTAAAGTTACATAATGATGTTTGCGTTTATATTTTATTGGATGTAAACATAACGTACAGGTCTAGGTACCTAAACGCACCTAGATCCGATCGCTAAGAAATAAATAAATATGCCTTGTGTCCAATTATCCTGTAGTTATTGGTCCAGACTGGTACAGGCTGAGCGTAGAGTTGACGATGGGCTGTTCCTGCCTGTGCAGAGGCCTTGAGTATCTGTATTTTGGGCTATATCTGGCTGTGGTCAAGCAAGACGGATATATTTTGGGCTGACTAATTTCCCCTTGTTACCCATTTAAAGACTTGACTGCACGGATAGCCGAGTGGTATAGGTCACCACGGTAATTACCATGGCACTGTGCGCGAAGTGCTGCGGGTTCGATCCCCGCATGAGACAAGTATTTGTGTGATGTGATCCACAAATGCTTGTTCCAAGTTTGGGTGTTCTTTGTGCATGTGATTTGAATGTTTTTGAAACCCCCGCGACTCAAGGATTAAATTCCTCAATGCGGGCGTCGTTTTATAAACAAAAAAAAAGGTGCTGCAAGACATGTAGAATGCATTTAAACTAACTTATTTTTTAGTAGCAGTAAAAATACACGAGGAAGTCACAGTAGCCTAATGGCTAGGGCGTCGGACTTGCGATTATGTGGTTTTGGTTTCGAATTCCACCCATTGCATTACCTCAACGTACTAGTAACGTAATTTAGCTTAGCACAACACCAAAAAGTTTAACAAAATATAATGTAAACTGTCGCAAAAGGAAATAACTTGGCTAATGCTGTTCTGGAACAAGCATGACCCGACACAGCGCTGATTTTCAGCCACTCCTTTGAGGCCCTATTTCTTGATGCAAAGTCCTTGAATGTCCTGCTGTGTTGGACCGGTATAGTCTGGTTGTTGAGCACGTGAGGTGGGCGCAGGTGCTGCGGGAGCGCGGCGGGGGCGTGGCGGGGGGCGGCGGCGAGGCGAGCGTGGTGTGCGCGGCGGTGGCGTGCGTGTGCGGCGTGGGCTGCGCGCTGTCGCTGTGCCGCGCGCGCCCGCCGCCGCCGCTACCGCCCGACCGCGTCTCCTCCACCGCGCAGCGCGACCGACACGTACGTACCTACGTCTTCTGCTTCTTTTCGTGTCAATTACCCTTAAACTCACACATGTAGGCGGCTGTGAAGTTGGTTACACAATGCGCAGTACCCCACCCCGCAACCGCGCTGTTGCATACATTTGTTTCTGCGCAGCGACTCGCCTCGTGTTCAAAGCCGCCATTAAGTTTGAATCGCACCTTATACGTTGTACATGTATATACCAACACAACTCAACCCTCAGCTTTTCATTGCAAAATATCACCTATTTAGTTACATAATTATAACTACAACATGACCATTATTAAAATAGCTTGTAAAGAACCTAGCCCCCAGAATTTTTTAGTCTTTGTTGTTTGAAAACGTAAATAACATAACACTTCTGATTTGATTTTCGATTCGATTCGATTTGAAAAATCTCTTGTTCATAGCGTCAGATACTGCTTCAGTGTTATTGATTGCAAGACGATACAAATAAGTCACGCAGTAATTGTAGTAACTTTAATTAAGAATTCTATTGTAAGGTAGATACTTTATCGTTACTATATAATTGTATGGTTACTTATTTATGCAGCCACCACCACCCTCGGAGCCATCAGACGACATATCCCTAGCCACCCTCCTTCAATCATCCGAGAGGTCCAGCTCAGCACGGGCCGAAGCCCCTGCGGAAGCTCCACCGCCGTACAAGATCGCGGTGCTGATGCCGGGCCGCGCCACCAGCCCGCCGCCGCCCGCCTACAGCGAGCTCAGCTAGCCCGCCGCCAACGTGACCAGGGAGTTCATCATATAGGCGCCCAACTAGGGTAAGGTGCACACACGCTTCCACAAAAAACAACTATTTACACAATTTATTACCAATTACCATATTTTTTAGGAGAAATTAACTTTGATTATGTGGCAACATTTTAACTTGACAGTTGGTGTGGCCAGTTGTAATTTGTTATTTCAAAAGATTTGGTAGTTATATTATTGGCAACTCAAAATAATAAATAGGTCTATTGACTTCGGTACTATAGGCGGCGTTTAAAAAAGATATATTTTGTTTGTTAATGTTTGTTAATTTTGCAAATTGTATGGCTTCCATAAATTTTAATAAGGTTTTTATAGGTAGAAAAGATTGAAAAGCTTATTTAGCGTTTTTAATTTGTATAGTGTATCCAAAACTAAACCTTACCCTGTTAAAGTAGTCTAGTCTATATGAATCCCCTGTCTCACGTTACGTCATGATCACCAATATGAACTTATATTCACCATCACCTTTACAATTTTTCCCACCCTTTCCCAATATTCCAAAGTTTTTGATCCTTACAAAGTTGTAAAAGAAAAATAAACATTTCAGCACTGTTTAACACTTTTTATGGCAATGCTACTGTTTTAATCACAAGATAAAATTGTCCAATGAAACTTATTAGAAAATAAAACTGTTATTTTATGGAGAATTATTAAAAAAATTTCATTCTTTGAATATTTTAAGGCCAAAATTAGTCAGTGTTTTAAATGATAGCTGAGTTTGATGTTTTTCTTTGCAACACATTTTGCTATACAATATTTCTTTATATTCTCCATAAAATCTACAAAGCGAAATCTGAAAATTGATTACAATAATAAAGAAGTGAGAATTGACAATGCTTGTTTATCAATGTGGATATATCTAGGATGTTTAAGGAAACTTTTGTGTGTGAAAATCCAAGACTAGTCAATAAAATTGTTGTCTATTTAAAGAACAAGAAACTTAACATTAATCTGTCCGTAACTAGACCGATCTTGATGTGATTAACGTCATTATATAGATTGTATTTTAGGAGTTTTACCAATCATCACGCTATGTTAAGATTTAAATGTAAATAACAATAAATACGGTGTTCAATAATCGAAAAAAAAAATTGACATATTTTTAGATGTCTCGAAACTAGTTTTGTATCGCATATAATGGATAGAGAGATCTTAAACCCCATTTATTATGTACATGTTTAGTATAGAAACTATACAGTATGTTCAATAAAGAAAGGCAAATATTTTTTTTTGAAAATGAGAAAAATAATCCACATACAGTTTCACCTTCTTAATTTTTTATTATTTTTTATAATGTTGTCGGCAACGCAGTTATTAATTACGAAAATAAACTTTACAGCTATAAAATTAAGAGCAACTATTTACCACTTCAGATTCACTCCTGTTTTGTTTTTACAGGACTTTATAATTTTGCTATCATAATTATTTACTTAAACATCATATAAAAGACAGACACCATTTAATTGTTAAAAAATCTGTCTTGTGTTTCACATTCTTTCATGATTCTAATTAATGCATTCTTTCGTTAATGAACATGCTGTATATAGTTATAGTATAGTATGTCTGTGGTAAGAAAACATGTATTTATGACACAGGCTGATGATACTATTTGCCTACAGGCGTTCTATTTTATTGCTTTAAATAATGCCATTATTTGCTAAGTCAAACGTCCTGAATAGCAGGGACCATGTGTCTCTGCGGTTAGTGTGTAAATTAGGACATCTGTAGCCTACTGGGTTAAATGAAATGTTACTTGTACAGTCAGCACTAAGAAATAAAAAAGGCACACTTTGGCGTGGAGAAGAAAGGGTTAAAACCAAATAATCTATTAATACAATTTTATACAGGTTTGCATAAGGTGTGTAAATGTATTTTTTGCTGACTGTACAAATTCCCAAGCCAACTGGGTTGCCAGATATTGGCTCAAGTGTTGCCAGACCTAAATGACTTTACAAGTAGTTTTATAATCATTTTAAAGCACCTCACATTACGAAAACTGTTTGAAAAATACACAATATTACATATGGCAGTTTTATATTACCGTGGTTTTAAATAGAAAATTTACTTTAGGTATAAAGAAGCATTTCTTACACCATTCCAATATTTTGAATCTGGCAACCTACCGTAGAAGTGATTTAACCATTTTGTGGTATCACCGAATAAGTATAATTTTAATGACTTACAGAATTATTGTGAATTGATAATGATTGCGGTATACACAACTTGTTTCTATCGAGAATATTAAATAACTACTAAATATCATGTAACTAATGTAAAGAATGTATATATACATTGCATATACATTGACGCACAAAAAGCCAAAAGTTAAAGCTTCAGGCTGATTATAAAGTAAAAAAGAAAAAAAAATGAATAACGAATTTGAAAGAGGTCCAACCAACTGTATTTTTTCAATATTCTCGTTAAGCTACAAGATGTTGCCGCTCTATAAAATAAGTCTAGTCATATTAGCTCTAATGAATGTGATGTAAATTAGTTGAAAGTTTAAATTTGTTGGCGTTTGCAATATTATTTTACAATGTGTTCCTTTTATAGAAAAGGACTGATCAGTTCGTCTTTTATAACAAACGCTTCGTTATTAAAGATTGTATAACTGTGCTTCGTCGTTTTATTAACAACCTTTTTTAATATTATTCTTCGGCCAATGTATCTCGGAGAGACTGAAAAGCGATACAAGACATTGTCACCTCTTTCACACTCACCGCTTATGTGGACTTGTATCTCACGAAAACTGTCTTGAAGCTCTTTTTAGACTAGCCAAGAACCACAGGCCCTATTGTAATTCTATATGGTATCCTTCGGCATACCAATTGAAGACTTATAAAAAACAAATATTACCGAAATAGCTGAACTGAAAAGTAGATAATATAGGAATAAATGGAATAGGTTGGAAAAGGGTTAGCACTGGAAGTAATTACAAACACTGGATAATGCTCACCATATTATATATTTTCTATTTTACATTAAGTACAGTGATAGTGTCAAATAAATTATTAAAATTACAATTAACACTAAACGCGGGCCACAGTGGAATCAATGAACATAAAACGTATGGTCAACTAAAACCTGACAAATTTTATAACCATAAAATAGAAATGATACAAGCTGCAATTTATTAAGTTTTCACAAAAACAGTAAGTGTTTTGATAACTGTAAAAGAAAGAAAAAAATACCGGAAACTGTCAATCTGATAAAGAATTGTGATGCATAGTTTATACTATAATAATATTTAAACTATTAATCTTTGATTTATTTAACTCTCTCGTTAAGTGGTCCACTGAGGCCCCTAGTTAATTTACAATAAGAAGTGATAGTGCTCTTTTCGTGAAAACTAAGACCTAGGTCACACGACACTATAATTAGGCGTAAAATGTGTGGAAAGGGTAAAATCACAGATAATAAAAAAGTATTCATGGCAAGTGCCGTGTGAACTAGCCCTTATACAAATTATATTAAATTACTATTTTAATTTGGTGATAAATCATTTCATTGTATTATTATAATCCATCAAATAATAGACGTACACAAAAATAATTTGAATGTATGTACATTATTCATTTGTATTTGTCATAAGCCTCGTTTAGTTGTCATAACATAAAAATAAAATCAAATAGCATTCATTATTTATCTATTCACCAAGTAATACACATTTAAATTAATGTTTCGAACAAAAAACAATTAATTTTAACAGAAAGTTAGCAATATCGATAAAAATTGTTTTACGACATGTTTCATAAAATAAATTTTGTTTAAAAACAATTATAACAATATTAATGCGCCGGGGTCATGCACCGAACGATTCTAATAAACTAAATAAATGTTTATTATAGAATTACACGGATCCAATCAATGAAAAAAGAAATTCCAATAAAAGAGGAAACTCCTTTGTGTTTGAAAAGTAAAGTTCATTCATAAGTCTATGATTATATAGATTAAAAATATGACTAGCTGTCAGCTTTAAGTTTTAATAATAGACACACATAAGCATTCATAAGACACGGTCCGTTACATTTGAAAAAATGCGACTAAAGAGAGTTCAGAAATGTTTTAAAAATATCACACATATTTCATAATAAAAAAAAATTAAATGTAACATGGTAATGTAAGAAACTAAAACATAACATATTTTGTAACTAAGTACTTTAATAAATTGTTACTTTGATTTGGTCACACTTAATTTTAAAATTAAATTAATGATATTAAATATACTTTTCCTGGTCCTCGGTATTAGAGAGACAGCAGTTAAAAAACCTTTTACTTTATTTTATTCGATAAACAAACATTATTTTTAATACCTAAAATACAAAGAAAGAAGCAAAACATCTAACTATATAACTAAAGTTGTTATATTTGACAAATTTTTGTAGGCGTAAATTTTTCATTTATAATTCCATTTGTAATATTACATTGAGGACAGGTTTTCTATAAATTTCGATATTTTTTGTACCAAGTAATTATTGACGTAATTATTTTATTTAAAATTTTATTCATTCGCGTATGCGTATACAGGCTGTTTATATTTTTTCAATATTAGTTAAGTAGATCGTGAAAGTAATAAATTCATTTTTTTTATGTATTATAAAGAAATTTCTGATTGATATAATTATAATAAAATTTGAATATTATAAAGCCTGCAACGATACGTCTCGTTCACAATTGACTTAAAACTGTCGTTGATAGTTCGCTCTGTTCCAAACAACATATTTATAGATTACTGAGTGTGTTAAAACAATTATTTTCATGTTTATTTTAAATCAACGCGTATACAGACAATACAAAATGAGAGTTTTTATAAGTCAAAACTCCGCTAGGTTCGCTCTTGCCGCATAAGGTCTATTTGTTTATTTCCACCAATCGCGGGCCGGTAGCCTATCTCTAATTGGTGGAGAATGACAGATAGACCTAATGCGCTGCTACCAAACGTTGCGGATTTTTGACTTACAAAAACATCAATTTACAATAGTATGTTATATGGAGCAGATGAGACAAGTCAATACACATAATTATGTACGTATACAAGTGAAAATACACCGCGAATGTGAGTACAACTAATATAAGCATACAACAAATTCATCCGCCTATAACTGGCATTACAATGTTCATTTGCAAACGCGGAAGAGCGGGGTTACAATATATAGACATCTATATACTCAACACAAGTACATACTCTGAAAATTCTTGCAACAAGTCATTTGAGTCAGTTCTTCAAGCAGAGTGAGCAAATATTTTGACTAAATTTAAGTTTTATGTTTAAACAGATAAGGTTCATTCTAGTAATAAGTTATTATCATTGGTATCCGATACACCGTACCCACATCGAAAAATGTACTTAATTTCCTCATAGAATAATCCAGAATATGTATTTGTACTAGTCATACACATATAAAAATGTCACACATTCACTCAGTCATTCAATTCGAACATTGCACAATAAACAAGATTTACTAAAAGGCGATACTTAGCGCTGGTCGTCGGTGCGTCGAGTACCAAACATCAGTGGTACTAAAATCACCCTTATTTTTTAAGAAGCAAGATTGATTTTTGCTTGTTACCACTGACATTATTATGATACTTAAGTTGGTAGTCGGCTACTATCACACCCGCTGTATCTCGAACAGTTTAACATCCGTGTCATACCAAATCGGCGGGTCTACGTTGCTGTGGAACAGTATTTTTTGATTTATGCACTTTTAATAACAAATTATTGCCTAATTTGGGGGTTAACTATTTAAATTTTAAACTAATGGCTTATGAAAAGGATTAATTAAGTATACCTCAGGCCAGCCTGACTCTGATATAATCTTTTTCACTGGAAATTAGTCATAAAAAATTCTCGACAGTCGACCACTGTTGATCATAGACCTCTTGAAAGGGAGAGGGGAGCACTCAAATATCAATCAAGGGAACTTCAACTATTTGTTGCTGTATAATGGGTAGTTCCCACTTACCGTATATAAATAACGCCCCACAAGTAGGTCCGGAACCAGGCGGCCGTGCCAGCGTTGGCTTGGTACTTCCTGATGAGGATGGGATGTGGTACAGGGAGCAGGCCCACCAGCGTGCCGTGCTGCAGGAACCGCAGGATCTCAGACTCGTCTGTCAGGCCCCTGGGACAATACAACACGATCACATTGTATTTCAAGGAATTTAAAGGTGGTACAGTCAGAAACAAGACACGAAAAGAATTGAAAAACACCTGAACTTAAACAAATTCCATAAAGTAACTAATAAGGACATTATAACGTCAACCTCCTTGAGAAGGCTGTTTTCATTAATAGTGGAAACTCAATTAATCGAGTTTAAATTGTGCTTTGAAAATTCATTTGTTTTTATTATTTCTTTTACTTTTTTGCTGACTGTGGTTCATGCTTCCGCTGTTCTTTGCTTCCTTAGCGCGGGGTATCAGAAAATGAGGATTTCTACGGGGTGAAATAGAAAAATAAGTATATCTCACTTGTCGATGCAGATCTTCTCGACCTGCGGCACGAGCACCTGCAGCAGACGCATGATGGTCTGCAGCGGCAGCTTGCCGCGCCAGCTCGACACCCACTCCGCCGACGGCCGCCACTCCCCGCCGCCCTCCAGCGGCCGGGTGCCGCTGCTCACTTGGATGCTGTTCCTCTGAAATTACAAACCAATCGATGAACATATGTCAGAAATAAAATTTGATTAAGTACACATGATTGTAAGAAGGAATCGACTTCAGTCAGACCAATGATAGGAATTTTTGAAATCGATTTGCTATTGCTGGAGTCATCGCGTAACAAACATTAAAAAAAAAACGTTTTTTTTTTTTCTTTTTCTAGACAGGCAAGAAAAATTACTCAAATATTTTTAGAAAAAAATTACTAAGATTTTTTGACAGTCAACGAAACGGTCTCGGCCTTCAAGCTTCATTCAAGCAATTTTTAATACGATACGGTTAACCATCTAGATTTCACGAACGTCGCTCATTACAACTTGTAGTTCTGGAGGCTGGTAACTCCACCTAAAATAAGGTATTGATGAATCCGGCAAGTCGACACCAACACAGCTTGGGAAAAAGCAGAAGGAGAATCAGCTCACGTGTGTGACGGTCCTCTTGTCTCCGTCATCGAGGTCCATGTGCGCGTCGTCGGCGGGCGTGTCCTGGCCGTCGGGCCCCGCGCGCGCCGGCAGCAGGCGCCGCGCGTGCTCCCCGCCCGCCCGCGCCGCCTCCCCCTCCTCGCCCGCCTCCCCCACCTCGCCCGCGTCCCCCGCCTCGCCCGCGTCAGTCGCGCCGCTGCTGTCGGCCGCGTCGCACGCGTCGCCCGCCTCCACCTCGATGCGCTGCGGTGGAGGGTGCGCGGACTCGCGCTCCGTCATGGTGGTGATTGCTAAGAAAACATCACATTGCAACACAATTATTGGTCCCATACATACATTTCATTTAATACAGAGAAATGATTTCATCGAAATGTAAGTGTATGAAATGAAATGTATCGACCAGCGTCATCTCTGACCAGCGTCGTGACGTCATCTCTGACCACCGTCGCGACGCCTTCGATGATCAGCTTCCCGATGCCAACTCTGACAAACGTCGAGACGCCAACTCTGACCAGCGTCCGACGCCAACTCTGACCAACGCGAAGACGACAACTCTGAACAACGTCGAGACGCCAACTCTGACCAGCGTCCGACGCCAACTCTGACCAGCGTCCGACGCCAACTCTGACCAACGTCGAGACGCCAACTCTGACCAACGTCGAAACGCCATCTATGACCAGCGTCCCGACGCCAACTCTGACCAACGTCGAGACGCCAACTCAGACCAGCGTCCCGACGCCAACTCTGACCAACGTCGAGACGCCAACTCAGACCAGCGTCCCGACGCCAACTCTGACCAACGTCGATACGCCAACTCTGACCAGCGTCTCGACGCCAACTCTGACCAACGTCGATACGCCAACTCTGACCAGCGTCCCAACGCCAACTCTGACCAACGTCGTGACACAATTTCGGACTAGCGTCGCGACGGTAAAACCGAAGAGCGTCGCGACGGTAAAAGCGAAGAGCGTCGCGACGGTAAAACCGAAGAGCGTCGCGACGCCTTCACCGCCCAGCGACCCGAAGTCAACTTTGACCAGCATCGCGACGCCTACTTCAACCAATGCCGCGACGTCGTCCCTGACCAGCGTCATGACGTCATCTCTGACCAGCGTCGAGACGTCATCTCTGACCAGCGTCGCAACTCAACTAAGACCAGCGTAGTGACGTCATCTCTGACCGGCGTCGCGTCGCGTTCTCTGAACAGCGTCGCGACGCTTTCTCTGACAAGCTCAGCGTCGCCAACTTTGACCAGCGTCGTGGCGTCATTTCTAACCCGCGTCGCGACGTCGCCTCAGACCAGCGTCGCGACGCCAACCTTGACCAGCGTCGCGACGCCAACCTTGACCAGCGTCGCGGCGCCTATATCAACGTTGCGCGGGTGATGTTGGCGACTTATTATATGTTGGCGATGGCAAGACGATGATGCTTGAAGGACGTGTTTTTTGTAACGTTTCATACCATTTAATGTCCTATTTATTTCAGCAGTACTTTCTAATGGGAAATGCCCCTAATTTCAATGTGAAATAAGCAGATTTTTTATAGTGCTTAATTAAAACAATAATAACTATTAAACTATCGCGTTGCATGATGATAATAAAATTACATAACTATTGTGGTAGCAACTTAAGTTCAAACTCGAAACGTCAAGCCGTTAAATGTCAATGCATAAGTTTGCATTAATACGCGACACATTATTTTATTATAATTGAAGCAGTTTTAAATCTTATTATAAAGTTACCAGGTGTCTCAGCGAGGGTAGGGTTGAGAGTGCCGGGCTCGGCCGGCTGCGCGGGCCGGGAGCCCTCCATGAGCGTCTCCGCCACGGACTCGGCGCTCCGGGATCTGAGTAACAAAATAACCACCCTATGTCAACCAACTGCCAACTGGGACCTAGGCAGGCATCAGGCGATGACGGGGTATAAGGCTGAGGCCAAACGAGCGTAATTTTTTGAGTTGTGAGTCGCAGAATTTCGGTTGTAGAAATTTTGCCTTCCAGAATTCACAACTCATTTTGCGTTGCCGTGTGAATCAAATAGGACTTTTGTATGAAACCGAATGTAGCAGATTTTCTGCGACCGAAATTCTGCGACTCACGACTCATAAAATTACGCTCGTTTGGCCTCAGCCTAAAAGTTAAAATAAATTTCGGTTTTTTTAACGGTTGTCAGTTTGCTAACAAAAGCGAATTAAAGTTATGGAGTGGGGGCATCCTACGTCACAAACTATGGGATACCTTGTATCGGTTTATAACGTCATGCGAAGTTTTAAACCAGTGTATCGTCGTTTATTTACCCCTCACACAAGTGACTTTTTCTTATTATAGTCTCACTGCTGGGCAATGCCACCCCCCTTTTATTCCAGATTTACCTGTCTTGAGCTACTTGTTGGAATCACTTTAGAAGCATCAGCGTTACATAAAGATTATGTTACTTATGTTGCTTGTCTATAATAATATAATAATAATACCTATAAACGTCCCACTGCTGGGCACAGGCCTCTTTCCATATAGAGAAGGGATGAGCATTGATCACCACGCTTGGTCATAGCGGGTTGGCGATTTCAGATTCCAATATTTTGGAATCAATGTTTCCTCACGATGTCTTCCTTCACCCTTTGTCAATGATGTCTTAGAATTATTGAAGGTACATATAACTTTGATAGTCACATTGGTACTTGCCTGGGTTCGAACCTGCAACCATGTGCATGCGAATCCGGTCATTAAACCGCTAGGCCACCAGTTGCTTGTCTAGGGGAGGGAAATTAGGTTGAGTTATTGTTACCTGGGCAGAGCGGGTCGGTGTGGCAGGAGTCCCTTAGCGCGGCCGGCGGCCAGCGAGCGCGCGATGGCGCCGTGCTCGTGCGGCAGGTTGGCCAGATTGTGGAACACCGCGCGCTTGCGGATTATAGTGTACACCAGGTTCGAGTTACCTAACGAAACATAAATGTTACAAATAATATATGCTTTTTCATGTATTCTTGCTCCGACATATTACTTATGCAACTTAGGGAGTAGGAATGGCTGAAAATGAAGGCTGTGAGCGCCGTGACGGGTCATGCTTGCTGGACCAGCATTAGCAGAGCAATTTCTTTTTGATACTGTTATAACTTTATTTCGTGAAACTGCTTTTACGTAGTGTATAATTTGTCGTTAAATGTCTTTTTTTATCATATCCCTAGAATAAAATGAGTTTGTTCAAACTTGGCAAATTTGTTCGTGACGCTTCCACAGACCGGGCAAGTAGCGGGGGGATTTTAGATACTACCCGATGTCAACGTTAAAATGACGCTCTCGTTAGTAACCTGCCCCTCCCCCTGCATCTTTTCCCATCCCCCCACTGTCTTACGTTCCTCGTCGATCACCATAGACCATAAATAAATTTGCCAAGCTATTTATTTTATTTATTTATTTAATTCTTTATTGTACACTATAAAATACAGAAATAACAAGTATAAGAAAAATTATGTACACAGGCGAGCTTAACCCAGAGTTGAGTTCTCTTACAGCAAACCTTTAAGTGATAGGGAGATTAAAATATCAATAAAGGATAAGAAGAAGCTATTGTTTCACATTGTTTGAGATCTTCTAAACTGTTAATGTAAATGGCTACACAGTATATTATAAGTGTTAAAGATTACACAGAAGATTTGACTAGATGATTGACTACCACTAGAAGATTGTCTATAATGACATATTTTTCGTTTGTTTAACTCACCATCGAACTGGTATTGTATCATGTTGTTGAACATCTCGAGCAGGAAGAATACGAGGTGGTGGTGGTGCGGCTGCGAAAACAGGAACCACGGCGTGCTGAAGGCCTCTAGCAAGTGCAGTAGTTTGGTCGACGCCACCATGGATAGAGTCTTCAGGTAAGGCGACACTGAGGGGATAGAAATTGTTGGGTTATGAAAATACCAAATGAGACACATATTAGACGACAACAAAATCTGGCTTTCCTAGGGACCTAGTCATGCGTTTTGAGAAAAGTAAATTAAAAAAACTAAACTATAAATACGAAATTTGGTTTTTCAGTCCTGAAAGTTTGTTACAAATATTTTCTGAAATAACACAATCAGGAATTTCTCAATCTATTTTTGACACAAGTTTAAAGTACATATGTCTCATTAATAACTATAGTTAGAAGTTAGAAAAAAAGGACTTCTGAACCTCTTAAAAATGGCAAAATCAAAAGAAAAGTTTTCTGAAATAACTTCAAATTTATCCTATTTTCACCACATACAACAAAGTAAGTTACCATTAACAAGTATAGTGAGCAGACAGTCGAAGAGCGGCTGCAGCCTCTGGTGGCCGGTGGTGATGATCTTGTGGAACACCACCACGAGCAGGTCGGCGTGCGAGCCCGTGAACACCGGGATGTCCATCGGCACGGTCGCCGTGTACGGCTTGTTCAGCCGCACGCCCAGGTTCCGCTCCCCGGACAGGAGAAGGAGAATGAATACGCCGATGTGCATGAGACCCACACGAGCTAGGATTAAAGAAAAAATTATATGAATTGATAAAGACATATATTGGGTACCTGACTACTATCGAAATATAGAATTATTAAAAAAAAATATATTAATAAAATTGCGAAAAAAAATTCTAAATTTATACCCGAATAAAAAGATGACAAGCTTTTAAAGTTAGTTGATGACGCATGCTCTATCTCGTTTTCGCAAAACGACTATTTGTACGGGGCAGCCCCAAGGTATGAAGATCTACAATATGACGTCACTGTTTGATATATCGCTCTCTGACTATTAGCAAGTAACTCGATCGAACTCGAACTCGAAATTCTATATTTTTTTGTTGTAAATTGACAAATTCCCAATTGCTTAGATCGTCTCATGTCCATCAAGGTCTGCCACCATCAAGTCATAAAACCATGGTGTCTGTTCAGGCTAATTTCCAAAACGGAAAAATCAACCCATTTTAATAAAACTGTGCTGTCAATAAGTGACTTATAAGGGTCTGATAGCCTTCGTGGAGGAGTTGGGGTGGCTAGAGTAGTGCAAACACCCCCTCTAGATGCAAAACAGGCGCAAGAAAAGACGTCGATTTGCGGAAAACTAGCCCGCGTTTACCTATACTTACCATAAGTGACTTATTTCTAAATGAGTTTTCTGCTTTCGTTAATTTTCACGATACAACTGTATATACTTCAAGAAAGTAACAGCAATAAAACAGGATAATTTTAGAGTTACGCGGGTATATGTATGTAGGCGATATCTGTGTTAATACTTACATTGGTCGGCGCGAGAGTCGTTGAGATGGTATAATATAGGCACCAGCACTTCCAAAACGTCGCTACTCTTCAAGACGTAGTACATGAATTTCTGAAACAAATACATTTTGAACTAGTCAATATTCATTTCCGCTTAACGGAACTAGAAAGGTTCATATTTATTTGCATTCCATAATGTATATAATAAGATGTTACAGAATTAAATAGCTTAGAGCTAAGGTTAAAACAGCAGAGAAGTTTGCTACCAAGGTATGACCCAAAAACTTACCTTGTTATAATCACACATTTTCCAGAACAGCACCAATAGTTCCTGATGTAGATTCACCTTCTTCGCCGAATTAGGTAAATAAGTCTGAGCGAGCGGATTATTGAGGAGCCGGGTAACTCCTCGGAGGATGAACTGGAAGTCCTCATCGCGGTGTATCCGGGATAGATAGTTGATGAAAAGGTTGTCCGGGAGAGTCTGAAATGGATTGAACTTGTTGTATAATGTGTGTGGGCTAAGTGGTTGGTTAGATTTTGTTCATACCGAAAGCATCTGTTTCATTCGTCCAAGAGGCTGATAAATAAACAGATAATTAATACAACAGAAAATATAATGAGTAACTTTGCCATTTTGGTTTACGCCTCAAATATCTATTAATTTAAAACTTTATGTACAAAAACACAAGGTAGACTTGCCACTAGGCATGTTCCGAGAGTCAATCATACATAAATTATTGCCACTTGCGCAAAACAAACATAAAAAAGTTAAACTGGGAGAAGTAGAAATAATTCAATTAAATTGGATATCTACTATATAAAAATAAGTCGGGTTTTCCTTCCTGACGCTATAACTCCAGAACGCACGAACCGATTTCCTCTATTTTGAATTCGTTGGAAAGGTCTCGGGCTCCATGAGGTTTATAGTAAAGAAAATTTAGGAAAAATAAAGAAAAGAAAAAAAAAATCATGTGAGATTTACTATGCTCATTGTACTCTGCTCAGTTAATTTCATGTCTCACTACATGACACTGGCAGTAGTTGTTGTTGGACATACTTTTTTTATTGTTTGCCATCACAGATACAAGGACAAATAGTAACATAGGCTATATTTAGAACAGCTATAATGAATAAACTCAAAAACTACTGTCGATTTAAAAAAAATCTTTCACTATTAGAAAGCTACATTCACTCTGAGTAACAAAAGCTGAATGTTTTACTAAAAAATTAGATATCGCGGGCAGAGTCGCGGGGAACAGCTAGTAAAGTTATAAATATTATTATTGCGTTGAAAGATGTCGCTACTTGTATAATTTTCCGTGTTGCCAAGCAAAGAAATTCCAGTTCTTTATATGCATTATTTGATTTGCCAATTCTTTTATCTGAACAGAATATTTAGTACTCACTTCTTCAGACTCCTCGTTGACGGCATTACTGGTGTCATGATCCAGGGTTACAATTAGGACTTGGAGAGCTACCTGTAGGAAATTACAGAATTTCGATCAACATAAATTATATTTATGTTTTAATAATATTATTTACTAATTTGGGACAACTCACTCTTCATTTTTTACTCAAAAAACTGGGTAGGAATCAAACCGACCTCCGGCTTATTAAAGACCCAGTAATGAGTTTTGGTACTTTAATTTCTCTTCTGTTCTTAATACTTACTTCGACAAGCGGTTCTAGTGTGTCCGCGAAGAGCAGATGGTTGTACGGCAGGCCGAGCCCCACGGGGTCGTAGGAACATACCGTGTTCACTAGGGACGTGAACAACGGCAACGCGTGACGATTATCAGGACTTGTCAGGTAGCTGTAGACAAAATAGCGGTTGAATTTTTCGACCCTAGTAGTCATTTTAATAAGTTGTGGTATGCACGTTTTTCAGTACAATTCAAAAAACTTCAATGGTATAGGAACCACCAAAGACGCATAGGCAGTGTTTCAAATCCGTCCTCCTCAAAGTCTCGCAGTGAAAAATAACTTTATGCCATGCAAATAAGGTTGAATTTGCGACATAATATGTTCGTTTTTCATTGAAAACAGTTTTGTTTCGAGACTGTTTATCTAGGGTTTTGCTTTATCAATGGCTCAACATTACAAACATCATATTTTCTATGTGGCATACCTGATGAAGGTGTAAATCTCTACACATCGATCAAACAATAGAAGTAAAAGATTGTTTGTACATTATACATACAGTGGCATCCTATACCATGTCATTTGTAGAATAAACTTTAATGCGTATTACTTTTATTATTGTTAAGCGTTACCTTGCATACGTAACTAAGGTAACGCTGGCAACGCGTGTAAAAAATACAGTTTGCGCCCCCTGACTAGTGTCAAAGGCAGTGACTGACAGTGCCACTCCCTTACGTCGGTATCAATCAAGTAAGAGGGTTAAGTTCCCGGCCGTGTTGACGCTATAGCACTACGGTCTGACAGCTAAAGCTAAGCAAGATGACAGTTCATAAACTCACGCAATCCACTTGTTATGATGCGAAGCGGCGCTGGAAGCAGGCTTGTAGATGGTCTCGCTGAAGCAGGTGAGCAGCAGCCGCAGCAGCTCAGAACGCGCCGCCTCGTGGGAAGCCGTGCGCGGCGGCGAACGAGCGAACCCCACACCACCAGCCCATATGTACTCGCAACTGTCGAGGGAAGACAACTCCTCCGCACGCTCCTGTTAGAATAATGGAGATATAAGCAAGAACTGTTCCAAAGTCAATGACGACCTCCGTGGTCGAGTGGCGTACACACCGGCTTTCAAGGTGTCGCCAGCTCTGAGATGTAGAAAATGAAATTTTCTTTAGCTACTTACTTTGGATGTTATATGGTTTTTTTTTATTAAGTCTAGCGCAGTTGCGCAGGCTTTGACTGCTTTACCGGACTTTAAGTTTTGGTCTTTCAGAATTATTCTAAGACTATTGACAAACGGTGAAAGAAAACATCGTGAGGAAACCTTGATTACTAAATTGGAATCTGAAATCGCCAACCTGTAATGAGCAAGCGTGGTGACAAATTAGGAGTCATTTGTTCACCGAGAAACTATACCACCCAGATGACGATGAATTGTTATATAAGGAAAGTGAACAAAGTGGAATGTACCGGTGAGTTTGTTCTATACGAAAGAAGATTATTTCAACTCAGATCATCTTGTGCAGTATATTTATTGACAAGAACCAAGTGAAATGGAACCAAAGGGCGCAAAAAAAATGGATGAATGGCGTGAAAGTTGGGAACAGTTCACACTTTTTAATCTAAGATGTCACTGACTACAATGACTATGAAACCTTAACTTTTAGTTTAAGCAGTCGAGTATTCTGATTGTTAAATAATGCATTTACGTTTAGTTTCGTTTCGGAGTTAAAATTTATATTGAGTCTTCGATACGACGCGCCTGTACTGTATACTAATATAGTACACATTGAATAGGACTATAGACAGCGAATATAAATCTCATTTATCATATGATATATTGTAACAAATAAAACCTTGACACTTTACACGGTAACAATACTTCCTAGATTTGATTATAAATACCGTTTCTGTTTGAAAATTATGGGCATAAGTTACAGTAAAAAGATTTATACAAAGTTATGCTCACTTTTTTGTTTCTTCTTTATGTCAGTTTTTTATTTTGCTCGAACGAGTTTAGTATCGCCTCAAATACAGATTTTTATTTATTTAATCATTTATGTACACACACAAAAATATACAGAGACAAGAATCTTAAAATTTAATGTACAAAGGTGCTGCTTATTTCTAAAGAAATTTCTACCAGCAGACCCGCGATAGGAGAAGTGGTGAAAATTGGCAGTCAGTGTGCGACTTATTTAAAGAATTAAATTAAAAATGAATGTAATAATATATATAGACCTACTTAAATAATAATACATAAAATAAAATAATAAACCTTACTTATATATATAAATTATATTTAACTCAATTATATGGATAGATAATGCTCTTTGATCCGTTTTTTAAAGAGAGATAACGATTTAGAGTCGCGGATGTTAGAGGGGAGTGAGTTCCAAAGCCTCACATTTTTGTTATATTATTTCAAAAATGTACTTGAGGTTGTTAGTTTTACTTATAATCGAACTAGCTGTTTTTGTAGACGATTCGAAGAAACGTTGGGTAGTAACTTCCCCCGCCACCACCGCCATGGGAGCGTCACGAACGAACATGGCTATAGTGTACGTATGACTTAATTGAGAATGTATTAAGTGTGACCAAAATTACAGGTATATAAAGGTCAAGTATGGAATCGGTAAAATATAATAATAATAAATAATAAATGTGGACAACATCACATACATTGCTCCGAATCCAAAGTAAGTAGCTAAAGCACTTGTGTCATGGAATCCAGAGACAACGAAGGTACCACAAACACCCAGACCCGAGGCAATGTAGAAAAGTGTTTTTCTACATTGACCCGACCGGGGATCGAACCCGGGACCACAGAGCTGACGACACCTTGAAAACCGGTGTGTACGCCACTCGACCACGGAGGTCGTCAACTAATATACAACTAAAAAAGTCAAAAATATGAACAAGAATAAAACCCCATTCATTGAGTTTACGACCATGAGGCGATCAGCTTTGTTTGCTTATAGCAATAATCACCTGTGTAACTACTGTTAGAGTAGTTGTCTATTAAGATCTCGTTTATATATTCTTATGATAGAAATAAAATTACTATTATATTCAACGTGAATAGTCGATTTTTATAATTCTACTAGCTACACCCATTGTGTTATCCACGGTCCAAGTAACAAGTCAAGGTAACTTGGTTTTTACGGGATAAAAAGTCAGAGTAAAACAGAGAGTGTAAAAAAACTACGTGTTAATCCCGGGTTAACTCCATACTAAATTTATCAAAATCGCTCCAGCCGTTTCAGCGTGAAGAGGTAACAAACAAACAGGCACACTCACAAATTTTCGCTTTTATATTATTAGTGTGATTTACTGAATACAGTCACGAGCATAAATATGTATACACATAGCGAAATTGTTTAAAACTTATTTAGCCAGAAGTTTTAGTTGAAATTCAAAAATATTTAGGTACATGATTTGAGAACTGTTATAATTTTATGTTGTTAAATGATTAAAAGTTGAATTGATGGTAAGTTCCTGTTAAATTATTGTGTTACAATTTCGCTCAAATATGTCACAAAACAATATTTATGTAGATACAAAATATTAGTTTCAAGTATTTCAATGAGTTATATTCATGGAAATATAAGATAACAGTACATTCTATGAAAGGAAAAATTAAAATATTTCCAATCAATAAAATCGATAAGTGTCTTGATACAGTTCAAAACCCTAATTAAATAATGAAGTAAAAACAAGTGGAAGTTCATGTTTAACAAGCACAACCCATTACCCAAACAGTTGACTCACAGGCCGATCGATACCCGATTAGATAAACTTGCTATCGTAGGATCAATACCCATTGAACGGAGGAGAACGTAAGTACATTTTTACCTGTTGACCTTATACACTTGTTTATTTGGTTAGGGACCCCTAAGTAACCTTTATTATTATTTCATAATAGACAACGTGCTGCTGGAGAGTTTGTTGCGTAGATTCTTGTCCACAGCTAGAGCATATAGGAAGCGGCCCAGAGTGCAGTCTAGATATCTGGTTTAGTTCACGTCCAACTTATAGTTCATTCGCGTTCAGAAAAATAGTGAGTCATCGTTGTCCGCCAATTATAAGTTCGAAGGTCTGACTTCAACTGGTCACTGTGATCTTGACTTTCTAATTACTAGGAAATTTTGATTTGGACTTGGCAAAGAGGGGGAGAAAATTACTTTCCTACCAGAACCGGCACCCTCTACATGGAAAGCTATAACCATAGCTATATTCGTAAACTTTTATGGGTTTACACTAACGCATTAAAGACCATATAAGTCCATAATTTTTCATTTCTTTGAGATACTAATAGTAATCAATAGGTTTTTTTTATTATTTCTCCTATCAAAGCGTTAGAGTAACCCCTTAAACATTACCGAATATCGCTATTTATGTCGAGACTGCCGCTGATGTGATATTTTATTTTAGCCGATGAGGGTCCTCAACGTCGGCAAGTTGCCTCACAGAGGATGTAAAAAAACGATGAGGATAACAGATAATAATGTAAATAGGCTTAGTACTCACTGGGCCTGCTCGTTTTGTAGTAGTCACCGTAAAGTCTGGGCAAAACAGGAGATCCTGTGGGCAAAGATATAACATGAGGCTGGTAAAAATTCAAGGTCAAAATCACACAAGAGAACTAATATTTCAATATTATTATTATATATTATTATATATGAGAGTAAGTAAACAGAGGCGTCTATGCTTACGCTATTGACCAAGTAGTGCTGGGACCAGTATTCAAGATCAAGAATTTTGTGTTTGCCATTTCCTATATTGTATTTCAGAGTTATATGCATTTTTTAGTTATTCTAAGGCACTGATAGGCAAACGATACAGGAAAACAGCGTGAGGAAAGCTGAATTCCAAAAAAAAAAATCTGAATTGCCAACCAGCATTGTACAATTGTGGTGATCATTGCTTGTTTCTTCTCATATGGGAAGAGGTCATTCCCAGCAGCAGTGGGACAGGCCTGTATTATTATGTTCTTATTTCCTGCGTTTACAAACAACATAAAAAATACAGATTACTCACACAAACAGCATTGATGAGTGACTGCGCTAGGGGCACAGATTCGTTCTCAGCAGCAGCCGGCAAAGAGGACCAGAAGAAGCTGTGCCACTCCGGCTCCTCCAGCATGTACGGCAGCACTCGAGTCAGGAGGCGCGAACAGTTTAATGCTGAAATGACATAGGGTATGAAAATGGTTGAACTTGAAATAAAGCTATTTATTATTAGACGGACCTCTTGGTTCAGTGGTTAGTGACCCTGACTGCTAAGCCGAAGGTTGTGGGTTCAATTCCCATCTAGAACCAATCTTTGTGTGATGAGCACGATCATTTGTTCTGTGTCTGGGTGTTATTTATCTATACTATGAATGTATTTAATATGAATATATACAATGGTTATCAGTGATCTGGTTGCCAAAGTACAGGCTCTGCCTAGTTTGGGATCAGATGGCCGTGTGTGAGTTGTCCCAAGATACTATACTTGAAATGGATATTTTTATACAGATGTATGGAAAATATACATTCCTGATGTTTTGACATTGTTTCAGATATTATAAATGGAAAGCAGACCTTTTCAGGCACTTGAGATATGTTAAATGTAAAATACAGTCTCCGCTGAATCTGGTAAGACTGGAAGTCGACCCCAATGTAGCTTGGGAAAAGGCTATCAAACGATAAAATTACTCTAGTTGTGGGGATCTAAAATTTCATTTCTAAGGAGGATAACCAGCAAGATCTAGAGGAAAACAAATAAATAAAAGTGAAATAAATAGTCCATCTATTCAAAATGTTATTTCAATGAGTATATAAATGGTTTATGAGATTGTTAACTTTAAAATTAATAGATTGTTTTCCTACAGCAATGACACTGTATTAATAGAAGTATTGCAGCTAATAGTCTATTTTCTTTTAATGCTTATATACTTTAAATAAGAATTCAAATGAAACATGAAAAATCATTTAGATCTATGTTTTAGACTAAAATAAAAAGCTTGTCTATTTACTGCAGCATGAGGAACATTATTAATTTAATGTATTTAAATAACATTTCTTTTAGTTGAATTATGAATTTTGGTAGGTACATCGAAAATCACAAATAGGTCAATAAAAATATAAGCTGAATACTAATAAAGCCTTTAGGCAAAAAATAATAATGATCTTTATACAATGCATGAATATGCTCACCAAATATAGTATCTATGCTATGAATCATAATTCTAAACAAAACAATAAGACTTATTTAAAAATTGTCTTCCTGCATGAGAATTTATAATGAAAATATATACAAATATATAACTATGTCATACTTATGGAATGAATACACAAAATAATGGCACAATATTCTATTTATATTACTTTTATATCAGATATAATTTATAAAAGACTTATCTCCGTAGTGGCTAGCAAATAAAGTCAATACCTAGCAATTCAAAGTCTGTCACAATGAAATTTTTGTGGGGTATTTTTTTAAAGTTATGTTCATACCAGTCTGCTGTTCTCTCTGTGTCCTACAGCTGCTATCCACCATCTTCACCAACTTCTCAACAGCTTTATACACTAATGTCGCGAGATTATTAGGAGATTCTTCACGAAGGGCACGTATCTCCGCACCAGGGACCAGCGCGAACACATCCTGAACGTTGGTCACGCTCTCTGACCAGAACTGATCCCAAAAACTATCGTCCGAGGAGTCGATAGGCTGAAATTAAATTATTACATCAATACTGTGTCATGATCACTTCGTAAATGAAATCTTGGATCATATTAAAACTTACCTGTGTTTTTGATGTGAGCTGTACAACAGCTTTTCTAAAGTTCAACTTTGTGTCAGCGTTACCCATTTTTTCAATTTTTAATTGTTTAGATACATCAAATCCATCTCAACTTGTTTCCATAAAAACAATGAAAAATGACAGAGAGACAGGCGATGTGACAGCCGAAGATGACAGAAGACGACGTGTCAAAGACAAGCTTTTTAACTTTTCATAATGTAATGGATAATTATCCAAAGCTATTGATATCACTTTATGCAATAATGATAAGCTCTCTTTCTCTTATAAACCACAACATTTCACACGTTACACAGTACACTTGACTGAGAGATGTCCTAAGCATCATCTATTAATTTTCCAAGGAGTCAAAATAAGAAAAAATACATCATACCTTTTTTTTATTTGACGTCGGTCTGTTATTGATCTGTGGCTCTTTGCCCAAGTCTCTTCTTTTGTCTTCAAGTGATTGTCTATAGATTATCAAATCAAATTATTTCGAAGTCTGAAAATGGCTGCTGCAAAAATTAGTCGCAGTGCTCTCAGTGGATTATTACTAAAATCCACCAACTTTAGGACGCCGGTAGCATGTCGGCTTTCAACAGTTGCTCTGCGGCAAAAGTTCAACACAGTGAATGTTGCCTTTAAGACTTACAACACTCCAAACCTCCAAAATGGGGTAAGGGTCTTATCGGTCAATAGTTTGCATTTTTACTTATATGTTGTTATTATTTTGCTAAATTTGTGCAATTTATGATCACTATACCATTATATGTTTTCAATGACCTGAATGTGGTCTTTGTTAAAATATAACCTCAACCTTATTGCATAACAAATGTGTACAGTGTAACCCAAACTGTTTAGGTACTGTCACAGCGAACACAACCGTTCAATACTGGTACCCAGGCGAAGCCCTCGGCACAGGAAATAGAAGAGCGAGTGCTGAAAGTTTGCAAGGCTTACGACAAACTCACTTGTGTTAAGGTACATACAAAAAAATATATTTTACAATTCTGTTTCAGGGCCAGAATAACAGTTTCCGCAACTACAGCCACGGGCCCCCATTGACATTAGAACTTATTAAAAGTAGAGTGCTACTTGTTCTGCAACTTTATGACAAAATTAATCCTGAAAAGGTAGCCTTTACTGAAATAATTTTAGTTCAAATAGATTTTGTAGCCACTCATGCAAAATGTGAAGTTGTTTATGCTTACTGTACATCTTTAGAACTGGATCAATTAACTAAACTCCTTGTTATGTTTCAGCTGGGTGTTGAGAGCCATTTTATGAATGACCTCGGTTTGGACTCCCTGGACCATGTGGAGGTTATAATGGCGATGGAAGATGAATTTGGTTTTGAAATCCCTGATGGTGATGCGGAGAGGCTGGTTAGACCCAAAGATATTATCCAATATATTGCTGACAAAGAGGATGTATATGAATAATTTGCAGAAAAGTAGCATTGTCTATGAAATTTAAGGCCAGTTGTGCTTTTGCCTATTGGAAATGTAATTTGATTCGAGATAAATTTCTGTGGTTCTGGAATACAACTGGCCTAAGATATCTAGGCATTGAACTTAGGTCTTAGTTTGAATTATTTTACTTGTTATTCACATAAGAATGAACAATGTAAACACTGCTGATCGAACATCCATCTGAAGATGTATAAAGTGTAAATTCTGTTTTTATTGATTATATGCCTGTTAGAGTAGATCATTTGTTTTTCATTTGGTCTGATCAATACCTGAACAAAATTAAATTTATTCAGTTACTCATGGCACCACTTGTTTTAATAGTTACCTTGATGTCACCATTTGCCATTTTTGTTTGTGGTTTGAAATAGATTTTATATCCATAATAATATTGTGATATCTATTAATCATGAAATATAGAAATAAATACAAAAAGTGCATTTTTTGTAAGACCTCCAGGAGAATAGATGTAATGCAGGTATTCTTCTGACAGAAATAATATCCTTTATAATTACTATAAATTCTCTCTGCTTCGGAAAGCCTCATCAAAATTGGTCTAGCCATTTCAGAGATTAGCTGGAACAAACATACTGACAAACAAAAAACTTAAAAGAAAAGCGGTTATTTTAACAGACTCCATTTTTTTTCATCTGTATAGATTATTTGTATTGGTATGGGAATAACAGAATGATTGCCATTGGAAGTGTGAATAAACGGTACACCATGTCCGCGTGCATTCTGTTTGTCAGTCTTCAACTAAACTACTAGATGGCGTTGATTTGGAATCTATACTAATAATAAAAATCTTAATTTCGTTTTAATTTTCTGCTGAGGAGTTTCTTGCCGCAGCACTTAGGAAGCGGTGGGGTGGGCGAATCAGGATGCTGTCCGTGTTGATGACATTCAAAAAGTGCTATGTGGTAGCCTAATTTGAATAAATTATTTTGAATTCTGAATTTTTTTAATTATTTTTTTTGTTGAACACGCTATCTCACGAACTACTTGTTCGTAAAAAAATATATTTTGTATAGCGCAGTTATCGAGGTATATAACATGAGGCTACGAATTATAGAAGCAGAGCATGAAAGAAAGTACATTGGAAAAACGAAAAAAAAATATCTTTTTGAGAGATTCTATTGCGTGATCTGCGTAAACGGTCAACGTTTTGCAAAAAATGATCGAAGGAATTATTCTCCTTGAAAAGTTCTAAAGAAAAATCTGCGACGCACTATAACGTATAGTGGTAATCTAAATTAAAGGTAAAAAATTTGCCTACTTATTTCCCACAGTAAGTACATGAGATTGGCTTAGGCTGCTTATCAATCAGAAACTCAAGGCGCAACTAGATGAACTGATAACGTTAACTGCGTTGTAGAAGCCCCAATGCGAATATTATGATTTTCCTATTTATTATTTGTATATTATACACTATCCCATTAATTACAAGACTGCAATGAACGTGTAGGCAGGTACTTGAAAATACTAATTTATAGTGGGGCCGCTCTAGCCTCGCACGTAGCACGGTAATAAATGCCTATAATTTAACACAAAAACCTCTATCTTCAATCACTATCTATTGTTAAAAACTGCATTAAAATCTGTTGCGTAGTTAAAAGATCGAAGTGTACTAAAAGCAAAAACTACTTTTGTCTTATAATATGAGAATACGGCACGTATGTTTAGATCACTATGATTGTAAGTGCTATAATGTTGGTGTTTACTTACTGTTACTGTAGGAATAATGATTAAAATAATGTAAAATCAACATTACAACTATTCGGTCTACATATCGATCGCGTCAAATAAAACCACTAAGTGAGAATCATAGTATTTATACAACTTTATTTTGATGAAGTTTCACATTGATAAAGGAGATGGGTTCAGAAATACAAAGTGTAGCCAGTAAAAAGTATTATCAGGTTTGACTAGTCGGTAATGGTACAGACAACATTCAGATTAAACACACATTGATTGCTTATAATTCTATGGTTCCTAGAAATGATTATTCAATATTAATTGTTAACATTTAGTACTTTAACAGTTGAAATTACAATATTATTCCTGCATCTCCATTTACCTTTTGAAAACAAAGATAGTTTCTAAGCATAATTATAATAATAAAATTTATATACAGACTAAGCTCGCGACGCCTACGCACCACACTGTTCTTACACACACACATGCAGAGTCCACATTTCTCAATATATTACAGCACTATGTACATTAATCCGAAGTTTTCAGCCTCGAGATATATTATTCTCTTATAAACAAAAACAATTTGAATACTGATGCTCCCAGTTTCGTCGCCTAAATATTCCTGATGACACAGACTAACAGCGTATTTACAAAATAAATAACAACAAAAACAATGATCGGCGCGAGGCCTCGGCACTACACCGGTAATGTCCGCGGCGCTTTACGCGCAGTATTGTTCCAGTCCGGCTTAGGTGTGCGCGGGCTACCTGTAGCGGTGCGAGCGCGGGCGCGCAGCGGAGCGCAGACGGCGAGCTGCCGTGGGGTCCACACGCGCCACGCGCACCACTGGCAGCAGCCAGTCGCCCAGCCCGTGTAGCGAGCGCTTCGCTTTCTTCTTATCGTCAGTCTCTGAACTCCGCGACTTCCGGTCCTCTTTCTCATCAGACTTTACTTTCTCCACTGATAACTTCAATTCCTGTAACGTCTTTTCTTTACTATCAGATATGTCCATAGGCTCACAATTTTCCTCCGCCTTATCCTCTGTGAGAGTCTTGTCCTGAGAGCTCAACTCTGATTCGGATTTTTCTATTATAGTCTTCTCCTCTTTTTCAGTCTCAGATAGATTAGTGTCCTCCTCACTGATCGTATCCTGCGTCGTATCGTCGTCGGGCGGCTCTGCCGACGAACGATCTAAACTGCTATCCACTTTGTTTTCAGATTCGACACTGTTTGTTCTGGAACTCTTTTTGGTTTGCTTCTTTTTATTTGGCCAACCTGTTCTATTCTTCTTTTTGAATTTACCGCGTCTGCCTTTCGGCCTATCGGCTGCTTCTTTGATCTCGTTCCTGATGAGATCGCAATTTTCACATTCAGATACCAAGCTGGACACGTCAGGGACATTGGTGGACGTAGTGACGGCGGCTTCACCATCCATGACCTCGTCGGACACGTCATACTCCGCGGCGTCCTCGAACACTTCTGATAAGAACTGTTGCAATCTTTCAGAGGCTTCCTGCGTCTCAGAGAGTACTGAGTCTATTTTGACATTGCTATGTGTGTCACTAATGGTGTCTTCGGAAGCAGTCGATTTGTTATCGTCGGCGTGTTTCCGTCTGTTCAGAAGGCCTGCAGAGCCTAGTATTGCCAGCGTGGACGCGTGTTCTCTCGGCGACTTCCTAGGGTGACTCTCTAAGGCTTGAATGACTGCCGTTCGCTTCCGAATCTTCTGTTTTTTCATCCCTCGTGTGCCGTACGACCGCGAAGGTCCAGGTTTCTCTTCTCTTTTTACTAAATCACTTAGTGGACAGCAATTTGGCTTTAAAGGTGGTAACTGACCGATTTCGTACGGTAACTTTGGCGATTTGGAATACAGTGCTGTAACAATAAACAAAAACATGAATTAAAATTAAACTTTTAAATTTTTTATTAGTAGTACTTAAGATTTCAGAGTTTAAGACTTTTTATAGGCCAAAATTAAACTCACCAAAATACTGTGGTACATTTTTTGTTAACACCTTGTCCTCGTCTTGCCGTTTAAAGGTTTCAAACCAAGGTTCACTATGAGGTACAGATTCAAAGGCAAACTCCAACTGTTCCACAGCTGGAGTATACTTGAGTTTGCCATCCTCCCACTTCATACACCTTTCTATAGGTTCCTCTCTCAAGGGACTGATCTCAGGCTCGGCTACAGCTGGCGGTTCAGCAGGCACCACTTGCTCCACAGGCTCTTTAACTGGGGGCGGTTCAGTACTCTGTGCTTTACAAGGCACTCTTCGTGCTCTTTTAGCGACTACGGGAGTCCGTTTTTTCGTACGTCTTCTCCTGTCTTCAGGCCAACTGTCTTCTTCTGATGATTCCTCTTTGAGCGCGAGCGGCCTCGCCAGCCTGCGCCTTTCTATAGAGGGCGGCGGCGGAGGCGTACTCTTTCGTCGAGCGCTAAGTTCTTTGTCATCTTCGTCTGATGAAGTGGAGCTGGTGGAACCGGCTCGCTTTGGGAACATGAACTGCTCGGCCTCATCGCTCAGCACCGACAATTCCGACTTCCGCACCTTTCTGAACTTGACAACTAGTGGTTTGGTACCATTACAGGTGGGAGGGGAATCTTTTCTTTTGTTCACGAAGCCGCCGCTGGACCGCAGCTTCGTACTGACGCCGACTACTTTATAGTATTGCCTGTCTTCAGGCACGACGTCGTTGGCGCGTTTACTGCACCGGGTGTTGTGTTTTCTCTCATCGTCTGTAACTCCATTACGTCTCGGGCTTAGGTTACCGTTGACCGTGGAGTCTGGTGACTGCGAGCGTTTCGACGCCCGCTTGTTCTTGGGTTGGTCGGCGTCTCCGTTGCACATGTTCCTAAGGGAGCGGCGCTCGCCATTGACGGGCGTGGCCTTGACGAGGAAGCTGGAGACGTCGGCGCCGGAGCCGATGAGCGAATCGAGCGCGAGGAAGTTGGTGTGGTTGCGTACGAAGGCCAGGTGGTGCGGCGAGCGACGGTGCAGACCCGCGTCAACGTAGTCAGTGTTGCACATCTCGCAGTACCCGCCCTTCGCTTCCTTCTCATCGCGCTCTTTTATTCGAGGCCGACTCTTTCTCGTCATTCTGTAAAATACATTAAAATTTCGCTATTAAAACACAGTAAATTATGATACTATATCAACACATGTAACTATATACTACTTACTTCAATATTGTAGTATCTTTAGTATTTTGATTAGGGTTTGTAATGTTCTCAGGAGTTTCCTTCTTCTTTTCTTTCGGTGGGTCTGGTTCTAGTGATATCTCAGGCCACTCATCGAATTCCTTATAAATGGGTCTGCACGGCCTGAAATTTAAAATAAGTAGTAATGCTCTGGTTGCTGTGAGTTAAAAACTGTTCATAGAAATGTTATTTTCATACTTGTCCAAAAATTCAATCTTGATAAAATGTTTAGTGAAGAGCGTGACATGCGCTTTGCGCGACGCCGTGAAGAATGTATCATACAGTTTATCCAAAAGACTTATAGCCTGAAAGATTAATAAATATTTTGTAAAGATATATAATAATAAAGCGCTATATTAAGGATATAAATAAATAGAAAAGTTAGAAGAAAAGGAAAAAGTTGTTAAAATAAAAAGACAGGTAAAGTGGCATGCAAACAGTACAGAGAAGTAGTGCTCCAAGCTCTAGGTCCTATGTAGTTCTTACTGTATTAAACTTACTCTATTTTTATAAACATCAAAGTATATTGCAAAAGGTTTACACTTCATGGATCTAAGACAAGCAGCAAAGAAGATCTCTAAGCATTTAAAAGTATTTACAAGACAATATCAATTAACATTGAGATGGAACCGAGCCCGAGCCACATATATAATCCATCAAGGTCGCACCTTAGTGACGTATCATGGGGTGTTGGGTGAATACCTTCTGCACAGTGAGCTGGACGTATTGGCAGTTGAGCGATATGTGTGGCGGGTCCTGCCGCACGCGCTCCAGCATGGCATCGGCGCGCGCGCGCCCCTCACGCCGCGCCCATCGCGCCCCCGCCGCGACCGCGCCCCCGCCCGCGCCCCCCGCCCCGCCCGCGCCGCACCCAGAGCGCGACCGCACCACGTGCGTCACACGCGACGTCAGGAACACCTCTTGTTGCTGGAATACAAACACTGCCCTCATCACATGTACAAGACTACAGACTATTGCATTTATATACAAAGACTTAGGTGTCATTTGTTTTCTTAAATTTATTATCCTCAAATAACCAATGACTGAATCTTCCTGGAGGTGATCTAATGATTCTGCTTGGTAAAGCAAGGTAAATTGCAATTGGGTTGATTTAATATAAATACTATTTAATGCTGATAGCTATGTTGTTAGTCTGTCTGCTGTTGTATGAAAATATTGTGATGATTTGCATACCAAAAATGTATACTTGTAATAGGTAGTTCTGCAACCAGATTAATTATATTTAAGTGTAAATTTTAACATCTCTACACCACTCTTGGTGGAGTGGTAGAGAATGCCTAAGGTATTAGGTCCACCTTCGTACCAATTTTGTCCAAGAAGTTTAAATAAATAAATAAATATTCTATAAAAACATACTTCATACAGTTGATTTGATTGCTTTCTTATTCAATGTTGGGACATTTAATAAGAAATCAAGAAAATAACAGTAAGCAAACACTATGCAGTCACTTCAATATTTATATCAACTCATTCAAATATTCATTATGAAGTAGGAAATCCTTAACATGTCTGAAAGTTAATATTCCAAATACAATATTAAGCACATAAATACTATTAATACTAATTACAACAAATATAGTAACTGATCATTTGACTAAAAAAAATTTAAACATTTATTAAATGACATACACAATCAAGTTCGGACGTACATCTTGAACTTTTCCTGCAGATGAATAATTTATAATGTTTGCAGAGCAACAGGTAGGTTGTGAATTTAGTTCATTAGTGCAGTAGATTTTCTTCAAACAGGACAGTTAAAATACAAAAATTGCTTTATAATGTATAGAAAAATTATAGTTAACATTTCATTTTAGATTAAGATTATATCAGAATATAATAATATATATTTCTTGCTTTTTTTTTTTATATTTAGTTAGAAAATAATCCTTGTTATAAATTTTCAATAAATTAAGTTTTATACCTAATGAAATGTTGATATATAAATAAGTATGTAGATATCTCTACAACTTAGATTCCAAATTATTTAATTTTCTTTAACTAAAAACTGTTTATTAGGCTCATATCTACATAAATTAATAGACAAAAGTCATTTATTTACAATAACTTAGCTTATATGTTTAAACTGATGAGTAAGTCTTACAAATAACATTTGTAATTTGCATGTGAATGCAACAAGTTGCTCTATTTTTTCTGCTTCAAAATGCATTATGGTAAAAATGCATGTCTAAGTTAGGTTCTGGCTTGCTAACCTTGCAATAAACATATACTGTACAAAGGTTGCCTTTTAGCATATAAAGCACACATTTAATCCATCTGACTTTAAAACAATGTCAATGATTCTCTAACATAAGAACTTGTGATAATGTACACAAACTTTTTATCATACATATTAACATAATAGAGCACTGAAATGTTTTTAAAACAGATACTGTACTGATTGTTTACATGTATACAACAATACTCAATACTGATAAAGACATCTCATTCACATTAACACTTAATTATTTCAATGTTGCCAACATTCAAATATGATTAAGTGCATAAAGAAAAATAATCTGGTCACTCTTACAGGAATTTAATGACAGCAATTCTGTAAATTCTATTGTTTAGGTAATTTAGTGAGCAGTGACATTATGTGAAAGTCAGCATTGCACCAGCCTGACCTAATACGCGTAATGTACGTGTGTCGCAACAGCAGCCTAGCCTAAGCGAGTGACGATGTCTGGTCAGAGTGCATTCTCAGAATATGTTATCGAGCGATGCATACGACGGTACATTGTAGCGGGGCGGACATCAGCGCCGCCAGTATCGACGCGCCGGAACACACCGGAGTTTTCCTTGAAATACGGTCGACATAACAAGCCGACGCCGGCGGGCCGCGCCATCGCGCCCTCGACGACTCGCGCCAACCGTCCCGCGCAAAAAAATAACACATTACACTACTATATAGAAAACTCACCCTTAAGACGTTATACTTAAGATTCACATCCCCTTGTTTTCTTAAAAGCAATATCAACTGTCAAAAATTAACCAGACACACGCGTAACCCGAAGCAAACTACATTTCAAACGGCTTTTAAAATGGATGTAGTGCAGCGCAGCGCGAGAGAGCGCGCCGCGCGGCCTCGGCCCGCTGCATTTCGCTGTGCGGTGGCGGCTCTAACGCGACCGTACAAAAGATGACCTAAAATTGAACGCAAGCTATGCGACCCACTGGCTACTCCAAACTGTTTTTAAACCGTTTTCTAAACAATTCTGACATGATCGTTGTGTCGGTACGCACGTGTGAGTAATAGACACTGTATATACTTACATAAAAGCCGTCCGCGAGGCCCCCGCGCTCCGCTTATCACAAAAATAAGTAACTATATACTAGTCACTCCGACGAACACTATGTTCGTCACTCATAGATTTACCTTCTATTGATAAATGCATACAAATTGTCTATTTCACTCTTTGATTTACGTGATTGTACATTAATAACGCAACGTTTAATACACTTTTTATACTTATTTACACACAATTGATAAATAAAATCGAAAAAGTAACAACAAACACAAATCTGTCATACAAGATGGAGATATTTCACGTTAATTTCTGTTTTGGTCACTAGAGGCGCTGCCGTCCGGTGGAAGGGGGAATTCTTCTCATTGGTCTGATTAAATTGCGTTCCTTTTCAAAGAGCAATAGCTATAATTGTTTTTTTTTGCAGATATTTTCTACATTCAAAGAGAACCACGTATAGTTTAAAATACGAGGTTAGATTTACTATTAAGGAAAATGATTTAAAATACTATTTCTATGATACTCATTCTTTAAATAAATTGTAAATCAAATCGTGTCTTACAGAAATTCATAACATAAAACCGAACGTAGATAACATGACCAAATGTAGATGTTGTATTATGTTCTGTACAAATTAAAAAATACTGTTATCCTGATTTTGGTCATATTACATTTGATACATACATAACCAAAAAGTATGTGGCAACGTACGTACATACTGTTATTTGCTGACGGCGCTACATGTAAAGAGAATAACTTTTTTGGCGGTAAAAGCACTACTAAGTCAGTACTTACCAGACCCATGTCTTGAATCCTGCGAGATATAGATCGAGCCAAACCATGGTCTTGAATGTCCAAATAAAAACAGAAATTCCTCCTCACTGCAACACACCAACAGTATTACGAAAACCAAATACATCAACTGTTTCGACAAAATAGGTCACATTGAAAATATGACGCACGCACCTCTATTGTATTTTTCATCTAAATTCAAAGTTGATACCATTTTTGTTATCAAAGATATGGCGAATCCACTAACTATAAGGGTACATTATCAATACACATATAACTTGAGATGCATAACTTTAGTACTTAAAATGAAATAATTATATAAGTTTACGATTCAATGAAGTAAATTAAGCAAAATACATTTCGTAAAATACGTTTCGAACGTCGAAATGTCATTGACAGCTGAGACAAATAGAGTAAAGAGTTTGTGTAGATCTATGGTAGAAATCGATAATGCAATCGATATCATTTTCATGCTGCTTTTTATAATTATAACAAAAGCAGTTGTAGTATGCTTTACAGGCGCTTTTAGCTGAGTTTATTATACCTATGAATTTATTAGTCTTTTATATGTTAAAGAACACAAAGACATTAAATTATATAACGTAGATAACTAAACACAAAAACAAGTAAACATTTTAGTCGTTACAGCTCGTTTCTATTGAGTATACACACTAGTACATTTTAAATGAGTAAGGAATGATACGTTACATTATAGTAACGAAAACATACAACTTCACTTTAATATCTCAATATTAAATAACAGTGAAACAGAATCTACTCCATTCGTTTTCATAGCCGCCGACGAGAGCATATATGTAGGCATTGGCAGTACATGACCATTTATATATAAGTGTGTAGTATTTTATTGATTGCTCACGTGTTTGTATGTAGACGTGGACATGGCCGTTACATATTTATCTAGGTACGCGCGCCCGCCCTGCCCGTTTATTTTGTACTGTAACAGCTATGTAGGTCGCCCGGATAGCTACTTGTAATCGAGCCTACGTTGCTCGGGCTACATTTTCATGGAATTGAAGCCTGTTAAATCAATACGTATCTACCTTGAAATAGTTTCTGGATGCGAATTTCATGAAAGTTATTTGAACATCGATGTATAGAATATAATCTTATAACTTGTTCCCTTCCAGCTTGACGCTCAAATTGGTAACATCCTTATTACGTAAACTACACGCATAATAAACGCCTTATTAAGTTTTTTATTACAAACGTATCTGCATCAACGTACGCATTGATTATATTAAATTATTTTGCGAATAATATAATCTATTAGAAACTTTTTACTAATAAAATACATAAACGCAACAATTATACCCACAACAAGACCATTTTGAACAATTTCGCTACTTACTTATAGCGATTAAATTAAATTGTCGAGTTATCTTTATCTCCTGCGTTAGAACATCTTTTTTTCTCCCAACTCTGTTTGAGGCGCTTGTCCAATGACGTATTTTCCATCTTATATGTACCGACTTAATTAAATAAAATAGACTACGGACGGCTACCTAGAAACGATTTTTTTTTACGAAAGTAATACGAGATCCGATTAGCTGAGCATCTGTTCTCTTAGCTTTCTGCTTTCCAACCAACTAGGTAGGTACTTATTTCTAATGCATCGTATGTTGGGTACTTAGATGAATAGCTCATTTATAACATGTAAGTACCCAACTGAGTTCTTATTCTGAGATTGGGTACATGTTATAATATACATCATAATTGTTTAGTTAAATATAGAAAAAGTAATGCCTACGGCCGTTTTCGAAACCAGTTTTGCGTTACTGTACCTACATAACATACGTAGGCAGTAATATAGAACAACAAAGCGCTAATTATGAATGTTAATATTTGTCCTACATAAAGCTGTATATGTGGTCGTACTACGCAGGCATCGTTCGCTGCACGCCATCTTGACGATTAAAGACATACCTTTAGAGCATTTGTATAGCTTCTTGTCAATAGATGGCGCTGTGATAAAAATTTTACATATCAATTTGGAACTTCGAGTAACGGTTTTTGCCAGGCTCTCGAATCAACCGGTTATTCAAACATTTTTGAAAACAGTAGCAGCTGTTTTAAAATGTATTTGACATATTATATTAGATACTTACTAATTTTGATTAAAACATTAAATAAAAGTAATATAGGTACCTAATTCGTTTGCTCGTTGGTTAAGATATCCAGTCACTGTATTACGACTATTAGAGTTGGAAGGATAGAAGATGGTAAAAATAAAACACCAAAGCCCACTTATAATAAACTTATATTTAAATAAAAGTTAAATTACCTATAATTTTACAATATTACATTTAATATACATAGCCACTTTGTAAAAATTCTTATGTATAGTTAAATATTATTTATAAATACGATAGTAAGATAAGAGCTAATTAGACAAAACGAGATGGCTTATAAAAATATATAAGCGTGGGGACACACTATCAAGAATTTGCGCTACTATCTTACGACATACTCGCGTTTGACGCCAGTAAGCATATAAAGCGCTTTGGTAGCGGCTGAGCTGTGGAGAATAAGGACAAATTTAATAAAGCTAATCGAGTCGAGATATCAAGCGCTGCACCGCTGTTTCCCTTAATATTTGTGTCATAGAGCAAAGGCGGTAAGTTTAAAAATTTATGTCACGTTTCTGTTCAACAGAAAATAATAAATCTTTGAGTATTGTCGACACCCCAATGGAGCCATAATCAACAAAATTAAATTTAATAAATATCTGGATTTTGTGCCCCTCGCTAACTCTGAGTGAACGGTGATAAGCGGCCAAGTGATTGCGAACGTACTTTATGTATTTATGTTCCGTACAAGGACAAACATGGCTTAAAAAATTTAAAAATCTAAACTCACTTATCATCAGTCTCAAATTCGTCGACTTGAAGGATCGTAGACAGTCACAGATAACTACCACTTTACTTTTTAGGGTTCTTCATTTCAACTCGTTCACACAGAAAAAAATACCCAAATGTCATTTTATTCTAGATTTTTGAACTAGCATGGACAATGTTTTTATTGCATTATCTAGGGGTCGCGTATGCATGTTAATACGCCTGTGTTTGCTCGTTCTGTTCGCCGTTGGTGTCGCCGTTGAGTACCGGTGGCATGGGCGGCTTGATGGGGGGCGCGGGTATCACCTGCGGAGAAAACAGACTTGTGTCTTGGAATGGTGTTCAATTTACACATGCATCACGTGCAGACGATACGGTAATGCTCGATGTAACATATATTTTTGTACACATTCCATACATCAAATATATAAAAATACACATACAGACAGTCTTTATGGGTTTTGTGGCGCCTGGCAAAAGTGCTAGTTATTTCATTTCTATTGATGGATTAATAAATATTTATTTATATATGTATATCTAAACAGAGTAGAATTACTACTACACAAATGTGGTGAAGGGTCCGATAATATCAGGGTTCCCTCTATTTCATAGACGTTAAAAATGCCATTCGGTAGGCAAATAGTTCAAATTGAATACCTACAGTAATTTTGACTTGAATTTGATTTTCTTTTATTCATAAAATTTCCGCTCTGTAAAAGTATAAACTGGACAAGGGGACGTTTATTAGAAAACAACTTCGTTCAGTCTCTGGTTGTTATGCTTCCCTCCCTACTGGGGGGAGGGGCGTGAGGGGCCTGCCGTAAGGTGGGCAGTCGCCGGTGGGGGACTGGACGACATAGACTCCCAGGCCCCTCCACTCAGGCGAGGTCGGAGTGCCGTTGGGTATTTTTAGTGGGTATACCGGGAACGACTTTACCGGGGAGCCCCACATACCCCTCTCCCGTCCTCCGACGGGAAAGGCATGATTAATAGCATTTTTCCCAGAGACAAAAAAATAAGGGTTGTTATTCTAGAGTCACATCAGATATATCTGTCAATTTTCACCAATATGATGTCGGTAGCTTGTCTCGTGTGGAAAATGGCAGATAAAATATGATGCGACTAGTAATCCCAACGGACTTTTACTCGCGAAAACCCTCATTGGTATGGTGTGATACAAACTTAATGGTGACTGTGAAGTGAGTTACACACTGCACAGTACATCACCCCTCACCCCCGCTGGTTCATGAATTTGTTACTGCGCAGCGGGTCACCTCATGTTCACATCCGCCATTAAGTTTGAACCGTACCATAAGTCACCACTACGCGTCACCGTATGTAGTAAACAGGTATATCCGGTGACATAAAAGGTATATTATCATAATATGTATTATTTAAGTGCGTCCAAAAAATACTAGGATACTCTACTTCTTAAATATGACCGACATTCAAACACTCATACTCTACGTTTGTTAGTTCTCACAGTATCAATCCTCTAGAACTTGAAATTATTATTATTCATAAGAACATTTATTATGGCAATATGACATGGGTTAGCACAAAATTCTCCATAAGAAATAGAACTCTTCCACGCAGCAAACATGACAAATATCTGGTTTGTGGTGTGCAATCATCTTTCTACGAATTTGTGTTGGCTTTAGAAAGGTAGCCATTCAAACCATTTAATCAAAATAAATATCATCATATCTGAAGATGGAATCTTCTTTATGCACGATAGCAGTAATTGTACTTCGGCAGTCGTAAGTAATAATTAAGTGGGTCATTTTTTTAAAGGTAGAAAATCCTTCAATGTTGCCAATTACCCAATAGGGAGAGGACGGGGGAAAAACGGTATGGGGCGGCACCAATATGGGAAGTATTGGTACAAATATAACCACCGTTACCAATATATACATAAACGTATAAATAGCCAAATAAGTGAATACACTCAATTTTGAACACAACATAACACGTTTTATTTTAAAATTCCGAAGCGCCGCCATAGCCACACACAGATAACCTCCACCTCACATCTGTCAAATCACACAACTGTCACTTTACCCGCTAAAAACGAAGTAAAAACATTATTGTAAAAACCAGGAATTCAAGGAAGATTAACTTAATATTATGCGAATAATAAACGAGATAAACGAGAAAACTAGTAGGTATAAATTAAAGGTTTTTTTACTTTAATCTGATACAAAGTTCAGTTATGGAAACTTTTTCTTATTTTGACAACTATCCAGAGACCAAAGCAGATAAAGATCAATTTTCGTTTCGTACGATCTGATCTACTTTAAGGACCTTGTATATCTTAGGGTAGGGATTCCTCGTTCAACCCACTCTCATGTGTCTAATGTGAAGTGGCCATATACATTTTCAGTTCTTTATAATTATATTGGCCCTTCATACTACATAAAAAGCTCAAGATCATTCGCATTGAATTAAGTTAATCTTTGATAATGTGTTCAATCGTTGCTCAATTGTTAAAAACTCATAAACCTTCAAATAAAACTATTGTGACCACAACATTTTTGAAATCAGTTTGTTTTTATACAAATGTAGAATATTGGGCCTTAAAATATTAGGGCAAAGACAAAACACATTTGTATAGGAACTCCTTGTTTTTACAACAATAGCTATACTACACCCATGCTATGCTATGCTACGCTATGCTAGCTCATGCTTCAAACATTGCGTACTTGGACGTCTGCCGCATCTTCGTCGTCCTGCCAAATAAATTGCTTTTTAATAAGATTGTATGTTTTATGATGTTTTGTTTCTGAAATTACTATTGATAAGTAATTTAGAATGAGAATAAAAGAAAAGAACTGAAAGAAGAAAAAACGCAAGAAGTTTGAAGCTAGTAAATAGTCAATGCCTTATTTTAGCCATAAAAGTTCTTATTCAATTAATTTGTGTTTCGTGGTAATGTTATCCTCGTTAACATTATTTTGTGCGACAATAATGAATTTTAATAATAAATGGCTTTTGTTGATAGCCCTGCCCTATTCATTATAATTATTTAATTAAGTTTTTCAGGATAGGCAGGAGTTTTCTATAGCATAAACTTACCATAAACATACCATTAATTAAGAATTAAGAAGGTTATAAAACTTTAGTCTATGGCCAATACAGGATTAATTTAAAAGGAGTGCGTATATTCTATGTTTGTATGAAAAGTTGATTTTTAATTAAGATTTCGACCTATTTACCATGGGAAAAGTTGTTCAATTTTATGCACCTGATTACCTCGTAGAATAAACGCACTCCTTTTAAATTAATCCTGTATAGTGCAAATATATGGCCATTTCAATATTCGCCACTATCTAATCTACTATATTTTACTTATTCTCCTCGATCTAATATTTTATCTACTAGGTATATTTTACTTGGGGCTGATTTTTCCATCGAAAGATATCTATTATAGTTTAAAAAAATTGACAGTTTTTCATACAAAACTGTCAAACGTTAATTTTATTCCTAGAACGAACTTATCTGGCAATGGAAAATTCAGGCCTTAGTGGACTAGCTCTACCTACTTACTACTATTATCTTTCCAACCATTCAAAAATGGAATATTAATTTGCTAAATCTAGTAAAACTTATTTTTGGATAAATCGATTGTCTTTAGAAAATAAATGGAGTCAGAAATGCAATTTGGACATCACTACTTTAGCTGTCAAAAGTTAATATGGTTGGAAATGGTATAAATATGAAATAAACTACAGTCTAAAGGCAAATGTTAAAATAATCCTGTTCTATGCTCAAATTGCAAGTTGTCGTGGTGGCCTATCGGTTCAATGCAGGTTCGAAACTAGGCTATTACCAATGTGACTTCTTCAAATTTATATGTACTTCCTTAATTATTTTAAGACACCTTTGACAAACTGTGAATTCGTGAGAAAACCTGGATTCCAATAATTGAAATGTGAAATCGCTAACTTGCAATGAGAAAGCGTCATTGATCACCATCAATGCTCATTCCTTCTTTAAATGGGAAGATGCCTATGCCCAGCAGTGGGACTTTTATAGGCCGGTATTTATACTCGCATAAGGCGCGGGTAGCGGGTCAAGTATTTCCCAACGACGTCGTCCGAATGACGAGATTGACTCCCCTCCCATTTAACCTATCTTACGTCTTCCGCGGACCTTGCAGGTGTCACGTAGAATCAAGCGACACTAGTTGCATGGTATGTGGTATACTCACAGAAGGCTTGGGCCGGTGCGTGTCGACGGCGGGCACGGACAGCGTGATGTGCTCCTCGCGGCAGCCGTACGCCACCGGCGTCAGCTTGATCACCGTGTGTAGCGGCACGTGCAGGTACGGCAGCTCCTCTGTGGAACAATTACTAATAATCGATAGGTAATATTACACAATTATTATGCATTACATTAACTACAACCACATAGTCGCATGCAGCCTGTCGTGGTTGCCTAATGGTTTAATGAATCAGACAATCAGATTTATAAAATAGTAAAACGCAATAAAATTTCATAAATTGAAAAACTGAATGTGATCATGAAATTGTTACCGACTGTACTTTCTTCATTATTCGCATTGACAATTGGTGAAGGGAAACATCTTGAGGTGACCTAGATTCTGTATATGAGAAGTTGTCTGAGTCCAGCAGTGGGACAAATATTATATTGGCATTAAACAACCACCACTACTGCTGTAAATACCCGTATTTGCAAAAAAAAACTTTTACCATCATCCATATATACTGTTTAACTCTTAAAGCATCACTTGGTTTTAAGCCCTTGGCGTTTTCAGATTAATTCCAATTTTTTATCCTGATTCCTCAAAAATTTCCTCACATGACATATAAAAAAGAGTTTTAATTAGTGAACTGACCAGCGGACTTATCGAGGAAGTATGCCAGCAGGCATCGCATGACGGCCTGGTGCGAGACGACGAGCACGTTCCCCTGGCGCTCCAGCTCCATGATGACGGGCTCCAGGCGCGCCACCAGGTCCTCGTAGCTCTCGCCGCGCGGGTACCGGTACGCGAACTTGTTGGCGTCGCGAGCGTTGAAGTCGCCGGGGTACTTTTGCTGGATTTCTGCGTAAGTCATCTCTTCGCATATACCCTGGAATAGGTGATGAGCTGAAGTTAGTTTTGAATTAATTATAATAATAATAATATCTTGGGACAGTCTCACATATGGCCATCTGATCCCAAACTAGGCAGAGCCTGTACTATGGCAACCAGACAACTGATAAACATACTTATATACTTCTAAATACATACTTATTATAGATAAATTACACCCAGACACAGAACAAATGGTCGTGCTCATCACACAAAGATTTGTCCTGAGTGGGAATCGAACCCACGACCTTCGGCTTGGCAGTCAGGGTCACTAACCACTAGACCAACGGTCGAATTAATTATTTGGTAATAATAATAATAATATCTTGGGACAACCCACACACGGCCATCTGATCCCAAACTAGGCAGAGCCTGTACTATGGTAACCAGACAACTGATAAACATACTTATATATTTCTAAATACATACATATTATAGATAAATAACACCCAGACACAGAACAAATGATCGTGCTCATCACACAAAGATTTGTCCTGGGTGGGAATCGAACCCACGACCTCCGGCTTAGCAGTCAGGATCACTAACCACTAGACCAACAGGCCAGTCGAGATTTGGTGTGCATCATCCTTTAATGGATAATTAGCATGCAAAAATTTATCTATCTGTTTATTTCGACCAATCGCAGGCCACTATTGCCTTTCATTGGATACCTCATGCGACACTAGCGACTCTAGCTGATTTTTGATACGAGCTCATTTGTTTGTTATCGCTATACTCTTTGCAGACATTTTTCGAGTATTTTAACGCAAACAATTACAGTTTACAAGTATGACAGGATAACTAGAAGAAATCGATGTTTTTTAACATGTCAGTAGCCTAATGGCTAGGACGTCGAATTTGCGATCATGTGGTCGCGGGCTCGAATCCCATCCATTGTACTACCGACGTGAACCCACTCGTAACACAAGCATATATTGAGTTTACCACGAGGGGTTACCAAGAATACTCGTAATGTATGAACCAAATTTCTAGTAAGCTTTTTAGCCACTCACCGCATCAATCTCATTGAGCGCCTTCCACCGTTCCTGGGGCGCCTTAACGTCCTTGACGGTCTGGATGGCCCTCTTCATCCAGGAGGTCCAGACCCTCAACCCTGGGATCTGCTGCTGGTCGATGTAGCCGGCCAGAGCCTTCGCGTACTGTCGCCCACGGCCAGACAGGTCGCTGTCACCCCCGATACGTCCGACTATGTTGTGAGTGCTTTCCCCATGCTGAAATTGGAAGTATTGTAATAATAATAAATAGATTTATTTGCATAAAACAAGGTATAAAATATGTTGTGGTTATGAAAAATATGTAACACATGATTTGCTTAGCATAATATGCAATATTGAGACATAGATGGATAAACAAAAAGAAAATATTACTGATAAATTTTTTGACACTATAAAAACTATATTTTTTTTTTATGCAATTGTATTTTAAACCATCGGATATTGATTTTATTTTCTGATTAGAAGTTTGAATTGTTGCAGCTTTCTGTTTACCTATTTTAGTAGAATGTTTTAAAAAAAATTCATATAGTTATGTACTTTTTTAGGTTAGTTTTTAGTACATGCTAATGGGTTCGAAAACCTATTTGGAATACTTTTGAACATGTTTATCTAAAGACTACACAGTACACATTGTCATTAAGACTTTAAATAACCCATTTCTGGCCATCTGACTTATATGTTCCAAATTTTTTTTTTAATTGAAAACGACGCCCACACTAAGGAATTTAATCCTTGTGTCGCGGGGGTTTCACAAACATTCAAATCACATGCCCAAAGAACACCCAGACTTGGAACAAACATTTGTGAATCACACAAATGCTTGTCCCATGCGGGGATCGAACCCGCAGCACGTCGCACACAGTGGTAATTAGCGTGGTGACCTATACCACTCGGCTATCCGTGCAGTAGATTAATCGAATATTTGTTCTATAACAACAAAATAAATGGCATACTTTTGGATATTTATCAAGTGGTAAATAAGTCAGAATAACTGTTCACACTCACCCTAGTCAAATAAATAGTTCTAGGTACAATATGTATATTCATCAGGTAATAGACAATCCGGCTCTGTATGTGACCCTCATGTTTATGAACGACCACCTTCTCGCCCGTGTCGTAGGTCTTCATGAAACTGTACTCCGACTCTATGGTCTCGTCCAGGGGCTCGTACTTCTCCTTGTAATGTTCTATCCTTAGAAGGAAGTCGTTCAGCACGTTGTCTGTGTTCTGAATGTTTGTGTAGTCTGGACTGCTAACTTTTACTTCCTGGAATGTTTATGGTATTTTAAAAGGGGGAAATAAAGAAATTGAAGGAAAAAATATTATTAAAAAGATACATCAGAGTTTATTTCTAGTTTTAGTTAGATCAAAGTCTATGGTTTTATTATTTAGCTATATCAAAAAACGTACTTTTAAACAGATAACACTCGTGGTTTGAATGAACGTGGAAAATGCACTCTAAAGTAATTATGTTAAGGGTTGTTATTGCAAATGTGTCAAAAATACACAATTACTTGATCGAAGATTGTACAAGCTAAAATTGGACCCAGACACATTGATTTCTGCAAAGACAAGAGCAGTTTTACTGAAAGCATAATATACCTCACCATGATATTCTGTTCTATAATCCTGGGGTCGTCACAGATGGACTCCACGAAGAACAGCTTGAAGCCCATCTTGTGCACCACGATGTCGCGGATCATGCGCCGCCGGTCCAGCGTCGAGTTTGTCGCGTCGAACACCTGTGGATAAAGCACTATATAATTATTACAATACAGCTGTTTTTCCTTTGCCAACTAACTGTGGTAATATAATAATAATGATTTTTTTAAAAATGATTGGTATACAATATTATAATTATTTAAGGATTCAACAGTTTACTCACGCGAATTCTCGGGATCGCCCGACTAGTTTCAGACTCAATAGGAGTCCTTAATCATGAGCTGACGCGGCGGCGGCACCGCCGCCGCTCCTATTGAGTCTGAAACTAGTCCGGCGATCCCGAGAATGCGCGTGAGTAAACCGTTGAATCCTTAAATAATTATGAATTCGTCTCACGGAAGTTATTATAATAATACAATATTATACATATAATAGTTTGTTATGAATCTGGCGTGCCTTCAAGACTCTCGATTTTTGGCAATGTTATCTTGTTTGTAAGTAGCATATAATATTAAAAGTAATATTAAATACTAAAACTAGTTATTGTGGTAAAAAATAACCGTTTATGAAGTGTCAATACTTTTTACTTCAAAAGACTTGATTTTACGTAACCGTTTGTTTATTTAACCCCTCGTGCTAAGCTGAACTGCTTGTGTTACGAGTGGGTTCACGTCGGTATTGTAATATTCTTAGAAAAATATGATAAAGCGAAAAGTCATGTCTACAGTTGTATTCGCTAAACACAGAACTCGATAAAGATAGATATGTAGGATTAAGTAATAAAGAAGTTGGTCTAACCGATAACTGAATTAGGCATGGCCGGCCGGAATGTTTACGATTCCAGCGCATGTTATATGAAGAATATGTTTTTAAATAATACATCTAATATATAAAATTCTCGTGTCACAGTGTTTTTAATTAAACTCCTCCGCAATGGCTCGACCGATTTTCGTGAAATTTTGTGTATACACCTCATGTGATAGGGGTGGCGCTCCGCAGATTGTTTAATATGGCAGAACAACGTTTGCCGGGTCAGCTAGTATATACTATATAGTTCTTTTCTTAATGGGAAGATGTCTGTACCCAGCAGTGGGGCCTTTATAGGCCAGTATAATATTATTTAGGTACTATATATGAATCACACTCCGATGAATTAGCCGGTAAGATTTTGAATAACCTCCTGGTTTATTTGGTACGGAGTAAGGCTATGAATCCTTTGGAGAACTATGGAGGCATTCACCGTTTAGAAATGCTTTCATTCTTTTTTTATATTTGTAGTCAGAACAGCTAGTTGTATATACAGGATTAATTTAAAAGGAGTGCGTTTATTTTACAAGGTATCAGATGCATAAAACTGAACAACTTTCTCCAAGGAACATAGGTCGAAATCTTAAAATGAAAAATGAACTTTTCATACAAAGTGACAGGTCACGTGAATTAGGTTTGCATGAAAAGATAATTTTCAATTTTTATTTTCTAGTTTCTTATCATCACCTTTATTCTACTGCCATAAGGAATCATAAAATATTTTTACCTAGTAAATACATTATGATTGCTATGACACATAATGCGCAATACAACTCACACAACCAGTTCCTATTGTATAATTTGTTAAATTAACATGTTATTAGTAGCAATGATCTAGACGTAGTGGCTCAACGGTAAACCGACCGGTATAATTTGAGAAGTTTGCAGGTCAAATATGACCAAGTAATTTTACTATTTCAAAATTATTATTAGGGACAATTTTGGTTAAATAGTGCAATTTTGTAGCCCACATTGGAATGGTGAATACCTCCAACTTCTTCAAACCTCTCTGTAATGTCGGACAGGACTAATTAATTACTAATTGCTTCTTTATTAGTGGTTAGATAATAAGGGAAACTTATAGTCATTTTATTCATTAACTAGCTGTTCCCCGCGACTCCGCCCGCGGTATCTAATGTTTTAGTAAAAATATAGCCCATGTTACTCAGGGTGAAGGTACCATTTTAATGGTGAAAGAATTTTTGAAATCGGCACAGTAGTTTTTGAGTTTATTCATTACAAACATACACACACACTAAAATACAAATCATTCCACTTTACAATATTAGTGTAGATTATAAACCTTTTAGTTATAAACATAATATTTATATCAAGATTTATTTAATATATAATAATATCTTGGGACAACTCACACATGGCCATCTGATCGCAAACTAGGCAGAGTCTGTACTATGGCAACCAGACAACTGATAAAAATACTTATATATTTCTAAATAAATACATAAATTATAGATAAATAACACGCAGACACAGAACACTCAAAATGATTGTGCTCATTACACAAAGATTTGTCCTGAGTGGGAATCGAACCCACGACCGTCTCCGTCCCGAATTGCAGAACAAATATAAAAAAAACAACGACAAGTTTATGTTTACGGGAACGTGGATAACTTACGCGGGTGAAACTGCGGAGCACATCTAGTATCCAATAAACTTTCCCCAGTGAAAATAATGAAATCAAAATAAAAACTGATCCAAGGCAACAGCAACGCTGACCGCTTCTCAAAGTTCACGTACTCACTACCTACAGCTTTGTGTCAAAGATGCCGCATATGCAAGACGGTTTATGAACTGTACCACGAATACGCTTTTATTGGATCTGACAGGGGTTTTGTTACATGTTGTATAATACTCACAGCAACCTCGCCGCCCTTAGCGAGCCACTCGCAGACGTCGTGCAGCGCGTCCAGCGCGCATTGCTGCCGTATCGCCATGGCCTCCTTGTTGTCTGCGCGGAAGAACTCATGGCTCGTGTAGGCGGTCGTCGCATGCCGCCTGTACTCGCCTAGGTTGAATACTGCTCGCAAAAAAAAACAACAATGATGAATGATTTATCAGTGCAGTAGTGAGGTAGTTTGTATATTTTATATTAAGAAGGCTTTTTGAATCGTAAAATGACTCTAGTTGCATGGACTTTGGGGTGGAGGATGAAAACCTTGCACTGGGAATCATCGTGTTGAGGGTCCAGATGGACGGACGACGTTATTTAAGTTGTGAGTAGGGCTTTAAGCGGCTCTAGTCCGTACTAAGTGGCACCAGTAGACGTCAAATAGCTGAAAAGATAACTATGTGCTGACAGATTTTAATGATAAAACTGTCATATTTAGGAAGAGTATGGCACTAAAAGAGAGATACACAGGCCCGTTATACCATTTTTCTGTTGACAGCTGGCATTGGAAACCCAGGCATCGAGATGAATTCGATCGAGGTTAAAGTCCAAGAAGCAAGTCAAAAATAGCGGAAAAAAAATTAACTGTTCTTAATGACCTATTTTTTTTATATTCGGCATAGGAATAAGTTTGCCTGTATGTTCTTTTGTAGGTAGGTATGTTTCTAAGTAATTTGGCAACAGTGATAAGACACGTGTAACTGTATAACATCTTGTCTTTAGATAATATTATTGAATAACATCGTATACCAAAATAGTTTTTTTTATTGTACCTATTTCTAAGTATCACAGCTTACTACAGTAAGTACATATTAATATGTTGACTCTATGGAAGCACGTTTAACGATAGCGTGACTGCAATAATGCATGGTGCGCCTCATGGCAAATAATTAAGCCAATATTAATGGGTTCCTAATGTCAACTTTTAATTTTATAGGATTAATCTTGCAGGTTAAATCGAGAAACAGGAAAATTCAAGCTGCATTTTCTCAAACTATGATGAAAATTGTGTAGTTGCAAGTTCTTGCCCGTTTATCGCCATAGGAATGACAGCTAGTTCATAATAACGATACCATACCATTCATAACAATCGAAAATATAATATTATACTTAGGTCCTAACTTAAGAAAGATCGGTACAACATCTCATTTGTCAGCTAGTTACAAAAAAAGTGTTTCTCACCCCTAGTGTTGATTCCGATCCAGTTGAGATATCTGGATAGCTTTTTTGAGATGTACGTCTTGCCTCGCGCCGGCAAGCCGACCATCGCGATGACGTGGGGTATGTTCACATAGTTGGCGCGTTCACCTGCGGGAAATAAACAATTGAAATAGGTTATATTATGTTCAATGGCTTATCAACATAAAACTTCGTTGTAAGGACTGTGAAACGTAAGCCGTCGTCAAATCTATACCGTAATATTTGTAATATGTAATATTGACTGCACGGATAGCCGAGTGGTACCTATAGGTCACCACGCTAATGACCACTGTGCGCGACGTGCTGCGGGTTCGATCCCCGCATGAGACAAACATTTGTGTGATCCACAAATGATTGTTTCAAGCCTGGGTGATCTTTGTGCATGTGATTTGAATGTTTGTGAAACCCTGTAAAAAAAATAGTATATGTATCATTGTGGTACAGTTCTTAAAATATTGGTGAGCTAGGTTGGGTTTAAACCTACGTTTGAAGCGGTAGCCTAATGGCAGACATTGGAGTTGCGATCTTACTTCGATCGCGGGTTCGAAATCCACCCATTGCACTACTGACGTGAACCCACTCGTAACACAAGCATTTAGCTTACCACGAGGGGTTAACAAGAATACTGGAAATGTTCAACTTACGAGTACCCAGTGTGCAAGCTACATTGCTAGTAAGCAATTTAAAAAATATCAAGTTTCCTAATTGAATCTTTATTTTGATGGACAAAATGGTCATTTTAGACTTTACAAAATTATTATAGGTGCAGTGGACCACATGTCACTACTCGATACCCTTATTGCATAGCCGGTAGATTGTCCTAAATCGTTTTAATCACTGTCATGCGACACCCATCTTAAGTACCATTCATCCACCATTTAGACTGAGTTTATGAAAGAAACTGCTGGTCATCTGCCTAGCCCTTTCCTTAGCAATGTTGGGTACGGCTTCCAGCCTTAAAGGATTTAGCTGAATACCGTATTATACATGGAGCGACTGCCTATCTGACCTCTACAACCCATTGCTAGGTAATACAGTATCCCATAGTAAGACTGGTTGTTAGGGACTATCAAAGGTCACTGCATGATAGTTGGGACCACCGCCTATCGTTAAGAATGTTCACAAATGGTCACCCATCCACGGACTAACCGCGGCGAGCGCGGCTTAACTTTTAATGCTTGGATCGTGGAAATCGTTATAAAGTAGTAATAAAATTAGCGATCCTAGATTTGTTGGATGCGTCTTCATCCCGAATAGCCGAATAAATATTAAAAACAATGGAAACATGATGTTTACGGAAACGGGGATAACTCGGATGAAACCGCGGGGCAAAGCTAGTATGTAAACAATTACTGCTCTCGTCAACTGATAATGAATATTATCTTCTAATACATTTTATCTGTTTGGCGGATGTTTACAAGCAAGCAGCATCTACTTATACAAGTATATTAATTTAGCACCCACTTGATTATCAGTTAGCCACTCAAATAAATATTATGTATATCACATGACTGAGAATAATTACGTAAATGTTTTGATACATTTTCACTGTGCTGTGATTTTCAATAATCAACTTTACTGCTTTGAATTAAAAGTCATTGCGAAATTTTTACACATGCTAAGCAGTTGGTTTTAAGTAGTGTAAATGTTAATTCTAGTGTTTATCTATACAAACTACAAACAAGAATATTATTAAAAAGCTTTTCCTAAATTAACAAAGTCAGCTGAATTATTTTTTTATTTTGGCAACCAATTTCTTTGTATAAACTTTATGAGGGTAACACTGCATGCCCATTTTACACTTTCAAATAATGATTGATTATATTACAAAATACTTTTTCATTTCATATTTCAACTGTTTATGTGTTAAAAATCATAAAAATTTACACAATACCTACAAAGAAAGCATAAAATAGATTGCAACACATTAAAACCTCATTAGATGTCTGCTTAACATGAATGCATATAAAATCAATAGGCACAAACAAGGTCAGTGAATGTTTCCATAGGTCATACAAAACATTTTTTTTCACAGTTGGTGCATTGGCAAATAATACCAGTCATTGAACCACTGCAGTGAACATGTTCTTTTGAGTTGTCTTAAAGGATTTTTGCTGGTTCTTCTCCGTAGATATGACATTTTGGAACTTCGCAACTAGAGTTATTTTGGCTTTAGAAGCCTGAAAAGGCCTATTAAAAATAACATTCTTCTGTACTTCTCTATCCAACATCATCTCACAAGTAACACCAGTGTCTTTTAGCATTTATTTGTTTTTAAAAGCATGTAACAAAAAGGCATGGGAACATGGATTTGGTTGCATATTTGCCAAAAAATATTTATTATTAAAAATGATGGACTTAGGTACATGAACAATACTTAAATTAAATTTAATAAGACAATGTCCAAGTATAGTGTGGAACTCTTTCCACATTCAATAAAGAAAATGAATGAATCAATATTTATCAACATTATTGTCTCAACTAGTTGGCCTTTTCAATTTAATAATGTTCTTTTTCTCACAATATTTCTTTTAACATGTTTAAATACGTAAATGTTTATAAATAAATACATTTCTACTTATCTATTCAGTTTGTTTAAGTTTAAGACTTTTGACCCGTTATTTATCACAGATTAATTAGATATATAACTAGTTTGAGTTGAGTTTTGAAATAATAAACTAATGCTACTTTAACTGTTTGGATTGTTAATTGAATTTTACAAGTATAATTATGTAAATCATTATTTACTCATAGAAAATATCTGAGCCTTATATTCTAATAAATAAATATTCTGGTGTTTTGAATAGTTAATCATTCTGATTAAAATATAAATATTAAACCATAAATTACAATGGTCAATGAAGACTTATTGGATTAGGATATCTATTCAATACTAGCTTATCATAACTGCTTAGTTGGAAATTTATAAGATGCTTTAAATTGAGACATTAATTATCTACGTTTTTCAGTCTTCTAACACAGTTTGACGCTTCCCGATAACTGTATCAGACATGTAAATTTACTTACGACATTAATCTAACTGATAATAATTAAATGACGACGGATTTTGAGTGGCCTAACTAGACACCATATGCGATTCTTAGAGCTCTACGTTAAACACACATTATGATTTTGTGATACGAGTTACAATAAATTTGATGCTTCGAACTCGTCGCCATAAGAAATATGCGTGTCCTTGTGACGACAACATGTAAACTAGTGCTAAATTCTTTAACAGAATTCACAAAACAAGAATTTTCACTAACCATCGCCAAAATATTGCTTGTTTAGGTACTTCCAACCTTCAGCGCGGTTATCCTCCGAGTCCATTGTGGGCTGGTCTGTATTCTACCGGTACTGGCAGAATATGTACGTTTTTTATTTAATAAAATTAATTAATTCGCACTCGATCAACTCCGCCGACGACAATACGCGAACTGTCAATGTCACTATGAAATCGATTGACACTGCTCAGTGCTCTGTGACAGTCCGATTACTAGGCATAGACAAGCGCCGTTCCAGGCGCGATTTGGGAATTATTACAATCGTTAGCATAAATGTTTTTTCTTTGTTAATTCAAACATACAGACATACACCACACACCATTCATGTTAATTGCTGTCTGCTGTTGTTAACGAGTTTGATTTGGTACGATAGTATCGAATACTAAAACATAAAAAACGTTAGGCACTAATAACTTATTATCATGCTTGGAAGATAAGTGCACTTAGGTAATTAGCATAAATGTAAACACAATGAAGACGTTTTTTTATTGTAGATCTTGCCAACTTTTTTTAATTACTCATATTCTTACATGTTGAAGATTACGTCGAATGTAACCTCTGTAATACCGTTTGTAATGAGAAATGCGTCAGGGAGAGATCACGCCGTGTGTTGATGAAGTCAGTTGACGACATCCAAACGATAACCTTTAATAAATTGCATGATAACCACACATAACTTTTCCATGTCGACTAACTTTACTAGCCGGTTCTAATACAAATGCAACTTTATTTGGACGAGATCAAGATTGATTGGTTTGAAATTATGTTCCTTTAAAAGTTTCTACTGTTTTCTCAAATCTATCATTTAACCTCAGGCCAACATGGACTTTACTTTAAAATTAGTAATGCACATTTATCTGTTTCAGTCGAAATTAAATTATATTAAACAATTCATGAATAATGTGAAACCGTTTCGTCAATATATATGTAGGGACAGAGCTCAAAATAAATGGGATTTACGAAGCGAGTAATCCCCATTTCAGTGGTATCATCTGCATAAACCTGTTATAGACAATCCTTTATAATGTATTAGTTGAAAATCCTATTTACAATATTCAATGCTATCATAATTGAAAATATATTATTATGTTGGGCCAAAGGCTCAATAAGATGCCACCGACGGGAACGCCGTAGATTTATACGAAAATGCATTTCGCTCCGCTATAAGCTTATGACATTTAGGTATTTTATTATGACATTGAAAAAACATTAGACACGTTAATGTTTTATTTCATTAGCTAGAAACGAAACGTAAAAAAAAGAAATTAGTATTATGCACGGGTATATAGCCATTGATCCACTCGGATAAACGTGCAATTGAAGTTTCAGAAATATGACTGGCCTGTTGGTCTAACGGTTAGTGACCCTGACTGAAACCGGAGGTCGTGGTTTCGATTCCCACCCAGGACAAATCTTTGTGTGATGAGCACGATCATTATTTGTTCTGTATCTGGGAGCTATTTATCTAATAAGTTACGTATGTATTTGAAATATATGTATAAGAATGTTTATGAGCTGCCATAGTACAGGCTCTGTTTGGGGTCAGATTATCTAAGATATTATTAATATATTTTGGTAGGAATTATAGATAAAGGCAGCTCAAGCAGCAGCAGTTAAAAATTCTAACTGCTTCGAAAATCACTTCGAATAAGTATATGGTTTGGTTAAAAATTAGTAGTAGGTTTTGAATTAGGAAGCCAGGGATGTGCCATAACAGGCATTGCACGGGAGGGTTTTTGGTTTGGTATTTTAAGAGGTAACAGATCTCTCTTCCATGTGCTGATGGTGACCAACGGGGTGGTTTTAGTGAGGTAAGAATCCCACACTGCTCAGCCTAATCCCTATATGGCAGGCCGCCTTTTGAAAGTTTCCCCCGGAAACAAAGACATTGTCGAATGATTGGGCCTCTATCTACTAGATGGCAGTAGTAGTCAGTATAATTAAACAGAATTCGTCCGAGTTGAGTTTATATTGTGAATTCAATTACTGTATCTATCGTGATAATAATAATATCCAGATTGGCCTCTGCGGACAAACTTAAGTGAGATCCGCAGGAGATATAGAGAGATCACGGACAGGACTAACAGATTTTCGTGCTTTCCAATGCACGAAGTGCGTTCTTCCTGACTTCCTGAGCCGTACTGAGTATTTCTATCATAGAAAACCTAGTAACAGTAGACACCACTAGACCAACGAAGCAGTCAAAAAGTATCTTTCTTAGTAGTAGAACAGCCTTTTTCTGTATAGTATAGGGCATTTTCTGGACAAATGCCTTTGCTTATTGTTGCGACTGATATTACGCGAGGTTTTCAAAATTTTTAGTTAAATACCTACTTCTGAAGATTTCGGAAAGCTCCTTTGTGTTTTTGTCATTATATATTTTAACTGGACGGAATACCGGAACCCTGTACTTGTGTATTCCGTACAAAGACCATATAAGCATCAGGGGACTATCGAATGATAATTAAAACCATACGTCTAAACTAAACGTACCACCACGCATTCCCGAGTTATAGGGTCTTGACAGAAAGATGGACGGACGGACGGAAAGACAGACAGACAGACTGACCACAAAGTGATCATATAAGGGTTCTGTTTCTCCTTTTGAGGAATAAAATGTTGTTGTTTACTCAACTATAATCTATACTCCATTTATTATAGCATTAGAAAAAAGAGGCTCGCAGAAGCAGGAATTGAAAACATTTTATTTCAAAGAAATTGTTTTAAGTACTTAAATAAACGAAATAAAACTTTTTTTTTTAATTACGCTTTATTTATAACAATATCTTCATCACACATTACAAACTTACACCAAAACAATGAATGAGACAACCAATCATGTCATGATGACTAAAACTGAACAAAGCTGGTTATGACTTGTAACCATTACGCACACATTTACAATCACGACGTTTTAGCGCATTATTTTTAAAGGTGCTAATGTTCAGACGATTGTTTATTTTATTATTTATGGAAATCGGCTGAGAGTATCAGCGACTTCTGCCAGTGTCCTGTTCACTTCCAATGTCAGACGATTGTTTGCATTATGTTTACTTGAGTGTTTACTATACATTTGTGTCGTCACTTGTCAGTGAATGAAAGTGAACGATATCCGGTGGGTTGGACGAACTAATTCAGTTTGCCGCCATCGGCCTTACGTCATTGGATACCCTTGACATTGTGTCAAATTCGATACGTAGTCACATTACTGTGTCGGACTGTCGGTACATGGACTGATGGACTAATAATAAGTTGGGAGAGCAGCTCAATGAAAATTCCGAGTTGTTGAGCCACTTCTTCCATTCTAATTTGGGAGTAAACAAGATAAATAGTCTGCGTAAGAGCTGAAGAGAATCTCAACACGGTTTATTGCTTATTTGCAGACCAGTCCTGTTTAATTATTATTATTACCCAATATGTCATCAGATTTTCACGTTTTCTGAATGATAAATATATTTTCCTCACTTTTTAAATGACTTATTTGCTTTATAATTCGCCTTGCTTTTCACACTGAAAGGCAGATGATTTACGGCTCGGGATTTTGACATGGCTTTTAGTGGCTCTCCTAACCAATGTGCGACTTTCTACTTCAGGGGCGGGGAATGTGTCCTATCACAGTGAACACAACATTAATTAGTAATTAATTTATTTAAAGCCATGGAGACAGCTTGAGCGTCAGGATAAGAATGGCTGTCACAGTTTTGGCTCGCACCACGCTCCCGACTCGCGCCCCTTCATCTACGTATTGTTATAATTTAGTCTATTTTTATCTCTATCTTGCATTTCGATATGGGCAGAGCTGACACACCTACGCATTACATACATTCCTGCTTTCTCTGCCAGGGAAATGTACCACTTGATGAAACAACTAATCGCTCTATGACTCTGTGACTATATTGTAATCGCGTCTCACAGACCAGAATTAATGTGTGACATTTCGAAATTTACTTCCTTTAATTTTTGACCCAGAGATCACATAGTGATCACAAGTACACACATCACTCGGTTGCTTGTCTTTCCCCTATACCCAGGAACCAGAAGGCATCCATGCGACAATGCATTTATAATTATAATCTGCTGCAGTCACCTTCTTCTGATGATCTCCCAGGATGGGTACGAGGTGATACAATATTAGAAATAATTATTTAAGGATTCAACGGTTTACTCACGCGCATTTTCGTCGCGGCGGTGTCGCGAGTCGAATGTTCGACTCGCGACACCGCCGCCGCCGCGTCAGCTCATGATTAAGGACTCCTATTGAGTCTGAAACTAGTCGGGCGATCCCGAAAATGCGCGTGAGTAAACCGTTGAATCCTTAAATAATTATGAATTCGTCTCACGGAAGTTATTATAATAAAATATTAGAAATGTAAAAGATAAATCAATCATAGCAGTCAAATCTAATCGAATAGCATTTACGACAGCTATTAACAATAAACAGAAATAAAGATAAAGAACTATCATTGATTGTAATCAAACAGCTTGTTTATTTCCGCCAGTGGTTACGATCACTGATAGCTCTAAAGTGGGCGATAGATGTCACTTGTGTCTTACGTACAGAGTTTACAATAAAACGCCAATAATTTAATATCTTTAACAACATTGGACAGGCACCACTCGCAGTAATTGGTTGCGCGTGGTCTTGTCATAACCGACACGTGTTCGATATGACAATCGGGAGGAAACATGGCTGATAAATTGATGAGTACATCGCCATTTGATTGGAAAATTCTGTTTGTTGATTGAAAAATGCCCCTGGGGGGTAATTGTCTTTGTCGAAACAAAACATAACGTGGCATAACGGATATTTTGTGTGTTCTGAGAGTCACCGAGTAGTGTTGGTATATTATGTAATTAAGGCCATTTAACAGGTTTTTTTTATTTAAAGGTATATTAAGTTGAGAGAGATATCGCCTCTCTTAACCCTGCACGTGAACCGCTTGGACTTGTGGATAAGCCCCCTGACATGTCACGAGATGTTTATATTAAGTAGTATGCGGCTATATACGAAAAGGAGACCATTGCATTTGGCATGCCATTTTTTGGGCATCCATGCCATTTTTGGTAGTTAGTTCGCGAAAAGCATGTGGAAGGATGCCATCTTGTGTTTTGGAATAACTTAGTAATCAATTAAGTATGTTCAGCAATTGTTTATTATAGGCTGGAGAGTAATAATTTAAGTCCACTTCATCCAGGAATAATGAAAGCGGTAGACTTTTGTGTAAATTGTAAATAAACTGGTTGTACTCTACATTCATTCAAATCCACATTACATTGCATTGCACTACTAATGTTGAACAAGAGTAAAGTCAGAGGACATATTGAGAGAATACAATATGTTGTTGCAATCGTAACATTAGAAGGAATGAATCAGATCGTTAAGGAAATTGCAGCCTACATAACTGTTATCCCACGCTGTCTGTCCCGCCAGTCGCTGTTAATGACTCCTTCATTTTGTTAGACAATACAATGTTGATGCGTTTTCCTCAAACTATTTAAGCGCAAGTTATTAGAAGAGGTAAGTATTATTAATTTAATAAGTAGTTTAATATGTTGTATATAGCTTCATGAAGCCCTAATAAGCAGTTCTCATAATATAGGCCTGAAACTGTTCCACAAAAGGACAAGAGCCTCTCTATTTTTGGTCCTAATTTTTACCGAGATATATAGATCGACTTCTAATTACATTGACGTCGGTGACTTTTTTATCATTGTGGCACATTATGTGTGTTTGCGTACATTATGCTTTCCTAATCTATTTTTAATTTAATTCGTAGAATTAATAAGATATATCATTATGGTAAAAATTCATAGAAATAATAATAGGTGCTATAAATATAATTATATTTGTAGAGAGGTGGTAAACTTTTTGTTAGTAAGTAGGATCTTTGAGAATGATGACAAAGTTAAAATAGCTTCCTTACATTGTTGCGTAGTTAATTTGAGCATAAGTAGGTATCCAATTATCAAGACAGAAATAAACGCGTTGTAGTCGTTTTCCTGGATCAGACGGGAACAATTTCGCCTTCGCCTTCGCTTCTTGAAGGAAAAAAATAGAGAAGTTTTGAACAATAACCCAGAGAACTAAAACAACCAATTCTAATTAATATTATATCCTCACTCACACAGCTGCACTCGCAACACATAAACCACTTGAGTCGTCGATAAGGTTTCATCAACGCACCTGATATCACACGATTATAACCTATTGTTCACGCGCAGGGTTTATTGACCTAGCCACAATAAGCCTTCCTTTGCTTTATAAATATGATTCTAAGCTTCGAATCTCTATGGTTGAGAAAAATTAAGATGTAATATAATGAAAATAACAGATGTAGGTAGTCTCTTCTTTATAAATAAAAATATCTACATTTTTTGCCTTTGTACATTTGTTGTCTGATGTATTGTTTACCACTTATAATGTGTGTACTTGAATTATTAAAAAATATTAACGATATGTTTAAGTAATTAAAAATGAATCTCTGAAATGTAGGTATCTCTGAAGCGCATAACTTCTAAAACGTCTGAACCGAATTGGATAATTCCTTTTTGTAGTTTTGTATGAAAGAAAATTAAAGTGCATATAATAATAATTATGGGTAAAAGAATGTGATAGATCACATCAGGAACGGGACCTAATAAAGCGGATGAGACCGCGGACCATAGCTATCTTGAAATATTTAATAAAAAAAAAAAAACTTTTTACATTCATTAAAGCAGTGTTAGCATACCGCAACAGTCCCAGGACATCTACCTATTTTCTGAAGAAATTTTTGCATGTGTACAAATCATAATATGTATCTAGATATCAACATAATATATTTAGCTTAAAAATGTAAGTCCTTAGGTACTATTTAACAGGAAACATAGAACCATAGTTTCAATGAGTATTTACTTTTCCAAAGTACAGACAGTACAAGGTCTCCAGACGATCAAAACTATGTAAATATCAATTCTAATAACAACGCAATGACGATTGGATTACGCAAGTATAACTGTTGATCAACAACAACGAACTTTGAATCTGAAATTATAGTTCAAAGTGCATAGAAAATATCGTTATTATGATATGTTACCAAATAATAAATTGTAACTACGTAATTGCAATTAAGTACTTAATTAGCTTACGATACTAATTATTTCTTATCAATGTAAGTAATTCTCGTAAATATTGATGTAGGAAACAAACTACATTACTTATTAAGTTTTTAGTTATTCAGAACGAAATTAACCACAGACGGATTGACTATTAGGTGCATTAGACAACCACCCAGGGGCCCCCCATCGACAGGTCGCGACGGCAACCCTAAAATAGTGGCCCCGAGAGTTCCCTAGGGTCTCCGGTACGCTTAATTCGGCCCTGAATACAGCTTATAGTTACCGGTCCACAGTAGGATAAAGGCCTCTCCCAAGTTGTAAAAATATTTTTTTTTTATTATTAACAGCTACAAAAATACTCACTTCATAAAACTTTCAACCCTGGCTACTGCAATTCTATTCTACATTGTGTATGTAGATATACGGTGATAGACAGACGGAACGACAGCGGAGGCTTAGTACAATAATAGGGTCCCGTTGTAGTAACCCTAATATAAAAGGCGAGTTTCGGATCGCTGATACTTATGGCTGGTATTTTAGCTACAGAAATATTCTAAGAAAATTTCTTCTTTTTTTTATTAAACGACGCCCGCACTAAGGAATTTAATCCTTGTGTCGCGGGGGTTTCACAAACATTCAAATCACATGCACAAAGAACACCCAGACTTGGAACAAGCATTTGTGGATCACACAAATACTTGTCCCATGCGGGGATCGAACCCGCAGCACGTCGCGCACAGTGGTAATTAGCGTGGTGACCTATACCACTCGGCTATCCGTGCAGTCAAATTAATTATGCATAGCATTTGTGAATGTTTTGTTCGAGTGGTAGTCTTTTCTGAAAACATACAATTATTTTGTAATTTCAAATAAGTACTGTAATGTAGGTTACTACTTCAGAAAACATAATTGCACAATTATTACGAAATTGTTCATTCATGATAATAATAGATGAACAATTTCAGTTGAATATAACTATGTGTAGAGCTAAGCTTATCTCTTTATGCTAATTGAAATTTGCAAGGACTACAAAACGAATATTTATTTGTACTGTGCAGATACCTAGTCATTGTAACAGTGCTGTCTTTGTTAAGTAATAACGATTACACTAGATAACTCGCTTTTCGAGGCACATAGGGGCCTCGGAGTCGGTATGTTTACAAATGGTCACCCATCCACACACCAAACGCGGCGAGAACGGCTTTATTATCGATCAAACACCAAGGCATACACTAAGCCAGGCGCCTCACCAGTCAGCTATCTGTGCAGTCAATATTTAGGAATTATGACTGAAAATTCAAGGTTTATAAGGAGTTCCACATTTAAGGACTTACATCTATCGTTATGGTAATGAACAACTCATGAAGTCATTGATCCTCTTTTCTCCTTACATTTCCTGACTTAAAAGTGCCCAATTAGTCCTTACTAATAATAGAAAAGCGAAAGTAATTCTAGTATGCCTGTGTGTTACGCTATCACGCCCAAACTACTGAAGCTATTTAAATGAAATTTGGTACAGAGATACTCTAGAGCCTGAGAAAGGACATAGGCTACTTTTTGCCGACAACCACGCGGGCGGAGTCGCGGGCTACAGCTAGTGAATAATAAATACTGCTATATCATCTACATTATCAGCTGTTTGATTGCGAGTGACTAGTTAATAGTCATTTGGCACCGACTGTAGTTTGGTCTCAACGCGATTAATAATAGCGTCGTTTGTTGTAAACAAATCTACGATAACAATAAGAAAAGTTGTAACGAAAATAGCTAGTCATAAATTTTTTTTGTTCAGCAATTATTTTTTTTAAATTCGTAATTTTTTTTTGTAGACTAGTAAACGTAAACTTATGACATTAGGTCTTGTATCCCGGCCTATACATGTCCCACAGCTGTGTACAAGCCACTCCTCACATAGAGAAGAAACGAGCAGTGATGACTGCACTAATGGTTAAGTATAAATATATTCTGTTAAAATAACAATTTAACAAAAGAAAATGTGTGAGAGAAAAAAGCTACTAAAAATTCTTCTCTTAGCAAGCGCCTATAGTAATTCCCTTCCATCTTTTGCCAACAATGTACACCTACCAGATTTGCCTTAATAGGGTTCAGGAATGCTCGTCCTCTCGTGTCTCATATCCTAATTTACTAGCATCCTTTCAATAGTCGCAGGCGTACAGAAAGTGGATATATCCAGTAAAATTCGTGAGCGATGCAGGAGCTTGTGAGACTGCGCGGGATACAACCGGTTTAAAATTTTGTACAATAATAATAAAATGCATATATTTATTATCTTACTATTGGCTATTGCATATAAGTTTTTCCGTGCTACCGGGCCTCTATATGCTATGGCTATGGTTAAAAGCAGTTAAATACAAACTTTTATCGTAGTAACAAACGCCATTGAATTTTTACTAAAGAACGTAATAAAATAAATTTATTTTATTACGTTCTTTAGTAAAAATCTAAAAAAATCTAAAATGGACCTATTTATAGGTCCATGGTCCATAAAGATATATGCTTCAATTTTTTTTTCGCTTGGATAGCATAGGCCGGGATCCATGCAAAAAAACTTCTTTAGATTGTTCGATCCGTCTGACTAGCCGTGAAACCTTAAAAGTAAAGCTATTTTCCAGGCGACAATACTAAGTGGCACGTGGGATTACAAAACCAATTACTGGTGGTACTTTTCACTCCTTCCTTTTGAGAACTCAAAATGCTAGAAACATAATTGATAAATCTACAGTATTGCCTATAACAGATGAGAATGCCCGATAATTGAAAGGTGAAAAGGTTCCTAAATCAGTTTAGAAGTTATTTTATCATTCAGCGACGAACGCAGGGTCAAAAGAACCTGTAGGTAACGCAGACAGTCTTCAAAGAAACATTATGTCATTTTTGGAAAGCGATGCTAAAGAACTTAGGTACTAAAAATAATGTAAATAAATAATTATATAGATACTACCTGTTACTATGTAAAGATATGATATTTTTATATACGTATAATGCATCGTCTGTCTGTCTTAAATAAGATAAGTCTGGACAAGAGCGCGATTGATAAAATACTTCATTATGGCTTATCGTGACGTCGTGTTATCTTGTTTAAATAAATACTTTTTATTTGTTTATTATTGTTTGAATATACATTGTAGATAGTTGTCGGTATAAGTAATAGATATACATATAGGTGTAGGGTTTTCTTTAGCAGGAATGAGTACATGATGAATTACTGAAACTGAATTATAATAATATCTAAGAACAAAGAAGTAAATTAAAAAAATATACTTACTAAACATTTTAATAAAAAAAATAATCAAAAGTGAAGAACAAAGCATTCTGTGTTTAAAATCTATTCTCCCCGTTTCTGTTACTACAATTTGTTTCATCAATATTTATCAGTTATTTAGAACAACTGGATGTAACACGTAACATCGGGTACATTGACCGGTCTGAATTAGTTTTAATTGTTGTTTATCCGAGTTGAACAGTCAGTAAAACCAGATTCTTGGCATAATGTTAATGTAATTAGTTCGATCAGAAACCGCAAACTGCGTGCGTTACCAGTAATTAAAATAAAACCATTGCCTGTTCTTTGAAATATTACGCTGGTTCCTTGCAAGACGTAAAGCATATAGGTAGACATACATATGACCGGATAGAATAGGAATGTATGTTCAAAAGAATTTTAGTTTCGGTGATAATGTGTGGTGTATAATAGTGGAAATATTATAACACCGGCGCATTTTCATTAATATCTAATTAAGTCTATTATTTTTCAATAAAACAGTGAAGGCCACTTTTCAATTCAGCTAGATTCAGAACGACTAAAACTTCAAAACGTTTTGTCACTGATAGAGACTTTTGGTTAACATTTTACTATTCAATTATCATTTCACATCAAGAAAATGCCACTCCATTCTTAGAAAATCTACAGTCCGAAAAGACAAAACCTGTTTCTACGACAAAATAAATAAAATACAATGTAAACATGCGTCTATGACAACACACTTATATGCTACTTATGGCAACGATCTAAGTTATACAATGTTATGCGGTTATCACAGCACGTACCACGCGGTCCACTCGTGATCTGAACGTTATCAAGCAGCCCGGATAAATTAAATACAACTACGAATTAAAAATAAACATTTTTTGTGAAAGAATTCTGTGAGATTCGGAATGCGAATCATTTTTTCTAGGCCAAGGACGCTTCGCGGGCAGCCTGTCAGCTGTCGGTAGTCGGTATAATGATTCTATGGTATAATGTGACGTAGGTATAGACAAGTCCAAAGTTGACTGTATGTTATCTTTATGGCGTATGTACGGTTAAACAAAGTAATATTTGCAGTAAACCAGTACGTTTGCTTTGTATTTGACAGCATTTATCTTGAAATTAATATATCTCAAATTGTTTGTTTTGCGTGATCTGTATGAACTCTTGTTTTAGTAAAGCCCCAGATTTTTTTTGTGTAAAGAATCTTTTCGTGCTGACAGATACAAAAAGAAGAAGGTTCGTCTTTATGTAGATCTTTATCTTTTTAATAAAGGTAAGTTATAATACACAACTAGGCAAACGTGAAGGCTACCTACTTTAGACAGCGTGCGTGTGTGATGATGATTCAGTCTGTATTGGTTCAAAAATTTTCTATACAAATGGAAATTTGGAAACCGTCTAAGACCTACACGGTTAAAGTAACTGTAGAAAGTTACTTTGATAGATTTACTGAAGCAGCAGAACAAAAGATATTAAGTATCAAAAGCCAGTAATTTCTATCGGAGCAGACATCGATAAATCTTCTTAGTTCAATTACTTTAGTTCGCCGAACCGAATTTATTTATGAAGCTTTTTCGGTATCTAAGCGCCATTTTTTACATTTATTACAAGACTTTCTCATATTTATATACCCTTACCCTTAGTTCTCTTAAATAAACTTAATAAAAACTATTAGTCATAAGCTTCATTTCTTTTCCTTTAATATTACTTTGCTAATTTATTCTTTATTTCACGCTTTCATATAATTTCCTTCAACTCTTTTTTTACAATAGGTATTCTGTCCCCCTGATGTTTCAAACAGGCACAGTTGGTATTTATGAATATGGCCTAGTAGCCATTAATAAAATTCTGTTTAAGTACTTATCTTTTTTTTTCTTTCTTACAAAAGGCTTATTAGCAATGTGTTCACATTACTAGTATTCTTGCACTAAGCTAAATGCTTTTGTTACGAGTGGGCCTGAGTCATAGAAATAGTCACACGTAGTCCTAAACTGAAAATGTTTTTACTTTTTCTCTTAACGCTAAAATAGTGAAATGAAGTTCTATAGTCTGTGGTTTGTTTACGCACGCGGTTTCATGAACCAAGCTCATGTTCATCGTTGAAACTATAAAACAAGTGTTATAAATACACCCGCTATACTTAGATGCTGGTCACTGCCATTGCTAACGGACGATCGACAGTTATTGTGGAGAGATTGTCATTAATTTTAGAGGATAAATTTTATTTAACTTTCATTGGTTGGCACTGCTATTATGCAAAAGTTTTGAGTCGTAAAATATATCAATCATACGTAAAATTTAAATATTTTCAGAAATTTCGTTATAAGTTCAACGCTGAATGCTTAGCGATTATATAAATTGTGAAATAAAAAAAATAAAATGGAAAATCTTTGAATAAAATAATACTTTCAAGAAAGTTAGGGATTCAATACTGAATACGTCTTTTACTTGTTAATGTGATTTTAATACGCTAAAGCTTTAAGATACTAACAATATAATATTACGTTGCAGTAATGGTACACCTAATTAATAATCCAATTTATGGTAAGGGTTTAAATCAGTAAAACTTCAAATTACATGTTTCTATAGCCATAGAAACCCCCTTCCAAACCCTTCCCTCCAAGTCGATAACAGAGCAGAAAATAATAACAGTACTTGCAGATACTTTTCGATTCCAGGAAAGCCTATCGATCATTTGAGTAGTCCACTCCTATAATGGTAGAGATCCTTCCATCCAATTCCAATACAACCATCATAACTCTCACGTTCAATGACGTGAAACTGCCAACAGAATTCGTTGAAATAAATATTAAAGCAATAAAATAAACAGGAGATGAAAAGTTTTGCACGCTATAGGCACCCTCTGATTAGATTATGCTCAAACCAAATCTGGATCCTAAAACTGATTGTGTTTTTTTTAAACAGGGACGTTGTAGTTACAGGAGATCTAAACAAAACCTTTTTGTTTACACAATACCAATCAAAACCTTATTTAATCTTTGTACCCACATAGTTTGACTGAATGCCAATTCCAGTGCGTATTTATTTTGGCAAGGAACGTGATTTTCATATTATTGTCTTGTGTTTACTATTTTCCTAATCCTAGCTACGTAATATTTTTACGATATTGTCTCGGGTGGGGGCAATCAAAAAAACTGAAATGATGTTTGGTATATCAAGCAGTCAACTTTTTCAATATAACTTTCTTTTATAAATAAATATTTGTTCCAATATAACATAATATAGTTTCAACGTTTAACTTTTCTCCAGATTGATGATTTCGTAACGTCAAATGGTATCTGCCTTACCAATTATCCCTTTTTTGAATGTTAACTTAATTAATGGTTATCATGCATCCATCACTGATAAACAAAATCAAGAAAAAATATCTTTCACCTAATTCAAATTAGTCATCGTCACAAAATTAGCAAAAAAAAACTACGTCCTTACTAAAGTTTTCACGTAATGTGTTTTCATATAAATGAGTCGTCGCCAGTACTGACTGACATTCAGTAACAATACGCGCGTGCTAATGAACTTGAACGTTTGACACGCTGCCGCCGTGACCTATTATATAATGCTGTCATTAACACTTCTATATTGAATTAATTGTTACGGATAAAGAAGTGAGAATTGTTCGCGAGCCAATACAACTTTTAAAGTAGAAGTTTGATTGGCAAAACTGGTGTGAATTAAGATTTGTAAAAGGTTTTCCCCAGGGTAATATTTTAGGTCCGTTGAAGTTTGACCCTTTAAATTTGGCTATTTTTTTATTCTTTATTTGTGGGGACTCAGTCAGAATTTGGCTCTTGTAACTTAGTCTTATTCAGTCTTTTGTTTTTGCTTGGTTGGTTGGAAAAGCTGGTGTTACATTGCCTGGTGACGAAGACAATCTTTTTACTATTAAATTGATGATTTTGTTGATTTATCACATAAAACACACTAATAAGAATAGTTGTTAAATATGTAATTATAGCTGAAATTTGTTAACATTGTCTTTAATAATAATAGCACACGTTCTACGCGAGTAGTTTTGGCAACACTTTGCGCCAAAGTAAATAGCTCTACCATATCAAGTATTTCCTAAACATTACAAACTATGATTTATACATAAACAATCTGAATTTAACTTATCCTAATATCAACAACTTTCAAGATTACCCATCGACCGGAATAAACTATTAATCCATAATATATTATTTTCTCTCACACAATTCCACAGTAGAGATACTGTGGAATTGTGTGAAATCGTTTTTCATTTAAAAAATGTTCTCCATTTTAATTAAATGTTCGGTTAACTTGTCCCAGCGAGATAGCAGACGTTATGACCTTCATAGCCGACTGACATTTTCTCTCAGGATCAATACGAGGATCCTTGTTTTACAAGGACATATTAAATGCTATATAAGTAGGTATAATGAAGAAGAAGAGACAAAATTAAATACGTCTTTAGTAGGATCAGACTGCGTAGTAGAAATTACTTATCGACTCGATTTTACTTGGTGTTAAGCATACAATTTATTGTTACTATAATGTATTGCGACATAGTTTAAATTTCAAATACAAAACCTGACTATTAAGTAATATTAACATAGTTATCAGGTAAAACAAAATTCCCAGTAATATAAGCGTTCTGATCTTTTTTTTCGTTGTTCTTTAAGCTATTGATTTTAAATAATGTTTGTAAAACTCCCCGCGATACAAGGGTAAAATTCCTCAGTGCGCTGTGCGAGAGTCGTTTAAAATAACAATTTACTCTCAATATTTTTTTCTTTGAGATCTATGAAGAAAATGTAACGGTTTGGACAAGACCACAACGTTGAAAATGACCAAAGTATACCTAATAAAAATATTAAGTTTTTATCGCTTATCTTCGGATCAGGAAGTTGTTGTTTATTAGGATAATTTATTAATGGATCATTATCTTTTATCTGTATTACATCTATAGATAGGTACAGTTACATACAGATAGGTACGTGTACATCACTTCTGGTAATAATTGCAGCACGCGCCATCCACGAACTTGCAACATGTAGCGAAAAGTTGCAATCATTAGTTATGTAATGCAAGTTATTATTCTCTATTAAACATAAATATAAGGATAACAGATTTGTGGAACATTTTGCAAACTCCGTCTCAAAATAATAAAGTCAGTTTTAATAATACATCAGTTTTTAGAGACTATTTCTTGTAATCAATTTTATTAGTTTTATCGATTTAAGCGTAAATATTTTTTGTCAAATTATATATATCTCAAGAGGTCAAAAGCCCGATTAAAATATAAATATATGTTAAAATATACAGAAATAAATGACGAATCGAATAAACATAGGTACTTTATAAATTAACGTCTACATGGTATCAATCATGTGTCATTGTGTATAATATATTTTATTATTCACAAATAATGCCGTTTTTTTTGTAGAGTTCCTGTAAAAATTTAACTTCTAAATTTGAATTAAATATTGACCCCTTGTCACCCGTGGTATACATGTAGGTATATCTATGTAAGTGTAATATTGTACATTCCTAATTATTTATTTATATTAATTACTTTAGTGTGCTTTACGAGACCTTAGCTAAAACATGCTTTGTGAAGTAAAATTAAACAAAAACAACAACTTTTATTTTAATTTTACTTTATATTTTACTTATAAATGATTTAGAACGGGTTTATTTGGCTGCCGAATTTTTGACTTTCTGATAAAAACTCGAAACTAGCGCCATTACATTTTTTATTTTTTTTTGAGAAATAAATTATATCATCTTGTGTTCTATAGTATTGTTTATGAAGATTGACCCCAGGTTGAAGTTGACTATATTAGGTATTGATAGTGGCCAGTACTTGTTTATCGTAACTTGCAATCGATTATACTATAGTTATGTAGATGTAATGCGATCGATTACAAGTCACATGATGACTTTACTCGACTAACAAGTATTGTGGGTCAACAAAACACAAGGTCGTGGGTCGCGTCGTGTTATCATTTTGTGTTTTTATTATGATGCTGCTTTACTGTTTAGTATTTGGTAAATATTATTATTTAGTCTTTAAGATGATTTAAAGATAATTTACTTTCCATGGAATTATTTATTCCGTTTGTTCAGTCTGGAGAATTTCAGTGCGAAACCAAGCCAAATAAGTTTCGCAAAACAAAAAAGTAGAGTTCGTTCTCAAACACAAAGCGAAACCAATAGAACATTTAACACGGGTTAATAATACAATAATTATTATTATCCTCGTAAATCGTTCGTATTATTCGTGCATAGACAATTAAAAATAAAAACAAAACATTCTTTCATAAAATGTAGAGAGAATAATTTTACGAAATAATGTAGAGTCCATGATACATGATTTTCGCAGATAAGGAAACCTTAAAAGTTTATTAATTATCTCAAGTAAGTAAAGGTACACGTATATTACATTAGATACTTAATGCTCAGACTATGTCATACAATCCTAGGTATTATGTCAGCTTACCTACTTTGTTTTATGTACACAGGGAAAAGAAGTTATTTTGTATTATTATTCATGTTTTATTCATTGTTGTTCAATATAAATGTATTACTAGGACTCTATTGTATCGAGTTTAGTTCGTTTAACATATCTGAGATAAGTTCTATTGTATCTCGATAAGAATACCACTTACTACGACTCCGCAGTTGTTCGTAATCGATATACAATGATATAACCAGAGAGGAAATAAGATAATGGTTCCGTTCGCGAGTAGAACGCGCTGCGAATACACGCCAGCCGCCGCACGTTACGGGAAGACAGGACAGTGCGCTTGCAGCTGTCACAAACTCGCGCGTCCGGCGTATTTTTAGTCCGACAGAACTATTATTCTATAGCCGCGTTCATAGTTACCTCGGATAGGGAACGGCTTTGTCATAATAGTCTCCGTGGTCGGCGGCAGCAGCCGCTGAGTCTCCGGCGACATCACACTCGGGCACAGATTCAACTCATGTTTTTTACTGTCACTAGTACTATTCACGCCGCCGCGAAGTCGCAGCGACGGCGACCCGTTTGCCACGTCCATCTGCGCGTGCTATCGAAGCATGACTGGCCTCGCTCGGCGGCCGGCGCGCTCTCGGAGATCTGCGCGGCTGCGCTGTCCACGCGACAGCTGATTGTCGGACTCTATGGAAGGTGTAGGTTGAGACGGCGATATGTCGTGTGATTGCATCTGCTATGGAGGGTGTACAAGTGCAAGGGCAGTCAGTCGCGCAGGCTCCGTCAGAGGCGCGTCACTCGCTGGCAGCTCGCCACAAAACCAACGTAAACACTTCCGAACGACGCCGCACTGTTCCTGTTATAGATGGGGATAGCGCTCCGATACCATACACAAAAGCAATGTAAATGAATTGAGCCGTGATAATACAGTTTGCGGAATAATGTAGCTCAAATGATCTTCTTGTCTTAGGAAGGGGCTAATGAGCATAATGCTTGTCAAGTTCAGTCTCTACACTCTGAATTTCCCGGACATAGACAATATTGACGATTCGAGAGACGAGCAATCTATAGTTCTGCCACATAATTATTAGATGAAAGTTGACTGCTGACTGACTTATTTACTCCTAATACCCTACTACTCTACTCCTAGGGTAGAGTCATAAAACATGTTCCTAAACAACATTAACCTTGTAGGAATGACGTGACATTACGTCGCCACTAACAAATAGAGGGAATTCCCATTATTGCCCTGAATTAAGTTGCTATCTTAGACTGTGACAAATTAATAATTAAAATATAATAAAATGTTAGGATAACGGGATATACGCCATCAAATAATGGGGTATTTAGTCTGAACGGCCCAAACCGAATGGCACGCGGGCCATTCGACCGTAAACAAAAATCGCCTACGTTTCAAAGGACCGGTGATAAAATGATTTCAAAATTAATTTAAAGGTACAGTCGCATACATTGTAATAGTCGCTAAGTTTATGAATTTTAACTATTTAAATATTTGAAATCACCTAATCACATTTCGTTGAAGATGGTTTTATATTATGGCAGTAAGTCTAAGCAGTCAAGATTTTACCACATTCAATGATTATTTTGTTAGCACATGGCTAGAGGATAAGGTGCTTTCAAGTATTTGTTCCTACCTACTGCACTACTGCAGTTTGTATTTTCTGTAAAATATAAACTGCATTTTTTATTTCTTTTTGGACCCAATTCTGAAGTCCACGCAGACAAAGTCACGGGCAGAAGCTAGTTTTTTATATTTTGTTGATTTTTTTTCTTTAAAATAAGACTGATTTTTATTAAATCTTATTGTTTAATTGTAATTTTTTATATTTTGTTGATTTGTTCCTTTAAAATAAGACTAATTTTTATTAAATCTTATTTTTTAATTGTATTTTTTATTTTGTTGATTTGTTTCTTTAAAACAAGACTGATTTTTATTTAAAATTATTTTTTTATCAAATTTAACTTTTGTAAACATTTTAAATTATTTTTGATTGTTTTTCTAAGGAAGATAATACAAATCTAAGAAAAAAATCTTTTATTTCAACTTTTGCACCCGAATGTACTTGATGTAGTTTATGAAACTGACTTTGTTTACCAGTTTTTATCCCGGTCCTTTGGAACGTAGGCGATTTTTGTTTACGGTCGAATGGCCCGCGGGCCATTTGGTTTGGGCCGTTCAGACTAAATACCCAAATAATGTTTGTGGTTTATCGAAAGAGGTATTAATCAATGGTTACAGTAATCTTTTATTACACTTTTGAATAAATTGATCTAGAGATCTTTTTAAGAGACTATACTGTCCTGCTGCTAGCACCTCATCTAAGTCCTTCCATAATTCTCTATCTCGCGCTACTTTAAACCAGTCCTCGAAGGATGACTCCAGGTCGTCCCACCACCGCTTTCTGGGCCGCCCTCGAGGGCGTCATCCGTCTTTAGTCACCCATTGTGTTGTAATTCTTGCTCAGCGTTCACTGCACAAATAGCTACCTGACTCGCCCAACCCCACACCTTTGCCTACACCTATTAAGTAAATCTGAACGTAGCGTGATGTTCCGAATTCAGACTTGCTTGTTTTTTTACACCGAGAATGCTGCATTCGTACCCTCTTGCAAACTCTTATGTTGATATTTAGAACAAATATTGCAAGTACATTTCTATTTATTCCGTGATCTAACATTCGTTAAATATCTGCAAATCTGACGCAATTCTGGTAACTCAACGGACACGATGAGTTATAGAAACCTTGATATAAAACATTGCAACATAATTCCTTCAAATTTCAGAGACTACATAACCTTAAAACTTGTGCAGGTAGAAATGTATACTAGCATATTAAAATAATATTGTATAAAATTACATTATACAAAAAAAAATGTTTAGGATCGGGGGCGTTTTCCATGTTATCAATCTTTGTTCGTAATTTCATCATTGCGCTGGCGCAACTTTACGGCTGTACTTTTATTGTATTTTTTGTCATTGTCATCATATCAATCGACTGGTTTTGAAACTAAGGTATGTGGCCTATTGTCCTTGAGAGAGGGATCGGTTTGTGGCCTACGCTTTGTTACTTTCGTATGAAATAACTTTATTTGCTAAATCCCTACGCTATAACCGTCAAACAATCTTATTTCAAAGTCATTTTCATGAAAAGTTGTGTAAAATGTGCAATACGAGTGCGTATTTTTGAGATATTTGTGGTATCTTTATATATATAATTCTTCTGTGAGTGTGTATGTCACTGAACTCCTCCTAGACGGCTGGACCGATTATAATGAAATTTGCTGTGTGTCTTCAGGTGGATTCGAGGATGGTTTAGATTCACAATTTGGTCCAATTTGAAATGTTTTTTTGTTTAATTTTTATCATATTAACATCGCGATTATTGACATTAAAAACGAATAAACAATGCGGTAACCATGCGGTAACCTTGGTAAAATTGGTAAGTAGGTAGTTGCCATGACGACCAAATTTCGTTGTTTTAGTTGGTTTTAGTACGATTTACTATCCTCCAGATCCTCCTTCATAGAGGTTATTTAACAATTTATGTTGTCAAAACTCCTTGCAATGATATTAAAACTGTTTTCTTCTTTAAATATCAAGCTCGCAGACTTATATGTTTTTTTTTCGTTTGTCTATTTGGTAGGTCTGAGAGTAGGTCGTAGGTTATATTATGATAAACAGGATGGATTTTTTATTGCCACCAGAAAGAAAGAGAGAAAGTACTCTCAATACTGAAGAATAGCAAATTAGACTCAAAGAAAACATTCTTTTATTTTTTAAAAGAAATAAATCTGCATTAAATTGATGTTTGAAAATACGCTTTGCGGACCGGGAATCGAATGGGCTAAAATGCGAAAAACTAGCACCGTGTACTTTTTGGCATCAATCGATATAATTTGCACACCGTGTGCAGTTTGATCCAACTTGAAATATAGGATAGCTTACATCACAAATATAAAAAAAAATTGAGACCGCGGGCGGAGCAGCTAGTAAACTTATAAAGCGTTAGGCACTAAGAATAAGTTTATTAAAATTACATAATTTTGCTCTACAAAGGCTCTACATTTGCCTTCAAGCAAGACATAAGGAAAGTAGCTGTAGCCCTGGACTCAGCCCGCATGAGTGTCGGATATCTGCAAAAACTTGCTTAAGTCTTTTCTCAGGCTCTAGACTATCTGTACTGAATATTCATTAATTTTTTTTCAGTAATTTAGGCATGATTGCGTAACATACAGACGAAGAGAGTTACTTTCACATTTATAATATTAAAGTAAGGATAAGTAAGGAGTATCAAAGCGACAGGCACTAAAAATAAGTTTAAAAATTTTTGCATGAGGACATTATTTTGCTCTACATAGGCTCTACATTTGACCAAGTCATGTCGAGACATATAAACAATACATTTATTAGGAAATGTACAAAACAACACTGTTTACTAGTCTCTTGATAGTCACATGTAGCAAGGAACACATTGTATTCATATGCTATATGTATCATAATGAAACAATATAGTCTCCGACCAAGAACAATGGATAAGTTTATGCAACGCGACACATTTCCTAGTTATTCGATAAATAATCATATTCTGGGAACTGATATGAGTAATTAGAATTGACTAATCAGATTTGTTTACCTATTAAAATATTGACTAAATCTCTAGTAAGGGGGCTAGATATAATAATATTAACTAGCTGTTGCTCGCGGCTCCACCAGCGTGGGCGTCTGTTATTGCAAATTATAGCATATAGCCTTCCTTAATAAGTGGGCTATCTAACAGAGAAAGAATTTTTCAAATCAGATCAGTAATTCCAGAGATTAGCGCGTTCAAACAAACAAACAAACTAAAACTACTTATAAACGGATTCTATCGGACTATCATGATCACGGGCCGACTGTGATCTATATTCACGGAATTGAAAGCTTTCTTGAACGGTATTTGATGTCTTATCCCGTAAGCGGTTATCCAGTTAATAGCCTAGTATACTTCCGAGAAACATAACTGCGATCTAGATCTAAAGACGTTAGTTAATGAAGTTTCACTGCGGGGGCTTTGTATAAACATTTATATGAACAGTAACACTTTGCTAGAAGTAAATGAAAACGAGGACTTTCGGAGTAGGTAATGTTCGGAAAGAAAACAAAAAATTACATTTAATGCTACCGAGAAAAAAAAAAACAGTACTTAAATATGAAATAACAGTCTTACAAAAAGAGAGTACTAGGAGTATTAGCAAGAGGAAATGGCTACGAACGAGGAAACGACGTGCACTACGCTGTATGCTGCTGATGCTATTTTGCTGACTTACATAAATTTACTAAATCCATAATAAATAGTTCCTTAGTCCTTTCTTAAGTTCATGGGTACATACTTAGACTTGAGTAATATTTCGTATATTTTTGCCTACGTTTCATCATTCCCGGATTTCGGATCGTACCTACCTACGAGTCCGTACTAACTTGATTTTTTTTCTTAATGTTTTGCTATGTTGCACCATTTCGGACGTGAGACCGGTGTGGTGTCTGTCGCGTGGCAACCATCACGTATCGACCAGACTTTGGGTTTACGCAATCATTTCACGGAACTTGTTCCATATTCGCACTAATACGTGATTTGAGGCGCGTCTTCATAAAGATTTGTGAATTTTGTGTGGGATCGGAGACTGGTAACTCTTGTAGCTTACTTGAGTGATATTATTTCAAAGATTGTGAACAAGTTGTTATGTTATTTACGATAGCACTTATATCTGAAAGAAAGAAAAGCCTTCATTGACACACCTATTAGCGCGTATGTATCTCAAATTAATAATTCTGCATGTAATGGAACAATTTTAGGTCTATAACGTTGGGAGAAGGTTGCAACAAAAGGCAACAATAACTGGCTTTGGGTTTAACCTTTGTTATAAACTTCAAAGATCAAAATGAGTGTATCCATATCAACTTTTCTCGCAAGCATCATTTCTAAAATACAGATAACATGAACATGTTCGAAACCCTCCTCAATTCCATCCCGAAGAACCGTTTGGAGTTTGTGAACGAGCTGGAGATTCCAGAGATAACTCTGTCCCCTTACACCTGGACTGAGCCTGACGACTCCATCTCTGAGACCAGTGATAGCATTGTCAGTGGGGGGCTCGAGGAGTGCGAGAGAGGGACAGTCAGCACCGACTCGAGTATCCCACTCTCGAGAGCCATGACCGATTCTGAGATTGATTATGATCGATATAAAAGGGTAAGCGTGAAAATTCCAGTAATTATTTTACATCCTTTTTTTATAATTGTAACGTTTTTTGTTATTATTACGGTTGTTGTGATTGTAACGGTTTTTGTTATTGTAACTGTTTTGTTATTGCACGGTTTTTGTTACTGTTACGTTTTTTGTTATTCATATGGATTTTGTTCTTTTTTTTAATTGTATTGGTTTTTTTTATTGTCCCGATTGGTTATTGTTATACTTAGTTTTTGTTATTGGATATCTCATAATCTTTATTTATCTAACTTTTGTTATATTTTTGTAATTATTTTACTGACGGTTTTTGTTATTGATGTTATTATAATTTTTCACATGATCACTTTTGGTATTGTAACATTTTTTCTTAATTGTAAGTAATAATTTCAATGACCGTTAGTTGCCAAACCGATTTCTCCCACTTTGGAAATGTTATTATCAATGTTATGTTACATATTACTATGTTTAAATATTCCCTAACTTTTACCACACCAAATGCTCTTTGTTTTTGTCTGGTGGTGTTGATAATCTTATATCTTATATCTTTAAACGAGCAATTCTTGTATGTATATATATATATATAATCTGAATCTCGGAAACGGCTCCAACGATTTTCATGAAATTCAGTAGGCAGGGGGTTTCGGGGGCGTTAAATCGATCTAGCTATGATTCATTTTCAGAAAATGTCGTTTTATCCGTTTTTTTAGTAATCTTATATCTTTAAACGAACAATTCTTGTATAAACTTAGTCTGGCCATAAGTACTTTGACAATTAAAAATAAACAAAACATTTGAATTTGGAATCTGTCATTTATATGATTGTTCATTGTGATATAATGAGACCTCCTTCTTTGTGACAGAAAAAGATCAGACCGTCCACGTAGTACCTATTCGTAAGAAAAAGGTTGTCAAAGCAGTAAGGGAAAATTTTATCTCGGGCGATGAAGATAGCACCTAGAACCATGTCTCGTATTTTAAAAGATGACTTAGGACTTGCAGCCTATAAGAGACGTACTGGTAATTTCTTAACTGATAATTTAAAAAGGATAGGGTGGGAAAATCCAAACAACTACTGAAGCGGTACGCAAAAGGAGGTCACAGAAAAATTTTGTTTACGGATGAGATTTTTTTTACAATTGAGCAACTTTTTAACATACAAAATTACCGTATTTATAGTCACAGCTCTAAGAAAGTTTCCCAATTAGTCGACAAAGTGCAACGTGGGCATTATCTAACTTTAGTGATGGTTTGGTGGGCTATTAGCTATGAAGGAGTGACTGAGCCATACTTTTGTGAAAAAGGTATCAAAACATCGGCACAAGGGTATCAAGATACCATTCTTGAGAATGTAGTAAGTAGTAGTAGTAAGCCCCTTAACAACACCATGTTCAATAACCAAGCAAGACCTTCCAGCCTCCCCTTCCCCCTCCTTCCAGCAAGACTCGGCGCCGGGTCATAAAGCTCGGTCTATGCAGTCTTGGTTGGAAACGAACGTTTCGGACTTCATCAGAGCTGAAGATTACGATTTAAGTATTCTGCGATATATTACGCTGGATTATGATTTATTGTCAGATTTAGAGAGTACGGCTTGCTCTAAACGCCATAATAATTTATGCTTTCTTAAAATAATTTTTAATTTTAATGCTATTTCGGATTTATTGATAAGCTGTATGTATAAAAAAAAATGATTCTAATAAAATATTAAACTAATTGCATTCGTGATTTTTTTATTTAAATAACCAGTTCATATTTATTTATTATTATGTCGGTAAGATCGAAAAATAATATTCATACTTCCTCATTTCATCACTATATAATTCGTAGTTACATATAATTTCTAAAAAACATACTACCAAAAAAAACCGAGCAAAGCTCGGTGATCCCGGTACTTTAATTTAATAAGCCAAAAAACTTATCATCTAACGCACGTGTCCAAATACATGTCATACAGGAAATTGAAAAGCAAATAAGTACATAAAAAGTTTTGAGTCACCGTTATAATCATGATATTTAAATTTTAACATCATACTATACGTAAGGTAATTAGTCAGACTTATATTAACAGTTACTACATACCTACTTCATATCATTCAGGTGAAAGTGTACTTTTGACCTTCTTCAACCTTTATGTAGTCTGAGAGTGGCGATAATGGTACGTTATGTCATAATTAATTAGTGGTATTTTCCAGTACAAGCGTCTGAACTACATCGACCCATGGGACCACATGCGACACGCCATGGAAGGGTTCCCGTCAGACTACCTCGCATCACTTAACAGGTTCGAATACCAGTCATTTTTCTTGAAGTGAATTATTCTTTGGCGGCGCTTTGCTCTTAGTGTGATGAGCACGATCATTTTTGTACTGTGTAATAACACCCAGTGTTATTTATATATATATATATATATATATGTATGTATTTAGAAATATTATAAGTATGTTTATCAGTTGTCTGGTTGCCATAGCACAGGCTCTGTCTAGTTTGGGATCTATGGAAAAAACCTATGGGAAAACTATCTACAGCGTTAATAAATTGTATGAGTAACCTATTATTGTAAGAAAAATATACCTACTAGATATTATGTAATGTAATAAGTCAGTAGGTAGGATATCTATAGAATAAACTTGTACCAATGCAATTGCTGAATAGAAGGAATCTGTAAGGCGTAGTACCTACTATAAATTTACAATTAGGTAGGTAGGTACCTAATGGACTCTGGACTGTTGGGATTGATAAAGTCATATACACATAAGAATTTTTTATTTGCAGACACGTGGTATTATTTTATTTTTTAATTTTGTAGTTTTAATATTAATTATTTGTATAGGCAGTCAATAAAACAGATCTTACAAGTAGCTGTACAAAGCGCTATATTTTGATTATGATAAACAAATGAATATTATATTTTCAATTCAATGTTTACCTAAATCATAATAAAGTGGTTACATGTATTTCATTTACCATACTCAGTTTCATATCAACGGACACAGCAGACGAGCTGGCTGCCGGCGCAGAAGAACGTGCTTACCGTTACATCACCTACAACGAAGAGTTTCGCCAGAGGATGGAGCGGTTCTTCGATGAGGAGTGCACGTTCTTCGCGCCTGATGACCCTGGCTTGTTGGACCTGCAGGATGCGGTACGGAGCCTGGACCTCAAGGCGCTGGACTTGGAAGCTTGTGACTTAGATCACATGAGAGTGAGTAAAGGGTTGGTAGCAAAATGTTACAATATGTATATGACCCGTGCTTTAAAAATAATCCCGAGAGTTGGACTCGCCCATCGAGGGGTCCGTATAAGGACTATATTTTCAACATTTAGGTAATTACAAAGTAAAAGTATTATTCATATTATTTGAAAGTATACTACAAGCGAATGAGACCGCATTACCTACTTCTTCAAATTTCATAGTTCTCGGTCAAAGAAAATCCTATAAATTTGATTCCCCTGAGTGTCGATAAATAGCGGTTCTTTTCTTACGCGTCCTCTTTTAAACTGATGTAGGTACCTTTTAATTTTTTCATTTCAGTACTTAGATTACATCGACAGCTGGCCATATTACTGAAGAGGTGGTTGAAGTCAACAGCGCACCCTGCAAAAATCTTTTTTTATTCTTGAAAAAACTGAGCAGCACCTTAATGTTTATTATAAAAAAGACTTAGGTAGTTATAGCCGGTGGGAATCGAACCCATCCTTTACGGTAGTAGGATTTGGACGCAACGATTATGCTATTAGTTTTAATTAATTATGTTGATAATATTTTAATTTGTAGTTATTTTATACACTAAAACAATATTATATTGAGTATAGATAAATAAAACTTCATAAATGTGAAAAATGTAGTTTTAATGAGAATGGCCTCCAACATTAGCTACAACAATGTACTTAACATTATGTACTACGACGGGCATCACAATTCGTATGTACTCAACGCAATCTTAGTAAACAATACGAGGACAGCGAGACAAGACCAAAAACTATTAATTTCAGTCGTTAAAAGTATTCAATATATTAGATCTGTAAGCATTGAAAGGGCAGTAAGAGTAATTTGACAGCACGGATAGCCGAGTGGTATAGGTCACCGAGGTCACGACGCTAATTACCACTGTGCGCGACGTGCTGCGGGTTCGATCCCCGCATGGGACAAGCATTTGTGTGATCCACAGATACTTGTTCCAAGCCTGGGTGATCTTAGTGCATGTGATTTGAATGTTTGTGCAACCCCCGCGACATAAGGATTAAATTCCTTAGTGCGGCGTCGTTTTATAAAGAAAAAAAAAAAAAAAAAAAAGTAAGAGGTATGCTTCCGGGCGCTATTAATCATTTTTTTTTTCTTATAAACTGGGCAGCACAATGCTTTGCTTAAGCCTGCCCTGTCAATGTATCTATAAAAACAAATATTAATAATTATAATAGTAGATTATATAGGAACAATTCACATTGTTTGGTAACTATAGTTAGTACAATAATATTAAATTATTATTTTTGAATACTAAAAGATGGTGTCACTTAGGTGCAGAGTTGGAGGTTGCCAAATATTGGATTATTCGTAAAGGCATACAAGAAAAATTTAGGTAATTATAAATCGGTTTGGTTTATTTAGCGCTACACCAGAGTGAAACCTTAAATTCAATTTTATAATATTTATTGTTAATTCAAACTCTTAAATTAACAATAAATGTTAACTTATTTTTGCTTTAGCTTTCGCTGTCCTCAACCATAAATAAACATAGTACCATAAAAAAACAATATTTAAAGTAACATAAAATTATATTGCACTTAGTTTTTGGAATACAATTGCGATCCGATAACATTGAAAATAAAACATATTTTGTATAAACCACTAACATCAGTCAAGTGCAACACAGAATAGGCGCAATTTATTGTGGTTTTATTAAAACGCGGCCAGACTTTGGGAGGAATGCTGAATGCTCGCCGAACATGCGCGCGAACGTTCGGGATTTACTGACTTTTGTCAAGCAACGAGAGAAAATAATGTACCTTGACTACGTATGCCCAAGAACATTCAAGTTGCATTCCTCGCAGGTATTGCTTAACAATGTTTTATACAAACTCTCTGAAAATTTGAGTCTTTAAATTAATTTGATTTTATAAGAATTTGTTCACTGCTATTTGGTTTTGGTAAAAGTATAGTAGTATGAACATTAGATACAGAGGAATATCAAAGATATTTTTTTTTTTATGAAAGAAAAATGTGTTATATGGGTTGTTAAACATAATTTAAATTTATATTTGTAAATGAACAATTAAAAAATATCATTAAGGAAGACAAAGTTATTCCGCGACAAAATAGCAGTATACAAATACTGTTTATAACAGCAAAATTGCGACTTCTACATATAATGAAGACAAGTGGCATTCTTAAATAAGTAGAGTTACTTAAAATAATATCATGTGTGCAGATCTATGGAATATAATATCAAGAACTAGTCTAGGAATGCGAATAAACGAATAATAATATTTTTGGTAACACTTTCCCCCACAGTGAATTTCTACGAGATCATATTAATTGTTGTTATATGTACTTAGTCAAGTGTGGGTGCACCTTTACATATTTTACTAGTTTACGTGTTTAGGATAGGTAAGATGTGTCTTTACAAAAGATTTTTTAAATATTTTATATACAAAATTTGTTCGCGAATAACGTACTTTGTATTTGAATCTTTTAATTATTTAAGGATATAGCAACTTTATGTTTATCCTATTACTAGTATAAATTCACTGTAGGATTAAAATCACATATTAGCGAAGAAATAAAAGATTCGCTGCCCTCACAAATTGGACGTGCTTAATTTATAAAAGGCGATCTTAACCTAAAGTAATATTATTACTTTAATATAAAGTAAAATGGAGATAAATATGTAGGAGGCGACGCCGGTAGCAGCGTATAGTTAAGCTAAGAATACTGTACATATAGTTTCTTGTTATGTTATTCATTTGAATTCACCACTGGTCTTTTAAAACATAATCCTATGTTATTTATTATCACAACACATTTTTATACTTATCGCGGAAATTGTAGCTGTTTGTGTTATTATTTTCACTGGTTTTCAGTACCCTTAGCTTAAACATACAACTTCAATAATACCCGAAGATTCATACAATCATAATACGAATCGTTGCAAATAGCACTATACAAATATAACATATATTACGTCTTTTGTACGAGAATTATTTCTACTAGTGCACAAACTTAAAACAGAGACAGAATAACATTGAATCCACAAAAATATATTCCGACACATCTTTCTACTCATGCATTGATATCGCGAAGTTTTACGATCGAATCCGAATGAGATCGATCGGATGGTATGCGAATTAGAACGACCCGGTCGAATCCGACTTCGATCGGTAAAGTCAGAGCACCAAATCCATATGGATTATATTTGACGTTCGATTATATGATTGATTAATCTGATCGATTTAACAGGGGTTACGTTGGATCGATCAAATCAACAAGTGTAGTTCTTCAAATTAATTATTTAGCAATAGTAAACCGTAACAAGTACCTCTATATTTCTGAACCATTGCCCAATAATTGACTTGTTTATAGCCACCGTAATAGAAACCGAAAAGCATGCGTATATACTAGCAAAATCAAAACATGCGGTAGTTACCAAAAAGCAAACGAAATACAAGTGCAATTGGCAGTGGCCTGTGGCTCCTCAGCCTATCGACCCTTCAAACTTATTATATACATATCATTTGCCATTTCAGGCGATCAACATACCATTATCATTTAAAAAGCCTTACAAACCTTTCATATTATCCGACTCCTTGGAAACACGGCCCAGATGTACACGAATTCCGGAATTTTCATAAAAAAGGAGTACCCACCTAAAATATTCGAGTCGTCATCAATCAATTTTGATTCGTGTATCATTTTATTATTCGTGCATATCATCAGCGATTACATGAAGACATTTGCATCTACACGTTCACAACATCACAACCATGCACACATAATAGTAGGTATGTTCATACTATTGATATAGAAAAAAAAACCATGATGCACTGTCACCTCTGAATACTGCAAGGCTTTAAACATTTTCTTTTAAAGTGGCCGAGACAGCATGAGACCTAACGGCAGCTTCAAACTGATTGTCGGTTCAGTATTCAGCCAAAAGTGTCTCAAATCCGTCCTCAAAAAGTTTGGTCTTAAAATTTTACTGTTTTTGTACGCTGCTTTGTAAAAACCACTTTATGACATGCAAATAAAGTTGAATTTAGATAAAAATATGTCGAAAAACTGACGAAATTTTGACCAATTGCAGGCCAGTTGCTGTCTCTCATTGGTCGAGAATGACAGATAGACCTTATGCGACTCTAGCGACTCTAGCGGATTTTGATACAACATTGAAGTCAGTTTTGGCTGTGACTTTCTTTCGAGACTGTATCTAGGATTTTTCTATATCAATGGTTCATACAATCAAATCTTGTTGATACGATTATCATATATGGGTGGTTCTTCAAAATTTGGTTAAATTGTGGCCTAATTATGACAAAGGTATTTTTAGACGGTTACCAATGAAATTCTAATTCTATACTGTAGGTATAATATCTACATTGTTACTACTAAAATGGCCAGTCACTTTAATAAAAATTTTTTTAATAATTTTCTTTGTACTCTGCCAGCAAAACAGGATCATTTTTCATTTTTTCCAAGCGTTTTTTTGCCTGTTCAGACTTTTTTTTTGCGAGTTCCTCTTTGGATAGTAATGTTTTCTTTCTAGGCGCCATATTCTACAACAAATACACAAATTTTATTACTAAAACCACGGATCACGCAGTATGACCGTCAGTCCCTAGGTGTGGCGTCAGTCCCTCGCCACTTTTACGACGAGGGCCTGACGGTCTAGGGACTGACTAATTAAAGCAAAATCAAACATAACCTCATAATTTAAACTAACATCAAAACCAGCAGGTGATCAAAATAAAAAGACAGACAAGGGTCAAATTTACAATATGTAATAAAATCTACAATTAATTAACTATCTTTGAAACGACTTACCTAGGGCCTGAGAGTTTGACTGGCACAGCACGTGTATCCGAGACAAAGTCGGCGACCCCACTAACAAAAAGATGACTGTCGCGGCATCGGTCGTGTTTACAACTAACTTTACACCGATGCTTTAGCTTAGGCAAGTTATAAAATGCACCTTATGATTAGATTGCGCGTATTTTTGAATTTCACAAAGAGCTAGGGACTGACATTTTTTAACGGTTACATTTTTTGATTTGAAATAAATAGATAATAAATATTGTTATTAAAAAGTAATTAGCATTGACAGGTTATTAATGTAATAGTAAACGTGTTTAAGTCGAATTAAATCAAAATATTAATATACGATTAGAAAAACAATTAAATGCTTGATGAATTTGGGAGATCTTACATGGCTAGGGACTGATATTTGGAGTAGGATGAAGCGATTTTCGAAAATAAATAAAAAAGTGATATATATCAAAGTGAGTGAACAAATGACATGGACTTTACATTATCACTTAGGAAATTCAAATGTTGAATAAAATAGATACAAACATGTGAAAATTGCTACTAACACCAAGTTAACCAAATTTTGAAGAACCACCCATATCTATACGACATCACTCTGTCGTCGTGTCGATGCAATGTCTTCGTAAATAGCTTTTCTTTTCCCATCTTTTGTCTTCTACCTTACCTACCTCTTGGCAGTCTTCTTACCGCTTCGTTCGCGCCCTCTACGCTAGCGTTCAACAACTAGTCTAGTACAACACTTACGTCTAACAACCATTTTTCTCTAAACTACACGCATTCATTAGGCTTAGTCATTAGCGAATACGTCGGTCGTGATCGACTTGTGTTTGATGCAAAATATTATTGTTCGTTTCGTACTTCATTCCTTTGTTAATTAGAAAGAAAATCGGTGGACAACTCGGTCTATTGTACTATTTAAGTTAAAAAATAATTTTCAAAGATGCCTGTTTTTCGTGCGAACAGCCTATTCAATACTATTTTGCATCAAAATACTGAAGACGACAAGTCATTACAAATAGGCAGGAGTATCTAAAGTTTGAACCTTTCGCTACAAGCCGCTCTATTTAGTAAACATTAACAACTCCTTAGTGAAAGTCATTCTCTCGACGAAAACATTTAGATAGAAGAAGAAAAAGGTTACGAGTAGCAAGTATATTTAGGGCTAGCGCACATTACTGACAATATACGAAACTACAATAATATTTAAAACAATTTTCATCTGTTTGTGACAAAAAATATTTTATGTGGGTAGTCGGTAATGTGTGCGTTCCCTTACGCACGTTAGGACGGGTTTAGGAAATTTTATATTTATACAGTTTCGTTACAATTCTGTAGCGTTATAATTAGCGTTTCGTCTCTCAAACAAACATTACTGTGTAAATAATTCAATACCATTTTCAATACAAAAATATAAATTATTTGATATTTTATATTTACTTTTGAAAGGAAGAGCATGGACTAAAACGGTGCACACTCGCGACAGGTGAGTTTTGTGGTCGTATTATACATACATTTTTATTATTCAAGTTTTGGTAACACTTTGAATTTAACAGCGCCTTTATTTCCACCCTGTAAGGTTCATTTTCGTTATCGTTACATTAGTTATCGGTGTTGCTAGGAATATAAATTGTAATGCGACCACAAAATCACAGGAAAATACTAGTAATGTGAAAGGTGCAAGCACAAGACATGACGAACACAACACAACACTGAACAAACAGATGCAGACAAGTCACATAATTATAATTGACACGATAGCACATTGATACGCGAGACGGACGTCGATTGTTGGAGCTACGGACGCACTCGGAACATGATTTTTGTATATTTTATACAAAGCATTGAGCTGACTTGGTTAACTTTTTTAATTTTATTCTTTGACATGATTAATAATGACGACAGTCACTTGCAAAAGGTTTTATCCAACACAACAGCTGGGATGCAAATTTACTGTTTCGGCCCGTAGCCCAACTAGCTCCAGATTAAAAAGTTATTGAGTATTTTTATTTCGTTTTATAGTTTTTTCAAGATAAACATACCTACTGATTAGCAGCAAAAAGTACAATTTAGGGATTTTTATGTAATTTTATGGATTGACATCTTCATGCGTCCGAAGCTCCGAACACTTACATACTATTCGATTGATGAAGCGAGCACAACGCGGTAGGAATATCCGTTATTACATGTGATTGGTTAGATTTGAATATATTACAAAACGATACAAAACATTAGGCAACAGCCTCTCGTAACACCTTAGTACAACATTGTTCATGAAAACTACAAAATATATCTTATACCAAATCCAACCAAGCACGAATTCTTTCGATATAGATTTTAATATGTTTAATTGTAAATATATAGTTATTTATATCTGAGTGCAAGAACAGTAGGGAAGGTGAGAACACAGAAAGGCAATGAGCTGAACAAGAGAGGAAACTGACTTGCACGCTTAGATTAGAATTCTTTCATACTTTGATTCTAGTACTCAACTCACTCGGTAAGACTAAAAGATATTAGTTTTTTATCAAAATAATAATTAATTTAAGATTCCTCTTTCAAAGTTGTAGACTAAAAATATTTTTACCCATTTATTGTAATGAAAGAAGGGAGTTACAATTGTATCTAAGCGTGCAAGCACATAGATTGGAAGGAAGTTTAAAACTTTTTATATATATATGTATATCTCTGTACAAGCTAAGGCTCCCCTGATATGTATACAGGCCGTATACAAAAATAAACAGCTCTACACTTACAACAATGTTATAATATACTGCCGCGATTAAAATGTTCGATACACATTATTTTGTAATTTTGTTGTCACCACGACATGTTTCTAAGTTCAGTCATGTCAATATTACAGGGAATGTTTCATTTTACTCCAGGTCGATGAGATTCAGAAGGGAATTATTAATATCATTGCCCAGGCTTTATCATAGCGGACAACTTAATTAAAAATATTTTAACATCGAGTATTATCGTCCAGGCACACCTTGTCTTTAGGGGCTGAAAATTTAAAAAGTTATGCATGACAGCTGTCAAATACTAAACTTCAAAAAAGCTGCAACATTGCCGATAATAATTACACAACCGAACAATTTTTTCGCATCATTGCCTTCAAGTGTCACAGGACATAACATGGATAATATACAACCACTACCATATTGTCATTTATTATAACCATCAACAAAGCAGTGTACCTTAGGCTACGCTACACTGGGCGTTTCACCAGTAAACTTACGTTACGCCACTACATACTAACTATATTACTCAATACCATTGCACCAGTCTCCATACGATATATAATAATATATACACTTATCCGTTACCTTAATTACCAAAACCGAATTTTAAGGACAACATAATAATCACAGCGTTTAAAATCACAAAAATTTGAACAAAATCCGACCTTATTAAATTGTAAGTGTCTTAGTTACATGAGATCCTCGTTATAAAAATACCATCTAAAATATAGCAAAATATATATAATTAAAAATATCCTATAACTATAGCTAGCAACATTAACAATATTGAACGTTAAGCAATATGTTTCCTAAAAATGTTCAAATTAGAATTTGGGGTTGCCAGAAAGGAGTTTTTTTATGTATCGTAACAAATTTCATGTTTCTAATGACTTACCGAGTTATCACAAAATGGGTAGGGTCTGCAAGCTACAGGATTATGGTCAGACTGAGGTATTAGTGTAAGATATTTTTGAAATGCCATTCACACTTTCCTTTTGTCTTTTTATTTGCCATAATTTGTAGCATTACAGGGTTAACAGCAAAGCGGGTAAACATTACCACTTCTAAAATACAGTTACAAAATAAAGCGTCCGTGTCAGACTTACGGCGAATAAGTGTAAATGTATAAAAAGTAAATGCAAGCATCAGTTCTTAGAAACAAATGTGTACAATTATAGCGAACACTACACAATTCTTATTTTACCAATGGCAACCACCACTACGGTAAACACGAAACGCTTATAAAACTAGAAATGATCTCTCTCAGTAATTAGGTATAAGCTTATAATTTGCTTAATTACCGTATGAATTTCTCAAAAGCCAGGCAATTCGTTCTATAATAAAAAAATATAAACATTTCCAACCAAATGCCAAAATATTTTACACATAATCTACTTCAGTGCGTATATTTTGACAGCTGTCAAAAATTACGTCTGACAGTTGTCACTTGGATACTCTAATGAGCAGATTTCGTTTATAATAATTGACATGCACATTATACAAATATACTTAGCGAATAAATATGCTGCTATGAATTCTGAGAAATTCATGCCTACAACCCGGCGGCTACCCTATCGCTCCGATTGGCAAACGAAACCTAATTCATGCTTTTTGATATGTCCACCTTTACCCTAGCATTTAGGAGTGATTATTTTGAATTTCCGCTAGTTGAATACGGGTCCAAAAACTAAATTAAAAACACAAACCTAAGGTGTTCATTCATAAATGTTAACTTTATCTCTATATTGCAGATTCATCATCTGCCTAGCTTTCCCCCAAGCTATGTTGGGGTCAGCTTCCAATCTGATCTTATTACACTTTTTGCAGTATCATCTAGCGGAAATTCAAAACATGCATCTCTCGTCTACACGAAAACCATTCATTTTATTAAATCAGACTTTCATTGGAATGATGTCTAAGCACTGCATTTATAGTAACTAATGCAAGCATTATGACGATCCTAGCTTAAGTCCAATTTTAAAAGCAAGCGTTTGAAAATTGAAACTTATAAGTAGCTTCTGACGTTTGCTGTCAAAATGACATTTAGTAGCGTCATAACGTTGACATTCGCCGTGTAATTTAATCATCTACCATTTTAGTCATTATAACGATAAAGTCGACTGAATGGTATGTGTTTCTTGATTGGTTATCGTCCAAATTCTAATTTTCTTATCAACAACCACACTTCTTTCGTTTGTCGCCCTCGATCAAGACAATAGGCCGGAATCGGTGCGATAGAATATCCTAAGGTTCAGAATAGACGAGAATCAGACCCGCCGCGGCTTGCCGGGCCCGGGACACTCGGCCGCGCGGATGACGGTCGCCGCCAGCGGCTCGCGCGCGCGGATGGGCTCCATCTCCATGAAGCCCGGGTTCAGGATTATGTTAGGCACTAGCTCCATTACATCTTGATCTTCAACATAGTCTACGGTACCAGGCCCGTCCGAAGATAGTTAGTATACATACCGTCACCAAGTGTGTGTGTGTTTGTTTGTTAGTGTGCGGCCCCGCAGTCCAAGCGTGCGTTCCAAGCGAGTGCGATAGAGGGGAAAGAAGAAAAAAATCTCGAATGAATAAAAAATTGGCAGATACTGGCGTTATTTGTTTTAAAAAGATTATGCAAAAGTCATGCGGATAGATCGAAGAGTGGAAATTCGCTCTCATTTTAGTATTTATCGGCATAGACTTAAGAGCGATGTTCTAGTGTCTACTTTATGACAGCAAAACGTTAAGAGTTGTAGTTTCACTCGACATATTCTGCTGTTTTATGATGAGTTTCATACCTTCTTATATTTAGTCTTTGGTTGTAATAGAATAAGGTACGAAATTCATCACTTACATAGTAAAATGCACTTGAGCGCTATGCTAAGCAACTCTTGTAATTAAAATCGTCTAAAATCTAGAAACTATTCTTAACAAGCTGTTAATCGCAAAATAACATGAGAGCTCTATTAATATTATTGCTTTACCTTTTGTACGACACAATGGGCACATTCGTATTAATAAGGATATAATCAAAACAAATTACAATGAAAATAGAAACCTTCACGTCATCAAATTCAGGTATAAATACAGAAACGGGCGACTAAATTTTTATGCTAGCAATTAATATTAATTCCTTTTGAGGCACTATAGTTACTTGCATTTTAATTTCACCTATTTTTTTATTGTTGGCAATACTAAGCCACCATTTTTAACCATGGTAACATTTATTTTTTTATCGTAATAAGAACTTTACCGAATGTTTTTTTTAATGATATCAATGTTATTCTGTCTCTTTGTTTAGAGTGCTAAATATTAATCTATAATGGTGCATTAGATGCTATTTTATTTTATATTATTTATTGCAGTTTGCCTTGTATAGTGTTTAAAGCTTACCTAAGCTTCTACCAAGTATATATTTAAGCGGTAGATTATAAATAGTGGTCCAATAGATAATTATGGTCCTAAAGTCATCACAAGATTGTGCAAGAATTGCAAGAATATACTAATATTATTTTTCAGTATTATTTTATAATTAAAGGCAAGAGATAATATAGCCAATCTATTCTACATAATAGATTTTGTAAATAGTATTTATATGTATGGAATTTGTGATTTAATAATATTGAATAGTAATGTATTTAGAATATATATCACATGTATGAATTATGAAAGTCTTGGCAAGAATAATAAAATTGTAAATTACTTATATGTAAAGCTTTTTTTACTCCTAAATCTAATTGATAATAATAATTGATTTGAACTTACTAATAAAGGTTTCAAATGCTTTATATCCTATAGAATATATCGTATTATTTATTATTATTATTCGCAGAGCGCGTATTCTTATATTAATTTTTATTGTAATGCAATTGAAACGAGGTATAATGTTTTTATATCGCATAGTGAAGTGTTTAGATATTATTTGTGTTTTAAAGTGTATGATTTATTTCTAATTGGTAAATATTATTCTTGAATATACTGTAAATTATATGGTAGCAGTATATTTTATTACTTATAGAACATATTTGTATAACGTACCTATTACGTAGATGAAATATTTTAAGCGTAGAAATTGTAGTATAAATTTATTTTTGTGGTTTTTCATGTTATTAAAGCTTTAAGAAGATAAACAGATTTGTAGTAAAACTGTAGGCTGCAGTTCATAGCGCACTCTGTTGACGAAACTATGGAACTATTTTTTATATTATAACTTTCTTTTTATATGAAACTTCGCAGTCAGAGTATAGTATATACGATATAGGATCCATTTAACGATCACTCAATTCTATTGTTATAATTGACGTTCTGTAGTTAGTTTTGGTCCATAACCTAATATTATAGGAAATTGTACCAGTATAGTTTATTTATTTATTTGTTTAGTCATAAGTATTTAATGTAATTTTCTTTTGTGTTGGGAATACTGCAATACTTCGATACAATATTATATTTTTTATATGTTATATGTTACGTAGAATATTGTTCACATAACTTAAATGTTATGTGAACCATATTCTACGTAACATATAAGCGGCGGTAGCCTAATGGCTAGGGCGTCGGACTTGCGATCAAGTGGTTGCGGGTTCGAATCCCACCCATTACACTACCGACGTGAACCCACTCGTAACACAAGCATTTTAGCTTAGCACGAGGGGTTAGCGAGATTACTAGTAATGTGCGACCCACATAGCTAGTAACCTATAAAAAAAAAATGTCTGCAAATATAAAGTCCGTATTTTTAAAGTTGGATATAAGAATGAAAGGACTTCATTTATAAATTGCTAACGAACGGATTTTAGACATATTCGCATAATGGAAAGCACGTTCGAATAAGCAAAATTTTTTAAATATTACAGTTTGGCGATATATTATAATATCCATTTAAATTAGTTACAATTCAAGTAGCTGTTATAATATCAATGAACATACAAATAAATAAAAATACTGGTAAATTTCCTTGTAATCTACCTAAGTTACCTAGAATATACTACATCCTCAGCGTAATTACAGCTGGTAACTATTTTAAGCGAGATTCAATCGATTGCTTTTTGGTATAACTATTAATAACAATATCATCAGCTTAGCACCAACCGAGAAGCGTAGTCCTAACGAACGACATTTATATATTTTTGTACCATTTATTTATAACAATTTTTATATAAAATCTATTCTATTTAATAATTTAATTGGAAGATTTCATGATTATAATAAATTTCAATTTTAATAATTGGCACTATAGTAATACTTTTTTAGTTTAATAATAATAGTTTATTATTTTAATTTCAAGCAGTGCATAGAAAATTTGTAAATCGTGTTTCGAAGATTCTAAAGAATGTCTTTTAGTTTTATTTAAACTTTTAATTATTGCAACAATAGGAATTGTTTTTTTTTATAAAGGTTGAGAAGCTTTATTTCGTGATTGAGATTCTTAAAATATTTTACTATACTAAGTAATTGAATGATTGCTATACGTAATAACACGCGAGATACCCTACGTTTTATTGCTAATTACCTGATTGAACGATCAATTCATCTAACACTATTATTGTTCAATTGTACTGCACTGTACATTTTAAATTGAATATTTTATTATGCTTACATCATAAATGCCTTTTTATTGCTAGAGGCTTAATATCAATCGAACGATAATCAAATTACGCTATGCTCGTATGATCACAGATATAACTACCTAATTATTTACCTTTATCAATGGAATGAATAACTGATTTGAGCTTCAACATTCGCCGAGTCCTAAAATATTCTATCGAACAACTATTACTCGATCGCGCACCTAAAATATTCGATCGTGCACCTACAACCTTCGATCGCGCACTTACAATATCCGATCGGGCACCTACAACATTCGATCTCGTACCACTACATTCGATCGCGAACGTACAGTCAGCATCAAAAGTAGATGAACACAATCATACAGAGCTATATAAAGCACAACTAAAATTTCATAAATTTAGTTGTGACTAGGAATCAAAAGCCTTCCCCGGTAGTCAAAATTCATTTCTAGAAGCGTTAACATTGACAGAAATCACTAAAATGACACTAAACGTAATGAAGTGACATTTCTTTACTATCAGTTACGCGACTTAGACTTGTCACTTTCATATATTTGAGCGATTCCACTAGTTTTATCGCTTGTAGAACTGTTCCTTGTCGAGGGGGGGAGACACGAAGGCGTAACGATTTGATATCCTTACTACTTAATTTATGGAATTCAATTAAGTCGTGTCGACTTTTGGTGGCGACTGTACACTGTTTGAATGTAGTTCCCAGTTTGACTCGACGAATGTATCAAAGCAAGGTCCTAGCCCCAGAGGAAGTAGAGTCGGGGCAGCGGCTTGTGCTAGGGCGCGGGCTCACCGTGGCGGCGCCACTCGCGGCACAGCACGCAGCACGTGCCGGCCGCCAGCACCAGCAGCGTGCCCATCACCACGCACACCGCCGCCACCCAAGTGCGCGTGTCGAACTGCTCCGCGCCCGAGAAGAAGTGCTTGTACAGCTCTGTCGGAGGACAAATTGTATGATTTATTGTTAAATTGTAGGTACTATAATAATAATAATATAACTTTATTTCAGATGGCAAAAAACCCCCACACCTAAACAAGATACGACCCACTGATTTTGAAAGCGTCTGTCAGAATGTACAGCTATCGCGTTCAGAATGCTGTTGTTGCTACACCATAGACGGGCCAGCAGGGAAGCTGCTTTTTTGCAAATGAAGGCCTGGAAACCGCTTCAGAGAACGACTATGTATTACAGACTATGTATTTGTGCTTTTAAGGGGAATAACGCGTCAACAACAAATCTTTTTAGGATTTTATTTAGCGTGTAGCATGTTAAGTGCTTATTGTATTAACATCTTAATTTTTGACTGAATAAACTATACAGAACTATACACATATATTATAGCACTTGCAAATAATGCCATAAATAAAAATCTAAGCTTATGTAATCACAGTACTTATAAAATAATAGAAATTATCAAACTAATTATACCATTTGATCGGTTAATTATTCACAACTGAGGCATTGGAAACTTGATAATTGTAGATCTAATTAATTCAAGTATTTACGAGTTGATGAGGAATAATCTTGTATCAACATGTAGTGTGAAAAAATATGACTCAGGTAATGTCATAATTGAATTTAATTGGAGTTGCCAAGACTGTTATTATTGGCGCCCACATTGGGGCCATATTATAATGACCGAAATTGAAAATCTGTTTTTGAATTATAATACGATCGAATTTTTTGGCACTAAATAGAATTTTTATTATTAAGCATCGTATCCTGTTAACGTTTTACAGTATTAGTATTATTCCCCTCGTTCTAAGCTACCCATCGAACTAAGCCAATGAGTAGGTTCACGTCATAAGAGAAATGAGTGGGTTTGAACCGACAACGAAATGATCGCAAGTCCGACGCCCTAGCTAATAGGCCACCGCAACTCCATTTGAGTTTAGAGAAGACGATCAATAGACCACAATAGCCGCGTAATAATTGTATTTACAAGAATACCGAAAACTTCAATTTTGACTAGTCTATGTACTCACCGGCTTCCTGGTCGCTGTATAGTGTTGTGGCCAGCACCTCCACTGGTGGGCCTGGGCCCAGAGCATTGGTTGCCCACACCCGGAACCAGTATGACGCGTTCGTGTCCAGGTGGTATACGTCTACTTGCCGCTGGAAAATACATAAAAGAAACCTAGTGAAAAGAAGAAGAGATGTAGCCCACTTTTCTCTTTTCATTCTTTCTTTTTTCTACTGCTAGTAAAAACCGGCTAGGCTAAGTATCTTTCATCAATCCCAGACCACTAGTAGTATCTCTTATTGGTGGAGAATGACAGATAGACCTTATGCAACACTAGCAAGTAGCAACCCTATCAGATTTTTATTAGCAGGATTGATGACAAAGTATAAAAAAGAGTTTTTTTTTCTTTTTCGAAATAATATTTAATCAGCTTATGTTTTCAACAGATTAATTCGTTTCTCTGTAAATTATAAACTTTTGATGTTAAATTATTTTGCTTCCTATATTTTACATAAGTTGTTACATGGTATTATTTACCGAAACGAATAGGACTCAATAAACAATCATGTTTTAATTTTAGTAATCAATAATAACATGTGCTGCGTGTTCTACGTTTTTTGTGTATCAAAATACTTTTGTCGACCGCTGCAGACAAGTTTTTTTTTAATATATTGCTATTGCACATAATGCTGAACGTGTTATTGAGGAATTAAAACAAACCAGGTTGCCAGCGAATCTGTATTTATATTATACTAGCTTTTGCCCGCGACTTCGTCTGCGTGGAATTCAGAATTGGGTCCAAAAAGAACTGAAAAATTCGGAAGTAATGAAAAATGGAATAAAATTTTCACTCGTGTTACGTTGCTTGCGTCGTAATAGAGAAAAATACCAAATTTCAAAGCTGTCTGCCCACGGTTTAGCTCGGAAACAATTGTAAATTTTCCCTCGGGAACTACTTAAGGAATCGGGATGAAAGCTATGTTCTTTTCCATGTCAAAGGCTACATGCATGCCAAATTTCATCCAAATCCGTTCAGCCGTTTTTGCGTGATTGAGTAACAAACATCCAAACATCCACACTTTCACATTTATAATATTAGTAGGAATAATTTGCATCTCATAGTCCTATATTATAATAATTTACATACTTCAACAAAACCTCAGGACTGACTCTAGTCAGGATTATTGTTGATTGCAGCAAAAATTTGTATTTTGTGTTTTTTATTTAATAACCTTTGCGTAACATTCTTTCACAACGTCTACTCAAACGGCTGCTGGGTAACTTTCAAATACAATGGAACAATGAGCTTGTAAGAGTAAAAGCTTTAGGACCGTCCACTAGACTCGTTGAACGTTTGAATCTAGGGAAAATCTTTTCCTTGTCTTTGGCTGATATGTCTTCAGTACTACAACGTTCCGTCGAAGAGAAGAGAAAAATACTTCAAAGGGATACTCTATAATTCATATACAACCTCATTTTTATAGAAATAAATACTTTATACGAAATCTGAAAAGTTTGTTCAGAATCAGTAACTGAATCGATTGCAATGCTTTTTACACCTTGCTAGAAATGTGCCGCATGCGCTGTGAAAATGTACTTACGCCAACAACGAGGCGAGAAAACAAACATACCTTTGTAGGTTTTTTTTTTTCAGTTATTTTGAAATTTTGTAGAAAAAAATACGCGCGTGTTGGAGTATCTTACCGAGTTGGGACTGATATGGTTGGGGCTGATGGGCCTCCAGGGCTCCAGCGTGCCGTTGACGGGCGCCGCCGAGCGGTACTGCGCCGTGAAGTCTATGATGGGGTGGCCGCCATCGCCCGCCACGTTCCACAGGATCAGCGCCAGGATTGTGGATGCGTGCACTGTCACGTTTACTAGCGGTGGCGGCTCCGCTGTAAATAATAAAAATAAAACTTTGACCAAAAATATTAGTGTGATTACAGCCAGTGTCAATATTGCAACTAGCGTCATTTTACGTTTCGAAAGTGCCTGGAAAGGCCTATTTGAAATAAAAATATTTTGATTTTGATTGGGTGTCTGCAGCCTCTCATTTATTCAGGACAGAGTACAGTGTACAGCTCACTGGTTAATGATATCAAAATATTGCCTCCAAAGAGAAACAAGGATGCAAATTAAATTACATTAAAAATTGTATTATTTTTATACTTTATGAATAAATTATATTTATCTTTTATCTGATTAATCTTTTAATGTATATGTCATTTAATATCGTGTACAAGATAAAGATAAATAAACGTCATTTAAATATAGCCTGCTAAGGGAATCACGACTGTTGTCATTAAATATTCAATTATGGTAATTTTTTGTAACAGCTTAGATATTAATACTAGATATTGCGAGGTCTAAACGTATAAATTTTGCTAATTGCATACTAAATGGAATCAATAAGATAAGGCAGATTTATACGGATATATTTTACAGTTTTCTAATTGAAAAATAATCAGTTTTTATTATAAGGTCCGCCTTAACGCATCTGTATCAATATTAAGAACACAGACGAACACAAAACGATGAGAAGTACCCGAATATGTCCACATTCACATAATTTACCGAAATATTTCAAAAGTGATCACCATAGCATGAATTTATTTATTTGAAACCTAATCAACATCAGTTACGTAAAAACAAACGCGAAATAATTAGGTAGGTACCTACATCAAATTCATAAACAAGATAATTGCTTTTTGCTGTATAAATTCAAACTTTGCGAGTGAACAAGGGTCAATTAATTAAGAACGTACTAGCGTAGAACCCAAAAATATAGAACATTTGAAATATTTTAATATATAAAAAGGAATTATACAGTTATTTTAGTATACATGCAGTGTGGCTAAAGAAAATCTAGCTTAGGAATTAGAGTAGGATTGTGATCACTGATGTGGTCCTCTATAATACAAAAACTTTAATAACGTACTCATGCATTTCTTATTTTGAAGACACGTTTTATATCTTAAGTAAGGGGCCTTATTCACTAAGTCTAAGCGGTTAAGGGCTGTTACGTGAAGGGTTTAGAGAGGCGTTATCTCTTTCGACTTATATTTTTATGTCTAAATCTGTTAAAAGGCCTAAAAAGTATATACTAACACTGCCTGGTGACTCTCAGAACACAAAAATGCGATTTGGCGAACCGTGGTTCTTGAACTACATTCTGCGTCGTTCCGAGTTATGTTTTGATTGGACTAAGAGAATCACCCCCAAGGTCGGACTATCTTAAACTGGCCTGCCAGAACTCTTAATTGAGATCTCTTTAAGATAGGAACTTCCTTTTGTACAACTACAGACAACATTAATTTACAGGGTATCATTGGTTCTGTCTGACTTAAGAACATGAATACCTGCATTCCAAGGAGTCGGTTCTTGTTTTGGAAAGAGTGTTAAGTTTTAAGAGGTTCAACATTCTAGTCAAGCAAATTCGTCCACTGCAAACTATAACAGCTAAGCTAACTTGTATGAAATACTAGCTCAAGTTTGCGAGTCGAACTAACTAACTTATTTAAGCTAGATTGTGACAACTCCTAGCAATTAAAACAACAAGCGAAAATATTAAAACCCTTTTCTTCTACACAATTATATCGACTTCACAGATGAGAGTTTTAGTGACGTTTTATTTAGTGTATATTTATTTGGTAAGTCCGAGAATAAATCGTAGGCAATTTTTATATTCATTCCTGTTTGATGATAGTGGGCCTCTCCGGTTTTTTTATATAGCAAAACAAACTTTGACGGGGTAGCTACTACAAAATATATATTAGATTAATCAGGTCCAAAATAAGTTAGCAGAGACTACAATTTCTCTGACCGCACATCAATGTTATCACGATAGTTGTCTTTACTATAAGTTAATGGAAATATAATAAACCAAAAAATACACAATTAGGTACATTTATAGTTACTGGATTTCTTTCTAGACAAATACCGTATAAAATAATGCTAACCTGCGTACACCTCCATGCTATATTTGTTCTTGACTTTTATTTACAACATCCAGTATTCCAGTCTAATGCAAGTTGAATGCTCCTGATGAAGACAAATAGTACCCGAGAGGTAATTTCGCTGTTACATAAGCCCGACGTGATGCACACGACACGTACACCTCTGCAACGGTAGCTACAAGTAATGTACGGAGGACGTACTTCCGTTATACCTGACAGTTTTATATCAAGGGCATATACATAATGTGGTCCCATTGTTATATAAGTCAGTAATAGATCATAATATGGTGTAGGAAGGAAACATTTACTTTGCACATTTTTTTTATATAGTTTTTTCTGTTTTGTTAATTTTCGTTTCATTTTCATATTATGTATGAACAAGGTCAAATAGTAATTTAGATTTAGGTAGTTTTTTAAACATTTTTATCACAATACTATTTATCATTATTAGTTTTGTTCCGAACCCCTGATTATGCGGGCACATGCCAATTAACATTGAAACGTCCAATCACATGAAAAATAAATTAAGACTAGGAGATAACTTAGTAGAAGATATAACTAAGGCCAACGATTTGAAAAAATTAAAGAAAATGGGGCCTTCAAAATCAAAGGCCTATTCTCAATCGGCTCTGGCGTTTATAAGTGTTTTATGGTAACCATTAGCTGGATATAAATGACCTCGAGATTCCAAGGGACATGCAGATAGAAATGCAGTTAGATATATATTGTAATAGGGAGAGAGCTAAAGCCCGAGCTGCATACACGTGCAATGTTCGCATACTGGCGCATACGACGTAGTACATACCTATTGGCTCTAACAATAGCCTATGGACATTCAGTTTCTAGCGTTCCTCTCATACCAAACAAGTCATAAAATTAAATTGGACGTTTTAAATTGGAATAAAAAGGAAGTCTGGAATACGGTCACGGGAAATCTTTAGACGAAACGGATGTGATATGAAAAAAAAACAAAAACAAAGAATAAGGGGATGATTTGCGCAACTTTCGCAAGACCGACCAAAATAGCAGAAAAATGGGGAGGCCTATACTCAGCAGTGGGTGATTGGCCTGAAATGATGATGATGAAGATAAACGAAGGTCACATGACTTTAATAATAAATTTACAGTTTATGATCATACTATAAGTGACCCTAATAATTAATTCCAAAACGTGAGATGTTTACAAGTTAGGATACGAAACGACGATCTCCAAGTAATGAATATTATTCATATTCTTGCTGCGATATTGAACACGTATATCTTGAAATGATCAAAGTTGTATCCGAAACGTTCAATGCATGTTAATTGTGACCCTACACTTAATACTAGTCCTTAGGCTCTTACCGCAGAATTAAAATGGGATTGGTATCTTTTACTCGTTCGGAATTAGCCAACAGAGGACCAAGACAGAACTTCACAGGCTACTGAACTCAAAAGTCTTTCGGAACCCATTATTTTCAAACAGGTATTTTTGCAGAATACCGAACAATTTACGATACACACGTTTCCAACTTGCCTACGACCCAACTACTATTTAAATTACATTTGACATTTAAACGGAATGCAGCCCACGATTTTCCGCATAAAGGACAAAAGAAGCTAGTTAGAGAACGTGATCCGAAAACAGTGTTGTTGACGGTGAATACGAAGGAACTTGATTATACATAGAGTTCGGTAATATTAAACCAGAATGTAATACTGAAAAAATCAAAGGTAAAGGAATATTAATTAAATTCGTGCTTGCGCAGTCAATCCCTAGCCACGTTTACGAACAAAGCAATGATTAATTGAGTCCAACATTTTTTCGTCGTCAAGCTTTGAAATTTCGTCAATCGTTGTAAATACATTTTTAACAATATGATATCGCGTGCTTGTAATATCAACTTTCCCCTAGCTAGCACAAGTACAATAAAACAAGAACAGCCCCAGCCAAGCCGTCTGCATCGCGCGTCAGTCAAAATATTCCTTGAGAGTTGCGTGTCCATTACAATAAAATTGAACACGTGATATAATGTGACCGGCTGATGTGCACGTCAACGGTGCAGGGCTGGCGGTATGGGTAATTAACTAGTGCCTACTATAAAACTATTTGTGGGATTTGAGCTTGTACGCTTCAATAACATATTTAAATTTTGGTTTTATTTTGTATGCCAAATATTTAGAAGAATAGCTGATGGTTCTGTACATTAAAACATCACATGCAAATTACTCATATACCCATAAGGATCAAGGAAACCCTAGTACTCATCCACTGCGCGTGGAAGTCCTAGAATGTAAATAAATTGTTTTTACGACCACAATCCGATTACATTACGTGAGGTGCGAGTCACGGGACCTCAGAAAGCTCATAATCCTATAAAGGGTTGTGTGAAAGCATTAAAAAGCCACGATTACATGTTTGTGATTCGGAAGATGGAATATAAATTAAAAGACTTTTGACGCCGCCGGTGTTTTATAATTGACACTAGTTGACCTCAAAGGAAGCGTCGAAATATGGTCGTGGACGTTGGACGTGCAAATTTCGGTAAATAAGATAACACAACCTGAACAATAAAGGAAAATTGTTTTTTAATCAGGAAATATTAAGAAAGATGTATAAGTTAGACCCATGATTGAAGAGTGACCCACAACCGCAAGTAACCGTCATCCTACATAAGCATACTTCATCATAATTATGATATTGAACCACTTCAGTATTTTTATGTAAAAGACAGCACACAAGCAAATCGTTGAAGCGAGGCTATTCAAAATGATTGGAGACTGCATACTGAGTAAAAAGGTACTGATTTCAAGAATGCTACAAACATTTAGAGTGTTTATGTTGTAACCAGAATCCCAAGAGTGTTCGGATACTCACGGATCCCCTGAACACACATTCTCCCCTATTTGAGTAACGTGCGTTTATTGATCTGTATAGGCTAGACATCCAATTAACATAGTCAACACACGTATATTGGCGAAGTTGGTAGGACTTTGATGCTGCTGTGTAAAATAGGATAAGCTATAAATAATTGATGCATTTAGGGTTCTATATAAATAATTTAGGGGTGGAAAATGCGGCAATCCATTTTATACCACTTTATTACTACTTCCATTAAATTCTCGGTGTTCGTGGAAACTTTCAAATTAAATATCTAATAAATTTTCATCCGTCCATTCATTTCGTCCATCATTCTGCACTGTCAAAACATAAACTAACATACCAATTTACTAAAAGTGTAATTGGTAATAAACTAGTTCTTAACACCAATATGCAATTGAAATCGTATCACCCCAGTTAAATAACGTGTCATGAACAAACACTGTCCCCCATAATAACCGATGTATTTATGAGAAAAATGGCCCGAGACACGACTTTACGTCATGAGTGGTAAACTACTAGTATCCGTTGGTCTACCCCACTCTTCTGCGTGCGAAGAATTGTTGGCAGAGTGGGGGTATGTGGTACAAGGTGGGAGGTTAACTTATGTTGGCTGATAAGTAATGACAGTCATTACGCGACCTTCATGCGGCATGTTCGTCTTCAGGTACAGTGGTGGCCATGTTTGTACAATTTATTACAGGGAATGTGTTGCAAGATTCGCCTTTTTGAACAGTAAAAGATTAATTAAAACGAAATATAAACTTGCTTGGATGATGGTTGCAATCAGTTGAATGATGAACTTTTTTTTCGGAGTTGTTGTCATTTGCGCTCATCAAATTTAATTTCATAATGTTTAAATATTATAAATATGTGCTGTTATATAAATATGCGAGCTTGCGAGGAGGGGCTCGTGGCTAAGTGTAAGCCGTACGGTTTGACCAATAATAAAGGCTAAGCCGCGCTCGCCGCGGTAGGTCCGTGGATGGGTGACCATTTGTAAACATACCGAGACCCCTCCGTGCCTCGGAAAGCACGTTAAGCCGTTGGTCCCGACTGTCATACGGTGATCTTTGACAGTCGTTAAGTCATTACAATTCTGACAACCAGACTTCCTATGGGATACTGTATTACCCAGTAAAATGGGTTGTGGAGGTCAGATAGGCAGTCGCTCCATGTAAAATATAGTATTCAGCTAAATCCGGTAAGACTGGAAGCTGACCCCAACATGGCTTGGGAAAAGGCTAGGCAGAAGATATAAATATGCGAGCTTGTAATTAACATATATTTTTCTTGAAAGTATACTAGCAAAGTGGGTCGCACACACTAGTATTCTTGTTAACCCCTCGTAGTAAGCGAATGCTTGTGTTACGAGTAGGTTCACGTTGAGTGCAATGGGTGGGATTCGAGCCCGCGACCACATGATCGTAAGTCCGATGCCCTAGTCATAAGGCTACCGCCGCTTCATATGCTTTCAGTAGCAATAAAGAACACAAACATGACTGCGATTATTATTAAGTTGTGTGGAATAATTGGGTCAGAACGAACATTTCCTTGGTTTATATAACATCAAGTCTTTGAGTATTTACGACTAGGGTTGCCCAGAAGTCAAATATGGAGGTGTTTTCAACTTTAGCATGGAAAACTAGGCTGTCTCGGACGCAGTTTGTTTGTGCAAATATGTGTGTGTAATACTCTCCACAAATTCTGGAGCAACTCCTAATCAAGTCAGCTCGGTGTTGACAAAAGTTCAATGTAACAAGACGCAAAATATTAAAAAATTAGCATCAAAGCGGTAACCATATTTACACAATCTGTTGAGGTGACCGTTTTGATTCGGTTTTAATCTTATTTTCCAATATCCTCACAATTGTACTATGTGTTTTAATTTACTGGACTGAACAAATGAGTGTTCTCCGCCACATTGTAGGCTCACTGAGAGTAAAAGTAACCGTGTACGGAAATAGTTAAGTTTGATATACGCAATCTCAGAACATACTTATTCTTATTTAAGGATTCAACGGTTTACTCACGCGCATTCTCGGGATCGCCCGACTAGTTATTATAATAATATACTTATTCTTTTTGCAGAATCGTTATTCGCAAGCTGCGTGTGATTTTCTGCAGGACATATTTTGATTCAGTATCAGTATTAATATTTCGGTGTTATTATATTTCGTAACTAATATATACAATTTTATTTATTTATTTATTTATTTATGTACACACAACAAACATATCACAAAACGATTACAAAAGGAAACTTAGGGACAAAGGTACTGCTTATTTCTTACGAAATTTCTGCCAGCAGACCTGCGACAGGAGACATTAAACAAGAAACATAGACACAGTGTGTATGATAAAAAAAAAGCTAAATATTATATATAGATATAAATATATAAATAATAATAATAATACCGGCCTATAAACGTCCCACTACTGGGCACAGGCCTCTTCCCATATAGAGAAGGAGTGAGCATTGTATCACCACGCTTGCTCATTGCGGGTTGGCGATTTCAGATTCCAATTTTTTGGAATCCAGGTTTCCTCACGATGTTTTCCTTCACCGTTTGTCAATGATGTCTTAGAATTATTAAGAAAGTACATATAACTTTGAAAAAGTCACATTGGTACTTGCCTGGGTTCGAACCTGCAACCATGTGCATGCGAATCCGGTCATTGAACCGCTAGGCCACCACGACACACACACGAATACAGATGTTTTGCAAGCGCTCAAGTTTATTTAAAAGCTCCTCGGTGGCATCTAGGAAGCAAGCATCTGCATAATCGATGATAGGTTGTATCAGTGATTGCGCAAGTAAAACTCTCGTGCACAAGGGCAAGAAGCTTTGGAGACATTTCAGCGAGTGAAAGGTAAAGTGAACCTTTCGACTAATCTCATTAACTTGATCACGCCATGTCAGGTGTGAATCCAAATAAACGCCCAAGTTTTTAACTGTGGTTACGTAGGCTATTGAAGCGCCATCAAGAGACAGTGGTGTAAGAGCAGATAGATCCAGAGCGCTCCGAAAGTGTCTATGTCTAAGTAATCTGCATTGCATCAACAACAACAACTAATTTCACATGAAATCGAAATAAGTGGTCTATTAATAGACCAGGACGTAAGACGGCCGTCGTAAAAAAAATACATGCCAGTGGAGTTACAGCACACCTGAACCATGTGAGTGTGACATTTTTCCTCAAACCATGGCCCACTTATTGAGCCGCAATCCACGAAAACGCTACTGACAATGCCGTCTGCGTGGCTGAGTACTGGTCTGACAAAACATAATTTATTGCCATTGATCGACACGCCAAGAAGAAGAAGAAATGTAAATTCACAAAACCAGACGAGAAAAGTTATATTTCGTCCTGAAACCCTCACTAAGTATGATTAATAGCGGCGAAGCAAAAAGATTTTATTTCAATTACAGAATTTTCATTCAAAATACAAGTCTGAACCAGTTGCTATCACCCACAGACGCTAAGACCTAAATCTCGCTAATGTCTAGATAATCTCAAAATGATTGACTTGCCGCAAACTTATCTGGCTTAAAGCAATTATGAATGGCCCAGTCTTAAAGTCATATAGCAAGTTTGTAAGATCCTTCATGTAATAAGTTATAGGGTATAAGTATAATTACATTTCATTCATACTACGACACTATTTACACACACACACACACACACACCATACATTTACCCCCGTTAACTGAAAAGCTGTTCAATGATTTGATTGTGATATCAAAAGAATAACAACCAATAGGCATGCAGAGCTTTTTTTCATGTCCTGTAATGAAAAAATATTGTACATGTATATTTTTTGTATATTTGCTTTTTAGCGAGTTTAAGGTACAAAGTGGGAGCTATCTCGTCAGTTGTGGCTACTATTTTCTCCTTCTTATGATGGCACAAGCCATCACTCCTGAACTTTAGTGCGCACACTGTCAATAAATTATATTATTTTGAAGAAGGATTAGCAAATCGTGTCTTGCAATAAGTGTCTTTGTGTGAATGTAGCATAAGTTATCACTGACTATAAGTAGGTAGGTACTATAAATGTAATATAGTTTGCACTGTTTCAGTTTCATAACGACTTTAGTTCTTAGCGTGTGATGTTGAAAGTCGGGTTGCGCTTTCTTGTCGGTGTAGAGAAACTTGTGTTTCGAAGGTTTCATGCCGATAGACTCGTGTGATAAAGTTATTCGCTGTATATAATCCTATTAAATTTAATAGTGTTTAATATTGGGTAACGTCATGTTTTGTCTAGACCTGCAATCGGATGGTACCTAAATGTTTCTGTTTCCGACATACTCATTTAGTTTTTAAGTCTTCTATTGGATATAGATATCAATTTGCCTTGTTCTTTAAAAACTTTTAAACTAAACGCTCTTTACGACGCACCGTTTAATGTCACAAAAAAATGAAAATCATATAGCTGATAGTCAACTTTTTCATTTAAAAACCCATAAATCTGATAACAGTTTTACGTTAAAATATCATTGTTTATTTACCTCACTGGGGTACAAAATCATTATATCTAATTAATAGTAGGTTTAGTTAAACGTGCGTGCGTGCGTGCATGTTAGTTACAATGGTGCACTAATGACAACTCATGGAGAAGTACAGTTCCTGGTATTGTCCCTAATGGTTCACGTGTGTCAATAATGATTTCGTGACTAGATAACTCAGTTAGCTAAGTTGCGACGTCTTATGTTAGGATGGAACTTGTGATAATTATAATAAATAATAAATTGGAAACGCTCACACACGGCAATCTGATCCCAAACTAGGCAGAGCCTGTACTATGGTATCCAGACAACTGATAATCATACTTATGTATTTCTAAATACATAATATTATAGATAAATTACACCCAGACACAGAACAAATGATCGTGCTCATCACACACAGATTTGTCCTGAGTGGGAATCGAATCCACGACCTCCGGCTTAGCAGTCAGGGTCACTAACCACTAGATGACTAGACCAACAGGCCCGCAAAAAATTAACTACTCTACGGTATTTTGCAATGTTGTCTCATAATCAATCAACTTAGATTTTAGCTACAGGTCTTTTTCTAGAGACCTCCCTAAAAAAATCCAAAATACGAGGACTTTCATCATTCGCATATAGTACGATCCAAAATATGTTGTAAAGAGTTTTGGGAGGGATGTGTTTGTGACGCAAGCAGGATCTCTGGAGATGAAGCAGCAGTGTCTGGAGCTCCTAATGAATGCATAATTAACGGCCGCAGTCAAAAACGTTCACCAGTTTTAAATCGCCATTAATTATAATGCTATTTTTGTTACTTTAAGTTGTAAAGAAGCGACAGACAGATATTTAAGTACCTGTTAATTTATGTTTCAGTCTTTGGGGGTATCAGCAAGATCCTAGGTTTCGTGATAACGAAATCGGTAGAACTATACGCTTTTATAAATACATTTTGTTAACCTCGTCCCTTACATATCGGTTTCCATAATTTATTCACTCCTGAGATATATTAAGAGTTCGTAATTGAATATGATATTAATTAAATCGCACGTAACATTTCCAACCATATCTTACGCGGCAATAATTAATTAATATTCTCTGAACTCAGCGATACATCTATAACGTATGGTATCTACGATTACTGTAGTAATATGGAAAAATTCCCGGAGAAATGTATTTTCTTTTTTAATGTTAATATGTGAGCTCAGCTCTGGTTTTATATTAAAAATGTTTTGCATGACCTACATTAAATACAGAGGTAATACGTAAAGAGCTGCACTTAATGATGTTGAGGTATAAATTAGAGCCCCAGCCTAGTTTTAAGTTAAAAATCATGTTGAAGTTGGTAGTGTCGTGATATGTGTATAATTTATTTCATTGAGTCAGGTACTAAAGACATTATAATTGCCTTCTGTTCTTCGTATTACTGATATCATTACTTACATAATAAACGAACGAAGTGCTGAACTGGGACAATTTCAAGCAAAATAATAAAATAATGCACTCAAAAGATATCTCAGATGTTTCCTGGAATTTATTTCCAAGAAGATATGAAATATTTTACACAATAGTTACGATTGTAGTGTCTTCGTTTATTTACAAGAGGAGTCGGAACGGAAAGTGTATTAAAACGGAAGGGTGGCGGAACTTTACGGTTATTCGAAGCTTTATATCTACGACAGAATATTCTCGTAAACATTTTTGTCTTTCGACGAATAAAATGTGATAAAACGAATTTTGATGAACCTTTATATCTGTTCATAGTAAAAAACAAACTAGCTCCCTCTGTCTTCACGCTTCGATCTTTTAAACTACGCAACGGGTTTTAATGCAATTTTCAGCAATAAATAGAATCATTCAAGAGAAAGTTTAGTGTAAAATTATAGTCATTTATTACTGAGCAACTTGATACCGAGAAATATGAACAAGTTTCAGTAAGATAATTTATCCCAATCTTGTCACAAAGCATGGTGTCACCACCAGGTTCATTTTATCAGATTGCTATTTGTGTTGCCGGGATTATTGTACTGCTCTCATTGCGTGTAATTGAGTTCCCTCCGACACAATGCGACATTTTAAACTGCTGCAGGGTTGTTACAATGCTGAGTAGGTGCAATCGATTTGCGCTTGTAAATAATTGAGATCATTTGAGAATTAATGGAAAAACAGTGTACAGTGTTTTCTAGTGTTCAGCAAAAGTAAGTTGAGGCTATCAGGAGTTCTTGAGACTTTTTGCTTGAAAATATTTTTTCCGAGTGCTTCCACAACAGCATTTCTTGGGCAAAACTTTTCAATGTAGGATATTTTGTAGTTCGGTATTCATATCTAATGAGCCGTCGTTTAGTGTATTATGTCTAAAAATCTAACTAAACTGCACTTAGGTCACTTGATCGGTCGAAAAAGACATGACTGGTTGATTTTTGGATTTTTGGACTGAAGTTAAAATTATCAATTTAGAAACCAGCTTTTACCCTTACCCAGGTTTGTTCCATATGTTCAGACCAAGATGTGGATGAATTAATCCACCGTAGGGATTACCATAGGGTAATCCCTACGGTGGATATATGATATTAACCAGGATACTAGTTGGCCCAGGGGTATAGTAGTTGCCTCGATAGTATATACTCTAAGTTTCGCGGATGAAAAAGCATGTTATTTCATTTATTTATAAGAGGACCCTACAATTACCACTAAGATGACAGTGTTGTATATATCTATGTCATTGCATTCAAAGGCAAGACGCGATGAAAGTTTTTAAACGATGGGGGATAGATAGATCCTTTACGTAATTTATATGGATTAGGCAATCATTCCTTATATGAGATAGATATGCAAAAAAAAATAAGGTAGGCGATTGCTCTGAAAAAATCAAAGATAATGTTTTGCTTTTTTACAAATTTAAGATAATAAACCAAAATACCTACCCATTTACAAAATAAGTTTGCTTTAAAACTATGCTGAGAGATTTAAAGTAATTTCAAAAAGTGTAGCTATCCCAGTTTACCCTATATCGATAGATCTAAAGCTTTGTTATGCACAAAGCGAACACGACGTTCAGCTACTGCCAATCGATGTGATTGACTCGCGTGGCTGTAACATACGCCAGGAATAGAAGTCGGTGGTTGCTGTGAATAGACCTGAAAATAACTCTATCCTTTCTTATCTTCATACATTATTTAAGAGCGGAGGGATCAATTATAGTTGTTCATCTGTTTAAGTGCTTTAATTTTTAGATACATCGTAGTTTTTTGGAACCGTGATTCTAATTTGCAAAAACATATACTCATTAATTAAAATTCTGCTAGGATTGTTGAATGACACTTAATTACTTTATAAATAAACGCTTTCACAAAAAAGAAACACCTTAAAAACCTTACCCCTACCTATCACCACGTAAAACCGAAAAATAAACTGAACTCTTATAATTTAAATTCTTAAGTAACGAACAGATTTGTTTGAAGTCGGTAGCCGTGCCAACTGAAGTCAGTCGAATATAGATTAATCACAGCGTGATACAGAAAGTCGAAAAATAAGAGCATCAAATGTTTAACCAGTAATTTCAACGGCGGTTTATAGGACACATACATGAAAGCATATTAAAAAAAATGCTTCACAAAAATAACAGAATCAAGTCCAAATTAACTCTCAAAAAAGCTGAAACGCAAGAACAAACCACAGTAGCAACATTCAAGCTATACAAAATGATTGCTCGCTTTTCGTAGTTCGGTATAAAACGCGTCAAGTACCCTTCAGAAACAGCATCATTAATATTGGGTAGTAATAAAAGCTCCGACAAAAAAATAAGAATTCTTACTGCCTAAAATACTTACTTTCCGACTACTTTCATCCGAATAAAAATGACGAAACGACCGAATCAGATACTAAAATCTTCGAAAAATAAACATAACTGTTTATTGCTATAATACTTTTCTACCAGCTTAAATTACGTTCTACTGAAAATTATGTTTTGGCAGTTTTATCTTTACTTGCCGACTATTAATTCATAAATTACCTTTCACATTTCATAGATGTGGTGCTAATTTAACTACAACGTTATAATGAAAATACTATTCAGAGTGGTTATACAGAAACTATAAAAAAATATTAAAATGTACTTGTAATAATACCTTTTTATGATATAAATCCAAATAGTTGTAGTAAAGATGAATGACTGTAAACCTAACCTAACCTATCTGTAATGGAAAAGTAAAAACATAGCGAGTCGCTTCTGGCACGGGGGGGTCGCAGTTCTAACCTTTTTTTTTTTTTTTTTTTTTTTTTTGCGTGTGGGGAATCCATTTACGGACTTCCGCCGCCCGGGGAGGCGGCGGGGCGTGTCGGACTCCACCCAGAATGGGTGACTACCGACTAAACCCCACACGGGTGTTACGCCTCTCCACTTTATTGCCGGGGTTACGGGAGCGATGAATCATTCATCCGCGACCCCCTAACCTAACCTACTGTGTCGAATTTGACACTTAAACCTATCTGCAATGGGCAAGTAGGACAATAATATATCGACCCGAAAACCCCTGTGGGTATACCAAATTTCATAAAAATCGTTTCAACCGTTTCCGAGATTCCAATTATAAAAAATTCTACTTACCTACAAGAGTAGTTTAGTAATAATTCAGGAAATTGAGAGCATGGAAATCGATCGAATCGATCGCGCGGGCCGAACAGTTTAGGTATTTTCATAAATACTGAGAGGCAAAAAATATATTTTATAACCAACAATAGAAATTAAAATAGTTCATGCAAGTCGTAAAAATGTGAATATTTTGACTAAAGCTCTGTTGTCGGTAACTTAGTAATTTTGTCGGAGGTTCAGTATTTTATTCAGAAGTTTAGTTTTATAGTTCGAAGTTCAATTTTATTTTAGGAGATATGTAATTTTAACGTGCTCTTATTTGTTTGTTAAATATAATTTTTCTTTTCGGTATGTTTTGGGTTTTTTGTCGGTAATTCGTTATAACGCTAGTTAATTAGAATAATAGTCGGCCACAGATCGCTGGAGATTAATTTTTTTTTTCGGAACCATTATTATTTCCCATTAATATTCGTTTCTTTAACCATCGTAATAAGGCTAGTTATTGAACACTTAGTTTAACTTTACTCGAATTGATTCCGGTTGTTACTGGATTTTATGGGATCGAAACGCTATGAGAATCGTTGAAACTTTGTTTAGCAAACTACTTAGCTTCCACTTATCGATGTATCAGTATGGTCCTACTGCGGGATGTTATTCTCCTCTATTTTACTTAACTTTAAAACTATAGCGTTGCATTATAATAAATCTTACTACTACCGACTTCGCACGGGTAGCACAGTAATGCCCAATAACCTTCCTCTGGAATCACTCTTATCTATCGCTGAAAACTGCATCAAAAATCGTTGCATTGTTTTAAAAGATCTAAGTTTTCAAACAGCGAGAGTGTCTTTGTTTTCTACTATGTAAATTATTCGACACCATTAACTAACGGTGGACGAAAACATCGCGAGAAACCTGGATTCCAAAAAGTGTAATCTGAAATCGTCAACCCCCAGTGAGCCAGCGTGGTGATCAAAGCTCGTTCCTTTTCTATATGAGAAGATACCTGTTCTCAGCAGTTGGACATTGAAAGGCATATAAAGATCACTAGGGTATTATAAAGATTACGTATCATGAATGAACGAGTACTCATGTGCTTATATGCTATTTGACTCCAGCATTTTGTCTGAGACTCTTTGAGACTCCTTGACCTCTGTGACCTCTGTCCTAAGTCCAGGTCCAATTACTGGATTTTAATTTTGTTTTATTCAATAGTCTTACAATGTAAAGTAGCTGCTGTTTTAATTTATCGGACAGAATTGAAGAGACATGAAGTTTTTTGGAAGTAATTTTCTTCCGAGTCTTTGAAGAAATTTTAAAAACAAACGTTAACCTACCTTTTTCTTATAGTTGTATTTGGCTTCATAACACGTTTTAATAAATTGTTTGAGCTGTTTAGCTATGAAAACGTGACCGTTGAACACGGTACAATATTTTTATGGATTCATTTTCACGTGTTTTGGTTTCATTATGTTCAAGATAGATATTTTTTAATTTCTTTCCTCTTAGCAAAAAACGCGACCTTTAAGTGTTACATAATCTTTTTTGACTTTTATAGAAGTTTAAAGCAATAAAGCAAAGTTTGTATAATATTAGGGCTTTATATAAGAAACGTGTTTAGTGATGATTCTTCTTTAGAAACAGCGTAGGCATCGTGTAAAATGATATACCTAATATATGGAGAGCTTATTCGTCTACTTTAATCTGGGTAACTTTAATCCGCATGCAAATAAGCAGAAGTTTTTTTTGATGTGGACATTATCACACACATGGAATCAGAGACAGCGAAGGTACCACAAACACCCAACCAGAGACAATGTAGAAAAGTGTTTTTCTACATTGGCGTTTTCATTGACCCGTCCGGGGATCGAACCCGGGACCTCAGAGCTGGCAACGCATTGAAAACCGGTGTGCAAGCCACTCGACAGCGGAGGTCGTAAAAATCACAATCTTTGCGTAAACTTACAAGCAAACGACCGAAAAGTGAGTAGGGTCACCTTTTTATACTGAAAATCTATCATCTTGCTGCCAAAATTGGGATCTAAGTACATTCAATCTCTGCATTAAATATACAAAAATACTTCTATGTTAGTTTATTATTTTACGGTGATGTTTTCGCATGTAAAAATTATCGCAGTAACATCTTTCCTCACACCGCACACCAAGAATCTTAAGTGCAGAGAAATAGCATTTTTTTGGAAGACCATCCGTAGGCGAAGAAGCATCGAGAAATATTTTAAAGAAGAAATTATTAAACTGATGATTACCAATCTCAATACAACAGTTTCCCACAAATATATCGATAGTCAATGAGACATGCCTTCAACATTCCTTCACACAGATTTGCGGGGAACAGTAGCGGAACTAGCACAACACTAAACCGCAACCCGAGACCCGATACTTCAACTATAACTACAATTATATTAAACTGTAGGAGCGGGATGCTTGGAATCTTGACTGCAATAGAAATGAGTTAAACGATCCTTATTAGGTATACCTCGGAAGACGCTTTTCCATGTCAATGAATACTGCGGATAACATATTTTCTGTGCAACATATCATTGAATAACAAAGTGAATCAAATGTTATTAAATGTGGCGCAGTGACAGATGATTCCGGTCTTTATATTTACCTCCTTTCTCATTCCATTTTAATCAATTCCATATTTTATCCATACACCCTCTGAATAAAATGCGTCCATTTTATTTCAAAAGAAAATTGCTATATTTATCACGCTAGAACAGTTAACGACGTTAGTCAATCATCAACAAAATCCATTGCTTCCGCGTTACATTGATCAATCGCCCGTTTATTATTTAGCTGCCGCATATTTTCAAACTCTGTTGGGATCGGCCAACGGCCTGAATGAACTGTGATAAACACCAGTTGTAAAGGATAGATTGCGTATAAGAAGTCTACTTTCCTTGTGTGTAGTATAGGTACCCAACTGGGGGTAAAACTGCCGACAAATGCATATAATCCATCGCCCAAATATGATCAAGTAGTGGTGTTTTCAATATAAGAATAATATGACTTACTCCGTACAGTGATGTTGACCCTGTCGACGTATGCTGTCTCGTTCTCTACGGAACACTCATACAGTCCAGCGTCCTCCAAGCCCATGTTTGTCAATAGCAGACTGCCGTCGCTCTGTAACAATACAATATAAATTAGAGTCCGGAAAAGTTTTGAAACGAAGCCCCACGCTCTCACAATTAAAAAGAAAAAAGGGTTCCGAAATTTATATAGGGCGACGATAGCATGTTTTACTCTTTCGAAATACATTTCAGTACCAAATATCGAAAAAGCAAAAAAGTTATATTTAATTAGTATAGAATTTTCTAGCAATTTTGCTTTTATATGACCTCTGAAAACGAATTATCATTCCTTTTCCCCCAAAAATAATATTACATTATCAAACTCTTTTTTTTATTATCGTTTGACTTAGTGACTGTACTAATTCAGTCGCCAATCTGCATAAATTTTAATTTAGTTGTGTATGGGACTATGTGATTTTACATCAGACACGCGATGTGAGTATCACATATTCAAGTAGGCTTCAGAAGTCACGCGATACGTTGGAGGTCGCTATGAGAATCAGACGCAGTAAGTGAATGTTTTGAATACGACTAACTTAACACATTTTACTTGCTCCCCTATGGGTTGTAACTTAAACAGTTACAGATTCTAAAGCTTTACTTAACGAAAGTTTTCATCATGCTTGGCTTTAGCCGCAACACGTCTCCTTTTGATTAAGGTTCCGCTCAACACCGAAACTAGTCAGGTGTATCTATAAAACACGTATAAGATAAAGTAGTCGGTTTTCCGTCTCACCTCTCGACTACTGGAGGTAACACACTTTGGTATACTATACATATAGGTTTGGAAACGTCTAGTCTAATTTGTACCTTTCAACTAGATTTAGGTAAACACTTGTAAACATGTACTTAATCTTTATTTATACTAGTCATTCCAGAATTAAACAATTGGAGTCTAGGGACTTTGAATAACTGAAAGAGCTTTTACTCTGAAGTTAACAGCTAGTATTAAATGTTATGCCTCTATTGGCCTCCAATATAATCCAGACATTTCTTTTACAACCTCAAGACACAGATTGAAAATTTTAGAATGGTTACAGCTAAAAGAGCGGTAGAGGAACAATCATAGAACGCTCGTGCACGGGTAACCACAATATCATTATTGATATCGTATTATTCAATTATTAGAAAGACGCTTACAGTAAATGGGTTGGTTCCCGTTAAAAGGTTTAAGGCAACAGCCTGCTGTAGATAAGGATCTACTAAGAAATTGCCCGTGCTGTGCCAATGGCCGTTGAACTGCTGACCTATTTACACTGGAACGATTTTAAAGTTTACGCGTTGCTTTTAGTTTCTATTGGCAGCGACGCACCAACACAGGTACCGGTTGGCAACGGTGAGGGTTTCCAGAAAATGTTCATAGCTCTATATGTCATATTTATGATCAAGGCTACACGAACTATTGAAATTCAGATTTTTACATATCTTAATAGTTAGTTCCATAAAATAAATCTTATTACCGAGATTAATTACATTCTCGTATGCATGACAATGTGCGTAAGTCTTTTATGTGAATGTTTACGATTCTCATCAAGTATATCAAGACTAGTGCTAACTCGCGTGTTACACTTTAAATTATAGCAATTGTGGTAGATACTAATCTTGTAAAGCGACATGTTCTATTTCAAAACAAACCAATTATCGTAACAGGTTTCAAAACAATAAATAAATACATTACTGTCACGTTCACGTTTACAGCACTTGTACATTATATCTACACTGTAGTGAAAAATATTGATTTATTTTAACAAAACTTTCATCGTTAGGTACAACACATACTAATACATCCTAACACTGAAACAAAGTCTAAATAGTCGTAAAACATGAAGTAGAAAAACCTCTATATGTATAACTAGAAACCTAACATAAAGTTAGCATTGAAAAACACGAGAAAACCCATTACTTGATTAATACCTGTAATTCAACGCCGCGCGGCGCGGCAACACCAAACGTAAATATTTGTGGTCGAACAGTTTTCAGGAAAGGGGAAGTTTAGACTAAGTCCACAAAGGGATCCCGCGGAACCCTGTCATTGGTTACATAATGATGGTTCGTTGCGTTTAGGGAATCGTGACGAAATTATTAGGGCGATAGACAATAAGCCAAGCTTCTTTGTCTCTTCAAAGAAGTAGGAGGCTTGGATTGCTTTTTAGATGTTAAAAGTAACGTTCCCTTAAATTCAATGGAAAGTACTGTCTGAATTATTTAGGAAATATGTTCCAATGTCGTATTCGCGTTATACCTAAGAAATACGGGTTAAATATGGAACTGGTAAACAAAAAAAAAATGGAACCAACGGAATATTTTTCCTTTTCGAATTGAGTTTAGGGCACCATTGTCAGTCAAAACATCTAATCAACACAAGTGCCTATTGTGGCGTGCAGTCAATGGGTTTTACTCAGTCGGCAATATGACCAACGAAGACTGAACTGTTGAAACGAAAACGTAAATCAATAAGCAATTTATTATGTCTGCTACTATTACTATTGCTTCATATACATATAGTCCAAAGTCAGAATGATTGACAGCCGGTGGTACATTAAGAAATTGGTGTTCCTTAATATTTTGGGGCGGAAACGAAAGAATACTTGATGCTTTTACAAAAATGTTCTTTGAAATAACAGCTTCAGATTGAGCAATCATAATATTAACGTTTGAGATTGGTATTGAAGGTTTATTAAAACCAAAGAAAATTGTTCCAATATTTTTTTTTTAAGAATTTACGTGAAAAGCTTCAAGAATAATGTCGATAACTTAGTTCTATTAAATCCTAATATTTGCTAACGCAATTTCGATGACACCGTTTAGACCGACTATCGAATTATGTAGGCTTCGGATGGCCTTCGTTCAAGCCTTGAACTACGATCGATATAGAGTGGCCCAAGTCTGCTTCGGCTGGTATCAACAGCTGTATATAAATACCCTGTTACAGCACTATTATGTAGCTTGTCTACGGAAATAGTTACATAAGTACACAACTTTACAAGCGTGCTTCATGTTGTGTTACCCTGTTCTGCTGGTCAAGGTCGCTTCAGAATTAGTCATGTTTTGTTGACAGATTTAAACGGTTACCACCAAATAATATTTATTTGGAAATAGTTTCAAATTTAGAGAGTAGCGTAACAAATCTCGGCTCCAGTTGCTGCCAAGCTATCTTCTCCGAATATTCAGCTTTTTGAAGTTTCATCATCATACCATCACTATCATTACAGGAATGTCCTAATGAAAAAAAAAAACAGTCATTTCTTCATAAACAACAATATTTGTCATACAGAAAGAAGGTAAGGGAATTTGGATTTCTAAACTCCACAATAGCCGCTAGAAATAGGCATTGTTGATAAATGAACAAACACTAAATCAGGTTAAAAACAAGAAATCATAAAACGGTAATTGCATGTTATGTGATTGACTTAAATAGCCAATAAGTAATAAACCCGCAAATGGATTGAAGCGCCGTAACCATTATCACAAACAGATATTTATAACTGACTCGCGATGGATGGACTGGGTAATAAATGTGTATTTACTCTGATTATAATGCCTAATGAAATTATACACATGTTGTAACAAGCACTTCAAAAGGACAATATGAACAAGTGCATTAATAAGAAAAACGACTGTATTTTAGATTAAAAATGGTTTCGAGTTGACATGATCAGAATGAAGCTAAATATCAAACAATGTGTCATTATATCGGTATATTAGGTACCCCCAATAAAAATACTCATCTTCTTGAAGTTTTCGAATGTCAGTTTTGATCTCCAAAAGGTAGTCTGTTATGCGGGGAAGGACAACAGTGAAAGAGGACGCTTTACTGACCACAATACTAGACTAGTGTCTATTCGAAATGCCTACTGAGGCAAAGAAAGGTAAAGAGTACTTACCGATCTGGAACATTGTGCGGTAACCCAAGCTTTACAAATAGTCGTTTTGAAAAGAATGTAGATAATAATGCGGATAGAATATAGCGAAGACCTCTCAATAAGATTATAACACAATACACAACAATGACAATGGCTGTTCTTTGTTGGCGAGCACTAAAATCGAAAATATCTCGCGACAGAGGCTTCAGTTTGTAAAGTGTCGAGGGATCAAGAGTCTCGTACGATACGTCGAGATATCAACTATTTTACTACAGGGAAACCGATTTAGAAACACTCAAACTTGGGATAACTATTATAGGAGAACATCGGCACAGATTACAACAATGTCTAAGGATATTTTTAACCGACTTTCAATGGAGGAGGTTCTTATACGTCAAAGCATATTATATGGTTCAGTGCCAATGTGTCAAAATAGGTTTTTACAGAATAAGCGCCAAAATTCAAGTATTGGTTTAAGACGAGAATGGAGAACTAGACAAAACAATTATCTCCTATGTATACGCGAAAGACATACTGAATACTTGATCAGCAGCGGAAAATCTAAGGTCACAAGAAAATTCAATTAACTTATAAACCGCACCCTAAGGAAACCATTATCAGATTGGCGTAAAACGAGCCCACCGCAACACATTTTTCAGGTACTGATAAAATAAACATGTTCGGATATCATAGCTCGTAAGTTTGTGTGGGAAACAACTTAAAACATTCACTGGAGCAAACTTTATACGGCATCTGGAATGTTTCTTTATATTTTCTCGTGTACAATATTATATTATTTTTTCCATTTTTATCACAATTCGAAGCCATACATGTTGATTTTCGGTACCACTTGTCACAACATGTTTGAGGATGACTTTGTTTATTTTGTGTCTGTGTTTAGTTAAATGAATAAATACAACCAGGTTCACATCTAAATTCATATATGTATGAGATATTCGAATTTGATCTTTGAGCAACAGATAAGTACATGTGGAGGACATATCACCAAAACTTAGAATAATTCAATGCCAACATTATATAAACATTAAAAAATAAAACGACTCAAAACCACAATCATCAACATTATATCATTAACGAGCTTTTTCTTGATGTTTGACAATATGAAATTCTATTATAGCATTTACCTATAGCACAATATTCAATAATATGGCTACCAAATTTTTGGAGTCAAAAATAACTTTAGCTATACCACGCTATACTTTTATCAGGCCGTGAATAAACCGCCATCGGCACTATAGAATAATCCGGCTTTAAAGTTCACCCGTTTTCTGTTTATTTATGTCGCTAATAAGCAGTAATTTATCTTCGACTGGACTAGCGTCTGGATTTTTCGGATATTCACCCCAAAGACCGGGCTCTTTGGGGTGAATATCCAAAAACTTTCATTAAAGCTCCTTTATCGGGATCTGAATCATGATAAAGTGGTTTCAGTACAGACCCATTTTTATTTACGTCAAAATGGAGTTCGAGCCTAGACAGCTAGTAATTAAAAAAGTTAAGAGGTTTTTGGATGGGTTTACTATGGCATATTTTGTCGGGTCAAATAGTGATGATTCTGAAATATACACAATATATTAAATAAAAACTGCAATTCTTGCCATGAGCAATTGTAGAAAATAACACATACCTTTAGAAATAACTACATAAGGCAATCCCGGTGCCAAGAGGTATTAATTGACCATCTGTTGGAGCACGTTTGACTTGCGTTAGCGGCACATCGCCTGTAGTCATGACTATCGTTACCATTAGTACCGCCATAATGGTATCTACTTAATTACGTGTTTACATATGATCCTTTAAACTGGCAGATGTATGACTATCTAAAGGTGAGAAAATTCCTTCAGCTAGTTTGCTTCGATAAACGTATTTTTTACTTACTGACGCTACCTTTTTCTTAAGCATCCAATGGTATGAAAGAAACACATTATTTTTATAGAGTTGAGCAACATAATCGTAGTACTTCAAAAAAATATTTATAGAAAGCGGTAGGTTGACGAATAGCTCGTTGCACCTAATATGAGTTTTTGGTAAGGGATGGTGTGCCTTGTCTAGGGGGGCAGGGTGCTGTCAATATCAAATGTCTGACATTCGAAAAGTGCTACATAGTAGCATATTTTGAATAAATTATTTATTATTTGATTTGATTTGGATATTATTCAATGTCTAAAAAAAATTATGCAGCTCACGTTTTCAGACATAAATGAACCAAAAGTTTCATAATACGAAGCAGTAATATGGTTAAAGTTACAATTGAGTGTTCATATACGAGGGTTTCGTGTAATAATCATAATTTAGCTGAAAACGGAACTGTGTAACATGGTCCTGGTATTATTTGGTAACACTGGCGTTTATCGTGAGTTATGTGGGGTCGTACACTTAGTAGGTCAAAAGCAGGATGTAGGTGCTATGACCCGTAATTTGTAATAATGATCAGATTTTCTGAAATTATTCCTGCCAAGTCGTTTGTTAAAATGAACAAAACTTGGCGCTGCTTATTTATGTTAACTAAAATTTGAGAACGAAAGGGAATATAAGTTGGACACTGATATATTTTGTGAAGTATAATGAAGTTAATAAGTGTATATAGTGAATCATTCATACATAAAACATCAACTAATCTCCAACTTAATCAAGAACCGAAATGCTAAAATGAAGTAAGACTACTCTAATAATTATCTATGCTGGATAATCTTTGGTTTCGGACTCCATATAAACTTTAGCTTGTCCTTAGTAAGTGGAATTGCCATTTAAGAACATTAAAGCAAACTTACCAGCCTTTGTTTATCAAGAGGCTTAGATCGTAAAGCTCTGTATCAAAAATAGAACGCGCTGTATTATTATTAAAGCCTTAAGAAGAACCTCCAATATTTGCGCGAGCGTTGTTCAGCTGCCAACAGTGGGCATTTAAATAAGCCTACCAAGGCATTCATAAATAAAACAATAACTAACTTTCTTTACAACTCCAGATTTAGCTACGATAATTTCTTTAAGTTTTAGCAGAAACTGGTTTTATAATAAAAGAAGAACTGCCACAAGCCCGCAACTGTCGTGAAATTAAACTGTCTGAAATTGTATCCCCCAGATCTTTATCAAATAAGTCTAGACGGACAGTTATTAAATTTCCCTCGTTGTGGCAATGAATAAAAATAGCACAACTGGTGTAAAGTCATTTTAGCAACCGTTAATAGTCTGAACTATTCGCAACCGCCCGTTAATGGCTGAAATGAATAAAATTCTTTTGACTTTGACCGGAATTCTTCGCGGTCATGCGACATAATTTGAGTCCTCTAAACGTCGTTACATCTCGCACATGAGAGCTTAGTTGGCAGTCCGATCTTTAAAACTGATCAAGTTGTGTGCGATGATGCTAATTTAAAATTCACAACACTTATTTAGCATTATAATGTCCTAATTTCGCTATTCATGATCAGTGCACGAACCAGTGAGCACACACAATCATGTGAAATAAGTGGCCTAATTAACACTTGTGCAATCGCCACTAAAGCGGTTGATATTAATACTGCCGAACATTGTACCGCTTTTAACAATCAAGTGACAATTATAGCGTCGTTTGATCGAGCGATCTGATCAAATCCGTTGGTCCGAATTGTCGTTGTTAGTACTAGCGAGCGGCGAGGGATCTTCCCATACGTTTGCCATTATTGGCTTAGTACAAACGAAGTTGTGAATCATCGTTTCGATCAATAGCAAAATAGGATTCTTTATGGATAGAGACCTTTTGTATAACTGTTTGCTTCCTGGTAAACCACCTGAAATGGATATTTAATACTGAAGCTGCATAGAAGATATTTCGAATGCGATATATTTAAAGATGTACAAAAATAATAAATTGTTATGTTCAACCGATTCAACAATTGCAACAATATGCCCTTGCCATTGAGGGACGTTATTCTCGTCGACCTCGCCAACGATCGATCATATTTCTTCATTTATCGCGCCATAATGGAAATTGTTTTAGCATTCAATTTTTTTGTTATATTTAAATTAAAACAGCAGTGGATAGAGATATAGCAGAGAAAGATAGAGGCATTTGTTCTGTATGGTTACACTAATAAGAATAAAATAACAATAATTGTAAGATAACAATAATACGTATTAGACCCCTCTTTCTAAAAAAACTTTGATTTTAAGACTTAATTATTACGAGGATTCTATCTTGACTTTGTTCAGACTTGGTACAAAGCTTTCTATAAAATTATTCTGAGCGAGCCTTAGTGATAAATCTCAACACAGGACGTCTATTGTATACGGGTATAAACGAAAGCCGCAATCCTTATTTCTGGACGTGTTAAGTCACAATAAATCATCGTCGCCTAGACTATGCAGGTGGCACATTTTTATTCTGAGCGTAGTAAACAAAAGTTTATGCTGCGCCAACACCAAGTCTGGAAGCGCGTTTATGGCTACAATCCGTAGTGCCGCTAAACCTAGCTTATAACAAGGCTGTAGCTGTTGTTTGGGACCTAACTTCTCATATTAAAGTCGCACGGGGACTTAAAAAACTCGATGTTTTTTAACGAGATTGAAATGACATAAAACTTTATGGTAAAATGAGTAAGTACCTAGTCATGATATTTAGAAGTCTCATTTTGGTAAAAAGCTATAGTTTTTCGTTTGTTAACTATACAGCAATATTTTCAAGAAACTCACTGTTATGAGAACTGCTTAATTAAACAAAGAAAAACATTCATAAGCGCTTCGTTGTTGTACTCCTGTGAGTAAGGACTTGAGTGGGTACGACACACATTCAAAACCAAATTTTCTTCTTCTGAATAACCGTGTATTTTAACTATTAAAACCATAACCGACCGGCAAGGAACGTAGCTCGCAAAACTTTACCGGCTTCTGAAAAATAAATACCTTTGGGGGAAGAACAGCAAAGCAAATTCAAGTTTTAACTAAACTATCCAGATAACTTAACAGTCTGCAGGTGGTATATTTTTATTCTTTAGGTAATACCGACGTAGCGTCTAGCCGCCATTAGTAGTGAGTTATGAAGGAGGCGTAGTAACGAGTAACTATGAGTCAGAAATGCACGGAATTTTTAAGGATCTGTAGGTGGATGAAAAATGTAAGCTATTCGGAAGCGGTTTGCTTCCTGACGGTATACTGTTTTGTGCTGAATATTGTTGTGAATAAAGTTTGAAGGGAGTTAAAAAAACATGGCCTTTGCTGCTAAGAGGGCCTTCAAAAAGCGGAATTTCATGTTTCAAATTTGGAAACACACAGGTTAAACATCATTTTTAGAAGGAAATCTTACTTTATAAGAGAACGACGGTATTCAATACGAAAACAACGAAGATATTGTGATTTTATTAAACATAATATTTTATGTTTTAAAAGAAAACATTTCAATAGTCTGCATGTAAGTTCATATGATTTTAATGAATGTAAAATAAGTTTTCTATAATTTATTTATATTTTAGAAGAATATTCCTAACTTTGCACTACCTTAACCCCGCTGACGACCTCATTACTTTGTAGAGGCGTCTTCATTAAATACCCCTTACGAGCGTATTCCTCCGGGATGGCAAGGACGGCAGCCGCGCCGCGACTAGCCGTGGACGATCGTAAACACTTTATTACCCTAGTCGACTATAAACTAAACTGTGTCTACGTCTAGGTCTAAATCCGCCAAGTTATAGGCGGCAGCGGAAAACTCTTAGTATAATCATAAGACATTAGCGAATATGATGAAGGACAGTAATTATATCGATTTTAGAAGAGAAGAAATCAGAAATGTTTTAGCTAATGAATAAAACTTCATATCTGACAGAAGTCGAAAAAAAGGACCACACTCTCCAGGCACCCAAAAGATATAGCAACATACAGTTAAAGGCTCCTGACCGATGCACTGTTCATTTCTATTGCAGGCCGAAATACTTACTTTTAAAATGTGCAACACAAAGCGTCGTTCATTGACGACAAACGGCAGAAGCGTTTGAAATTAACTTATGCCAAAACTTCACCGACAGAGGCGAGCATAACACTATAAGAACCCAGCAACTTGGCGCAACTTTGTGAAGTTATGAGCGAGCTACAGGGATTATTAAATAAGCAAGCACTAAGCAATAAATAACTATTGTTTTAATGTAACCAACTTGAAAACTTGTTAATACAAATTGCAAGTGGTAAGTTCTATGAATTTTATTTTATCTCTATGAATAAATACAATATGAGTCTGGATTAACACAACGTTGTCAAAATAGCATACCATTCAGGCTTGTAAGTGGATAGCTTACCTAAGACGAAAGATTCATGGTTACGACTTAGACAAAAGCTTTGTAACAGATTTTCAGAAAATCTTGAAGCCTAATTATAAAATCACCAACGACTGGATTTTTTTGTCACGCTATCTATGTAGGTCGCTAATGCTCACAGCTTAATCCAACCAGTTCCGTATAAATATGAGTCACTTACATAGGGCAACGCACCCTCCTCTAATGCCATGCACCCTAACGAATACTGCCGTGAAGTTGAGAATGAATCATAACCACGGACTGCAAGACTTATGGGATCTGTCCAAGTTCGCGAATAAAATTTAGTCACTGATATTTAATTGAAAATAAAGTTTGACTACATTTTATACTGAAAAAGGATACGTTATTTTAGTTTTGTGATATTTCTCCTTGCCTTTCATTTCCCTGTCAAATAATAAGGAAGATAATCATTACGTACAACCGTTCTTACTATGTCTCTACATATTATGTAGGTACTTTCCTAGGTATATTCTACCTTAGCTGATGTATTGTCTGCCCATTTTCCCTCATTCATTAAATTCACCTATAGAATCAGTTTCTTAAGGCGTATATTACTAAACATTGAAGGATCAATTCCCGATCATTTGAACACCATATTATAACCGGCACACATCCTGAGCGCCATCAGGCATTCCGGACCGGAATTCCCGATTCAATTTCCGCAAGTACTATATATCTAATCGCTATTATTGGCTTTATGAGCACACGGTAAGCTTTAACTTCCGATTTTTTGCCGATCGGTATTCCGGAACACATGTAATTTTCGGATGTTCAAGAGACTGGTAAAGGTTTTTTATGCAATAACGTTTAGGGAGTTTTCGAATGACGATCTTCACTTTATATTCTTATAAATGCTTAAACATATAATCCTACAAATCCAATAAAGCTATTTACATTTTAGTTCGCAAACAAACCTTAGAGTCAAACGTTCGGACGAATTATTCTAGCTAATCTCAAAAATTTTCTCTTTAGATTTTGAGCCAGACAGTTGTTCCCATTACATCAGTCATGTTCTATATATGTAGTTGCAGAAATCTGATCCAGGATAGACAGGTAAATTTGGATGATTACAGATGAGAGCAGAATTGTTAGAAATTTTCCTCCGCTCGTTTCGGATGTTTGCAGTTAGTAGAACACATTTCAGCCGGTATTTTTCGGACAGTAACATGATATGTGCAGTTATTACTGCATCAAGTTAACAGTGTAATGGAAATGGAATTGATTGAGTACTGCGAGCGCTTGGTGACAATTATCATTTTCTAGCATTGGCTTTGTCTTTTGTATATAGACAGGTACAGCAAGTTACAACACACAGTACTGTTAAATGCAAGATCTCAGTATTTTTGTATAAAGAAAATGAATTAGTAAACACTTTTAACTAAGAATCAAGATTTTTGGTACGCTCACAGTCAGCTTTTACAAAAAAACAATATTTGAATTAGTAAACACTTTTAACTAAGAATCAAGATTTTTGGTACGCTCACAGTCAGCTTTTACAAAAAAAACAATATTGGGCAAACTATGGTGACGTATATTGCTAGTCTCACCATGTAAGAATTTGATGGTGTCGTAAAGTGTGAAACGATTACACGGATGACCACATTATTGGGCCCATTAAGATTAGGCGTGGTCGAACCGAACATTGGTGATCAAACAAAGGTAGTTTAATTTAACGCCTAATAAAAGTACTGACACGAGTTTGCTAGTGATAAAAAAAACTGGAACATGGTTTAAGGAACAGATATTTCTTATCTGTGGAGAATTTGGATTGCAACTTTCCCAGTAATCCCATTTGGGAAGAAGTATATACTTATTAATGCCACAAAAGACGAAGTTACGAAATTACCCATACTCTAAATGCGACGGTGAGACCAGATATTTTCGGAGATATGTAAGTGCCCTTACCATTTTCAAAGTATTTTCAGTGATTGTATGCACTTATCCTCCTATTATAATTGGTAATAGCTCGTTCTAATGAAAAACAAAGCCAATCAGCAAATTCATAACGGGGTTAATTGCTCAAGGTGAGACAGCTGAACAGTAGGTATATATAAATCGATGGTGTTGTTTTACTACTAATTTGGCATAATTGGCTGATTGTACGTTAAAAAAATACATATAATAACAGTGTATTGAATAGGAAGTAAAAGTTTAATTGCGCTTGAATTTGAGGCTTTCCGATGTGAAAAGAGAGTTTCATCACATTTGATTTCTCAATATGAACAAAATTTTTTTTGTTACAAAAGTAAACATGTTTTTGCCAGCCGAATGCGTAATGAAGTATAGCGTAAAAAACGTATTATTGTGACAATGTTGTTGCACAAACACACAGAACGTATTGTGTGATGACAAAAGCGGCCATTACATCGCACAGTTGCTTTTAGCACGCCCATTGTCTATGATTAAACGACGGTACACTGAATGGCTTTGTGGCAGACGACGAGGGAATCAGTCATTTGTTTATGTCCTGCTACTAGTATGAGAAAAAATCTGCATGAAAAAGCAAGTAGAGTTAATTTTATCGAAACCGATCTACAGTTGATTTAAATCGAATCAGGTAGTGATGCGAGGTTTTCAACGGATACCAAACTCTGAGTAAATTACATGATTATCCCTATTTAATCCGATTTATTGTGTCAAACGAAATAGCTAACGAAATATATATTTAGTTTCAATTCCTTTTCCCCGAAATCCCCGTCCCGAAACAAATAGCTTTTAATATAAACTTTTACCTAATGCGGTATGAAATTACTGTTTCAGGATTTATAAAATCAAATCCTTTTAAGGTAGATACTAAATCTGCCACAGACAGATGTTCTTTGACTACAAAAGCCGCCAAGCCATTACATCGCACAGCCGCTGTAGCATGACTATTATCTATGATTGAACCCGGCACACTGAGGTCTGAATGGCTTTGTGGCGGATAAGTGGTCAAATCAGTCGCTCATTCATAACTGCTACTTGTGGATGGCTCTATGAATATTTGTGATTTTTTATCTAGATTATATAATCCACGTGATTTCCAAGGCCATGGATTTTCGTTCATCAGATTGTTTACCAACCCACGCCAGATAGCAGACAGTCCCTAGCTGTCTGCTATCTGGCGTGGAATACACAGTAGAAATGGATTAGGATCATAATTGTATTAAGTCGCGCGGTTGCTCACTCATCTTACGGCTGTGATCCGTTCATGTTGAATAATATATGTTAGTTGCTGGAAAGATATGTCATTTATATGTCCATTTAATGGGATTTAGACCACTATTTATGTATTGTTTACACTCATAGATTCATTTTAGATTTCTTCATAGATGGACTGGAAGAAAACTCACTTTACCATGTACTGGGTGACGTAATATCAAATGTTCTAGGTATATAAAAACTATAATGTACCAATAAAGATTCAGCACTCAGACAGCACTACATCGTTTCATTTCTCCAATACGGATAGCATTGGAGAATAGAAATGAAACGATGATATTTAATGTTGATGATGTTATTATAACCAAACTTATTTATTTAGAGTCCGAACTGTCTCACTTCAGGGCGAATATATTCATTTCTTCCTTTCATTTTTCTCACTCAAGGGCCAAAACTTAAACTCGCACATATTAATGATTCCAATCCGTCATGAATTGAAAACGAAACAAATTTTAAATAAACGAAGACTCACCGCTCAATGACAAATATTTTGTATCAATTTGATCCATGTATGGTAGCGCCGAAAATAGCAGCTCATACATCTTAGAAAACGTTTGATAGAGCGGAAGCTACACATGGGCACAAAGGCTGCAAAGACCTCATCCGGGGAGACGAGGGTGGCGGCTAGCCAGATGGGATATTGATAAAAGACACGTCCGGTAGGTATGTCTGGAGTTTCCCAAATTATTTTCACGACTTGTTCTCGGGAATTCCAATCTTTTCGTACGCGTTATCTCGTTTATGACGTTGGCATGAAGGAGGATTCGTCGTCCTTGGTATAAATTCATGTTTTGGAGTACTTAGTAAATTTATAGGATTTATGATGTACGAAGCCTCAAAAAGGTAGAATTATCGTGAGTCAAACAAAGCTACGCCAACAGTTTAAACGATGGCATTATTTTTAAATTAGCACTTCCTAACTACGTCATTCATAGTCTATTTATAGTGAGATAAAAAATGTCTCATGAAGGATGATTGTGACGACAACAAACTCGCGGGTTGTGACTATTTTTAGAAATCTAACTATAAAGTTTGCAATCAGTTTTCTCATTAATGGCAAGGATGGACAAATAGTGTCCAACAATTATTTTAGCATTCCCAAATTATGATCATGAAACAGAACACCTAAGGTCAGATATTATTTTTGGTATCCGTGATCAAAATATCATTTTTATTTTATTAGTATGATCTATATCATGGAATAAAGTATATTTTATTTCCAAATATCACATAAATTTTTAGTAAAGTCACCATCAATCTTACTCACCCACTTAGGAAAAGTCGCTAAAATTAATCGTAGTATATTGAAAATTGTATGAATTAGGTACTTAGTGTAAAAAAATATCTAGCAGGTACAACAAACAATTAAAAACATGTCAAAAGTTAAATACTCGTTCTAATGTTCACGCGCAACCTTTGGACCGTTATCAAATTGATATTAAGCCTGAAAGTGACGTTGATAAAGTTTTTGCATCAACTTTGTTTACGCTCAATTTAATGGCCATTTCTAAATGTCAGGCAACGCAGGTTTTTATACCTCTAGACATTTTTAAAGAAGCGTATTTGTTACTTCCATGGTATACAATTTAAATGTTTATAAAGATCTTGACGTAGCGCTATTTTGCATATAAATAAATCATTGCCACGATTCTAAAATTCTGGAGAAGCCAAAAAAATGACACAAAAAGGTTTCCGACAATCCTTATGTTATTTGATTATTATGAATTGTCTTTTACTTCAACAAATACGCGAACAAACAAAGCTATTATGACAACTTCAAACAGTTAATAATCTAGATAGTTCTACAAAGAGGCGACCACATGGCTCTGAGATCGAGGAAATCATTGAAATGTTACGAAGGCCAATAAACGGACTTTCAATGCGCGGTTATTATTACAAGCGTTATAAAAACTGTGATTGTCGACCAGCCAACGCGACAGGGGTATGAAAAATAGTTTACGTACTATTCTCAAACCTATGTTATACACAGTAGGTACACACAAAATTTCATAAAAATGGGTCAAGCCGTTTCGGTGGAGTTTTGTTACAAACACTGTGATAGTTGGATTTAAAAGGGAAAAAGTGCATTAATTAGATTATAAAAAAACTTCACTCTGTTTTTTATAATTCATACAGTTATTTTTTAATATTTTTGGTATTTTTGCGATATATATGAATGGTTTAATAAAACGACTACCACGGCAGATACTGATCATCGTAACGCAGGGCAGCCATAAATATTTGTTGACATACTTAATTTAACTATCTTCTCATAGAATGGGTATATGAGTTTCATTTAGCACGTAGAAGAAGAGCAAGGATTTAAACATACTGGCGCATTTCTTAATGATGACCCACGGTTGACATTAAAAATAGTATAATCTTAAACATAAAAAGGCAATATCAACGTATGATATCCATCAAAAGAGTGATTAAAAATGACTGCAAGCAGCGAAATGAGGGCAAACGTTGACATACTCGTAAAAGTTGATTACTTTGATCATAAAACTCTGATGTTTGATCAAAATGTTTTACCGTCGACATTACTTTTGAGAAGCATTTAGTACGTCTAGAAATTGACTCAGGATACCTATAAGCAGATTTCTTAAATAGTAAACGAAAGTAAAATAAACAATGAAATGGTATGAGACACTGTTCAGTTGAAATTTGTGAAAGGAATAGACCAGAATTCGGTTTAAAACATGTCTTTTGCCAACGACTTTACTTTGAATATTTTTATAATGAACTTGGGAACATGTTTGAAAAAAAAAAACAGAAACGATTTTAATAATAGCTGGCGTTTTTTCTCTAGGTTTCTAAACTAATAAGTTTTATGCATCAAAGCACATTTTCAGTATATTTTATTTACTTGAGAGATGTTACATAGTAAATGATTCACTGCGTTTTATTGTTTCTCCTTTTATAAAGCTCCGTCATTAATTTTCTACCCACTACCACATCTACATACATTATCAAAGAGAGATTAATTAACTAGTTAGTTCCCCATCCCTCGCCATCCTAATGGTAATAAGTAGGGAGTCTTGAGGGCACTACAGTTGAATAGCACTGCAGCTTGGATAACCCCTAGAGTGTAATAGTTCCAGGGAAATTTTTTCGCACTTATTAAGGAGGTGTTAATGAAACTGATATGCGGGAAAGATCAAAATATCGTAATGTATATCTTCTTTAGGAATCCACCATACCCCATACCCTACTACTATCCCATTCTTTCTTTCTTTTTTTTTTAAACGATGCTAAGGAATTTAATCCTTGTTTCGCGGGGGTTTCACAAACATTCAAATCACATTCACAATGAACACCCAGACTTGGAACAAGCATTTGTGGATCACACAAATACTTGTCCCATGCGGAGATCGAACCCGCAGCACGTCGCACACAGTGGTAATTAGCATGGTGACCTATACCACTCGGCTATCTGTGCAGTCAAATTCCATTCCCTACTTTGATTATACTCCTCCAAGGAATAACTAAGCACTATCGACGTCATAAATTGCCGCACAATACAATGTCGTGCAAAAGTTCTAATCGATTTTTATTCAAACAAATAGCCCATTACGTTCAAAAGTACATAATGCTTACACAAAATGCTGTGTCATCTGTAAGGAATGCAGGGACTAATACATTTTCAAATACTACGGGAACGGTTTCATATCGCCCCAGTATTGAACTTGACAGAGTAATAAAAGGATCTTATTCATTTCCATCAAGCGACATCTGCTCGGTTGATAGGACCACTATAAATAGACGGAGCACTGTCCGAATTGAGACATCGGCCAAATTACTTTACGGTGGCCATCTTTGCAAGATCTCTGCTCAATTAATACCGCTGAATTGTTATTACTTGGAGATTTTAATGGGTATTTCTTGTATTGTTCTACATTCAAGTACATAATAGACGTAAAAACAACTCAAAATATTGGAGAAATGTGTATTTTATGATAAAGATAAAAAAGGAGAGGTCATCATGGCTGAAATCTCTCACATTTCTATACTTTTGAACAAAAGTTATTATTTTTTCTTCACGCTTTCATAAATCTCAGGAGACAGGCAGCAAACACTTTGATAAAGGATGACAATGCGACAAAGCGCGCTCAGATTAAAGATTTATATCACCTCCTCGCAGAAGAACTACCCAAAAAGTTTTCAATCGACATAACAGTACGAAACAACTTCCAAATTATTAGAACACGGCCCAAACTATGAAGTTGGGTAAATATTTCGGCAACTAATTTTGGGAATTGCCTACGTAACCGCAAATCCTTTGAGAATCGATAGAGGTATGTAAGATTCTGGTCCCTGTTTTTACGGATGTGATAGAAAGAGATGGAAGACAATGGAGCACGTTGATTATCTCCAAATGAATACCAGTTGTATCCAGATTTGTCGAGGTCGCTAGTGGAGAGCGGGGACAATCTGCTATAGGTAGCTCGTACCAACATAAAAATTACGATAAAATAATATTTGGTTGAGAATCATGTTTTGTTGATTGTTCTAATAAATATGATGATATGTATTTTGTAATTACAGTAACTAGAACACGGCTGTTATGTTCGCTTTACCTTGAAATAAAAGATTCATTCTTACATGATTATGGAATGCAATTTCTTTAATTAGCTAATTTTATGCTTGAGATGCAAATAGTTTTAGCCATTAGGATATACCTATTCACATAAATACATATATCGTAAAATAGTCTCATAGATTAGTAGTATTCGCTTTGAAAACGGTGTTTCTAATGCATAAGAGGCAGGGAGCCAGGGACATCTCACTGAGCATAGATTTTTGCTACTTAAATAAGTGATGTATCCATTAGTTTGATCATAAATGTATATTTATTATGTATTATTATTATTAAAATGCACCAAATTTGTTAATACATTATTTAATGACTGTAATTTAATGTTGATTGATTCATGTTTTCGTAGCGCTGAAACTTAACAGGGAATACATTCTCTTTAAATTGAAAATGTACATAAAGGCGGGTGAAGCAATCAAGCCTGTTCTAAATGCAGTAGACTCATAAGAATAAAACAATCGAGTCTATAGCGTTTTTACGTTACACTTATCTTCGGCGAATCTTAAAAACCGCGGAACGTGACTGGTTTTCATCCCCTAAATCGTATTTGAGCCAAGCAATTGGAAAACGCGGGACCTTAATCCTGATTAAATGCATTGAAGGGAGGAATTACATACGAGGCCCCTTACTGTAAGGGCCACCATTAAAAATACGATGCCATAAACGATTTCAATTTACATTAAAGAATTCATGATAAGTTATGATAGATTTAATTTTCGAAGAAACTCTTTTAATACGCAATAGAATAATATATTTTCTGTTCAAATGAGTATGTTTTTTTTATAGATAAACATAACTAAACAAACATTCTTGTTAGCTCACGAGTACATTAAAACAGGTTTACGCATCAGTTTTGCATAAAAAATATATTGCACGTCTTTACCAAAGTTGGTTAATTAGACACATACAACAAACCTGGTCTAGACAAAACAATTTAACCAGCATAAAAACGAAATTAAACGAAAAATTGATAAATACATACTTGCATCCACCACTATTTACATGCGTATTTCTTGCGCATAATTTAATAAGGTCACGCATTAATTAATAAGCGTTCATTGCCGCATAATGGCTGAATGGACAATGAAGATCGATATTTAATCCGTCACACTACCGACTTTAAATTCCTAGATATAAATGTAAAAACGTAGTTTAAATATTCCACCACAAAATATTTTAAATATTTTGTGGTGGAATATTTATACTACGTTCGAACGTCGCAAAATAAAAATGAAAAAAAAAAACAAACATTAATTGTGAGGGTATTAAAATGTTATTCCAAAGGAGAGGGACAAGTATCATAAATAAAACAAACTTATTGTTTTCTGAGGTCAAAATAAACCGCGATAGAATCCGTTTAAAGTAGTTTTATTTCAATAAAACAAACTTGTTCGATTGTTAAGGTCAAAAATATTGAGATTATATTGAAGAAGTCGAGAATAAGGTAATCTTTTTAGACTTGCCCAAAAAGTTTAACTTCCATGTTTACCTCCTAAAATCCATTGCAAACTATTGACAAACTTATCAAGAACAACTTTATATGTAGGTATACGAACCGGTACCAATAGTTATACGCAATTTAACTATTTTAAGTTTAGTAAACAATGTCCAATACTTATTGGAAATGTTTTATCTCAGATACAGAAATAATTAGGATTAGAAGCAAATACATAAGGCATGTTAATAATGTTATGCTTTTATAAATGATTCAGGTTTCCTAGCAGGAGAATACCATTTGGAATAAACTTTTGGCGGAGCTTCAAACGCCTGAAATGTCGATCATTTAGAAAACGGGACTCAAAGCCAAATAAATTGGATGATTTCCTATGAAGGTGGATTACAAGAACCTGCTCCTCCTGAACCAAGCTCTGCTTTTTATAAAAACACAATTCAGAGGTAAAAAAATATTTTGATACTTTTTGGTGCATTTACCAATGATCAACTAGGATGAAGACAGTGGCTACACCTGGTCAATAATTTTGAGACTAGAATTTTACAACCATTTGTAGTGTTGTACCAAAAACATTTGTAAACATTACTCGATACAATTAGCTGCAGTTCCTTATCGGGTTCCCAGTTGGAAGATCAATTGACACGAGACTAAACACCATCGAGCGACCCAATAACCGCTGTAAATTGGTTGCATCAAGTGCAAGGTTATATTCGGCGTGCACCGGTAAGCTCCAAGTCTCCAACTTCGAAGTTGGTGTTGGCTAGTATCGAGGTCCGGGCTATGACCCAATTAGAGCCTTCCTGTGCAGTTTGGGAATATTGTGATGGATGTAGGTTTGCATAATAGAGTTTATTCTAGACTAAGTATGTACATGTTTTGGAAACGTTACCTTCTTTTGAGAGGTACAAACACTTAAGTTATTAGTAGAGAAAGGACCTTATCAAGATAAAACATTTTGATGGAATTGGTGAAATTCTGAAATAGGAGTGTACAATAATTTCGGGGGCAAGAAACTCATCGAAAGTACACGAAAGCCATTAGAACTAAAACAATTGCACTTATTCGCATGCTAAGAATTGTGTTGTACTGTAAACACACTTTAGAGAAGAAACACAAGTTACTAGGTACAGTTCGACTACAGGTTTCAGTTGTAAGCGCAACACTGTAACTCAAAAATATATTCACAAGACACAAACATACGTAACAGAGCACTCAAACTGCTTAAAGTTTTGGCTTAAATCCTGCAGACTCTCAGCTATCTGAATCTGTATCTGTGAACAGAGGTCTGAAAAGGCCGGTGACCCAATTAGCCTTTGACTGTCGACATCTGATATTTGGCTGGGAAACAACATCGATAGTTTTGAGGCAACTTTACGTCATTATTATTTGTTTATACAACACTGGAATACATAAACTTCAATTTACTTCATGAAGCTTCATATTCAAAATTATTTTATTTTCTCTCAATACACAAACAGATACAGTTAACCATGGCAATTCCTAAAGCATTTTTTTTAATTAGTAATTTCGAGTGCTTAATCTATCGTGGAAGAATGATTATAACTTAGGTTTTGAACACTTGTAACTCTTTGATTTGCATATTGAACAAAAAAGGGAATATATTTATTACTAGCTTCTGCCCGCGACTTCGTCTGCGTGGACTTCAGAATTGGGTCTAAGTAGAAATGAAAAATTGAATAAAATTTTCACTCGAGTTATAATAGCTTGCGCAGTAATAGAGAAAAATACCGAATTTCAAAGCTGTCACAAGCTCACGGCTTAGCTCGAAAACAATTTTCATATTTCCCTCGGGAACTACTTAAGGAATCGGGATAAAAGGTAGCCTATGTTCTTTTCCATGTCACAGGCTACATGCATGCCAAATTTTTGCGTGATTAAGTAACAAACGTCCAAAAATCTAAACATCCAAACATCGACACTTTCACATTTATAATATTAGTAGGATTTGTCACTGGTCTCTATTTCCACCACTATTACCATCCTACTGCATTACGTATCATAAATTTAATTTTGCTGACTGAGAGTGTAGGTTATTCAGTAGTCGACTCCAACGGGTAAATAGGCCGCGGTTCGCTCAACAAATTACCGCTGGAATACATTTTGTTCCCGCGTTTTGCACTACGAATGATGAAAACCGACAACTCGACTCCGGTTTCCGAATACGGTAACTCGGGGTTTTATACTTCAGCGTATCAGTCTATACACAAATTATGTTATTTTATTGACGCACTACACTTTTATACATAGTAATAATTTACCTTGTTCTTTAGAATTTATATTGATTACCACAAGAGAAATGACAACAAGAAAATGGGAAGTTACAACAACATCATCTTCCTGCCCTTATCTCTATTTGATTTGGGATGATATTGATATGTCTTGGGTCATCTCACACACGGCCTTTTGATCCGAAACTAGGCAGTACTATGTATTTTTAAATCCATACATATTATAGATAAATAACACCCTGACACAGAACAAAATAAATGATCGAGCTCATCACACATTTGTCCTGGGTGGGAATCGAACCCACGACCACCGGCTTAGCAGTCAGGGTCACTAACAACGAGACAAGCAGGCCAGGGATCGGTATAGGATGTTTTCATCTTCGACGTCATCTCACAAGCAACATCCTTCTAGACATAACCTCTTTCACACAATCCATCCATCGTTTCTATGGTCGTTCCCTCCTCTATATCCATACATGTTCATGCACAAAACCTCCCTTAAAACCACAGTAGAGAAACATTGTCTACTGAATTCCTCTTTCGAAACCGACAATACCCGGCCACCTAGTAGGCTATACATGTATTTGCACCTTAAGCAGCATTTTCTCCAGTTTCTATACGTAAGCCACCTGTCCGACAACACAATACTTTGATACATATTTAATACCTCCGCGCAAGAATTGTGTATTCATAAAGATGAAAATGTTTTCAGGATAACAAAGCCGAAGGCGGGACGGTTTCGGTGTAAGTGTTATAATATTGTTTGGATATGGAAAACCGTAGCAACGAAACGGCGACAAAATATCCATACTAATAGTACCTATAAATTGTCAACAACTCTGTCTATTACACTTTCACGGCTTAACCGATTTAAAGATCTTGATACAACTTGGTATGGAGTTAGCTTGAATCTGAAGAAATAACGTGGGTTACTTTTTTCCGGGATAACTCACACTTTTGAAGGCGGAGTCGCAGACAAAAACTAGTTTTTTAACTCATTACAAAAAAAGAAAATGTGTATTCATAGACATGAAAATGTTTTCAGGAGAACAAAGCAGAAGGCGGGACGGTTTCGTTGTACTTAAGTTGTAAATAAATATGTAAGTTGCAATGAAATAGCGACATGTTAAAAAAAAACAATGTAAACTAATATTAATCTAGACTAATCGTGATGTTGAAAAAAAATCACTGCACAATCAAAGGATTTCAAGCAAATTACTTTAGTAGGTATACTTCCTCATATTAAGAAATCATTATTATCTTAAGGCAATAATTTATTGACTATTATTTATAGTCAATTAAAATTCCTTCGTGTAAAAATGTTAATTGCAAATAGTACACACGTACAACACGAGTATTTATTATTAAATTAACCACACCATAAACTTAAAAAATATTTATTCCCAATAATATTAAAATACAAGTATCTTAATAGAAGTGTTACGTGTCAAAGCAATAAAATCAAAACAACATTTTACTGCATCATCGATAATCGTCGGCACTATTAGTGGTCCCTATTCAGAAGGCCTACAAAGGATAACGCCAGGTGTTAAAAGCCATTAGGGACCAGGACCGCGATGCTATCAAGGGAAATCATTTATCATATTTACATTCCAACCCTTTAAAAACAGCTATTTGTTACAGGTTCAATTGGGTGAATACATTTGACGTTTCATTTGATTAGGAACTTAACAGTAATTTTGGGTATTATTTAATTGATTTAATAATGGAGTATGATAGACTTTATTGTCTTTCAGCATGCAATAGATGGGTTGCAAATCAGGTACGAGTCACCACTACAAATCGGTTCACGTGAAGAAACCCCCAAATAAGTAAATAAGGTGAGGGTTGTAAGGAATGCGGAAGACGTAGTACCGATCACTGCACTGCAACAAAAGACCTGTCTGAAGTATTCGAGAGGATGAATGGTTTCCTCTGCTATATCCAGTTCTAAAAAGCGCTTTCCTAAAACTGTAATAGGGAAACCTATTATTTTATTGTTAGGTCAGCAATGATTAAATTATTTGATCGATTAAATATAGAAACGAAAAAGTAAGCCAGATAATATACTACACAGCTGATTTTGAGCTCACTGAAAGCGCTCTAGATTTTCAGACAAAAGTCACTCAAGTGGCGCGCGACAGACAACAGTGGCAATCTCGAGGGTCTTCCTCAACAATGGCGCCTTGTGAAGAAAAAGGTGTGAGATATAAATGAACAACGCCTTACAATGTTGATAAGTGCTCGTAAACACTTCGCGTGTTCGATTGCTTTGAACCTTGGATTTATCGTAAGTAGCTACCGTAAGTACTGCCGTCAATGACATTGCAAGGAAATTTAGTGATATTAACGAAGGTGTTTCATAAAATACAGCTAACATCTACCTAGAATAAGTTAAAATTAAATTTGTAAGTTCGGATGTAGGGGCAAACGGTGAAATTGTTGCTCCGATTTCAATTTCAAAATATATTTTTGAATGTTAAACATCAATGGCTAAGTGAGTATACAAAAAAATAATATTTTCTACGAACGACTTATTTAAGTTAACTTTGCGACGATAGAAGTCTTATTACGATTCGCATGCAATCAATAATTTTGTACTAACCTTGTCTAGGGCACATCTAGGCTAGGCACCAGTTCTACTTAGCAAGAAAACATTTACCTAGCACACAAAGTTAGCAACAAATTAAGACTTAAGTACTTTGTCTTCAATAAAACTCCTACGTCCTCCTACTTTTATACATTGTAATTATTTCTAGTTCGTTACTAATTTTGCTGATGTAATGTTATTCATAGTTATGTGTATTATTTTCTTTTGGTGTTAACAAGTTAAGTTTTTAATACTATCTATAGGCAAATACATAACAATGTAAGAGCCTAAGGTAATTATTTTTTTCATCCATAATAGAGGTATACTTAAAGCTAGCCTCATATACAATAGCTAGCTGATGCCCGAGCTTTCGCCCGCGTGGATGTCGCTTAGCCAATCTATACAAAAACTTGACAAATTATATACTAAAACCCTCCTCGAGGACCACTCTATCCATTGAAACCAACATGAAAATCGGTGCAGTACCTTTGAGTTTATCGAGAACCAGACGAAGGACTTACGTTTAATATTAAGTAAGTATGTAGTTATTTATCGCAAAGCGGTTCAGATATAAACAATCACAAGAAAACTGACAGCCATCATTGTGTTGGTAGTGTGGGTATCATTTAAATATGCACACTTAGTTACGGTTGCTTTGCAAAATGAATTTCAAGGACGCTTTACTTTCTGTGTGACTGGGGCGCTATTGAGTGCAAAACGTATTTTTAGATACAATCTGCATTTATGAGCTACAGTCGTTATACAATTTGCCGCAAATAGTCGACTATCAATCAATGTATTATAATTATAGTTTGCGGTCAGCACGTGTTTATTTAGATCTTTCGTTTTCTGTAGAGTAAATAAATAACGCAGTTTCAGTCGATTCTATTTCTTTAATAATTTTTATTTTTGATTGTTGACAGTCATAGTCATTAAAATTCGGACGACCAGTTTTACAATGGGATATTTTCTTAACCTGTAAAATAGGTTGATGTGGTCAGATGATCCAAATAGGGTATTCAGCTGAATCCGTTGAAATGAAATCCTGCATAGCTTGGGAAAAAGCTAGACAAAGTTGAATTAAAAAAATAGGGTTAAATAAGCCGAGCTATAAATCCTTATGCAGTAGACTGTATAACAATGTTAAAACATAGGGATTGAAATCACTACATTCAATAAGCTATTGTTTTGCAATTTGTTGTATTATTTGCAAACTGCTATTAATTTTCCATAGGTACTTCAAGTTATCCTAAAGTACTACTAAATTGCTAAGTTGCCACAGCTTGGGCAGTAAGTTAAATTGCCAATGTGGGCAAGAAGAATGATTCAATGTAACAGAAGCGACAAAAACTACAGTATTCACTCATATATACGAATCGATTTTATTCAAATTCGTAAATGATATGCGTCGGGACGAATACCAATAGTTTGAAAGAATTGTACGGTGTGACATACTGAGTAATAGGATGTGACGTAATGAGTAATAATAAATAAGTGCCTGCAACCCACCCGCATTACACTGACAGACGTCGAGGTGAACGGGCGTGTCGCAGACATAATAAGACATACTTTACGGAGTTTTATTGAACCAACCGTGTATAGAACACGGAGACATCACATTGGCGACGAGGATAAAAAACCGTGAGTCAAAAAGAAAAAATAAATAAATAATACGATTACAAGTGACCGATTTTATCATTAACATAAGGAAAGAATGACAAAAAAAATGAACAAATGATGTCTGTAGATATTTATGTTTAAGTATACAGATAAATTGTTGGTAATGCGGCCATTTGAAGTCTGAATACAATTCACTTATTGATAATTGATAACTTCGGTCAGGGTAGTCATAAGTGCCAGCTAATAATACTTACCAATAACGTAAATCTATTGTTGTGTAGTCGGTGCGCGTATTGTTTATATCTACCTACAGTTTATAAATATACCTACTTACTAAGTAGTATGGACAAGTTATTGTCTTATCTTAGAATGTTATTTTCGTAGTACGTAAAGGATACAACGGTAAATAGTGATTTACGGACTATTCAGTGCTATTTACATATTTATATACGGGTTTGATGCGTTTTATCAACTGAGGCGATCTGATGCTTTTGTCTCGTTGTAAAATAAGCTGCCTACCGACTTAACAACATTAGCGAAATAATAGTGCCTGTAAGTATTAGCCAAGTCGGAAAGATACCGGCACGAAGTACACCGTCAATTCCAATGGGTGAAAACCCATCAAGTTACATATACCAAGTTACATGTACCAGTATATGCAATTCAATATGATTAAAGTTCCAATTCTGCTCATTGTAATAGCCAAATCGGAAAGATACCGGCCGAAGTACACCGTCAATTCCAATGGGTGAAAACCCATCAAGTTACATAATTATACCAAGTTACAGGTACCAGTATATGCAATTCAATATGATTTAAGTTCCAATTCTGCTCATTGTAATAGCCAAATGGGAAAGATACCGGCCGAAGTACACCGTCAATTCCAATGGGTGAAAACCCATCAAGTTACATAATTATACCAAGTTACAGGTATCAGTATATGCAATTCAATATGATAAAAACATAGGAAAAAAATATATAGTAATAATAAAATATATAAAAGACGTACTATTTTAAGAGAATTTTCTATACTTACTTCTATTGTCCCAAGTGAATCAGTTACCAACCATAGAATCTCTAGACTGCGACGGTGATCCAAATTCTTTAGGCTTTCGAAGGCAAAGATGGAAACGTGCTTTAGAAATTTATCTTCTAGCTATTAGGTAGACCAACCTCTAATAAAACGAGCAACGCTTTTACATACGGGAGGCCTAGGATTGCAAGATATTTACTATAACCTTCCTGGTGCCCTCGTTGAAGAGGGAGCCACTCCAGACGTTTTCGAAGCCGCAAAAAAAAAAAAAAAAAAAAAAAAAAAAAAAAAAAAAAAAAAAAAAGTATATATATTAGATGGTTACTTTCACCTAAACAAAGTTTCGGTTATGAACGGCACATATTCCGGCTTATGAAACAAGAACCAGACAAATCTTAATTAGATTACGTAGGTAATCAATGTTCCAAATGTAATTTTGATAACAAAGACAATGATCTCATAGACCAAATAGCCGGAAAATGTACTTCGTCGGATCTTAGGAAGGAAAGCTACAATTAGGAGATTCCGTCACAATAGGAAAAGTTATTATAGATGCAAATTCAATTGAAACTGTTGATAGGCAAATAAAAGAAAAAAAAAAAAAAAAAAAACTGAACAGGTGAACAGGATTGGAACAATATCATACAAAACCCGAACTCAAGTTGTTACCCCAAATAATAACGGTGTACTAGGATGTGGAAGTGAAATCACAACTGTGATGACACAATTTGCCCCACTTTAACTGAACAGGTGAACAGGATTGGAACAATATCATACAAAACCCGAACTCAAGTTGTTACCCCAAATAATAACGGTGTACTAGGATGTGGAAGTGAAATCACAACTGTGATGACACAATTTGCCCCACTAGGGGAAAAGTGGGTATAAATGGAAAAACACTGTCGAACAATCCCGACCACAAGCGTAAAGCGCCCGCTGGTTGGGACAAACAAAAAACGACGGCAAAGAAATAAATAAAACCAAATGAACAACCTACCAAATCACCCCTCAATAATGTGAACTATATATTTCGCATAGACGATACTGCTGAAATAGTTTGCCAAGTACCTAGGTGGTGTTAACGTGAATACGCCCATTGACTCTGGGAGAAAATAATATAAATAACCAACCTATATTTAAAATCGAACGCTGTTATTGTGTCTAATCAGCAAACAGGTTCTGACCAGGTATTTATGACGTATGGTCAAAGAGACCCCCTAAATGTCTTAGGCTCATTCGAAGCCTCAATAGCTGTTGGGCCCGAAACTAAAACTGCCAAATTTTATGCTATAAAAAACTGTTCCCGTAATCTGCGAGGCAAAGACACAGCTACCAGTCTCAATGGCTTAAAAGTTTAGTTGAGTATTATTCATGTGTTAGCCATCGATCCATGTGTTATCCCCATTTGTCAACGCGAGTACTAATTCCGCTTGAAAATAAAATTAATGACAAACTTGACGAATGGGTGAAAGGGATATAATTGAAGCGGTAAATCAAGCTCCATCTTGGGTTTCGCCGATGGTACCCATCCGGAAGAGTGATGGTACTCTAAGACTATGTGTCGATATGAGATGTGCAAACAAAGCAATCATGAGAGAGAACCATCCTTTGCCTACAATGACTCAACTTCTCCCTAAGTTCAGGAAGTTTAGTATTTTCTCTAAACTGGACATTAAAGATGCATTTTATCAAGTCGAGATAAGAGAAGATTGTCGGGACGTAACAACATCATAACCAGTAAAGGTCTGTTTCCATATAAACATCGGATGTTTGAGATATCGTTCGCGCCCGAACATTTTCAAAAAATCATGGAAAGGATGCTTCTGCCTCGTGAAGGTGTCGTTAATTTCATTGACGATGTCGTGGTTTTGGCAGTAACGTAAATAAACATAACATTAGATTAAAACATGTGTTATAAGTTAAAACAGAAAGATGTGCTTCTCAACGATAAAAGTGTGTTTTCCACGCGACAAAAATAGACTTTCTGGGCCATGAGTATAAAGCCCCTTGATAAATATGTCAAAACAATAGAATCATTTCGAGAACCCAAATCATTCGATGAAGGCCAAAGCTTCTTAGGACTTGTCAAATATATTGAAAATGGATTCCAGGTTTAGCCACCATGACTGATCCAATACGGGAAGTCTTAAGGCATAAACTTTCCAAAAACGCCGACATTGCCAAATATTGGAAAGATAAACAGTCTGCTGCTTTTGCAAGCTTAAAACAAAGTTTAACAGCCCTTCGCACTTTAGGTTATGATCCACACGATAGGACCCAAGTAATGGCAGATGCTAGTCCTGTAGGTTCAGGAGCAGTCCCCATTCAGTTAATAATAATAATGTAATAATAATATCTTTATTACAGAAAACTTAGTACATATTTACAATAATAAATTAGGCTAATGTTTGTTTTAAGCAGATAATCAGGCTTCTGTAGCCGAGTTTGATGCACAAGGAACACATACCTCGAATCATGGCTTTCGGTCACAAAAGTTTGACTAATGATGAAAAACGGTATTGCCAGGCTGAAAAGGAAGCACTGGTTTTGGTTTGGGCAGTCAAACATTTTAAATTGTATTTATATGATTGAAGGAATTCGAGCTGATCACGGATCATAAACCTCTCGAGGTAATATTTACACGATGCACGAATTGAACGATGGGTATTGCGGTTACCGTCGTATAATTACAAGGTGGTGTACTGCCCCGGAAAATATAGCTGACTCTCTGTCCCGGCTATTTCTAAACAAAAAATTTTTGCAAGACCAATGGCAGTTCCCAGGGCAGAGATCACAGGAAAATCTCGAAATAACAACGAAATTCAATTAGGAAAATAGCTTTTATTGAAAGCAAATGGGACTACAAAGTCAATAACTATAAGCTTTTCGAACACGAACTTTGCATGCACGCCGACATATTACTACGTGGAAACAAAATAATAATTCCTACGGAGTTAAGTAAACAAGTGCTTTCATCGGCACACGAAATGTCAAAAACTATGTATTAGAGCAATTTGTAACTTAAAAGTAACGGATTCCTGCAGAACATATTTCAAAAATTTAAAAAATTATGACTTTGCCTTCATTGTATATTCATGAACTGACAATATTTATAGTCACAAATCCTACTCTATTTGAGAAGCGAGGACCAAGCAAACGGAATCCCACTACACTAATAATACCAATAAATAAAACTACATTTATGAACCAAAGTATTCTGGTTATGGCTAGTAGAGTCTATAACAAGTTACCAAATAATATTAAAACAATAGTTGAACTGCACCTTCTAAAAACAAACTACAATCTTTTATTAGAAAAGTTATATCTTTATATATATAAATTTCTTGTGTGCGTGTGTATGTCACTGAACCCCTCCTAGACGGCTGGACCGATTTTGATGAAATTTTTGTGTGAGTTCAAGGGGATTCGAGGATGGTTTAGATTCACAATTTGGTCCACTGGAAAATGAGTATTTAATTAATTTGGCCCTCTGCAGATTTTTTAATATAGCAGTACAACGTTTGCTGGGTCAGCTAGTTATTCTATAAAGGAATACTTAAATGATAAATTATAATATTTTACAAGTATTTAGTACACATGTCTTTCTAGCTTTTCAGGACCAAGTGCTCCTGTCCCAATGAAGAGGCGCGAATTACCTATGCAGCCTTGGACTGACATAGCTATGGATTTCTTGGGCCCACTACCAAGTGGTCATAACTTATTAATAGTAATTGATTATTATAGCTGTTATAAAGAAATTTAAGGTCATGAAATCGATAACATCCAATGAAACCATTAATATGTTAAAATAAATATTTTCTAGGCTAGGTAAAAGAAATTTAAGGTCATGAAATCGATAACATCCAATGAAACCATTAATATGTTAAAATAAATATTTTCTAGGCTAGGTATTCCAGCATTTCAGAGACAAAATTCCTTCCGTCATAGATGTTGAAAACAAGCGGATCGACTTAGAAGTACATGACAAGGATAAAACATCGAAAGAAAAGGTACTACACACGGTCAAGCGCTAAGGGAGGTGATATTTAAAGCGAAAAATTATGAAACGGGCTAAGCAATTAGGAGAAACATAATTCATCTCAAGAGAATAGAAGGATAATGGAGAATCCAGAATGAAAAAAAAATGAAAAGGAGAGGACAATGACGAAAGAATTTTGACGCATATCAGTGTCTAATATTGTAACAATATAATTTTAAAAAAAAAGAGTAACCTATGGAGTTTCTTGCCGGTTCTTCTCCATGGGAAGGACACTTTGGAACCGAGCACCTAGAATCATTAGAGTATAACATAACTTCGTATGGCAATTTGATTAAATTGTTTACTTAAGAATTAGGTCAAAATGAAATTATGTAGTATGGACTGTTATTATTGATTAAGTCTGTTTATGCAAAACTGTTGGTTCAATGTGATTAGTTTCAAATTGTTGAAAGGGAGAGATGTGACATACTGAGTAATAGGATGTGACGTAATGAGTAATAATAAATAAGTGCCTGCAACCCACCCGCATTACACTGACAGACGTCGAGGTGAACGGGCGTGTCGCAGACATAATAAGACATACTTTACGGAGTTTTATTGAACCAACCGTGTATAGAACACGGAGACATCACATACGGAATTGAATCTTCAGAATACATTGTTTCAGTTACCTACTGTTAGTCCAAGTTATCGAATTTTGCGCACATCATCGCATTCTTTTAGGGTTTTTGCTGTCATTAGGCGCTACACTGAAGAATTTCATATTATATCAGTAAACTTATTAGGTGCGATATTCATTTGTTTCTTTAGGAATCTTAATAAACAAAAATAAATCGATTCCGTAGTTTAGCCGCTGCGGTGGAGCATATAAACATAGTTTACATACATACATCCATACAAAGACAGCCAAAAAACCCTTCCTTTTTGCTTCGCTGTAGTCGGGTAAAAATATACATGTGTGATGCACATGAAGATATTGATTTACTTGGTAACATAAAAATAAGCGTTAATTACAGCAGAAAAAGTTAATTACATAGCTACCCGAATTTCATAAAACCGAAAAATGTTCACATTAATCCGGTTCGCACAGTGCATGTAATGTACTGTAACTTTAAATGATATGAGAGAATTTTGTGTAGGGGACTTTGATGGAACAAAATCAATGATCCGAGTACTGTCATTGAGTTTCCAATACATATTCAATGCATTTATTTAAGGAAGACTGGAGTTCCATGATGATTAATCAGTCCCGATGTGGGGCCCCTTTTGTGCTTGTTCAATGATACATCGATAAATTCATGAACACATGAATAGAAGCATATGAATTAAGCATGGATGTAGTCACAAAAAATATCTCAATTAACTACTCAACAAAAGCTACTGAAAAATAGATTTTATACCTTATTTTAATTTCAAAAATACTATTACTACTGCTATTTATTTATTATTATAAAAGAGTTACAATATTTATTTATAACATTCTCCCACAGAACCGGTTTAGCGGTTTGACTGTGGGTGTTGCTAGATAAAGTATTTTGCGGAAGAGAAAGATGTAACTAGATATAGGAATACATACGTTAAATTTTGCACTAGCTGTGCCCCGTGGCTTTACTCGCTTAAGTTGTACCCATCCCCAAAAACTTCACTCATTTGTTTTTAGTAAATTTTAATTTTAGGTGTATTCTGCTATACGTGACGGAGAGGAATCTAACAAATTATAGATCATGAAAATAGGTCCACCCGTTCTCGAGTTATAAGTGTTGTGAGAAACCAGACTTTATATCAAAATAAAAAAAACATTTATTCAAATTAGGCTACTAATGCAGGACTTTTTGAACGTCAACATAAAAATTGACAGCACCCGGATTCGCCCACCCTTCACCGCTTCCTAAGTGCTCTAGCTGGGGAGAAGGAATGTCGCAACAAACTCCCCAGCAGCACGCTGTCTCATTTAACAAAAACAAAAAAAATACAACTATACAAAAATGGGACCGCGCAGCTTCAGCTTCATAATATATTTATAATATATAATACATAATACATATTAAATTATATTATATGTAACATGAAGATGATAGAGTCCAGCGATACCGCGGTTCCGGTGGGGCAAAAACAGGACCAGGGTGCTTTAGCCTGTGTAGTGGGGTAAATTATATCTCTCACCAACTCCTTTGATGAGATTTTAGATTTTTTTGTAGGCTGGACTTAAAAGTGCTTTTATCCATATTTAGAAAGTTACAAGTGTTTAGTTTTAAAGCGGATCTACGCCGTCAATTTCTCGAACGAACAAAAATGCAAGGATATACAAGAAACACATCACCTTGAGCTAATTGATTTAAATTAATTGCTGTAGATATGTTAATTAGAAGAAATATACGTTGATACCTGTTTACTAATTTACTTCAGGGTCCGGTCAATCACCTGTGCATCTAATGTGACCTTTTTAAGAATAATTACCTACGATCTCCGTGGAATTCAATACAAAAATATATTTATTTTAAACTGGCAGAGCCAAGATGATATGAAAAATGTAGATGGGTCGTAATGGATATGGAAGGCGAAGGACCGGGTGTTTTGGTGCAACTTGGGAGAGGCCAACGAGGCAATTAAAATAGGGTAAGGCTCTAGAAATAAGCGGAAATGTAATCAATTTCTATTAGAAAATGTTATTTCTATATTGAAATAATGTAATTTTTCAAGACACGGTTTTCACGTTCCTCAAAAATCCAGAAATAAAACCCACCGATATTTTACTATTGTCTTGTAATAAAATATGTTAAGTACCTAATTCTAACACTTCGTCGTACCAACAAATTATAAACGCACAAGCAAAATCTTATTAAAGCATGTTGACAAAAATTCTGCTCTTATCAAATAATTATTTCGAGGTAAATTTATACAAGTGTTTACATGGCAAAACAGGTTTCGCGCATAAATTCACTACAAATGTACAAGCTAGTGTATAAACATAGCGTATTGTTGTACAATGTACAAATTAGGCATCAACTTGACAGTGAACTGCGAAGAGTTTTTATGGACACGTAATATTTTTATGAACATTAAAAATGAACGATGTGGATAAGTTTATAGCGCTTCGACGAATGATTGTTTACTGTAGTTCCTGAAGAAAAATAACGTTTACGATCGGATGAAATTGTAATTTTTGTTTTGAGACCAGTGAAGACTGGATGGCTGGAATCGACTTTAAGGCCCGGTATCCACCAAAGAGGAGAGGAGACGACGTGTTTTGAATAAACCAATCAGATGAAGTTATTTCCACATCTCTTCGTTTAACTTCGGTGGAATTAATCAGCTAACATCTGTATGAAAAGTGCGTGATGGAATGAGACAGAAGACTGATAGAAGATCACAGGTTTCACGAAAACGGGAATTACGTGGTTGAAGCTGAGGGCTTACAACATTTTCTTCTACAGTCCTCGCAACACAGGAGCACTTTATAAGAATTGTCCTACATTTAATTTTGAGGAACATTCATCTCACAATAATGGAACATTCAAAAAGACAATAAGAATGATTGCTAAATGAACGAATGCGAGCAACGAATATACATTTCGATGTCCAACTTATTTTGGATTAACCTTCAAAGAGTGGAGGCGGGTTAAATAGTCATACCAGTACATAATCGTATTTACTATGCTAATATTATAAAACTATTTAAATCTAGTTTTTTTATACGAATAGGAGCTCATTTAATGAGATTTGCCAGTTTAGTTTATTGATTTACCTAATTCAACTCACATTATTTTCGGCCTGAACGAAATTTTTAGACTATTAGCTTTACGTTCATGAGTGGAAATATTAAAGAAGGTAACCTTCAGGGAAAGAAATCTGTAAAAATAAAAACGAAAATTTGAGCAAGACTAAAGCAGCAAACTTAAACAAGAACACCAAAACTTTTAAGTGCTTTTACTGATGTTATTTGATCGATGTTTACGCAAATACAGAACTTAAATAATATTTTGTATTTCAAGATAGTTCTTCTGTTTGCGTCATTTGGGGTTAAGTTTAGAGTATCGCGTCTCATGTCTAAAGAAAGACAATTGGATATAGGTTGTTAGAGAATGCAGGACAATAATCTAACTATAGTCTTTAACTGAGTCCGCTATTGTTTCTCGTATCTATAATAATAATAATAATCTTTATTGCACTAATTGTGGTTACTGGTGTACCACCATGATGTCACAAAACAGTTTTATTCATGTCGTAAACTTAAAAACAACGGTCGATAGCGTCGCAAAAATCAAGCAGCACCATTGATTACTTATAATTTGTCTGAGACGAGGAAATCGAGTGGTCTTTGAACCTAATAATTATTAATGCACGTGGCATTGTATACACTTGCAATACATCGATGCCGATTAGTTTCGCCGAGAAAACTTGCGCGAATAATATATTGAGACAGCTGGTACATTACTGTCAATAGAGATCTTAAGAAAACCTTATCAGGTATTATGTTCTAATAGCCCGTAAACATTGTAGTCACGTCATGTTTACGCGTTTTTTTGTCTAGTACGGACAAACAAGAAACGAAGGAACCCTTCGTCTCACATTGAAAGCGAATAATTACATAATTTCCCATTTAGAGATGCTTATTTACTATGCGACTCGGAATACAATGCAACATTTTCTTTGGTACAATTTATTTGTTTTTGGTTTGAGGACTTTACAAGGAGACAAGCGTGAAATCGTAAAATTGTAAGTAAATTAAATTAAAATATGGATGGAATTGGGTATTCGAATAAATATTTATTTTTCTATTTGTTCTTTTATGCAAACAGTTAATGATAGTGCAAATATACACTATGGTGCAGGGGGTTTTTAAAACCCAGAAATAGTTTATGGTCTATGTAGTGCGTTGTAACGAAGAGGAACACTGAATCCCATGAGCTAAAAATTAAATAGGTAGCTTAAAAAAGAGTGGCGATGAGAACTGTGCTCTTTGGTCTTGTCATATTTTTGTTTATTTGCGAATAGTTTAATAATAATGTGGATACAAAGCTTTACTGTTTTGAACACATTCCGTATCTAGAGACGTACGTAAATTGTTGGTTTAAAAATATTACGATCGCTAGGCCATGTCTTCATATTATATCTTCATCTAGTCGGAATCTTATAAGATTGTGGGTATGTAAGGGCTCACACGAAACAATGGACTTTTAACAATAAATATATTACGTGATGAAGATGGTCAACATTAAATTGTAGTTATTCTTTTAGCACGTATAATTTCTTTTTCTACCTTTGTTTCTGAATTAGCTCCTTCCATTGATATGTAAGTAAATTTATAAGTAGATACCTAGTACACCTTGTTGTTATAACTTTAACTTGTAACTACCAATTTGTTAACTTAAAATAATTTATCATAATTATGTAAATATGTACTTACATACCTACTTAATTTTCTTTCACAGAGTTTAAGAGATTTTGTTGTGTAACGAAAAACACTCAAGGTTGTTTTTTGTTTATCATGATAGCTAACAATAAGAAGGATTAATAAATATGGCAAATGAAATAGGCATATACAGGACTTATTTAGACCTTGAATATCATAAAAATACGCACCTTTAACATGTTTTTTATTTGTACGAATGTGTTATTTGATAAATTATATTTTTGTAAGTTTCTAAACTTACCAAGACTTCGTGGTGTGTCCGATTGCCCCTGTGTACCCACTGCACGTTGGGTGATGGTAATGAGTCTACTCCGCTGCAGGGTATGGTCACATTAGTGCCCTTGTCTGCGGCTACATCACGTATTTCCACCTCCTCGGCAAGGACCCATGGAAAAACTACAAAATCAAGACAATAAAAGGAAAATTTTAATGGTTAATATCTTCAATGACCTTATCAACAAATATGAATTTTAATTCAGAATTAAATAGAAGCCGGTTAATACAAAAAAAAATATTTACCTTCTAATCCAAGGCAGAACACAGGCAACAATAAACGCTCGAAAAACATTCTACTATAACTACATTGAAACACTTGCAAAAAATTTGTCGAACTCTTCTTTTTGTAAAGTAAAAAAATATATATTTCTATTACACAGAATAAAATTAATAAACGACGGAAGGCGAAATAATAGGAAACAAATCTCACAACAAACGTCTTCACTCCATTGAATAAAGGCATAGACTAATTTTATTTCATCTTAAAAAAATTATGTTGCTATGTGTAATTAGATATTGCTACTAGAGAAAAATATGTTATCAAATGAGAAATAACAATGTCATTTCAAATAAAGGAAATATTGTTGTTTATAAATTATCATAAGGTTTTTGCCCACTAACATTAAATCTAAAGTCAGATAGTTTCCACTTTCTATTATTTTCATACAGTCTAGCTGATCACGTCAGAGACAAACATGACACTGACATTTTCAGTTGGTTTTTTTGCATAATTTCAGTTTTCTGGGTTGGTTCATAGAATTAATTATGGTAGTTGATTGGAAGTCAAAGTCTAATAAGAAATTCAGAACAGATGAAAATAATACAACCCAGATAGACTTTTCTTTAAAATTTGACATTTCATTCTAGTGACACTGTCAAGTAGACAGTTGTCTATGGCTTCACAATGCATGAACATAGACAAAAATATAGATTTTCTTCGGATATGGCCGCTGTATCGGCAATACAACATCTGCAATGTTTTGTAAATTCATTTTTATAAAATGAAGGTGTTTTTTATTTATGTATAGTGATTAACAGACCGTGTACAGTGCTGTGATATTTGTAATGGATGCAGAGAACGAGTATGAAATTAAGAGAGTTCGTGATGCAATTCAAACTATAGAGACTATCCAGTCCATGATCGACGTTTCAGCTGATAGACTCGAGGGTTTACGGACACAATGCTCGACGAGCGCCGAGCTGACGCAGCAGGAGATCCGGACCCTGGAGGTAGGAGTGCTAACCTTTACTACTGTATGTACATACAAGGGAAATACGCGATGCCCTTGAAAGTATTATGCCGAGAGCCCGGGACTCAAGGACTTTGCTGCACTCAAGGACTGGGGTGAATAGTTCATTGCCGTTGTGGAAATCGTTGCCGTACGCGCGCGCCGCTCCCTCTCACCTTGAATGTTTACTTGTTTTATTTCACGCGATCAAAACTGAGTTATCATTTCGTTCGCCGATTTGATTTCTGATGCCGCTTTTTGATTGTGAAATCTATACTACCTTTAAAACTTGAAACGTAATGATTGTTTATGTATTTAAGCCTTCTTGTTGCGTTATTTATTCATGTTATTCCAAATGTAATGTTTAAAACATTTGAATGGGAGAATGCATTCCTTTGGAGAGAGTTTATGATGCCAGCTCTTTGATGGATTGCTTGGAATGTAGAGTTGTAGACTAAATACTGTTAAACACAGCAGCATATATTAGAAACAGCAGTGGCATGCAATTATTTTTGAATCATAACCTCTGAAAACACTGAAATCAATAGTACAAACTTTAACCTTTACCCACAGTTGAGCTATTATTTAGAGATGTGATAAATTCTAGTAGTAGTTTAACGAAGCAAATATCATACCATCAATGATTTGGTTAAATCTTAAAAGGGAAGAAAGTTTTTTTTGCAAAACATAATTATTTACTCATTTGTAATAATTATTTAATCATTACCATGGTATCTTTTTTTTAACAGTAACTGATGCTGACTGACTTTTATTGACCAATAACAAAATGTGTTGTATTAATATTAGAAAAAAATAGTTTAATTTAAAAAGTTTATGTTATTCTTTTTTCTAAGACAAATAGTGTATGATTTATGTGTTTATAAACTCACTATATTCTATCTAAATAAGTTCAAAAGATCATTGTTTCGTTCATTCTTTGATGAATCGTAAGTTTATTGTTACACTTAAATTCTAAAATTATCTATTTCAATTCTAATTAAGGAAACCAGACATAATTTCATGACACTAAGATTACGAGTACATGCCACACACATTAATTTGTCATGAACAGCAATAGCAATGTGTCACCAGGGCTATAATATTATCAACAATAGTCCTTGTATTCAGCCAAGTGATTCAATGCTAATGCGGGCCTCACTGATTGAACTCATATCAATTTAATAACTGTCTGTAGGATTGATACGGTCTTATTAAAGGGCTGGAGATGAATTTGATGTCTTTATTTGTCATTGAATATAGTTTCTGGAGTCATGTTTATAGTGCTAGATCCCATATATAAGGGCTAGATCCCATTAGTGGGGCATTAGAGATTGAGGAGGATAATTTGGAATTTAAGATGAGGAAGTCAAGAGCCCAAGCCTGTTCTTGTTTTGAAGTTATTAATTAGGTACATCCTCTTTCAATTTAAAACAACTTTGTAATTTTCAACCTAGTTTTTTAAGCACATGAGTCATAAGAAACTAGATTGTAAACAGTTTAATTTTCTATCTTGTTAAATTTGATACTGTTTATTGCTATTGTTTCACTACTAGGATATTCTTAAATTATACATCAATGTTGTTGCATACAATTTTTGATCTTTTTCTGTCAATGCTGGGCAAAAATTAATATCCTAATCTATATCCAATATATAATCCTCTATTGAACTAGAATCAAATGCAAAAAGTTTTTAAAATTTTATTTTTAGGTGCTACATCTTCCAATTTTTTTTATTCATCTTTCCTTTTGCTGATAAATCTAGAGATCCTTTTGATGAATTAAATCACATAAATTTACTATACAAGTCTTCAAACAGAAACACTGTATGTATAAATAATCAAACCAATGCTTAATTATGTTATAATTATTTATTTATTTGGCTTGACTTGTTTACAAAGTTTGTTTACTATTTAACAATCTGATGTTAAATTGTTTTCACAAACAATTTTAACTTGTTAGCAGTTGTGAGATCTATCAATTGATATTTGTATAAAAATATACAAGGTAGTGCTACCTTTTCTCTATTACAACCATGCATATTGTATTAATCTTTATATAATATTTTCACTTGTTTAGGTTCAATACCTGTCATTTTAAAATGTCCCTGGCCAGTTAGCCAGGGTGTTTTTCATGAACCGTTAATGGGTGAACTGTAATTTGTAGAACTGACTTAGGATGAAGGGTATTTACGGCGAACCATTCATCGACGAAGGTTAATTCGACATTCAGTACTGAGCTCGATCCTCTCTGCCCGTGACCACGACACCTGCAAAGGCGCTGAAACTTCGGAAACCAAAAAAAAATAAAATGGGATCTTTTTGAATGGATTATCATTAATGTTTTATTTTGTTCATGTCTAGCATTCGCGTAAACCTCAACAAACCACATTATGATCCTCTCCTCATTAGTATAAATACTGAAAAAAAAAATGTTTAATATTATTCTTAATTTTTTTTAATACCGTATTGATGCATGTGGAGTGGTTAATTGTAATGGAATCAAATAGTAGGGGAATAAAATTAACCACAATAATTATGACTAAGTGCACAAAGAGTTGCAGGTTCGAGTCCTGCTAGTGATTTAAATTGTTCTCTATTGGTATTTAATTAATATTTATTATTTGCAAAATATGAAAAATGGTAGAAGATATTTAATTTATTTATTGTTTATCCTCAGGGCAAATTGGTGAAGCACTTCTCCCGTCAACTGGTGATCAAGGCCAGCTTCGGTGAGGAGTTGCGGCGGGAGCTCGGCGATGTGCCGTGTCTCGCGCAATGGCTCAGGGTAGTAGGGCTAACCCCTGACTCTATAGAGGTATGTGATAAGATAATTTATTTCGCAAAATTATGGGTACAGTACATTATGTAAAATATAATAACATAAGTTCAGCCACATTTTACCATTAGGCATGCGGAAGGTACAAGACCAGCAAAAACAGAATAATTAGTTTTACTATAATAAAATAAAAAAAATATATATACTAAACAAAATATTCGCGTTGAAACTGCGTTCAAAATATTCAAACAAATGCATTTTATTTTTCTGCAAAAAACTCTGAAATGTTGTGAGTGTGTTATTGAAAGAGCTATTGAAAATGAAGTCAAGTCAGTATTTCTCCTATACGAAACTCTGCTGTTCTACCTTCATTAATTTTCTTTTGAAACAAAGTTTGGCTAACTTTCTATTAATCTTGAAAATGGTTGCATGGCTAACCAACCTCTTGTTATATACGTTCTATAGATTGGGTGTAAATAAGCATTGACATTAGCTTGTCTATATTAAAGACTTCATATTTCCATTTTGAAGAAATCTGTACTATTCTAACACCGGAAAATAAATAGTTATGTACGAGATGATTTTTCAGGCATATGATAACTTTATTCAATAGGTTATACGTCGAATAAAAGTTATATGGCGATGGAAGAATCAGCCTTAAAATTCTTAGAGCCTATAGTTAAAATATTGTCGTATGGTCTACAGGCGATATGTTCCCGCGTGGCGACGTTGGAGTCGCTGCAGGAGCGTTCCGATCACGAAATGCGCGCGCTCCTCGCCAGCGCGCGCGACGAAGAGGTGCTGCGACTGTGCCGCGCCATGCAGCGACTCAGGACTTATATAGGTACGTTCATAAGGTATAGAGGAGGAATTCTTGATATTTTAAGTGGTAATAGTCGGGAGTCGAAAATAATATTTGCTGGAAAATATTTTGAAGTTATTTTCTACCAGTTTTCTTCCGTGTCGAGTCGGATAGTAGTCAGACAAAAATAACCCTATTGTATGTATTGGTGTTCCAGCGCATTCCATACAAAATTATACCTTACTAGCTTCTGCCCGCGACTTCGTCTGCGTGGACTTCAGAATTGGGTCCAACGAGAAGTGAAAGTAATGAAAAATGGAATAAAATTTTCACCATTGCATAGCTTGCGCTGTAATAGAGAAAAATACCAAATTTCAAAGCTAGCCTACGGTTTAGCTCGGAAACAATTTTAAAATTTCCCTCGTGAACTAGTTAAGGAATCGAGATAAAATCGCTAACTCTCCAACTTATTTGACCATTTGATAGACTAACAATTGATGAAAAAATGTGTTTTGAAACCATTAGCATATTTAACAATTGGTTGAGTTAACTAGGGATCAAAAAAGTGAACCTTAGTGCGCGTCCGTTTATTCTGAAAGAAAAAAAAGAGATTTTTTTTTGTTGAGTGTTGTTATAGTGAGTGTGTAATAGCGAGGAGTGTATGTGGTATGTGTGGTGTGACAGAGGCGCTGGGTCGCGGCGAGGCGGGCGCGGAGCTGCAGCTGTTCTGGGACTCGTGGGAGCGCGGCGTGCGGGCGTCGCCGCGCGCGCCCAGGTTGCGACACGCCAACCACGAACACGCCGCGCACAACAAGAAAGGTAACTCTCTCAAACTATCTCTTATACATATCGTCGCTGTACAATGATTACCTCCTATGTCAAAAAAAATTGTAAAAATCGTATGAAAACCACGTGGTTCTCATGCAATTTTTACAGAAAAAAATATTATTTATTAATATTATTTTTTCTGTAAAAATAAATATAAAATTGAAAAACAAAAAAACGATTTTTACATATTATGAGGTTATCATTCTATGGTGACGGTATACAGCTGGAGGCAGGTGCATTTAATTCGATTCAAAAGTACTTCTCACAAGTAACTTAAAAGTTTCTTATACCATGTAGGAAATATGCAACGTTTCGAATTATTCTCGACCCGCAATGTTACTCGCGGTTGGTCATAAACGTGATTTTTTCAGGATAAAATAGCCTGTGTCCTGCGTATCCAGGTGTCAGCTACCTCCATACCAAATTTTATCAAAATGATTGTAGCTATTTAAGCGTAAAGAAGTAACAAACATATACTCACAAACTTTTGCCTTTATAATATTAGTGTGATTCAAAATGTATCAAACTATTTACAACATCTCAGAACTCATCACTCACTTTTTTCCAGGTGGAAAGTCTCCCCCCACTCCCGTAGCGAAGAGAAAACAAAACACGACCCTCCCTCCTCCCGCAGCACTTACGAAGTCACGGTCACATGAGTCGCAGCTGTCCGTCAGACCAGACGCGTCGGATCACAGGTAATAATAATTATTAAACTGCTTTACGTTCATTTTTCAGATTGATCTGTCTGGTAAAAAATCGAAATAGTAAAAATCAAAATCACTTAAAGGACAATAAAATTGTTGACGCTCCGTGCATGCCATGTGACGGTGCTGATCGGTGACGGAACGATCGGGCATAGTCTCATACTTTTCAATAAAAAGTTTTTTTTTGCCTGACTCGTTCCTGTTACTGTCAAAGTATGATACGTTGTAGTGTGTAGAGTCCTTTATACAGGATTATTTTTATGGAGTGTGTATATTCAAAAAGGTAATCAGGTGCATAAAACTGTATCACTTTCCCCAAGAAACATAGGTCGAAATCTTAAAATTTAAAATCAACTTTTCATACAAACTAAGTCACGTGACCTGTCACTTTGTATGAAAATTTCATTTTCAATTTTAAGATTTCGACCCATGTTTCTTGGGTAAAGTGATTCAGTTTTATGTATCTGCTACCTCGTAAAATAAACGCACTCCTTTTAAATGAACCTGTATGTGCAGTAAATAAGTTTATAATGAGGCGTTATCGTCGTCCAGCGACAACAGCCAGTCGTCGGCGGCGGGCGCGGCGGAGGGGGGCGTGGCGGAGACGGGCGCGGCGGAGGCGGAGCGCTCGGCGCCGGCAGAGCGCTCGGCGCCGGGCTCGCCGCGCGCCGAGCCGCCCGCCGAGCCCGAGCCCGACCTCACGCCGCACCACCGCCCGCTGCCGCACTACAACCACCACGTAAGCACCACACGCATATCTGCATCCCACGTATAGATAACCTAGCCTGTCTTTTTGAAGCGATATTTTTAGATCAATACAATTTGCAGCTTCAACACTTGCTAAACATGCTAATTTTTTTTTTTGCAATAATGTAAAATATCTTGAATTTTTAAGCACTATTTAGCACAAATACCTCCACTTATCCAATGAAGTTTGAGACAAAAATTTTCGATTAACTTTTTTACACCTCGCATGTTGTGTACGTGTCTTGTTCTATTAAAACTCGTCCCGATCGTCCTGGTTTAACACGAGCGTTGGCAAAGTTCATTAATGTCCGGGCGGTGCCTGGCGGTTGCGTTGAGCACGGTAGGCGGCGGCATGTGTACTGCGTGTGTCCGAAGGGCGTGGAGCGCGCGCGCGGCGGGCGGCTGGCGCGCCTGCTGCAGCTGCCGCTGCTGGTGGCCTGCGCCTGCGCCGCGCGCCGCCAGCACCCGCCGCCCGCGCAGCCGGTGGGTACCCCTAGCCAGCGAGCCCGCGCAGCCGGCGGGTAGCGAGCCAACCCGCGCGCCCAGCGGGAAGCGAGCGAACCCGCGTGGCCATTAGGTAGCAAGCGAGCCCACACGGCCGTTGGGTAGCGAGCGACCCCGCACGACTGTTGGGTAGCAAGCGAGCCTTTAAGGCCGTTGGGTAGCAAGCGAGCCTTTAAGGCCGTTGGGTAGCACGCGAACCCTCATGGCCATTGGGTAGCGAGCGAATCCGCGTGGTCATTGGGTAGCGAGCGAACCCGCGTGGCCATTGGGTAGCGAGCGAACCCGCGTGGCCATTGGGTAGCTAGCTAGCCCGCACGGCCGTTGGGTAGCGAGCGAGCCTTTTGCGGCCGTTGGGTAGCGAGTGAACCTTGCGGGTGTGGGCAGGTGTTGTGCTCGGCGGGCGCGGATGTAGCGTGTGTGTGTGCAGGCGGCGGCGGCGGGCGCGGCTCCTCGCTCGCCGCGCACGCCCACCGTGTCGCGCTGCATGGCGCACGACATCGCGCACCGCTTCACCAAGACCTTCAACATGATCGCCACCTGCGACTACTGCGACAAGCAGATGCTCTTCGGCTCCGGACTCAAGTGCAAGGAGTGCAAGTTTAAATGCCACAGGTAATATACTACACCCCGTTCTAAACTTTTGTCTCGTATCAGTAACATCAGCCTAAAGATGAACGCAGATAATAATATGTCCGCGCCATCCATTAATTTGACGCACTTTGGCATTGATAAAAATCTGTGTTCGATTTTATTTTGTCTATTATTGGCATTCTACACAAAAAGCTCCATTTAAAACACCCCTAACATCGACTGTACATTCTCACCGAACGATGTCGCAGTGCGCGCGAGACAGCGCGAAACCCTTTGACCTGGGCGACAAACCGACTGACAGACAGGCCGAGGCGGGCGAGCTTTGCCATCTACTCTCTCGTGCTCGCCCTGCCTCACACTGTCTCAGCGACAATGTACAGTCGCCATTAGGCTACGCCAACCTCACCGAACACGCCTCATTTCAAAATTCGTATTCACATTTTATTCTGAATTCTATACAAATTATTCATATTGCGGCGCGTATATTTATTCTATTGCTACATAAAAACAAGAGGATTTTTTTGTTTAATATCTGGAATTACTTACGTCGCGGTGTAGACCTATCCATAAAAATTTACTTATCTATATTTTTACAGAGACTGTGAAAGTAAAGTACCTCCTTCGTGCGGCCTACCACCTGAATTTGTTGATGCTTTCAAGGAAAAGTTTCACAAAGATGGTAAGTTTCACTTCCTTCCTACTTCACGCAACAAGAGTAATTCAACGTACCGAAAGTATCAGAAAAGAACTACTAGAAAAACAAAAGATTTTTGATGTACTTAATGTAAAAAAAAACAGGAAACCAATCAACTTTCTAAGCACTTTAGTGTAATACCCGTATTGTTTCGTCAGGTGGGTACTACGGGTACGTGTCTCCCTTGCCGGGTCGCGGCGCGGGCTTCCTGTCGTCGCTGACGCACCGACGGCGGCATCACGCGCCGCCCGCCGCGCACCACTCGGTACGTGTTCTGATGTACTTCTTTAATCTGGGAGGGGCTGGACAAGACAGAAGAGAATGGCACGTAAAAAGCGAGACCTTTGCCCCCCCCCCCCTGACCTATGAGTTGCGGGATGAAATAGCCTGTGGATGATGATGATGATGAGAGTCTGTCTTTCTAAAATTAATGGTCCATTTTGTATTTTCTCCAACCACTGGTTTAAGCCCTAGTACTTATATAACTTTTCCCCTTTTTTGTGATACCCGGTGGAAATCCTCATGAACTACCTCCGCCCTTGAAAAATGGAGGGGCTTGCCGGACTCTACCGGCTACAACCACTGGAGTGCTTCTCAATTCCCTTTTGCTCGGGCTAAACGGGAACGCATTTCGGAATAGCGATGGTCAGGTTATTTAACACGTCACGCCTGGCTGTCTTGGTTTGGTTTGGTTTGGCTGTCTTAAACGCCTAAGCTATCAATACCAACATATTAATCAGTTCTTCCCCCCAGCCTTACCTAGAGCGCGGGCCAGCAGCGGGCGGGCCGGACTCGTCGTCCAACACGTCGTCGTGCAACAGCTCCACACCGTCATCGCCGGCGCTGGCCCCGCCCGTCACGCCGCACCACCATCTACACCACCCACCCACCACCAAGCAGCAGTTTCATTTCCCAGGTACGGAACCCAATCTACTATATAAAAATAAGTCGGGTTTTCCTTCCTGACGCTATAACTCCAGAACGCACGAACCGATTTCCACGGTTTTGCATTCGTTGGAAAGGTCTCGGGCTCCGTTAGGTTTATAGAAAAGAAAATTCAGGAAAAATTTAAAGAAAAAAAAAACAGGAGGGGAAAATCATTTTTTACATACAGCGCCATCTCTGATACATAGCATGTACTACAACGGCGCCAGTACGTGGTGTGTGAGTATCCCCCACGAAAATAAGTACAATAAATGAACACGTATTTTAGCGATTTTGGAAACCTTTCCCGAGTAAAATAGGGGTTGCAAGGTATTATATTAAAAACTTAATTTTTAAAGATAGGGACATGAATTTTCTTATGCGTGCTTCTGGTTTGATACAAATAAACACATATTTCAGCAATTTTGATAATCTATATCCTTAAGAGGGTGAAATAGGGGTTGGAAGTTTTTATATGAATTGTGTCATTTTCAAAGATAGACACATGATCTATTACAAAGCTGAAGAGTTTGTTTGTTTGTTTGAACGCGCTAATCTCAGGAACTACAGGGCCGATTTGCAAAATTATTTCATTGTTGGATAGTTACTTTTCTTAGGAAAATCTACCCCCTATGGGGGTGAAATAGGGGCTGAAATTGTTCGGTTTTCTCAAAGATAGGCAGATGAAAAGATAAGTAGATAAGATAATGACCATCTAAGACATCTGTAACGACGAACCCCGTGGTTGAGTGGCGTTCACTCCGGTTTTTTAAGGTGTCGACAGCTCTAAGGTCCCGGGTTCGATCCCCGGACGGGTCCATGTAGAAAAAATATAGAAATCACTTTTCTATATTGTCTCGAGTTTAGGTTTTTAAGGTACCTTCGTTGTCTCCGATTACATAATACAAGTGCTTTGCTACTTACTTTACTATACCTACCTAATTATTATTTTAACGCCATAATATTTTATGAAAAATTTTATTCATACTCCTTACTTTGATAATCACAGAATACATCCATCTATCCTCTCTTTACTTGACGCGCGAGCGAAGCCGCGGGCAACAGCTAGTCATATATAAAACCATTATCTGTTGTTTATCACACCTTTTTAACTAGAATCTGCCTTATATATATTGCCATTTAAAATATACACAATGTCTGAGAAATCAGAAACGTGATTGATTTATTTAGATTATAACTATAAAATTATAAATATAATTTTAAATGACGAATTAATTTTAGAATACATGAATATATTTGCATGTACAGAACTGAAGCCGATAGTGTCAAGTCCGAACCACGTGACGATACAGTCGCCGGCGAGGCACCACGACAATAAGGAGGACATCACTGCCAGCGTTAAAAGTGGTGAGTTCTATTATAAGATGAAAAAGGTGCAGAATGTTCTAGAATATACTGCAATTTTTTTTCGTTAAAACTACTATTCGTGGTAGAAAAATGCGATTGAGGTGAAAAATGTATTCAGAATTGTTAAATGTTGTAAGTCGAAGTTACGACGTGTGTAGGACCTACACTATAATATGTAATAATAATAAAGATATCTGGAAACTTATGACTGACACATTTTGAAAGATTTTTGTAGAAGTAAGTAAAATTGTTATAGGCGCGATATAAATTAAGTGTAATAAAATTAAACGTCGTTTTTATATGTTTGGTTTGGTTTTTCGGGGCTGTTTCCGCACTTAGCCTCTTGATTGGGCCATGTATTCACAGCAATAAGTTATACATTACCTATATAACAAATTCTTCGACCACAAAGTTTAAGCTTTGCTTGTCGCTGTGGCCTGCGATTGGTGACCATTTCAAAATTGTATATCAAGCCATTTCTTCTGCATCTGTTCTTCTACCATTCATGGATGTTTGCTCGTCCTGTTTGTCCATCGGACAAAGTAAAGGAATAGCCAGTGGAATGTAATGGTTTCCATGTATTGTGTAGGAGACAGTTCCCGCTGCGTTTCGCTGTCGGGCTCGGGCTCCACGGACAGCGGCGGGCGCGGCGACTCGCTCGACATGCACAACAAGCATCCCGACGAACGCTGGCCACGGCAGAACAGTGTGAGTATTATCTCCATCACTCTAATAATAGTTACAATGTAAATATAGTCTGGCCAATTCGTTCATGACACTCTAATGGCGGCGCCTAAATGAGTAACCTCATTAAGTGCTAGCAACCCACTAAGTCGAGATACGAATCCCGCAAGGGGTGCTCTTAGTGAACGTGGCTGACGTACTTTGTTTTTCTATATCTCTAGCTGGAAGCCCCTAAAGTTTCGCCAAAAAATTCCGGTGAAGCATTCAAAGCCTGCGCCTACGACTACTATTTTAATGCACCAGTTGCTTTGCCAACTAAGCTACAGAAATTACTGCCCGTGCGTTCAAATTTCTCCACAATGTTTGCACTACATACAAATTTGAAAAACGATTTTTTTTTAACTATGAGTATCATCCATTATATCAAGGAAACTCATAATTAATTTAACAAAGAAAGATCTCTATACATACATGTAGGTATGTTTTCATTATTTTAATAGACTAAGGCCCAGTTTTTTGATCCCTAGTTAACTCAACCAATGGTTAAATATCCTAACCAATGGTTTCAAACTTCGGTAAACATGTTTATTCATAATTATTTCTTATAAAAAATTTTAAACTTCGACTTATTTGACCCTTTGATAGACAAACAAAACGCATTTTACCCAAATTTGAAACCATTACTAAGCATATTTAGGTTTTATTATATAAATTAACCATTCGTTGAGTTAACTAGTTAGCAAAATACTGGGCCTAAAACCTTATTCAACTTCGGTAAACATTTGATTAAATACAATCTGCTAAAAGTTTCCTGTAAGCTCGACTCACAGCTCGGATGACGGATGGGTTTAATGATAGGCGTTATGACCCTCTCGTATTGTGGCGGCCATTACTGCAGATAACGCGAGCTACTCTGATAACATACATTCTACACCAACGCTTTGTTTAGACGCACGCATTGTTTGTCAGCGGTGCCTTAAAGCTGTGTAAATAGAGTGAAACCGAAATATTAATAGGAAAGCCTGAAATTCGGTGCTTTTTGTTGCTGTATTGTTGGAAATTTGTTAATAATGTCTATATTTGTGCGGAGAAGGAGACTCTTTGAAGAAGTATGTATTGTATATTTGATGTATATTGATTGTATTGTTAAGCTTTTTTATTTTTTGTTTTTAGGTATTTGAGGACTATTTTCCCTTTTTGTGTTGATACGTATAACTTGTCAGTATTCATTCTGAGTATTTGGTTTGGTTTGGTTTTTCGGGGCCGTTTCCGCACTTAGCCTCTTGATTGGGCCATTGTGCGTGATCCTCTCCTGTTCCTCACTCCAGCCATCCAAGCTCGTCCCAGAAGGCCAGCAACCTTTTCGGGCTGCTACAGGCCTCCCGCAGCGACGCAGGTGATTGGAGGATTTGTGTCCGTTGTGCAGCCACGCTCATGCATTCTACTAGCACGTGCTGTGGCGTTTCCTCCTCCTCCATGCATCCTCTGCATAGAGGGCTGTTCGTGACACTCACTGTAAATAGATGTTTATTAAGGGGACAATGTCCGGTTACGGTTCCTATGACCTTCCGAACTTTGTCCCTGGTTAGTCTTGTGAGGATGCGGACAAACTTCTGCTAGCTGCCTTCGTTTGCCTACATCCTTCACTGTTTTTCCATTCCATTTGGTGGATTCTTTCGGTATTGTTACGCAGCCATGTCTTAATTTGGGCACTGGGCATAGGCAGTAGTGGTTCCGGGCCGTAAACTGCCGTGCCCGGCGTGCCCTTTTGGCCAGTTCATCTGGCGCATCATTCTGAGTATATAAAGTATTTTAAATCTTTAGTTGCTAGGGAGAATTAATAAAAATATTCTTGAAACATGGACCAATTATCAAACTGAAAGGTAATTTAGTGTGAATTGTTCTACGCAATTGTTTTTTTTTTCTTTGACTCCTCACTGTGTGCGATCGCCAGTGACATACGCGATTGGTTAATAAGATAAAACCTAAAATTCAACGTTTTGTTTATTTGTCACAACAACCATTTAAATCGAAGTAATAAGCTTTAAGAGTAATCTTTCCGATTTTTTTTTCAGTCGATTTCCACCAATCGCACACTAGATGATTGTTTCTCATTGGTAGAGAATGACGGACTCACCTGATGCGAAACTAGCTACCCTTGCCGATTTACATAAATACCTACCACCTAATCACCGAATTCCTTTCCAACAGCTATCGATGAAAGAATGGGACATCCCTTACGACGAGCTGAAGCTGTTCGAAGTGATCGGCACCGGGCGCTTCGGCACCGTGTACCGCGGCAGCTGGCACGGAGCCGTCGCCGTCAAGGTGCTGCACGTGCTCAGCGACGACTGCGTGCCGCTCGATACTTTCAAACACGAGGTAACAACATCATATACTAAAAAATATCCTCAAAAATAAAATCAAATTCACTTTTCAAAAATATAAATAAAACTTAAAAAACAGTCGATTTAAGATACTCCTCCTTTAAAAAAACCCAAGATGCATATCAGTGTCTCAAATCCGTTATTGTTGCCCTGCTTCAATTTCAATCAGTCATCTATATTTTTTTGGTTGACTGGTTTGATGAACACTTTAAATATATCAGTGTGATGACTTGCTTTGTACCTGGCTACCAGGTGGCGACGTTCCGCAAGACGCGTCACGAGAACCTGGTGCTGTTCATGGGCGCGTGCATGAAGCCGCCGCGACTGGCCATCGTCACGTCCCTCTGTAAGGGGATGACGCTCTACACGCACATCCATCTTAGGAAAGACAAGTTTACCGCCAACAAGAGCGTTCTCGTCGCGCAGCAGATTTCACAGGTACGAGAAAATTGTATGTTTTAAATTAAATAAAATACAAACTCTTTTAAAGGGTCACACTGTACTGTACTATATATTTTTAACGTGTCCATAAGAATGTGTGTGCGTTGCGCGATATTGTTGTGCTGTGAGCTAAACAATGCTATTATGTTTTAGCGTAGTCTGAAAGCCACTTAAGATGTGTTAAATATATTTGTTTTGAAAACTAAACTGACCTCAGTTTAGATTTAAGGTTTTTTCAAAACAAATAAAGCAATGGTAAAGGGTCTTTGGGCAGGATTTCAATGTTAAATTAATATTTCACTAAAATTATATCTCATAAAACAATCTCCCATTCTTACTTAAGACGGTTACAGAATGCGTATACAGAAGTCAGTCTGAATATCATAAATCTGGCTACTTTTTCATAGTATTTGTTACCCACTTCTGCAAATTTATAAGATGAATTAGTCACGATATTTTCTTTTTCTTTCATATTCGTTCTCTCAGGGTATGGGCTACCTGCACGCGCGTGGGATCATCCACAAGGACCTGAAGACGAAGAACATATTCCTCGAGAACGGGAAGGTGGTCATCACGGATTTCGGGCTCTTCAGTGTCACTAAACTATGTTTCGGAAACAAGTTGGTGCAAAGGTTAGTTTATATTTGTGTATTACCATAGGTACCACAGGTAATACATAAATTGATTGGAATAAAAACGTTCCAATCAGAATATAATCATATTACGATATAAATACTCTTTTATTATTTCTATATGAATAGATAACACAATATGAGGAACCTGTGGTAAGGGGCCATCCATTTTTGACCCCCCCCCCCCGAAGATCCCCCTTGGTGATACGTGGTGAGGTTTAAGACTACCCCTCCCCCCTATATCACGTGTATTTTTTCGTACCTGCTAAGAATCCATTTTTTTATTTATAAAAAAATACTGGTATAAGTATCATCTAATTTCATTATAGAAAATTAAAGACTACTATAATAAACGTTCAGAGGTAGACAGAAAGGTTGCAGTTTGTTTTTGACTGACAAAAAAATAATGCAAGAAATGCGAAAAAGTTTTTTGCACTAGTACATTATTGTACAATATTTTTGGACCACGGATTTAATTAAAACAACAGAATAACTGACACTGACAAGCTGAGTCCGGCGGACAATTGTCGCGGCCATAGAATAATAACTAAAGTAATAGAAGGAGCGCTAAAATAAGAGTTATATGACTACTCATTTTCCTGTTCTATCTTATACCACAAAATGGAGGGGGAAAAGAGATAAATGACTATTCTTTGTTTTACTTTTTCTGTCATGACGTAAGATTTGACGAGATTTGGTAGTTTTGGTTAGCTACCACTATGACCAAATTTGAGAGTACTTTACGTCATGTTTGGCAGTATGTTCCATTGAGCCACTTAATTTGTTCGCATATTCAATGTTGACAAATATGTCGTAAACCGTATTGTTTTGGTTTGTTATATTAAGTTTTATTAATATGATTGCTGTTGTACTGCAATAATTATTCTATTTAACAATAAATAGTGACTTTGTGAACGTTGTGGTGCGATGTCTTGTGCGGTGGTTGGGTGCAAGTCCCATACATCAAGGAAAGAAAATAATCACCAATTATTGACTTTCCATCGGTAAGTTTTTGCTCAATTTATTGTTGAATGTGAGCTGAAAAACGAATATAAATATGTTACAAATCTAGCTGAATCAATTTGTAGCGGAAACCAGCCTCAATATCTTTTTCAAAAGAAGTAATAAGTGAATATTCGGAAACTGTTCTTAGGTTATCATAGTCATTCATAGTGACGTAAATAATGTTGTCGATACTTTTCTTGTACCTACAGATTTTCTAAAGACGGAGAGAAAAGATTTTAGGTTCGCAATTGTTTAATGAGCACGATCGTTTGTTCTGTGTCTACGTGTAATTTATATATAATATGTATGTATTTATTAATATATGTATCAGTATGTTTATCGGTTGTCTGGTTGCCATGCTGCCTGCCTTTGCCTAGTTTGGGGATTAGATGGATATGTGTTAGTTCCAAGATATTAGATAATAAAGTATGTTATGATCTTATTCAATGTGTCGACTATGATAGGAAGATTTTCACTAGATTTAAGCTCCTAGACCTTTTACATCATAGGTTATCTCATTTAATTAAACATTATTGAGGTTTCACATTTATTTCAGATCGATCCTGTTTTCAGAACGCTTGTAGGCAGCGCCGCCGCAGTGTCCCACAACTACAACAATGGCAATAATTTTGAAGCATAGACTGAAACTACGACAAAGGAATTAATAGATTTACGGATTAATATTTTTCCTAAATTTTTGATAACTGGGTATTATGCACAGTGCCAGCCGAAAGTGAAACAACTCCTTTAACGCTTCTAAAGCGCCTATTTTAAGTTTGCTTGAAATAAAAACATTTTCTGCAACAATATCCGGCTTTCTTTAAAAATATCGATATCCCCTTTTTGCTGTTGATCAATGATCTTTTCAGAATGAACTTGTAAAACCTGATAAATAATTATATCTTCTCTTTGTTAGTAATTTATATATTTTAGGTACGGTTATTATTTTTGGTGGTTCGCGATAACGCATGTCACAGTAAATTCTATCGATGTTGAAATTTAATGGGATACGTCACTAGCCTAAATAAAATCTTCGACAAGGGCAAAATTTTGAAACATTTTCTGTACATGCGTCCCTCTCTAACATGAGAGCGGCTCCATAAGCCAAAATGAAGCAAATACATTGAGTTTGGTTGCTATTTTAGCGCTCCTTCTATTACTTTAGTTATTATTCTATGGTCGCGGCTCGCGGAAACTTCACTTCGTTCGTTGCCTCGCAACGGCGAATCAAGGTCACACTACAAGCCGTTTTCGATTTTGTACGCGTTTGACTAAAAATAAGTACATGTAACGTCGCTTTTCGGTTGAGTATCGCGCGCTTGCCGAAAAAATAAGTACACGTGATATATTACTTTACCCCCCTCCCCCCTTGTGATATTTCGTGATTATTTATAGACCCCTCCCCCCCCCCTTTCGAGCCCCTAAGGAATGAAGCCCTCTACAAAATGTTACTATAAGCTCTTCATTAAATTGGGAACAGTCGATGGCTTTGGCGGTGCATTTCCAGGATTCGTATTATATGTTTATTACCTGAAACTCGTGTGTTGGGCAGCGTGCGCGGCGACAGCCTGGGCATCCCGGCGGGCTGGCTGTGCTACCTGGCGCCGGAGCTGTGCCGCGCGCTCACGCCGCACGCCTCGCTGCATCTGCCCTTCTCCAAGGCCACCGACGTCTACGCCTTCGGGTACGTACACCGACGTGCTACTGCACTGGCCGGCTTCAATACAGACCATGCTGGCTGTGCTACCTGGCGCCGGAGCTGTGCCGCGCGCTCACGCCGCACGCCTCGCTGCATCTGCCCTTCTCCAAGGCCACCGACGTCTACGCCTTCGGGTACGTACACCGACGTGCTACTGCACTGGCCGGCTTCAATACAGACCATGCTGGCTGTGCTACCTGGCGCCGGAGCTGTGCCGCGCGCTCACGCCGCACGCCTCGCTGCATCTGCCCTTCTCCAAGGCCACCGACGTCTACGCCTTCGGGTACGTACACCGACGTGCTACTGCACTGGCCGGCTTCAATACAGACCATGCTGGCTGTGCTACCTGGCGCCGGAGCTGTGCCGCGCGCTCACGCCGCACGCCTCGCTGCATCTGCCCTTCTCCAAGGCCACCGACGTCTACGCCTTCGGGTACGTACACCGACGTGCTACTGCACTGGCCGGCTTCAATACAGACCATGCTGGCTGTGCTACCTGGCGCCGGAGCTGTGCCGCGCGCTCACGCCGCACGCCTCGCTGCATCTGCCCTTCTCCAAGGCCACCGACGTCTACGCCTTCGGGTACGTACACCGACGTGCTACTGCACTGGCCGGCTTCAATACAGACCATGCTGGCTGTGCTACCTGGCGCCGGAGCTGTGCCGCGCGCTCACGCCGCACGCCTCGCTGCATCTGCCCTTCTCCAAGGCCACCGACGTCTACGCCTTCGGGTACGTACACCGACGTGCTACTGCACTGGCCGGCTTCAATACAGACCATGCTGGCTGTGCTACCTGGCGCCGGAGCTGTGCCGCGCGCTCACGCCGCACGCCTCGCTGCATCTGCCCTTCTCCAAGGCCACCGACGTCTACGCCTTCGGGTACGTACACCGACGTGCTACTGCACTGGCCGGCTTCAATACAGACCATGCTGGCTGTGCTACCTGGCGCCGGAGCTGTGCCGCGCGCTCACGCCGCACGCCTCGCTGCATCTGCCCTTCTCCAAGGCCACCGACGTCTACGCCTTCGGGTACGTACACCGACGTGCTACTGCACTGGCCGGCTTCAATACAGACCATGCTGGCTGTGCTACCTGGCGCCGGAGCTGTGCCGCGCGCTCACGCCGCACGCCTCGCTGCATCTGCCCTTCTCCAAGGCCACCGACGTCTACGCCTTCGGGTACGTACACCGACGTGCTACTGCACTGGCCGGCTTCAATACAGACCATGCTGGCTGTGCTACCTGGCGCCGGAGCTGTGCCGCGCGCTCACGCCGCACGCCTCGCTGCATCTGCCCTTCTCCAAGGCCACCGACGTCTACGCCTTCGGGTACGTACACCGACGTGCTACTGCACTGGCCGGCTTCAATACAGACCATGCTGGCTGTGCTACCTGGCGCCGGAGCTGTGCCGCGCGCTCACGCCGCACGCCTCGCTGCATCTGCCCTTCTCCAAGGCCACCGACGTCTACGCCTTCGGGTACGTACACCGACGTGCTACTGCACTGGCCGGCTTCAATACAGACCATGCTGGCTGTGCTACCTGGCGCCGGAGCTGTGCCGCGCGCTCACGCCGCACGCCTCGCTGCATCTGCCCTTCTCCAAGGCCACCGACGTCTACGCCTTCGGGTACGTACACCGACGTGCTACTGCACTGGCCGGCTTCAATACAGACCATGCTGGCTGTGCTACCTGGCGCCGGAGCTGTGCCGCGCGCTCACGCCGCACGCCTCGCTGCATCTGCCCTTCTCCAAGGCCACCGACGTCTACGCCTTCGGGTACGTACACCGACGTGCTACTGCACTGGCCGGCTTCAATACAGACCATGCTGGCTGTGCTACCTGGCGCCGGAGCTGTGCCGCGCGCTCACGCCGCACGCCTCGCTGCATCTGCCCTTCTCCAAGGCCACCGACGTCTACGCCTTCGGGTACGTACACCGACGTGCTACTGCACTGGCCGGCTTCAATACAGACCATGCTGGCTGTGCTACCTGGCGCCGGAGCTGTGCCGCGCGCTCACGCCGCACGCCTCGCTGCATCTGCCCTTCTCCAAGGCCACCGACGTCTACGCCTTCGGGTACGTACACCGACGTGCTACTGCACTGGCCGGCTTCAATACAGACCATGCTGGCTGTGCTACCTGGCGCCGGAGCTGTGCCGCGCGCTCACGCCGCACGCCTCGCTGCATCTGCCCTTCTCCAAGGCCACCGACGTCTACGCCTTCGGGTACGTACACCGACGTGCTACTGCACTGGCCGGCTTCAATACAGACCATGCTGGCTGTGCTACCTGGCGCCGGAGCTGTGCCGCGCGCTCACGCCGCACGCCTCGCTGCATCTGCCCTTCTCCAAGGCCACCGACGTCTACGCCTTCGGGTACGTACACCGACGTGCTACTGCACTGGCCGGCTTCAATACAGACCATGCTGGCTGTGCTACCTGGCGCCGGAGCTGTGCCGCGCGCTCACGCCGCACGCCTCGCTGCATCTGCCCTTCTCCAAGGCCACCGACGTCTACGCCTTCGGGTACGTACACCGACGTGCTACTGCACTGGCCGGCTTCAATACAGACCATGCTGGCTGTGCTACCTGGCGCCGGAGCTGTGCCGCGCGCTCACGCCGCACGCCTCGCTGCATCTGCCCTTCTCCAAGGCCACCGACGTCTACGCCTTCGGGTACGTACACCGACGTGCTACTGCACTGGCCGGCTTCAATACAGACCATGCTGGCTGTGCTACCTGGCGCCGGAGCTGTGCCGCGCGCTCACGCCGCACGCCTCGCTGCATCTGCCCTTCTCCAAGGCCACCGACGTCTACGCCTTCGGGTACGTACACCGACGTGCTACTGCACTGGCCGGCTTCAATACAGACCATGCTGGCTGTGCTACCTGGCGCCGGAGCTGTGCCGCGCGCTCACGCCGCACGCCTCGCTGCATCTGCCCTTCTCCAAGGCCACCGACGTCTACGCCTTCGGGTACGTACACCGACGTGCTACTGCACTGGCCGGCTTCAATACAGACCATGCTGGCTGTGCTACCTGGCGCCGGAGCTGTGCCGCGCGCTCACGCCGCACGCCTCGCTGCATCTGCCCTTCTCCAAGGCCACCGACGTCTACGCCTTCGGGTACGTACACCGACGTGCTACTGCACTGGCCGGCTTCAATACAGACCATGCTGGCTGTGCTACCTGGCGCCGGAGCTGTGCCGCGCGCTCACGCCGCACGCCTCGCTGCATCTGCCCTTCTCCAAGGCCACCGACGTCTACGCCTTCGGGTACGTACACCGACGTGCTACTGCACTGGCCGGCTTCAATACAGACCATGCTGGCTGTGCTACCTGGCGCCGGAGCTGTGCCGCGCGCTCACGCCGCACGCCTCGCTGCATCTGCCCTTCTCCAAGGCCACCGACGTCTACGCCTTCGGGTACGTACACCGACGTGCTACTGCACTGGCCGGCTTCAATACAGACCATGCTGGCTGTGCTACCTGGCGCCGGAGCTGTGCCGCGCGCTCACGCCGCACGCCTCGCTGCATCTGCCCTTCTCCAAGGCCACCGACGTCTACGCCTTCGGGTACGTACACCGACGTGCTACTGCACTGGCCGGCTTCAATACAGACCATGCTGGCTGTGCTACCTGGCGCCGGAGCTGTGCCGCGCGCTCACGCCGCACGCCTCGCTGCATCTGCCCTTCTCCAAGGCCACCGACGTCTACGCCTTCGGGTACGTACACCGACGTGCTACTGCACTGGCCGGCTTCAATACAGACCATGCTGGCTGTGCTACCTGGCGCCGGAGCTGTGCCGCGCGCTCACGCCGCACGCCTCGCTGCATCTGCCCTTCTCCAAGGCCACCGACGTCTACGCCTTCGGGTACGTACACCGACGTGCTACTGCACTGGCCGGCTTCAATACAGACCATGCTGGCTGTGCTACCTGGCGCCGGAGCTGTGCCGCGCGCTCACGCCGCACGCCTCGCTGCATCTGCCCTTCTCCAAGGCCACCGACGTCTACGCCTTCGGGTACGTACACCGACGTGCTACTGCACTGGCCGGCTTCAATACAGACCATGCTGGCTGTGCTACCTGGCGCCGGAGCTGTGCCGCGCGCTCACGCCGCACGCCTCGCTGCATCTGCCCTTCTCCAAGGCCACCGACGTCTACGCCTTCGGGTACGTACACCGACGTGCTACTGCACTGGCCGGCTTCAATACAGACCATGCTGGCTGTGCTACCTGGCGCCGGAGCTGTGCCGCGCGCTCACGCCGCACGCCTCGCTGCATCTGCCCTTCTCCAAGGCCACCGACGTCTACGCCTTCGGGTACGTACACCGACGTGCTACTGCACTGGCCGGCTTCAATACAGACCATGCTGGCTGTGCTACCTGGCGCCGGAGCTGTGCGGCGCGCTCACGCCGCACGCCTCGCTGCATCTGCCCTTCTCCAAGGCTACCGACGTCTACGCCTTCGGGTACGTACACCGACGTGCTACTGCACTGGCCGGCTTCAATACAGACCATCATATTGATACAGAATGGAATTCTTATACAGTAAGGGGAACACTACCGAAAACGAAGTTAGTAGTCATGATACTGCATGACACTGCCTGGGTTTCGGCATAGTACTGAACCCGATGACACCCACGGGAAGAGAGGGTCTTCCCGTGGGTGCTGTAAGAGGCGACTAAGGGATATAGAATCAAAGAGAATGGGCAGCAGCGATCTCCTTAAGGAGTGAAAATAGACTGCGATCACCTACCCGCTTGCCCAGCATGGTGACTAGGACAAACACCTTAATGATGGCGCACCACAACCCAAATGGAGGACCGCGTGTTGTGGTGTACCATGGAAGAGGCCTGGGTCCAGCAGAGGACCCAATAAGCTGAGTTGACTGATTGACACATAATAACCTTTAATAATATAGCAAAAAAACAAATTTTAATATATTTCAGTTTTTATTAACTCGCTTCATCATGTTGCAAATTAAAACAATTATATATTTTCTTAATGGTGAACTGTATACTAATCTTATTAACATTTATACAGAACGGTGTGGTATGAGCTTCTATGCGGCGAGTATCCCTTCAAGAGTCAGCCGCCGGAAGCCGTGATCTGGCAAGTCGGGAAGGGCGTCAAACAGTCGCTAGCGAACATGCAGGCTTCAAGAGATATTAAGGTACAGCATTTATGTATATTTAGTTCATAAAAATCTATTCCTCTTTTGGATGCCATTTACCTACCCCCTATTTACGAAAATTTAGTATAAATTACGCACACTAATAGTTTATAATATATAGTAAATGAGTGCAGAATGCTAATTATTTTTTAATTATGTTCTTTTTTTTATTTTTTGAGAACTTGAAATTTAAATGAATTATGGTCGATTTAAAACCTCTATTATGCCTCTTGTTATGGTAAAATGACTAATAGCGTGTATCGCTTAGGACATCCTGATGCTGTGCTGGTCGTACCGCTCGCTGGAGCGGCCGGAGTTCCCGCAGCTGCTGAGCACGCTGCAGAAGCTGCCGCGCAAGCGCCTGGCGCGCTCGCCCTCGCACCCCGTGCACCTGTCGCGCTCCGCCGACTCCGTGTTCTGAGCCCGCGCGCTGCTGGCGCTCTGCGACCCGCCCTCGCCGCGACACACCACGCTCGATAACACCGGCAATATATTCGTGTGAGCGCTCAGCACGTGACAGACAATATGGACGTTGACAGGCCATGAAAATTAAAAACAAACAAGGTGTAAGAGAAACACTCATTTCGATGTATCGATGTGAAACATTGATTGGAGCTGATACCGACTCTCTGCCAGATAGATCTATACTTTCGGTAACAAAGTGTGGACGCGGCAAATTTAAAAAAAATTGTGACGTTTACTGTACGAATTCATTCTCTATAGTTTTCGTGCTAGACCTTCAGTATATCAAGCTTAGTTGTATGTAGTTTAAATCTTATCTATTAAAGAAAAGAGTTTAAATTCATTTGTAGCAATCGTATGGGTAAGTACCCTGCAAGCAGCTGTGAGTCCGTATAGGACATCCTTTAACAAGTTAGTTTATCGTTTTTCTTTTCGTTATACAATAAGATTTAAAATGCTCGGCTATGTTGAAAATTGACTGTTAATGACGTCACGCGCCTCGTAATGAAGTATGTGCCGCTATAAACGAGTGATGTCATATGACACCAACATCAGCTCAATCAAGGGTGACGCAGAGTCGCGAGTGAAGTATATGATTCTTTGTGACATTGTCACGTAAACAAAAATGTTATTTATAGTGAAAATGTGTCTTGCTCTTCAAATGTACTATACTTATAAAATATGACTTGTGAGTGGAGCATTCGTAGTTAATTTTATTTAATTCACCTTCTGATGATGTTATACATAGTCGACTCAATTGACTGCTATGTAACGTCGGAAAAAAATCTTTGTAAGTACTGACTTTTTAACTAACTTCCGAAAAATGGGGAGTACATAAGTGCGACTGTATTTTAAATTAACTTCTCGTAATCCTTGTGGCCTACACCACAGTGACATTCACAAGTCACACCAAAACCGGCGTAAAACGTAGATGTTTACTATTTATATCATCTATTTATATGTAGTTTGAAGTGTCAAAACGATTTTTTTCTCTTCGACAAATTGGGAGGACAGTTTCGGTATAAATTATTATTAGGTATTCGGATGCTTGATTATATTTGTATATTTTAAGTTATTTATTTATTAAATCGATAATATAACGAAAAACGCGTAATAATTAATTTATTAAGTGAATAGTATTAATTAATTGTTAACGAATTAGTTTAGAGCTTTATTTGCGTTAGGTGACGCAATCGCAAATTATTAATTAATTAAATTTAGTTAGTTTATTTGTGAAAGCTCATCTATTCACCGCTGAGTCGCTGCGAGTTGCCCAAATTGTAACGTAAAAAGACAACTACCCAAATTGTTCTCCCAGTACTCACGACATATTATAACAAGAAACTTTGTTATATATACAGTATAACAACAAACGGGTAACTTTGATACTTAGTGTAACATTTATAAATAAAATGTAAATTATGTTAATAAAACGTCTATTGTAAGTAAACAATCTTGATCTCTAAATAATCGATAGAATAAATTATATTTTCGTAATTAAAAATAATAATTAATTAAAGTAAAAAAAAAATGAAAAAATGGTTGAAAATGACTGCTTTGTTGATAGAATGTAAATATTTGTACAGTGTTACGATTTTGCTGTGATTCAGGATTGTCCAAGTCAAGTATCAAAATCCATTTTGAGCACATTTCTAAGGGCAGTATTTCTTATGTAATTACTAAACATTGATACTACTGCTAGTCTGAAAAAACCCGCTAGTCTCGCATCAGACGTCAATTTCCACCAATCGCAGACCAGTAGCTTGTCTATCATTGGTGGAGAATGCCAGCTGACAGCCGTCCTGAACCTGATGCGACGGAAAACAAAAACTTGATGCATCTCTGACCCTGGCGGGATTTTTAATTAGCGGTATTGTGCGGATGCCTAGTAAAGGGTATAAACAGGAAAATAATTATCACTCATTCAATTATTTTGGAATTGAATTTGTTCGTTATACCAAATGACCAAGTAGTTTTGAAAGAACAACTAATTGGGTATTTTATGCTCAAGAAATCGTTTAAAAACGTAATAGTGTTCAAATTTTAGTCTGCCTTTAGAATGTGCTTGATATGGTTATGGACAGTCGAAGTTAGTGCACTGGTCTTTGGTACATACGGTTCTGTACATACTGTTCTGTGTGTTTCGCCTCGGCACTATACAGTAGATTCTTTTTACCATTGTAAATACAGGCTCTGATTAAATGTTAAAATGATGAAAGTATTTATTTTTATGTAGATACACATTTCTTTGAGGTTTTGTGCTAAAGAAATCAATTATTTAAGTATAAACATGGAACGTAAGTGTACTTATATGGCAACATACTCTTTGCTAGAGAATATTTCATGACATTAATTATGTTACATACCAGTTATTAGCCTTACATGGTAGCAATAACATCTAATTTTTAAGGGACCATACAGACTATTTTATGTATTATATATTATAGTAGTGTAGAAAGCAGATATCATTTAAGAAAATTTATTTTTAACAATATGGTAGATTTTAATAAATTGTTAGTGTAACATGGCAACACACATGAATAAAATCGCAACATATTAATTATAAGCGTCGACCACGCTCCTTCTTAGAATGAAATCAGAGTCCAATGTCTCTGATTATTGAAATATGATCTTAATTAATTGGATAAGTATTAAAATAACTTTGATTTTCATAAAAAAAATCTTTATGGATATTTGTGGTCAGAAACCAAAGATTAGTGCATTAAATAAAATATTCTGTCTTAATTCTAGGCTAAGAGTTGACATGTTTCATACCTATTACATTATTTTTACAGGTTATTCTTAATACAACTTCTAAGATAGTCCCCCGAGGTACACACGAATTTATTTGATATTAAATAGTATAACGACAGTTTATTTAATTTAAATCAAAATTTTAGAAATGGATATTGAGATTGTTGAAGTTATGATTTTCTGTACTTATGATAAATACATAATTATATATTGTTTATTTTACAATCAGTTTTACTAAGCAATTTTCATAATTTTCTTTATACTACATAATTTCAGCGTCGTGTAAATTCTTAGGAGATTATGATGGTACAGTGCGATTAAAACTTACGCGGTGTCCTGCGTGAGCGACGAATACGACGCGACGCGACGCAACACGACGCGACGTAATGCGACGCGATGCTACAGGCGACAAATGTCCTACGTGATTTTGGTTATTACTTCTCGAATCATGGAGAAGTACAGTACAATTTTGCTTGAAAGTTCATATTTAAAGTGGTGTCGCATCTGGTCGCTCTCAAAACAAGTCCGCGTTACGTCGCGTCCCGCCGCAGACTGTCATATAGGCCGCAAGTAGGGTAGGCCGTTGAGTTGATCGCATTCGTCGCGTTCGCAGCGTCGCGTCGCGTCGCGTTCGTCGCTCACGCAGGACACCGCGTAAATGACGGCTCTGCAGTGCGCCCTGGCGTATTAATTTGTTACTGCGCAGCGACTCGCCTAATGATCGTGGTCGCCATTAAGATTGCACCGTACTATTCGGCTTAAGGCGTTCTTTTTTTCTCAGTTCATAAATTTAATAGTCTCAATACCTCAAAAAATACAAAATTGTTGTGTAAATAAATATAAAAAACATTCCTTTTCGTAGGTTGTTGAGATTTAAAACTTGATAGTTACTAATCAAGCTGTAGGTACCTACATCAGTTTGTATCTTTTTAAAAGTTACCACTTTCTTGTAATGTTGCTAAGAGGCTTAACGTTAGACTAGGCTGATTCAATACCATGTTGATACTTGTAACAGGTTTACATCTGAATGTGGTCATACTGTTTTTCTGCTAAAATGAAATGAACTTTACGGATAGATGTTTTAAGGTCCTAATTTCTACTAACAAATCTTTAGCAATAACAAAAATGTTTACTTGAAGTTAATTTGGTCTCTTGCATATCTTCACTTATTTTAAATTCACAGTTCTCTACTTCTGGACCTTCTAACCCTGTTACTAAAAAGGTGTCAACAAGGAGAAAATTAAGAATATCATTTAAAATGAAAAAAAAAAAAACGAAAAATAACAGCTCATTATTTTATTGTTTACTAAATTATTGTTGTAAAGGAAAATTGTTCTGGTCAGTCGACTCCTATTATGTTAGCTGTAATATACGGTGATGACGTCACGCGAACTTGTACATATGTAAAACGCGGGACGTCCGCTATTTGTAATATCTATTTATTAGAAATGAACAATGGTTGGAATGCAGATGGATGTAGTTTTACATTATGTATTGAGATTTGAAATGATTAGGTTAGTTGCATTTGCCAAAATAAATTTCCCAATCACTGTTTTTTGTGGTTTCATTACTTTTATGTTAGTACACAATACCGGCCTTTAAACGTCCCACTACTGGGCACAGGCCTCTTCCCATATAAAGAAGGAATGAGCATTGACCACCATGCTTGCTCATTGCGGGTTGGCGATTTCAGATTCGAATTTTTGGAATCCAGGTTTCCTCACGATGTTTTCTTCACCGTTCGTCAATGATGTCTTAGAATGATTAAGAAAGTACTTATATCTTTGAAAAAGACACTAAAAAGTACTAGCCTGGGTTCGAACCTGCAGCCATGTGCATGCGAATCTGGTCATTGAACCGCTAGGCCACCACGACTACTAACTTATGTTAGTACAACTTTAATTAATTAAAAAACTATTTAATTACTGACTATTAACTGTGTTCTTAACCGGTTTTCTTTTGTTTACCAAACCCGGTTTTCCGGTTTAACGGTAAACCGGTTTTCTTTTTGAATGTGATATTTTTTCGTTAAAATCCTATATACGTAAATTGAGGGTAGTCAATGGGAATAAGTGGTTCCAACTGTAACATAAAAATCATATAGAGGGTAGATTTTTAAATAAAAGAAAATAAGTAATTATTAATCTTATAATATATATTTATTGTTATGCAAAAATTAACCCCATCATGAAATGTGTCCTGCTAGGATACTTGCAATATTACTACACATACTTTTAATCTCATCATTGCTATGGTATTCTGAGCCTAGGATAGCATTCCCTAATGCAATGGTTTCCCTCATTGTGTTAGCTTTAATCCAAATTCTGCCATTCATCCCTGCTGCTAATTCAAATGGCCATTCATTCTTCAAGGAATTTAACAAGGGGCAATCTGGATTTAGGATCTTTCTTATTAGATTTAACGAGCATTTGAACACAAAGCCGTCTTCCAACACCCCTAGACGTCCTTTCTTCCCGTGAGAGTCGACACAAACTATTTCAGGTTCCATATCCTTGCTAGCAACAAGCATTTTAGCGTACACTACGTCACCGATCACTACTTTTGGCCTGTTTTTCTTCGTAGCTCCCTCGAATGATAGGTACGAAAGTGAGGCTGAACAACTGCCACCGACGTCAACACGAAATATATCTCCAGCCTTCTGTGTCACTATACCTATAACATTCTCACCGCGCGCAGGTATATATCTCTTCTGATAGTTATCTACCCAATAAGTGTTAGGCGCACGCTTTCTCAAAGTTCCAGCCTTGGTTATAAAAATCCCACTGACTTCTTTTCGTAATCCTGGACCCAGTATTACTTTACTTTTTTCACCAACTGTGGAAATTTCTTGGCAGGAATCTCCGGGCAGAACAACGTCACCAACTGATACATTCATTGTGTATGATTATTTATCATTTGCTTGGTAATATTAATTAGTTTTACCATAAAAACAAATTCAGCCACACACGATAACCTCAAAATGGCTCATCAAAGTTTGTTGTTAAGTTGTTTTGATATACCTACACGTTTTGTTTAATCGAAACTTATCGTTAGGTTATTTAGTGTCACTGTCTAACAATTTCTCCAAGATGTATTCAATGTTTTTATTTTATCATTTATCTTTGAAACAAGTTCGATGCTGATTGCGTCGATTTCTAATAAATAATGCATAAATAATGAACGGTGGATTTGGTTGAAAACATCCCCCTGTTCATTGTTATTAACGTAAGCGAAACGTTTTGTTTTGGCTGACAGACGACAGTCTGACAACTTTGACAAGGTCTGACATTCATTACTGATCTATACCTTCATGGTCTCTGACAGTATAAATAACATCTGTGGCGCGCACGTGTTCTTAGTTTTGAACGAGACAAATGTTTACATTTAAATTTTTACTTTATCTCTATTAAAATGCCAGCAACAATACATAATGACTTGCTCGTATATAAAGGAAGTAATTTCTTTCGGCAACGGCTGTTACTGGCTACCCTGAGTGGTCGTGCAGTTAAAATAGAAGACATAAGAAGTACAGATGATGATCCGGGTCTTCGGGAGTACGAAGTGAGTTTGATCCGGTTATTGGACAAGGTGACGAACGGCACGAGGGTGGAGCTGAGTCAGACGGGTACCTCGGTGTACTACCAGCCCGGGATATTGGTGGGCGGCCAAGTTACACATACCTGTAGTACTCAGCGGGGTATAGGTTAGTATTTGTAAAAGTAATTCGTATCCTACTGTCATTTCATACTCGAATTTCGTAAATGGATTTCATTGCTTATTGCGTTAAGAATGTTTTATTTTCACAGTACTGTTGCCAATGGGTCTCAAAAATCTCTCCAATATATTTATTTATATAATGTTATTTTGAGCATGAACTGTCCCACTGCAGGGCAAAGACCTGTCTTTTCCTTCCATTATCCTCTCTCAAGGGCCAATTGAGGTAATCCTTAAGGCATCAAGTTCATCTGTCCATCTCCACCTGGGTCTTCCACATGACTTTGTCTGTTGGAGAACCATACTTTTGTGGCTTTTGCCTACATTTCCACTGGCATTTGGCACCAGTGTATTTCATGTAACAATTATTTGTATATTTTAGGTTACTATCTAGAAATCTTACTGGCTCTGGGTCCATTCTGCAAAGAGCCTATGAATGCAGTACTTCAAGGCGTCACACACAGTTCTCTGGATGTATCAGTGGACAAAATCAAGGCAGCCGCATTACCTTTGTTGCTGAAGTTTATATTGGTTGACGATGGACTAGAACTTAAAGTTGTCAGAAGAGGTGAGTTGTAAAGTTCAATAATTAACTAGTAATTAATACTACAGAGATATATTTTCATCACCATGTATTTGAAATTTTAAAGTACCTACGGCATGTTGAACAAAAAAGGAATAACAACAACTTGGATAAAAGAAATCAAGCAGAAATGAATAGTATTTCACTGATGGCTAAACTTTTTCCTTTTCAGAAATAAAGTAAACATTAATTTCTCAGATGAAATAATTTTGAGGTTTTACATTAAATATTAAACTTTAAGAATTGTTAGTTCCCTACACTATAGAAAATCTTCTGGCTAGCTTTCAAACAAGCAATGAAAACCTCCCTCAAGGCATATTGAAAATATTGCACACACTAATCATGTGGCACTCTAACTGTAACTTGTATGTTAATGTTCTAGGTGCTCCTCCTCTTGGCGGTGGTGAAGTAGTTTTCAAGTGTCCTGTTCGGAGACATTTACGGCCTTTACAATGGACAAAATGGGGTCGCGTGAAGAGAATACGAGGGGTTGTATATGCACTGAGAGTATCGCCGACAATGGCTAATAGAGTTGTGGATGCTGCTAAAGGTGTAAGTAGTCAAAAAATATTTATAATGAGGTGGTTATTTTGATCGGCCGTTCATACATTTTGATGTAGCTTTACACAAAAAATACCAGCAAAATATTTGATTTAATACTTAAAAACACTACATCAAACAAAACAATTGAATAAAAATCTAAATTATATACATTATTGGTTTTAGTCCTTTTTTAATTCAATAATTCTGATTACATACACATACTTTACAATTCCTAAAGAGTAATGAACTAAAGTCCAAACAAGTCTTATTCCAAAGAAAACGCCTTATTTTCCATAATATTCCTTGCAGGTTATGTTAAACTTCATTCCTGACGTGTACATAAACACGGACCAGTGCCGCGGCTCCAACGCCGGCAAGAGTCCCGGTTTCGGCGTCAGTCTTGTCGCCGAGACTGATGACAAGACATTTTACTGTGCTGAAGCTGTGAGTATATTGCTATGAACGTCTTTATTTCAACCTGAACGTGAACAAAAACACTTAGCAGTGCAGCAGCTCTCGGACCAAACCAAATAAGAATTGGTTGTCCGTAAAGTCGGTTTACGGACGATAATTTTACGTGATAACGTCATAAAAAAACATTGATGTAAAATTGCAAACTGTCTCTCTTCTACTTGGACGCATCGGCCGATGGAGTGAAAAAGAGATAGATGCGTCACAAGCCGAACGCTCAGGCCGATCGTGCCTCTCTATCGCTTGTTCCGCGCTCTCGCTTGCACGTTCGGCTCAGGCGGAATGTGATACTTTTTCGTGCGCGCAGCCGGCAGTCATCGGTTTATATTATAACACACAGAAAACGAATATTTATAATTTTCAAAAATTACATTTATTTCAGTTTTTTGTTCCCGACATGTGGTACATGAAATACGTTTTAAAAGGGCCAAATAAGCTCAAATAACAGTGTTTAATGAGTTAATGGTGCTGATTCCTCTGTATGCAAACTAAACTAATTTTAAACCATTGCTGTCTTATACTTACATAAAGCGTGAGAACAGGACGGCGACAGATAACAACTAACTTAGAAATAAATGTCAAACTAGTTTTCCCCTTGAACATTACGGTATATTTAGAGCACACGTTTTTAACTGTCGGCAATTTTGTATGAGAATTTTAGTCGGAACTAAATTTGACATTTCTAATTTTCGACTGTCTTTTTCTAAATATATACAAGTGAAAAAGATACCGATGGACTAAAATTAGTTTAGTACGTGTTTAACAGAATGGGGGCCATTAACTCTTTTTCTATAATATTTTTTCCATATGAATTCTTCTAGAAATCCACTGATGCTGGTGCCGGCGAGATCAGCCTACCCGAGGACCTGGGCCGGGAGTGTGCGCAGAGACTACTGGACGAGATCTACCGCGGTGGCGCGGTGGACTCCTGCTTCCAGTGGCTGCTCGCGCTCTGGATGGCGTTAGGGCAGAAGGATGTTAGCGAATGCATTGTGAGTTTTTACACGTAATTTTTGCAACCCTAGCTGGCAATATCCAGAAAACGTTAAGTAAAAAACCGTCCGGCCTGCTCTATTTAGTCGGTTGACAAATATACCAACTAATGTTATCAGTTGTTACTAATGTCTAAACAGTGACAACCTGTTTTACTGCGTTTTTTTGTCCTTTTTTCATTTTGGTTTGATATGGTATGCTCTTACCCAGTAAAATGGGTTGTGGAGGTCAGATACGCAGTGAATCCTGCAACTTGGAAAAAATCTTGACAAAAATAACTTAAAATATTAAGGGTGTGTTATTGATTTGCTACTAAGCTTGTAGACCAATTTGTAAATGATCCAATGATCAATTCTTTCCCCTTTTTGTCAATCTTCGGGTTGGTAAACTAGCGGCCGATTTCAGTATTCAATCTGACGATGGATTTCGCTACTTTCTTTAGTAGCCAAATGTTCGATGGATAGAATATTGAAACCGGTCGCTAAACAATGTTATATAATATCGACGCTCAGGGTACTACAGGTAACACTACACATACGATCTCATCCTTTCCATCAAAATAATAAGTTCAATCAAATATCCTAATAATGTCCATTGTTCTAGGTGGGACCACTATCAGAATACACGATCACCTTCCTCCAACACCTGAAAGAGTTCTTCGGCGTGATGTTCAAGCTGGAGGTGCAGCGATCAGGGTCTGATGATGAAGACTCCGACGACGAGGGCGTCACGCCCGCTAACAAGGTCAAAATGACATGCGTCGGTATAGGTTACGTTAATATTAGCAAGAGAACTCTATAATTATAGTATGATAAATAATTATGTAATTGTTTTATTAGTACCCAAAACAATGCACATTCTAAGGCTGTGTTTCCACTATAGGTGCGCGAGGATGTGTAACACAAAACCTGAGCTGGCTCTATAGTTTCTTAACAAGAAACTATAGAGCCAGCTCAGGTTTTGTGCATATAATACAACGTAAGGATGATTGTGTTGCGGGAGATGTATGTGCATGGATCAGTAAAAACAAACAATTATCTAGTTACTTTCGCATTTACAACATTTAATGGTCGTGGTGGCACATGGTTGCAGGTTCGAACCCAGGCAAGTACCAATGTGACTTTTTCAAAGTTAATGTACTTTTTTAATTATTCTAAGACATCATTGACAAACGGTGAAGGAAAACATCGTGAGGAAACCTGGATTTCAACGTATTGGAATCTGAAATCGCCAACCCGCAATGAGCAAGCGTGGTGATCAATGTTCATCCCTTCTCTATATGGGAAGAGGCCTGTGCCCAGCAGTGGGACATTTATAGGCCGGTATTATAACGGAAGTATGGGTCACTCACGGATCGCATCCGAAATACTATATACTGCATTCTCAGACGCACACCGACGTAGGTGGAAAATCTGCAAAGCTGAAGTGAGACTGGCAGGACATGTTTGCTGAATGTCGACTGACAGCTGAGCCATAATAACATCCGAATGGATATAATAAAACCACAGACGACCACGTGTTGGACCCAGGCAGAGAGAGATGAGCTGGATTCCTATATGTAGGATTGGTCCACATGTGCTAGGGAAAAATGGAAAATGGAGGCCTTTGCCCATCTATGGGACTCCATTGGCTGATAATAACGGGTCACTATATGGGTTACCAAAAGGAATTATCTACGATCTCTAATTATCTAATCTAGAATGAGTGTTCCTACTTTAACGTAAAAAAACATGATTCTAGTGGGGGAAATCGCAAGTGAAAACTTCGACTTTAGACAAGGTTCCACGACCGTGAGATACAGACCGCTGACTGACATACAGAAGGACAACGGAGCTTAGTACTACATGACCGTTAGTACTTAGTATTGTTCAGATAAAAATCCCTTATAATGTTGAATTGTTGATTAGTTTATTTATAAAGTTGAGCGGAAGCGCCCAACTTATACAAAAATTATGTTCATTCAGTTTCCGAAGACATCTTAAAAGTGAATATGGTAAAAACATAATGATCGGTACACTTCAGGCACGTAACGAAACCATTGCGACGTCTAATTCGACGCTTAGCGCCATCTAGGGGGCTCCCTGTTAAACTTGTGAGGCACAGTCTCGCCTCTCGCAAGCAAAGGTCGCCAATACCAAGGAGTATAAAAAGTATAATTCTCCTTGAATAAGTAGCACAAGTGATACATTCAACTAACTTATAATAATATGATTACAGTAGTAAGTCCCAGTGTCATTGTTGAAATAAAATATACAGAATGGATATTTTCAATGCCACCTTAAAAAGACTAAAACTGCTTTATATTTTCTTAAAAAATACTTACCAGGGAATCGAACGGAATAAGAATGAAATTCTAATAATTATTAATGTATTAACTACTCAATGTATAAACTGTAGTGAGTAACCATACAGCTAAATTTTTTAGCCCGACCCGGGATCGTACGCGAGATGTCGTGCACGGCCCCGTCTTGCTTGCAACCATTAGACCAAACATGCAGTCAGATAGAGGTATAGAACTAGTTTATATACTGCAAAAATAATTGCTGTAAATTAAACTACTTTTAAATGGATTCTATCAACACAGACAGAGTCTGCCCGTGACCATGACACCTGCAAAGGCGTCGAAACGTCGGGAACTAAAATCAAAAAAAATGGTTGCCTGTAAAGTCGGTTTTACGGGCGAAGATTTTACGTGACAACGTCTTTTTCTCGGTAGAATATTTATTGATATGAATATAATTAAATTGCACAATAGGAACAAGGAATTGAATGAAAATAAGAATTGCACAAATTTTAACTATAGAAATATATTTTGTTTACTAAAACATTGTACATGTAAACTTAAACTTAACTAATTCCTATTTGAGTGATTTTGTTGAGCAAGGCATTCGGCGGGCCTCTCTCTCGTTCGGTGACTCATCGTAACGTTACCGAGCGTTACACTTTTTCATAAGTGACTCCCAGCCGCAACCTAATTTAAGACGTTGTCACGTCAATAAACCGCGATAGAATCCGTTTAAAAGCAGTTTTATTTTAATCTCTAACATTCGCGTTAACCTCAAAAATCATTATTAGCCTTATTGTCATAAACCAGCCATAAAAACAGTCGAGAGCGTTTGTATTGAGAAAAGATACACTTCCTCTCAAATTGCATATTTAAGCAGGACTGGCTTCTAATCTAAACGGACAGTTACAGGGTAGAAGTACAAACAAACCATAATTACAATATCTTTTTATTGTCTCAATAATCTTAAAACTACAATTGTAAAATAATTAAGGCACATCTGAAATATATGTAACACCGAAGGGAGTACATTCCGGATCTCCACGCCTTACGTACGAACTGCTTCTTCTTTAATAATGCGCGCTAATGAGGCCGCCACTGTCGCAACATACTGGGCCAATTAACTATAATACATCTATACCATCCACACTAACAGAAGAAGACATACGAACTAAATCTACGAGTATATTATTGGCAGTGTTCGAACGAATCAGATACAAAAGTACCATCTTTTGACTTTAGTCCATTGAAATGTTACATTTTTTAGGCCTAACCTTGCGTTTCTTAGAGGACGCAATTTTATTTTTTTGATGTGTAGGGGGGGTCAGTGTAAAGCTAAAACCAAGTTTGTGGGGTCGCCACCCTTGTCCCCCGGCCGCCATCTTGAAAATAGGGGTCCAAATGGTTTTTGCGATATATCTCTTAAACTATTCATCGGATAAAAGAAATTTGTTCACATTTTTTGTTGCAAATAATATTTTCTACAACTTTGGTTCAGTAACTTTTTGTCTTAGAACTATAAATAAAAAAGTTATAAGCGAAAATGTTCAGAAATTCGAGATTTTTTTTATATTTTTCGATATAACTTTTTTTTTACCATTTTACGAAATAATTATATGAGACCATTTTTGTAGATCGTTTTTTAAGGAACAACTTTCATAAACAACATTTTTTTATTAAGTTAATAGCTAAGGTTTTACAACGCTCCCAAGTGAGTACCTACTATTTTTCAATACTCTTAACTATACACATATTATACGTCTGTACTAATAATGTGTCATCAGTTATTGTTTATTTTGTTATTATATTATTAATAGTTAATTATTGACTGTTTTCCACTCCATTACAGAATTTTACAATTATAGATTTTGAAAATAATTTGAAATCTGATGGCCGTTACCGAGAATACTGTAATAAAGATGATAATTCTCTTCACAAAAGCAAGACCTCCAAGGCAGTGACAAAAAGTACTTTTAATTTATCTTCACTTCCTCCAACACAAGACACAGCTCGCTTCCATACTTTCCGAGTCTACCATCAGGTCCAGTCGTGGCTTGGTAACAATAATGATCCTGAAGACGGGCTGAAAAAAATGTGGAAAATTATTGATGCCTGTGCAGAGCTCTAAACCTCCAGCACCCCCTGAGCTTCTAAAACTGATCTTTTGCAAATGCAAAGGAAACTGTTGAGCAATGTGTGGATGTCAAAAAGCAGGGTTGAAATGTTCTGCAGTGTGCTTCTATTGTTCTGGAGAGACTTGCTGTAATGGGGCTTTCAGAATTAATTAATGAAAATGAGTTTGATGATGAACCGCCGACATTACACATCACACCCCTTCCTTCTCCAGTTCTCCCACAAATATTTAATACAGAAAGCCGATCAGATACTGAGCCGCAGCCTTGTCCATCGAAAATACTAAGGACGGAATAATTGAAATTTAGAAAATCACCGTGGATTATGCCTATTGGCGATACCACATAAAAAACACGCGACTCCAGACTCTACCTCTTGAGTGGTGGGGAAAAGAGTCAATAATTAACTATTAATAATATTGCTAAAAAATAATTTAAAAAAATATAATAACAAAATAAACAATAATAATAATAATAATATCTTGGGACAAGCTCACACACGGCTATCTGATCCCAAACTAGGCAGAGCCTGTACCTACCATGGTAACCAGACAACTGATAAACATAGGTACTTATATATTTCTAAATACATACATATTATAGATAAATAACACCCAGGCACAGAACAAATGATCGTGATCATCACACAAAGATTTGTCCTGGGTGGGAATCGAACCCACGACCTCCGGCTTAGCAGTCAGGGTCACTAACCACTAGACCAACAGGCCCGTCACAATAACTGATGACACATTATTAGTACAGACGTATAATAATTATGTGTATAGTTAAGAGTACTGAAAAATAGTAGGTACTCACTTTGGAGCGCTGTAAAACCTTAGCTATCGACTTAATAAAAAAATGTTGTATGTAAAAGTTGTTCCTTAAAAACCGATTTACAAAAATGGTCTGATATAATTATTTCGTAAAATGATAAAAAAAAAGTTATATCGAAAAATATAAAAAAAATCTCGAATTTCTGAACATTTTCGCTTATAACTTTTTTATTTATAGTTCTAAGACAAAAAGTTACTGAACCAAAGTTGTAGAAAATATTATTTGCAACAAAAAATGTGAACAAATTTCTTTTATCCGATGAATAGTTTAAGAGATATATCGCAAAAACCATTTGGACCCCTATTTTCAAGATGGCGGCCGGGGGACAAGGGTGGCGACCCCACAAACTTGGTTTTAGCTTTACACTGACCCCCCCTACACATCAAAAAAATAAAATTGCGTCCTCTAAAAAACGCAACCCCAAATGTAACTTTTCAATGGACTACTTAGAATTATTCATTTAGTAGTAGGAGTAAACTGAATTTGATAATAATTGTTTGAAACGGTTATTTTAGAATAATTGTTGGCAAAGAATTTGTAAGGAGCAGTGATGCTGATATATATTTTGCTATGACATTTTGTTTAGCTGACTGTATTGCTATTGATAAAATGCTTACTTAGATATATATCGAGGGTTGACATTTACAGTTAGGACTGTAAAAAAAAGCCGAGGAATCAAAAAGACAAAAACAGATGTCTCAATCAGTGCTTACTCCCTTTTTACTAAAATATTTAGTAATAAATTTAGTTTACTTTGTTCAGTCAACGATACAAGATAGTAATATCACATCATTTTTTTTTTACAAAATTTTGATTTTACATTAATACATAATTATACATACATAAAAGAAATTATCATTTAAGAAAGTATGAGAATAGAATTAGGATAAAATTTATTTACATTATTTTTCTTAGAGTACTTTTAAATAGATTGTATATTACATGACTTACATGCGATTTAATAACAAGTAGGTACTTGAACTAAACACAAGAGATAATCTCTAGTAAGTACTTCCAAATGTAAAATTATCCATTTTTTTTAATCTTGATCTTCCCTAGACCTATGTGGAAGGTTTTAGGCGTCCTTCTCGTCGCAGCCAAGGCCTGCTGACCAGTTGCATATTCCACCTACGGGATCGAAGCTCAGGCCTTTAGGACAGACATACTCCCAGCCGAGCAGTGAGCCGTTCTCTATACGGGCACACGATATGAACTTCTTGCATGACGTCGGGTGAGGGAAGTTGCCGATGTCCAGACACTCGATGCGACCTGAAAAAGGAGAAAATTAGAAACGTATGTAATAGGTACAACAGTTTTATAATGTATATACAGAGATAACTACGATCTTAAAGCTGTTGTACAATCTATGGGTTGATTGATCGAGAGAAAAATAATCAATGGAACACTAAATTAATCAATGGTTCTTTTTCTAATGCATGTTACATTTACAGTCAAGGTAAAGTCACAATACTGGTGGTTTAACCTAACAAGCTAACCTAACAACTGGTTTGAATCCACTCACCATCTGAACGCATTACGACCTTGGTCCCTTCCACATACTTGACGGCGACCTTCTCATCGCTATCATCATAATAGTCATAATTAGCTATAGGCCTGTAAGTCTTCTTTGGTACTTTCGGGATTTTCTCAAATGGTTGCTTGGGAGGTCCTCTGCGTGACTTGGGAGTGGTCGTTGGTGGTGGCTGTGTGGGCTGTGTGGTCGGTTGCTGCGTCGTCGATATCTTACGATGAATCTTTTTCCTGATAATCTTCCTCGTTGGAGTGGCTGACGTTTGTGGCGTAGTAGTCGGTGATAGGTATTGGTATTCCTCTGTAAAAAAGACATTTAAATTGAAGTTACATAAATAAAATGAGAGATATTCTTGTATATACACGAGAATTGTAATGAGTTTATAATTATTCAGTTCTTACCATCATAAGTCTTAGTAACAGGCGACTCCAAGAGATATTCCCTGGTGAAGTACGCCGGCTCTTGACTTGAGCTGCTGTAGCCGACTGTCGTGAAGCCAGTGTTCTCCACTGGTACTGGTATCAGCTTCTCCGTCCTATATCTCTGGGTAGAACCTCTCGGGACCCCAGTGAAACCTGATCCATCTACATTCGATACCCCAGTGTAACCTGACCCATCTACATTCGTTGCACCAGAATATCTCGAACCATTTCTGGTTAATTTGGTTGCAGCAGTCGATCTCGGAGAAAATCCAGTTGCAATTCTAGGAGAGTTTTCTGTTGGAGTTTCTGAGAATGTTGTTCGATCGAAATATCGTGGAGTAGATGAAGGTGGTGCCAAAGTAGTTGAGATCCTTGGCGAGTTCAGCTCCGTAGGCGAAGCATCAAACGTGTTCAGGGTAGTTCTAATATATTCCTGGTTAATAGTATTCGGGTAATCTGTTGATGGGAAATTAGGAACATAAGTAGGAGAGCTCTTCACCACATAGTCTGTTGAAGTGTCGGGGTAGGTGTTTCCAGTTGTACGTCCAAATTCTTGAGGCGCGGTGTTAGTTGGGAAGTTCGTCAAAGTCGATTTCGGGAGGTAGGATGAGATTTTCGAGTCAAAGTCGCTTCTTGTATCGTAAAATTCACTTAATGTAGTTCTAACGAAATCTTGTCCTGTTCCTGTATTTGGGAAGTTAGTTGATTTTGGAAGATAGGCAGCAGTACTGTAGTCGTCGCTAGTTGTCCGAATGAAGCCAAGATTAGCTGTGTTTGCTGTGTTCACAGTGTTGGGGAAAACAGTAGTTTTTGGTATGTCGTAGGTAGTTGTGGATATTTTTGGAGTATCAAAATCTGTTGTGTAAGTTTGAGTTGGTGAAGTCTCTGGGTAATCAGATCTATATGTGCCTGTTGAAGTGACTGGAGACTTTAATACATCGTAATTGGATGCCACTTTGGGTGAGTCGAAGTCGGATTGAGTTTTGTCGTAGCTTCCGAGAGTGCTCTTGTAGATTGGAGTACTTTGGTATTCGTTGTAAGTAGGTGTTCCGCTGTCAGACTGTTCGCTATATTCGCGACTCGTGTACTTGTATTCGACCGTAGTTTGTGTTTTTCTGGTTGGTTTCACATCGTCTTCAAAGTCTTGTATACTGGGTAGGGGCGCAGTTATCAGTTGGTGAGCGGCTATGGCCAAAGCTGTTTCAGAATTGATTTCTGTAAACGAATGAGTGAATTTAGTATTTATGTACAATATCTTTAATTTGGGTTTGACGTGTCTATTCTGTCTATGTAGTACTAAAACCCTGTTGTTCCAAGTTTTAGGGACGTTTCGAGAACCAATCGTCATTAATTTCGTAAGTCATTTATAAAATTATATATCAGTTGAATGACGCAACCTTTTACAGAGTCTGACTACCTGATGAATAATGTTGTTGATCACTAGTGATATAAAATGGGGCTATAAAGTTCCTTCCAAAGCAATGAACCCTTAAATTCTGCACTTACCATCAGCAGTGCTCTTCGCCTCCGTTGTCGTCTCTTCCTGACTCCTCGACTTGATCAGGTCATCCAACTGGTTCTGCTTGATGGTCGAGCTGTACTTCTTGCTCTGTCTTTTTCGTTCTTCTTCGTTCGTAGCTGAAGGGTTCTGGTCTTTTACGTCGTCTTTCAAGTTGACAAGTGGTCGACGTTGGACCTTGTTATATTTCTTCGGAGCTTTAGGCTCTAGAGTCGGGTCTTCGATAACGTCTGTTGATAAGTAAATGGATTTTATGACACTGGTTAAAGTTAAGTGTTGTATGTGGATATCATTGAAATTATTTTAGTACGATTTAGTAACTAAGAATATTTTTATGTGAAGAGCCAGATCTTTAGTTTCAGATCATTATCCAGTTAGCCAGATCACTAGTTTATTTTTTATGTACAAATCGCAGTAAATGCGCAATTTGGGAGAGGCCTATGTCCATCTGTAGACCCTGATAAACTGAGTTACTGAATTTAATTAATTTCATATGGCTCGATGCTTTATCTCTATTTCTTTAGACAACGTAAGCTACTACTACGTACTGTTGAGCAATGTAAGCTTTGCATAAAGTAAGCCTAGCTATATCTTCGTGGATCCTGAAGGTACGTACCAATATCTCCAATATCCTGTAACGATTCTTCATCTTCGTAAGCGCTGGTGACGGCTTGAGCAGCAGCAGTAGTGGGAGCAGCTGTGGATGTGGTGGTAGTAGTAGATCCCACGCGCCGGCGACTGGCAACGCGGAACGGACGTCGAGTCACCAGATTTGAAGGTGATGATGATGATGAGATGGTGGCTGCTGTTGTTGATGTTACTGTAATAAAGCGTGTTTGTTTAGCTGATGTATCTTTGTAAGTCGATAGGTTGTAGTTAGATGGTTGTAATAATTGAAGGATGTAATTCGTATAAATAAGAGCATAAATGAAAAATATGACAAGCAGTAGTGATGAATGGTACCTTTAAAATAATTCTATCTAAACAGTGTTTTCTGCTTTCATTAGAATCACTCTTAGTGTAGAAAGATGATGAACTTTGTCATAGGTCAATTTGGTTCATAAGTGACCTGGTCCTAAAAATATTTCTTACAGACGAGATAAATTCGCTCTGTCTTCAAAGCTAACACCGGCAAGGACCATCACATGTCAAAACAGCGCGTTCCATTGTTCGGGTCCAAACCGTGAAATAACCGGACGTCTGTCGAAGGTAACAATGTATCGTTTGAATTAATGCTGATCGTTGGATCGTAGATATATGATGTATATAACGGCACGTCTAGCAAGGTAGAGCAGAACCTTATTGTATAAGCCTAGCTGTACCCGCGACTTTGTTCGTGTTGATCAGTGTTGACTTTTACACTTTTAGTTAATGACGTCAATAACTAAAAGTGTAAAAGTAGTGGTACCGTAGCGGTTGAATGAACGAATTCGTATGCACAGGGTTGCGGATTCAATCCCAGGCAATTACAAATATGATTTTTCTATGTTTTAATTTCTTGACACCATCGTGAAGAAACCTGGGTTTCAACGCTATTGTTGATCAGCGTTGCGACGCAAATTTGAGCGGTGTCGTGACACCATATTACAGTGGCGTTGCGACGCCATAGCTAAGAGACGTCGCGAAGCTATAGTTGAGCGGCGTCGAGGCGCTATATTAGAGCCGCGTCGCGATGCTATATTAGATCGGCGTCACCACACCATAGTAGAGCAGTGTCGCGACGCCATTGTTGAGCGTCGCCATAGTGAAGACGTCATATTAAAGCGGCGCTACGCGATTATAGCTGAATGCATACACTACTATACTGCATGACTAATTTTCAATCTCTTATCCTTAGCCTTAAAATTTGCCCATCTAAAAAGGTAACTTCTATACTTATAGCTTGTGAAGAAAGGCTTCAAAGGCGATATAATGAGATCGATTCTTCACAACAGCTATAAAAGCACACTAACGTCATACAATGTAAGAAATGAGGATCATTTGATCGGTAATGCGATCAATTAAATAAGGCTGTACATGTCGTAATATGATCCCATTCACAAGTACGACTTCACGTGCTTTAGACATTGATTAATTTCGCTCCCATTTCTATTCACGATTTTTTGTCATGTATCATGTGGAGTAGGTATAATACTTCTTTAGGGGATATTCTAACAAATATTATTTTCATAGAAACTGTATGGATACCTCGCGTTTAACATTTTTTCAATTTGTTCATGCAGAGCACAATAAAGTTTTTTTTTTAAATAAATGATACAATAGATTGTGGAGATAATGTACCACTTAATCTCTGATACAGCATCTACCGACTTTATAAATAAATATTTAAAAAACGAAAACCATTGATAGACAATCGACCATTATCACGTAATCATTCGATCAGACCAATTATCCGGAAGCAACTGCTTCAGGCAATCACTGATTCACTGCTACTAGTTATTATAAATATCACGGTTATTAATTATAAGTCACGTCATCACGATACGTTTTTTTAATTAACTTTTAAAACGTATAATATAGTGCATGTGGTGCTCTTCTTTAAGTAATATATGGAGCACTTAAGAGTTAAGTTTGAAACGTTTTATTGTATTATGTAATAGTGTACTCATTGTTGAAGAGCCTAATAAAATAAATAAAAATAAATAAATAAAGTTTATCATCATTAGTTGTGGTGTGCTGGTACCATATAAAATCAGCCGCAGTCGACGGTATATCGTTTATTGAAGCCAGAATTAAGAGTAAAAATTAATCAGACTAGAGAAATTTTCAGCATCGCTATGAGGGGGAGAGGAAAATTCAAGAAACTTTTTGAGTAATAAGAAAAAACACTTGTTACTTTTCGTTGGATAATATCATTTAAAGGAAAGAAACTTAGACAAGTCTGTCAAATAGCTTTTATCGAATGTAACAATTATCATTAAAAGAGTTTGAATATCCTTCGTAATATAAATATACCTATAAACTAAATTGCATACGAGTCAATAAATTGAAAATATCTGCACGTTTATAACATTACTCCGCGTAACACCATCGAGTCCCTATCAATTTCGGCGCGCTACTAGTTTAGGTAACTATTTGAGCGCAGTATCTCTGTGTGCGTTCGAACTATCGCTGACAATCGTAGTGTGCGTTGTCGTACGGTGTAGCGCCAACAAATATTCTTGGTCCGTAAACGCTATTGTCAGCACTGCATAGTTTTTATTACCCACTAAGTTCCGTAATACTGGATGGATGTTATTGTGATTATGACGTGTTATGTTTAAGTACCTTATAAAAATATCGTTACCTAGTAGTTACGGCAGTCACTTACAAAAAAGGCTAGGCAGATAATGTACAGGATGTACCTACCAGAAAGGTGGGGGGTACAGTCTATCAAATTGAACAACTATCTCCATGGGAGTGTATAATTTTCTATTATTATGTGTTTTATTTCAGGAAAATAAAAACGAGATATTTTTTAGTTACTTTATTGCAACACGTCGCTTTTCTTCAATTGTTTTGAGAGAGCTCATTTGACATCCAAACTTTACACAGTGTTGTGAAATCTCCACGAGTTGGTCAAAAAAATACTGATAGTCAACTATTCTTCTTCCTTCAATTCGTATCGGTGTAGATGGTGCAGACTGAAAAAATATTAGTTATGTTTAATCACTGAAACAGGTAAAACAGAAATGTGTGGTCAAATATTATGAGGAGTCGGATATATTATGTTTCACCAGAAAATGGCAAAACAAATAAATAAATGTTTCAAAATTTTTATTCTAAAATGGTACATGCAAATACATACTTGATCCAACTCCATGACTAAATCTTCTAAAGAATCATCGAGAGAATTAAAGCTGATTGAGACAGGCGTTTCTTGAATTAAATCCATGTTCTGAAATTATATTAATACGACATTAATATTTTCAATTCCAAATCAAAGATGTTTGAAATATTTACATGTATCAAGTTACATGTAAATATTTCAAACATCTTTGATTTATATAATTTTTATATAATTGAGATTTAAACTATCCTATCTCTCAAGTTGGATCGAACTGCACATGGTGTGCGAATTTTATCATAATTGGTTAAGTGGTTTAGGAGTCCATTGAGGACAAACATTGTGACACGAGATTTATATATATTAAGATATATTAGATAAATAAAAAAAAAATCTAGATAAAAGGAACACCTTGTGTCCGATGGGGGCTTTTCGCTAATAGATGATGTTCCAGGTAAATTTTGATTCTCGGTAGATTTCTGCCTATTTAATTCTCTACAAAAATAAAAAAGTTCATTTTTAGATTCAAGAAATAATAACCAATTCTAACAGTTTTCGTAATTACAAAAAAAAAATTACCTAAGAACTGCAAGTGCTTTTCGTGTTTTTTCAACCTTTTTCTTTTTACTTTTGATTTTTCCTTGATAGTAAAGATCACTTTTTCAACCCATTTTCTAAAAATTAAACACTATTTTACTAATAGTACAAAACATTAATATGTATAAACAACATTATGAAATCATAAAAATTCACACTGCATAAATAAAAAATTAAATCTACTCACGGTCTCAAAACTGGTCAGGTGTAGTACAAAATCACGCGCGATTCAAGAGTTTCGTTTGGAGCGGCGAACGTCACGGGCGACACAGGTCCGTCGCCAACAAGCCCTTGGGCGCGACTGAATGTATCGAGCGAGCGCATCGGCTTATAAGGCATTATTTAGAAATTTTATTACAAATAAATAAGAAGTCAAAAATGAAATATAAAAATTGGATTTGGTAGATAAATACCTCAGTTTTGTAAATACATAATGCTTATTGTTATTTTCAATAAATTCTTACCCATAGACGACGATTTTGCACATGACTTTATTGGGTTTTTTCAGCGTGGATCACATTTTTTTTTAAGTACTAGTTCATTGAAATTTAAAAAAATACATTGTCTACTTACTAGCATACTATATGCCCAGTATTTATGATTTTTCTCAGATTGTTATTTGCTATCAGTAAGCTAAAAAAGCAATTGGAAAATCTGCTGTTTCGTGCTTACGTAAAAACATGTGTTAGGTTTTTATTTTTCATAATTTATATTGAGTAGTTATTAAAAATTGACTTTGTACACTTACTTGATAAATGAATGATAAATAACTGTGCATTAAAAAAACAGAACAGATATCTTGAAATTATTGAGAGATTTGCGCTGAAAAAGTTGGAAATTTCTGTTTTCGAACCGCGAAATTGATAGGGACTCTTAACCACAAACCTACATTAATAACATTTGACATGGAAACGCAACATTTTGTTACATTTGCCAACGCGAAATAAAACACCATGGCGCATGCGTGGCTCAACCAGAGCGTGAGAAATTCAAGGGTTATGTTCACAAAGCATGTTGCGTTTTTATTAACAAATTTGAGAAACTGATCGATTAATAGTAAACTAGAGTTCTTATCAAACATTCCTAACCATACATGAATTTATTAGGAAAGCACAATTTAAACCCACTGTTTTGTCTCTTACTACAGTTATGCTGTAAGTGGAGATTTAGCTCCCTTTCTTCTCCACAGCTTAGCTGTGAAGGGTGGGAGGTAATATGATATAACTACAAAAAGTACTACTCCGTAGACTATTTCAAAAAAGTATATCAATTTTTTTTAAGTAAAAAAATAGATGTCTAAGAAGGAAACATTATCGTTTCAATGTACATGGGTTCACGTCTGTTACTGTTCAGTCAACTACAACGTCAGCTTCTTGCCTAAAACATTCCGCAGGTCTACGTACGTACTGCTGGAGTTGCGCAGAGCTTGCAAAAGTGATCCCGCGGCTCCAGCAAAGGCAAGGACGGGACCAGGGTGTTTTTAGTCGGTGCAAGTCCGACTAATCCCCACGCTGTGCCCACAGCGTGGGTTGAAGGCAATAGCGTTTCACCCCGCTTTTTTTCACAAAAAAATGTCTACGTTCATAAATAAATCTGCTATGGAACAGTTAAGCAGAGGAAAACGCCCCACAAAAGCGAATATCAATGAATACCGAATACATGAACGTAGTTTCACGATCACAAATCACACGTGAACATACGTTTATTATATTAGGGTTGGGTGCAATCACAACGAACTAGTTTCTCACGCCGTACCTAACTATGGGACGATTGCGAGACGAAATCAAGCTTTATGTGTAGCCAGCCTCCATGCTGATGACACATTTATTTCGTAATCTTGCGACATTCAAATCATTGAGAAAAATTGGCGGCTGATTTTATGATGTTTTTTTTTCAAACCTCCTGTAGCAGTTGGCTTACTATTACGAGTAAATTAATTCCAATACAAGCCTATTACAATATTAATATTAATTAAGCGGACACGTTTTGAATATAGTTATTTTCTCTTTGTTCCCGCTAATTTGCCTGCCAAATTCTTTCATTATTTTTGTAACAACTTGGCGCTATAACGAAAAATCACAATTCCAATGTCAATAAGCCGGGAATAAATTCATGAGTTACAACCAGATATAGCCTACTGCGACTGTAACTGTAAAGATAACAGCGGCGATCACAATAGATCGATGACGGTCGCAGTGATACTGGGGCTGCACAGACCCAGAATAGCTGCTAAAAAAAAAAACAACCAGATACCTGATGATATTCTTACCTATGGCTTCGAACATGTTAGAACCACCTCCAATGTTATAAGGAATCTTATGAGAACACAATATATAAATAGATGTACAAATAAAGTTTCTTATTTGAGGTAACCCTGACTGGCGATTTCTCCGATAAATCTGTCACGCCAAATGATGAACAATTGCATTTTCTACACACTTTCAACATAATTTACTTCGGAGTACTCCATTTTTAAATTCCTCATAAACCTAAAGTAATTTTGACTAACTTTAAAACTATCGCGTTGCATGATTAAAATTACGTCACGGGAATTAACGCGATCTCATGCATTTACCTTTTAAGGCTTGACGTTTCGGCCGGGCTAGACTGGCCATGGTCGCAAGATTCCTGTGACGTAATCTTGCTAAAGTATTTTTTTCCAAATAACAGCCATCTTATTTAACTTCCAACTAGATAGAATAATTATAATTTTTCAAAGAGGTTGTATTACGTGTTCATAATGAAAGTGGCTTGGTATCGCTCGGTTACACTTGACCGGTCGCTTTCACCCCATCTCTACTAATGATAATCGCTATTGTTATTGGCAGTTGTTTTCTGTACACCTATTGTGGTTGTATAAGGTGGTTATTTTGCGAAGATTTCTTAAGTAATGCATGTTTTATGCAGATTCTCTTGTTTTTACTGGTTTAAGTGTGTTAATTGTAATACATTCTCGTTTGTTTCTATCTATTCATTGTACTTTGTGCGTAACATTTAAAATGTATTTTGGTACTTAAAGTGTTCAAGAATTTAAAATAGTATTTAATACATAATAATTTCCAATTAGAAATTATGGTTATGACTCTATGTATCACGTCTGTGACATCCACACTTTTATAAGTTAGTTACATATTTGTTTTAATACGATTACTGCTACTACTACCTACACAATTTCAACCGTCTATGTATGCAAAAGTTTGCGATTTTACGACACAACGCTTAAAGCAAGGTTACAGATTACTGTTCTATTACACAACAATCTTAATTTCCGTATAAAACAGGTGAGGAAGTACAGTTGCAGATTGTGTTCACAGACGATTACTGTCACGCGAACATTTAACGATTATCTTGAAGTTCGCAAGTTTTACGTTGCAAAAAAATATCTGAAGAAACAATCAAATGTGAAGTAATTTAGTAGTTACAAAAAGGTTTTGATGATAAATAAATAGTACCTGGATGACCGAGCTTTGCTCGTCTTGTCGGTTATTTTCTGAAAATAAATCCTAGCTAGATCGATACTAAATTTCATGAAAATTGTTGGAGCCGTTTTCGAGATTCAGATTATTTCAGATTATATATATATACACAATAATTGCTCGTTTAAAGATAAAAGATAATCAAATAAACGGTTAATAAAATTTTGTTAACGCCCAACCCTTTTTCTTTAAAGTGGCTGTGAATTCTTTATGGTACGGATAACTTTTATCTAATAATTCCTTATCCCGCTGAGAAGTAATTTGTATTTGGTAAATACCAACCTACCGATAATTATGTACCTTCCAAATCAGAGCGTGGAGATTTTATTAATCACATTAAAAAAAAAAATCTTGTCTCCTCTACACTCATACATACATACATACATACATATGCCATTTTCAATATATTTTGTTTAATGACTCATCTTATTTACTACCCTCAAAGTTGCTAAAACATTTCAACGCGTAAATGACGTTGATGGTTCTTAGTATGATTAATTCGCTGTCATTAGCTTGACGAACAAAACAAGTTTTGGACAATATTTATTATTATTAGACAGGTAGCTAACACATGAATATCAACATAACAATGATTTGGACATGTTTGACAGAACCGTGTCATGGCGAAGCCTTGGCCAAGCATGTGGTAATGGAATGTGATGAGAGTTATTCAAGCAAAAGATGTACGTTAGAACTGTATTTAAGGTTTATTAAAGGAAACAAATTTAGCCTTAAAGAGAACCCCATAGTGTTCATTATACGTGTATGAGTGAGGATATTCATAATACAGAAGTTCTTTTTTGTAACGTGAATTTATAAACTGTTCGGAAATATAAAAATAAAACATATTCAACAAATAATTACTCCCATTTTTTTTCATCGGACTTTGTGATTTTACAACGTTATCTGCATTATCTTAAAGTAGACTAGTAGAATGTGCCTCCTGGCATTAAATTCGCATAGGCTTGAAGTATTAAATCAAATAAATTTTTACTTTTCTTGTAGGGACCAAACCAGGAAACTAACCACCGATCTCAGCTGCTTCGCTTCAGTACCATTTTGTCCATCGTTTACGGGTCCTTGAAAGTTAGTTTCTGACGTGAAGCATGACGACTTCACATCAAACAGTAGTACAAGCTCAGTACAAATTAATATGACATTGACTTGAGCCTTTCAAATAAATAAACAAACTACAGTTATAAGCAACCAAGGAGGCTGCATCACAGTCGCTGAACCTATAAGTGTAAGATAGCAGGCAGGTGTTAAAACGTTCACGGTCAGATGTTGCCAAACAATGGATGCAACTGACTGCTTCGTTAGCATAGCTATCGATACTGTAAGCTTTACGCTGGTGTTTTGCTTGTATAGCGGTCCATTTTTAAAGTGATTCATAAAAATTTGAATATTGGCATTGTATTATATTTTAACCTATCACCTCACCACTTTTTCGACTGCTTATTCTTTTTAATTTTACGGTTTTCCTACATAGTCAATTTTATTTTTAAGATATTTTGTTTACGTAGTATGTTTTATTCCTTTTGGCAAACTAAGTTTAAATTTTAAAATAACACAGTCTTCAAAAATTCTAACGATATTTACCGGCTGCTTTTTAACTCTTTTCGACCTTTTTTTTTTTTTTTTTTTTTTTTTTATGCTGGGAAAAAATGCATTACGCATACCCCCCTCATCGGGGAATGGGGGGGTTATGTGGGACTCCCCGGGCAGACCCGGTATACCCACTAAAATAACCCAGCGGCATGCCCGCATCGTCTGAGTGGAAGGGGACTGGGAAACCGGCGCAGCCTTTACGTCCAGTCCGCCTCCGACGATCGCCCGCCTTCACGGCGAGCCCTTCACGCCCTCCCCGTGGGGGGGATAACTCTTTTCGACCTAACACAACTTATAATAGTTTATTTACCGTTCATCACAGATTTGTGTTACCGGAGAAAGTTCTGGGTCAACACTCAGTGCCAGCGTCATTACGCAACGCGGGACCCATTGTTGGCGAGGAAAGCGACTGCGATGGGAACCTTTATGACATCAGTTTGTTTAGGCTTTCATTATCTCTATTACCTCAGGCATGATGAGAAATAAGATTTTATGGTCGTTACCTCTTATGATACAACTTTGTGGGTAGGAACTTCTTGTTGGCCGTTTATTTATAATTGGGTAACATTGGCGCTGTATAATTTTATTGTTACTGGCTTTACACAAAATAAATGTATTTTTTTATTTGAGTGCAGTCAATGCATGATTGTTTTTGTAACATTTGAAGAATTTACGTGTTGGTATTAGAATAGTATAAATCATTAATCCTAAACTCCAATTAGTTATAAATGCTTGTTAAATCCGTGATACTGATCGCGTGCTCTTGGACTAGTATCGCATAACATTTAACACACCGCTACCGGTGAGCTAAATACTGACTGATCTATTAAACTGTATGAATATTCATTGCCTTTTAATATTCATAATTTTTTTATGGGAAATTTTCTATATCAGAGTATTACCTATGCTATGGTTAAATAATAAGATAAAAATCTTTGATTGATCGGATTGTAAAAGGCTTGGAAATAATATTGTCAACACTTTGCGTAAAAAGCTATTTTAAATAATAACTCATGGTAGATTTATAGAAAGAAACATGTGAAATGCCTTAAAATCGGTAGCGGCTTTCAGGCTAGGTATTATTGTATATTTATCTATTAACAGAAGTAGGAGCAAACCTCGACATGAACATTTAAAAAACTCATCCTCGAGAGAAAAAATAATCTTGACCATAAATAGGTCTATATCAACTTCTTTAGAAATATTTACATTAAATTCCAACGCAATAAGTATGTAAATACAAGCCTAACATCACGAGATCCAGTTTACATTGGAGTACATTTGCATTTATTGATAAAAGTGGAGGCAAGTGACCTCCACGGAGGTCCGACCAACTCAGAGGACAACGTCCCCAGAATGTCTAGGTCGGAACTAAACACTGGTTTGTTTATACCTATATTTCTATAATATAGCAGTTATAGCGTCGATTGCAATATTTTTTACAAATAAGTAGTTAAAGGTCATCCATGTATTTCAAAGACTATCTGGCTCCTTCGAATTCTCAATCATAATATTTAACAGATTCAAATATAAAACAAGTCGTTATTACTAAGTTTGCTAGTTATTCAGTGCCATCTAAATACAGTTATGTATCGTCGCTGCGTTAGTGGGGAAGATGACAGAACAAAAAAAACATTTTAGGGTCATGACCAAGTCGAGAGGTACCTATATAGTATTTTTGGGCGCCAACAACTCGAACAAGATACCAAAAAATTCAGATTTAATTTTATACAAGGTATTAGTTTCAAAAACGGACAAGGCTCGCTATAAATCTCCGGAACCTTATTTCGTAATTTTTATTTTGGGTTAAATGATGTCACGTATGCAGCGGTGATCAAGTTCCTTTGCAAACTATTTCCTTGCATTCGTCCGATGACTCTCGGAATGTTGATTCAAGGCAGCTTTAAATATAATTTATTTAAATATTTATGATATTTAAATCACAGAATTTTGATAATCATGCTCATAACATGTTACATAATTTGATGTCATCTAGAAAGCTCCGATAGAAGGCTTTTTTAACTATTATGAAGAGATGAATGTTGTTGAAAACTCTATGAAAACTGATGAAAATAAATAAAATTATCACCAAGTCACCAAAAACAATCAGTACCTACGACCGAAAATTTTATTTTAATAGTTCTCAAAAGGTACACGATGGTTTTTGCCCTAAATGAAGTTACACCTACCAAGGAAGGGATAAATGGGTGTGTAACCCATGTAATCCATTCATTCCGTAGATAAGAGTTCTAAGGAATGAAGGTATTAATTAGGGGTGGCTAAATTTAACTACATTGTATTGAAACTTTCATCTAGCGAGAGCGATCGATTTCTCTCATTCTAGAGTAAAGGTTACGCTAGTTACTGCTTATGTAATGGTCAGAGGTCGCAGCGAAAGGTGAGTGTTGGGTGTCTAGCGATACATCACTTGTATATTATTGCTTGTCTTATTCAATTAACTGATTCTCTATTGTATGAATGAAGAGGAGCAGGCTGCATAAGAAAAGGTTTTTGGTGCTTTTTAACTGATTTCTTAAGACCCTAGTAACTAGTTTATTTCAGATACATAATATAGTTTTTCATTCCACATTGAGACTAAGAAATAACAAACGTGAACGAAGCTGGACATAACTTAAAACATATTTTTTTCCGAGATACGAAGATGCAATGATTAGGATAAATGCGGTAGGTTCCGTTGAATATAACTGCTTTCAAGGTCCATTCAATTCCCATTAGATCCAATAATGCTTAATTATTTACCAGCGTTTTTCATCTGAGTCATTAGGTACCTTCTAAAATCTATAGTTAGCACCCAGCCACCATTACACCATGAAATCGTGCCGATAGTAAACGTAGCGACCTTCGACTATTCCAGTCTATAAGGGCTTGATTTGATGAAAAAATTCCAATCGTTTTTACAAGTTCCGTTCTTTATTACGTAAGGCAGTATCTACCTACATATTGACGTGATTAGTCAACTTTCTTGTTTAAAATTTGCGGTAGAACAAGTCTGTATTAACTATAATGAAAGTTAATGCAGTTACGCAGGTAAATAAACGAAAAAAATAATGAATGTTAGCAAGGAGAGAGGCAAAATTAATGCTGAATTATTTTCTGATGCTAATTTCTGTAATTATTTAAAGTAGTTATGCTAACTGTTAACACACCCTTACATTTTAGAAAGTAAATAGTGGCAATGTCATACTTTATAGGTAAACAACTAACAACCTGCTTCACCGCAAGTTTTCCCTCGGCTTTCCATGGAAACTATTATAGCATAGACAGAAAATAAACGCGAATATCTAAGAGCAAAACCGGACTTACCGTTTGCCCCTCCAGGCCTGACTCGAACAAACTTGCGCGTCGGTCGCTCACTACGCCGCGCGCCGCCGTTCAAAGATGGCCGACGCGAAGCATTTTCAACTTCATTCTTCGCAGTCGAACCTTTTTTCTCGAGTTCAGCTTCTTTTCGCGACTTGAACTTGGAACTCCCGCGTCTAGTGAACTTGTTTGTGGTGGTTTCTATTCTGTCTGTGCTGGATTCTGTTTCCGCTGTTTCTGGAGGAGCGGTCGCTTTTGTGCGGCGAAGGAAACTGCGCTTTGGAGCCTAAGGAAAAAAAAACGGTTAGTCACATTTAATTTTTAAACTTAGATATTTATAAAGTTTGCTTATCAAAATGTAGTCTTACAATATTTGACCTGAAAGGAATGTAGTTTACCATTAAGAAATAATGGATATCTACATATTTATTGCATAAGCTTTGTTTGTGTACCTAGTTGTAAGGTCGTCACAATATCCTTAAAGTTACCATAGTGTGCATTCAGTCTAGCTCAACCTATAAATTACGCAATAAACAAGCGAAGGCACCTGTCTTCATAAATTAGACATAAAACTCAAAACTCACGCATTCAATCAAAATATTTTCTAGAAAGTTTAATATTGAAGATTGTATGTAATAGGTGTTATTGTTTATCTTTAAGCGATGGTTATTATAATGTATGTTGCATGGATCATAGACACTGTAAAACTGTTACTAATTTGTTAAATTAATTATTATTGCCGAATGATGAAATAAAGATAGTCGAATGTTATTTGTTTTTTACTGAAGCTAATGGGTAATTGCCTGCGACACAGTAATTTTTCACGATTTGGTCATGGTTGGTGGTATTAATGGATCTAAAAACGTCAAGATTAATATTCTTCAGTTGTAATGACACGAATGACGGAGGTTTGATTGTGGTTTGGGGTTTATTTCAACATCGTACTGTGTAATTGAGATTTTGTACCTTTGCGGTTAAGACTGGTGACATAGACAACACTTATGCTATGATGATGTTTATACTGCAGCTATGTTTCATAGCGAATGTGACCTACATTAAATATACAGCTGCTACTTGATGAATTTATGACCAATTTAATTTTAGTTAGTATTATAAATATTTTATAATGGTATCCCGAATTTGAAGGTGAAGGTTTTTCATAGTTCGAGCATGTTGAAACTTTTCCAATCTTGGAAAATCTGTAGTTTTTACCCGACTGCGGCAAAACCCAAAAGGAGGAATTTGTGTTTGCCCTGTATATATGCCAATTTCTATGTCCGATCGTTACTACTCAACAGCCTTTTCTATTGTTTGGTGTTAGCTGAGTCTAGTTTGTAAAAGTTCGTTGAATTCAATATTCCTACAAAATAATTTCTCGATGATTAAGTATTGCTTATAGGTGCAGGTGTCTTAGGTTTCCTAGTTTTAATAGCAAACGATACTGTACCAAAAGTTAATAATTTTAGTGATAAAGATTTTGGATAATCCTTGTTTTGAATCAAGATCCATAGTTTATAATTATTTAAAGTTATTCAATCACTGAACATGATATGTTAAATCTTGATATTCTACTAATTAATATTCTATAATATATTATATAATTAACATTTACATATTTTATAATTATGTTGATCGAAACGTAGGACGGATTATGTCGTTGTAAAATAAGGTTTTATATAGGGGCCGGTTTTGTTTTATAGTTTTGGGATATCATTGATAATGTTCTTTGAAATCATTATAATATGGTGCGTTTTTAAATAGACTTACTGAACACGATTCCATTTGTGGTTTTGGCTTCGAAAGCTACAATTATTTAAATATTACGTATTTTAATACAATTATTTAAGTATTTAAATACTCGTAATGAAAGGAAAGAATCTTTTTTTTTAAGGAACAGCGAACAGTTTCATTATAAAATCTTACAACTAATATAACAACTTGTTGTGGTCATAATGTAACCCACAACGCTGTTTTAATACTTTTTATTTTTAATCTAAATATTTCTGTATATTGTTCTCATTCTTACATACCAAGAGTAGTTTCCAGCAGTTATCTACAAAAACAGCTAGGTATACCGTATAGTTGAAATTGAAAGTTTTTAACGTGTATGTTTTGACTATTCTCAGCAAAGTGAAACCTGTCAAAAACTAGTTTTAATTAAATAATATACCGGTCGGATCCTCCGATATTTTATGTTAGTTACGCAAAACATTTCTATCTTATTTGAATTGTAAATTATTATATAAGCAGTTTGTAGTTTTTTTATATTTCTGCTTTAAATTTTAATAAGTGTTTTTAGGGAAAATATAAGCATAACTTCATCTAAAAACATGTTTTTCTCTGTTAGCGTTGATCGTTTAATTAATCTAACTCTATAAAAGTACTTAGATGATTTTGTTATACATATACCTTTAATTATTCTAAATTTGCAAGCCCTTTTTGTTGATAAATCATTCAACATTATCTACGGTATGCATACAAAATTAACTTCTTCAAATGAAAATAAATAAACAAAAGAAAGTTAGTAAAATTATATAACCTTTTTCAGACAACATTCCACAGCTCCATAGCCGTAAAAAAGAAAGAATTCACATTCTCTCTGGTACTCTTAATTTAAAATTAATGTATTTATTCATTTAACTTTACGATGTTATGATTTAATCATTAGGTGAAACCTGATATTAATTAATTGTATTCGGTCATTATAATTTTATATTTGTTATCGTGATTGACAGTACGGTCTGTTGGCGAGCAAACTGCGCGTGACCAAACGTTTTGAGATGAACGAAGCGGAAAGATCTGTTAAGATTACATTTTTAAGGGCTCATAATACACATCAATGTTGGTATTAGTGTTCCATTGTTAGGTAGGAGGTGTAAACGAGATTGTTAATGCTGTATAGTTCATTTCGACAGTTCAGCTTTTTTTAGTCTAAGAGGAGGAGAAGACTGCTTCACCGGACTTTAACCATTGCTAGTTTTTTTTTATTTTAGAGAATAAGATAATTAAAATATAAATATTTTTCTTAGCGGTCTTGTCATTGAGAGCATTTATTTGGATATGGTTCGTTTCTTTTAAAATTATATAGTTTTGATGATGTAAATAAAGGTGTTTTTGCACCCTGGTAACCTATTGCAATTATCAAATTTTCAGTATACCACTTTGACAGCACCTTTATTCCAGAGGAGTTTAGGTCTATTTTAAATGGCACCGTAGTTACCACTTTCTTGTCCTACAATACAACTATGTTAAAATTAACATTACAAGTATATTATGCGTTAAGTATAATTTATGCTAAATCTCATACCTTCCTCGGAGTCTTACGTATGGGTAGGTAATGGACACACCCTGTACGAGCATTATCATAGTGACTCATGCTGTATAAATGCATTACAAGTAAAAATGAATGGTTTAAGTGTATTATATGAGTGGAGATAAGTAATTTTTAATTAATTTCGCTAATTTTACAGTAATTTTAACTCTTTCGTATTATATTTTGTATCCTGTTACAAAGATTTGTTATTACATGATCAAATTAAACTTTTATGTAAATATAATCAATTTAAATTCTAGTTAGGTACTTTAAATATATTAAATTATAGGGTTATTATGATCAAATAATTCTTGGATGTCACGATGTTCAACATAACCACAGGCAAAATTGTTGAATATTAAATAGATCTTTTTATAAATAACATGTTTTCAACGTTCGAAATAAGGTTTTTATGTTTACAACAGAGATACAAAGATACATAATTATTATGTTGGTACCTGCGGATTTTTTACGACTGGCTAATAATATTTTACATTTTCCAAACAGAAAACCTTATAGGTACTTATTGATATTCTTGTTAGATCCATAGTTCATAGGTCATGAAAAAAAAAAGAACATAATACACAACAAAGTTTAGTATAGAAGTCTAAGCGTGCAAAAAATGCGTGGTTTTTTGCACGCTTAGGTCTTCTTAAGTACGCAAAGGACTTGAATGCAATTTTCAGCAATAGATGGAGTGATTTTGTAAGAGGGATTTTTGTTTATAATTATAGGCCTATATATCTGGGCTATTCCTCCGTAGCCGGGGTGGGACCGTTAGTAATTTTAATAAAGCGGGTCTCAAGCACTCCAAACCTACTCTGCTAAATGGAAATTGAATTAAAGGACTTCTTATATTTACATTCCATTTCACCTTTAGGTTACACATACGAGACGTGTGACTTGAGTATTCAGCCAAAATATCTTATCAAAATGTTCAATTAGGTAAATAAAATAAGTAAAGATGAGTATTTGAATCAGGCTAGTTATTTACCAAATTTCTAATTTTGCAAACATCTTTAATTCTTACCGCAATGTCTCCTTTACAAGAGTGTACTAGTACCTCAACTAGCATATGATAGAAAATATAAAGATCTTCTACCTGCCCTTACCTTATTCATATGGGATCGTCGCAATGCGTATGATGCATATAATAAAAAGAGACCTACGCTTTGCAACGGGCTCAAAAAAAGTTAATTCAGTTCATATCAGGTATAATCTACAGCTACTCGTATACAGCCCATACACTATTCATAGATACATAGATAATTTGAATTAAGCAATGCAAATAGACCTTACTTCGCCAAACGCTTTACAGAATCCTTAACATTACTTGTAGGCGTATGTGGGATGCCCAAAAAGGCACTCAAGGTGATCAAGACATCATCAGGCCACAGATTATAAAATACTTCAGTAATTAAGGTCACTACTGCCCTTGGAATATTCTGAGTGAAGATTTATTTATTCGTTCAGTAGGTCGGTTGGAAGGTGAACGAGTTCCAACGTAGTATCGGTCGCGTAGTTCCGCGTTGTAATCATTAACAAAAGAATTTATCTTTTAATAATAATAATACGCGTAACAAGAAATCTATACTAATATTATAAAGCTGAAGAGTTTGTTTGTTTGTACGCGCTAATCTCAGGAACTACTGGACCGATTTGAAAAATTCATTCACTGTTAGATAGCCCACTATTTGAGGAACGCTATAGGCTATCATTTGACGCGGTAACCGACGCCCACGCGGGCTAGTACATTTTACACACAGAAACCATGTTTTCATGGTATGGGAAAATATGCGAAGGAAAGAGTGGCTCGAAGTGGCTCGATTTACATGATCTTTGATATATTAGATTTGTCTCCGTTCCATATCCATAATGGAATTAATGTTTACTGGCACGGGAACAACTTACATGAGGGAAACCGGGGCACAGCTAGAATAGGTACATGTAATAGCCAACATAGGGCAGATTACAATAACTTGTTATTCAAGGCATTTATTACTGGTTATGTTAACCAGTATATTTAAACATCCATTACTGACATACCATTTATTAGTAACTAGTTTTTGGCGGCGGATTCGTCCACGGCACCCCGGAAAATACTGAACCATGCTACAAGAACATTGATAAATATCAAATCTTCGGGCCTTTACGTTAAGAACTCTCTTTATAGCAAATGTCATGAAAGTTCGATGAGTCGTTTTTGTTTATACATATACGCACGAGAAATTGTACAGTTTAATATAAGTAGGAATGTTATGAGATGAAGGCAGCAAAGGTAGACTGAAATGAAGATAGAACGGTTTTATTAGCTATGAACTAACATTAACGATCAAACTAGCATTTATTGTTATGCAATAGAAATCAGAGAGTTAATGTCTATCATTTTCATATGCAATTTATTTAATAGAAAATGATTGCATGTATGTTGCCCCAATCAAGTTTGAAATGAATGTACTTTCTACATTAGTTTATATTTGAACTACCTAAAACCAATGTCTTTGGAATGCTATAAAGCTGTATGTACTAACGTAGGTAATCCAAAACAACATTTAAAAACGACATTAAAAATGTATGTCTGTTATACTTTCACGGCTACACCACTTAACCGAGTTTGATAAAATTTCGTATAGTTTTATAAATTAGGGTCCCGTATGGTATTATTTTATTTTCGCCGCGATAACCAAAATAAACCCGGGCGAAGCCACTGCCAAAAGCAAGTTACTGCAAAGATATAACGCTATATCTGTAGTTAGTGGACCCATTCATCCCTGTCAATGAAAAATCCTGACTTCAAAAACTAATAGTATTGTATATTTTGCAAAAACTAATACGGAATAATTTCAACTCAATTGTTCTGATCCAATCAGGGTTGTGTTGTTTACTCTTACAAAGGGAGTACTTCGTCTGGTCGGCCTTGCACACAGACGTGATGATCGTATCACGGTCGGTCGACTATGATAATTATAGAATTCATTCATTTATTTGCTTTGAGAAAATATGTTTAAAATGTTTCGTGTGAAATATAAATCAGTTCGTAACTTAAAGTAGAGTCTATTCTCATGTAGAAATAATTCGGGTGAACAAGCAGTTTTTTTTATATCTTTTGGTCTTCCCACAGATTATAAATACAAGTATAAACGCTGACCTAGGCAATTGGCTAATGGGTCAACTTATAAGACATGAATTAAAATCATAAAATTTTTATTTCATCAGCTGTTGTAGATAGAGCATGGCATAATACACTGTAATAGCTACACTAGTAAAGTACACGTAGGAGGAGAAAGACATTCCTAAAGAGTAAGTAACAAAGACAGAGAAAGCATTTTTTATAAATTGTCCAATTAGGTTATAATTTTGCGATCTATGTAATGTTTTGTCTAATGTATTGTAGCTATTTTTGGTAATGCTGGCTACCCTAAACTAGCTAGTGCCTAAGACTCAGATAAATTTGTTTTACGTTTTTTATAGAATTATGTATGTAGGTACTACCTGTGGATACCCCTTAAATAAATCTTTTAAAAGAAAGACAGTCACTAACATAACAAGTGTGTCCGTATAGTCGGTTTGCACACTTATAGACTAAATTGAGGTCTAAGTATTGTAGCTGTATTCATTTGTTTTACTAAACTACTCATGCGTTTTATTTAACCCGGCCGCAGCTTCGGTTGGCCAATACAACGTGCGAATGAAGGGTTTATTTACGAGAAGCATAATTTATTAGTGTTTAATTTAGATTGTGCAATTACCAATTAGCTTTTACTGTTGAAGATGTATTCAGCAAAATTTAAATTGAAGACAAAAAAAATTGTACCGTTTAAAAATGAATGTAGATTTTCAACTAGTATTTTTCGTATCGTATTGTGCTTATTCATTAATTAAGAACTATCAGACATTCAAGAAATTATGCCTTCCAATTTGATTTGCACACGAACAGAGTAATTAATGTACAGGTACTTTTATGATGTTGTATAGATACCATTACTACTTTTGCAATTACATTTGCCCAACAATTGCCGAAGTATTTCCAACATTGGTACATGACGTCACATATAACATTCATATACCACGTACGTACAGCAAATGTAAACACATGTTTTACGTTATCCTCATGAATGTATTCTCGTCAGACATCGAGAATCGAGTTAAAGGTCATTTTGAGTTCTGAATAACAATATTATTGCTTTACGATGCAACTGCAAAGAATGTTAAGTGGATACACCTTTGTTTTTCCTGGTATACTAGGGTTAAAATACTTTGTAAAATTGCAGCTATTATATTATATTTATGCTATCTTCCGTTGTAAAGCTGATTAATAAATTTATCTATGAATTCCTTTTTTGTCTTTTGGACCATAGAGCATGTGGTTTGTTTTTGACGTACCGTAGTCTAGTTGAATCTATTTCTAGACTTTTTTTATTGCAATACAAATATCAGTCACCCAAATCCTCAATTAGAGTCTGTATTAAATAAATGATTATGTTTTGTCACCATAACAAGTTTTAGACTAATTAATTGCATCTTTATTTTTCTTTATTTATACCACTTTATATATATCCACAAAAAGCTATAATTGCCATCTAATAAATAATCTACGAGTTGAATGAAACAATCATTAAAGTCATTCAAAACTAAACTAATAAATTAAGTAATGAATGAATCAGGAAACAATTATCAAAACCATTTAACACGTTCATCTTCATTATATTTACTTTAAATGTTTTAGACGTGACTGAACGCATGACCCTGAAACGTGTGGTTTTTTACAACTACTAAATATGTGAAACATGTGTCTTCTGTCGTAATAACATTTTGTACTGTAGAGTGGGTCAACGTCAACTTGTATTTGTAGCTCATGAGGAAAATATGTTCCACTCGCCTCGCTTTTCATCCATGGAAAGAGACCTTCCCCGGGAATAAGCTACCAAACGCAAAAAAAAATCCGACTGATAGTTTCAGAGATTAGCGCATTCAAACAAGCTCTCTATTTATTATATTCGTTTAAATTTAAGAGGAACTCTTACTTCTAAAAAAGTTCTTAAAATCGTTTTATGTTTTTTGATTACAGAAGCCATGGTAATATATTTTTTTTACTTTTTAAACGTCTACATTATTCCTTTCACGTTTTACTATTCTTTGTGTAAATAAAGAAATAAATCAACAATTATTCATAACTTACAATATGCGGCTTGATTACAAAACTTAAAAATGAAAGTATTAAAAATGAGAGTCATTTTTTACATTACCTACATAAGTTCCGAAGATAATTTTTACATAAATATTCAAAATATTTCCCTCTAGGGCTATTGCGTCAGCAGTGTAACAGTTTCACATTTTCCCGCGCATATTGTGACAGCTAAACTTTTTTGAAGTTTGCTTGTTACGCCCAACTCTATCGACAAAATAAATGTGTGTTATTTGTCAGCAAATATGCTGATTTATCGCAATTCTGTTTTCTGAGAAAGAATACTGTTTGAATATAATAATCTGTGTTGTAAGTTTTAGTGTGTATTTTTAAGCTTGTAGGTACTTTTTGATAATAAATGGTATTAACAATTAAATGTTTAGAAAAATACACGTACTACTTAAAAACAAGTTTGAAACGAGTAAGTACCCAACTATAAGTATCTACTTATAAAAACTACAAAATAAATTAGATTCAGTTGACAAGACAAAAAAAATCGAAACTCAAAACCTGCTAGCAACTGACCATGGTAAAAAACTAACATGTTTATTCCAACCATAAAAAAAAAAGTTTACGACCAGTTGCCAAACCACAGGCAGTAGATACACATAACTTAATGAGATCTTGAGTCGATATACCTACTTTATTGAATCGATTAGAAAAAATAATGTTTATTTTTTATGTCGCAAAATTTCGTAAATGCTTGCTGGTTCTGTTCTAATTTGGCAATGTAATCGTGATCTCTTCATTTGAACTACATAGCATTACTAAATATTTGATTTATACTTCTATGAACCTTGGATTCATTACTAAATATATTTTGGTTCAAATATGATAAACAAATTAATTGAAATTGTTCTTAACAAGGAGACATTATTATTCATGTTCTACGCGTGGGTCTCACTCGCATTGTAATAAACGAATACCTATACTAATGTATTGCAGTATGTATACTTCACTAAAAAGCTATACATAAGATTGCGTCATTACTACTTACACGTAGTGGAAGTTTCGATTTTCTCATTCGATGTATTTTTTTGGTTAATATCTGAAATTTCCTTTTTAGTTTTCAACTCAGAAATTCTAAAATCTAAGTGGTCATGTCATAAGTGGCAGTAGGACTGTCTCCTCACAAGGCATGCAATAAAATTGCTTAATACCGCGTCTTTGGCCATATCCGAACATATGATGTGCAATATCTCCAAGTCATATGACATTCATGTGAAAATCTAGTTCTAAGAATTGTACCGTGGAATCTGCAATCAAAGTAATCGCTCTTGCGTTTCGTTGATGCTTGATTGATTTCTAATATCTGGGTCTGTAGGCTAAACAGACTAATACTCGCATTGTGATGTTTTTAAATCCATACTACTTCCAATGATAGATAGGGATGGAGTTATATAAACAGATAGTTATAACTAAAATCGAACAATTAGAATTCATACGTCATAATAGTGCATGATATTTTGATTAAATTAACAAGTATGTGTGCGACCTTCAAAAGATTTAGTTATAGAAGCCTTATTTTTTTTTAAGTAAAATTTTAATTTACAATAAAAAATAGCCAATTATTTTGTGGTTTCCTCCAAGTCTTGGTGTTTTTCGTGTAGGTATATGATTTAATTGTTGGTGAAGCCTGAAATACAATAAAGTATTGTTTATTCTATTTCACATTGTAAGTTCTTAGGTGGTAAACTTATGAAAAAGGCGCTAAATTCCCTAGAGAAAGAGTTGCTATAATAAAACTCAATCAATATGATTACAAGGAACCATATTCAATTTTTCTCAATAATTTTCGAAAGCGGTATTCATATAAAACTTGTTCACGTTTTTAACTTTCCTAGTTTCCCTGTAACCGTATATTCAAAGCCGGCTATCCACACACGGGTGTGTCGTGTTTGATCATGAATGGGATTTGCGTAACACGTGTCGTAATACGACGAAAAAGTCGCAACGACTTGTATGTCGCATGATGGGCTTTCCATTTAATTATCTGTTAGGTAATTGAGTAGTGTTTAAGTTTGAGTAGGTATTAGTGTAGGGGCGATGCCATCCTACAACAAAAACTGAGTTCCTAACAAGTTTTCCTTGTTCGGACTTGAAAACTCAAATACCGAAGCCTTAACTGTGGTTAAAAAAATGCAAACTAAGATTAACTTCAACTGATCGTGTTTATATGCTGTCGTTATATAGGCCCTAAGGAATGTTCAATGGCTTCATAAGCTTGCGGACATTGATGTCGCTGCGCATACGCAGGCTTTATTTGGATTGCGGTAGTTTGTTGTAATGTCTGTATGTAATCCTTGGATTACGAAGTAGGTAGGCTGTATTAACTTTAAGAAATATAAATTTAGATGTATTCCGTTTCACTTCAATTTTAAATCAATGATTTTTAATATATAAGTTTCTTTAGAACTTAGGTTTTAGTGTACACAACACGTAATAATTTGTGGCTTTATGTGTGTAACACTAACATATTAAACGTAACGTCATACAACACGAATAAAAACGATTCAATTTAAAGTAAGTCTATATTCAAGCTAATTTTCTCACAAATGCGGTTAAAGAAGCAGATTTTTTCACAAGATTACATCTCATGACATTACCTAACTGTATTTAAGACTTCTACATGACTGTTACAACAGACAGTCTTCTTAACTACAGGAAACTGAGATCATTACACAAATATGTTACACTACCATAAATACAACCTCCTTACAAGTTTCTAGCAAGCCATAGACTAAACATGAATAACTATGTATATTAATATTTATGACAAGGCAAAGGTATTTAACAAAAGTCCTTAACAGCCTATTTAGAGAATGTTGCCAATATTACATAATGCGGTTACATCAGTTAACGTACCGAATGTGAACCAGTTATGAATACCAGTTAGTTTGTAAATTACCAGGTAAAGTAAGAACGGAAGCGGAACCGAGTGATCGTGGTAAAATTCTCAATATTTTTACCGCGGTAATAGTAATTTATTATGAAACTGCTTTAATGAGTATAAGATGTTTCGTAATTATAATAAAAAGCTCAATAATGTTTTAATGCGCCTACGCATGGTACTTCAGTGTATATTATAATTATTGGTTATATTAATTTGACCGTAAGTTTTGTGATTAAGTGAACACAGCGGCATTTATGAAACGTATTCCCTAATGTTAAGTATCACTTTGTAATTAAATTGTAATTGAAATATACAAATACTAAAAATAATATCTTTTGTTTATGTCAAAAGTTGTTGTTTTTTTATCATTGTTTAAGTTGTAATAGTTGGTTTAAAGCTCTTTAATAATTATTTGGATGTATTTTAAAGATACTCATGTTTACGATTTCATCTTTTATTTTAAACTAGCTGTCCCCGCGACTTAGTCCGCGTGTACAAATATATCAGAAGTTTTTTTCTAAAATAAAAAAGCCGAAGTAAGTCCTTATTACATCAGCTACCCGCCAGTGGAAATCCCGTCAAAAACGGTCCAGCCACTTCGGAGATTAGTGGGAACAAACAGGCAGACAGACGGACAAAAATAGTAAAAAAAATACATTTTGGTATATGTAACGTATATTCATACGCATGTAGCAGCGGTTATTTTAATTCGACACGCCAATGTTATTTATTCGTATAGTAGATAGTTTGTTGGCATGTTCTATACAGGCTGACTAGGTCCTAACTATGTATATCTATGTATTACTAGTCTTACCCATACTAACCTAATTTATTTGAATACAGAATTTACTAGTAATTTACCAGTAGACCTATCCTCCTATACATATCAATCCATTCAATAATAGAATGCCAACAAAATAAAATCAGCATATTTGCGTTCAACTCAATCATCTGACAATATTTGATCAACCTACTATCACAGATAATAATCGGTGATCACCCATCTTGTTATGTCATTACGCAAGTTGTATTTACACGATGACTCAATAAGCCAATACACCCACGTTTGTAGTAAAATAATCTAGTAATAATTTAAATGGAACCCGTGCTATTGCAAAATGATTGCGAGGCTTTTTTGAAACTTATTCAAGATGTCTTTATTTATCATTGATATATACATACCTACAAACCAAACACTTATTTCGTTCAATATATATTAATAGTTAAACTGTTATTAGCTTCCAGTCAAGGCCTTTATCCACATTAAGTACTAGCTGATAGCCGCGGCTTCGCTCGCTCGGATGTCGGTTAGCCAATGTATATAAAAACTTGACAAATTATATTATATTAAATCTTTCCTCAAGAAGCACTCTATCCATTGGTGAAAACAGCTTGAAAATCGGTGCAGTTGTTTTTCAGTTTACGCGAACAGCCAGACAGACGCAGCGGAAGACTGCTTTATAATATGTAATCATTTAAATGGCCTAAAGCGAATATCGTTCATCTTTTTTTACCGTTAAAAGTTGTTTTTTTTTTGTGTGATCTTGATCTATATTTCATTCTATAATCTTATTATTATTATATACCAAACTTAATATTTCTGTAGTACATATAATATCTAGGCATAGAATCATTAATATCGCTTAGCCACATGGCAAAGTAACTAACGAATTATGAAATTCAACCTTATTACTTCCAAAATATGTATCAAAACGCTAACCTTCGAAGTGTGATCGACTGGATCATTGGAGTGACAGTTAAAAGGCAAAATCAACACCTGTCTATTGACGCAATAGTTAGATAAGCTCTCGCTAAACATGTAATTTGTTCAGTGAAAGTGGTTTTCTCTCGGATGCTGCGTCAATATTGTGAGCAGTGGGTGAAATGCGCGCGTATCTGAGCGATTTGAGACATCATCAATTAATTCCATGATTTGTTCTTTTTTTTAAGTTTACCTCACGTCCTAAGCTAAATTGCTTGTGTTATGAGTGGAATCCCGTCGGTAGTGCAATGGGTGGGATTCGAACCGGCGGCAGCCGCAAGTTCACAACTCCGATGCCCTAACCATCAGGTTACCGCCGCTATAATTTAATAAATTGTTTATTTTATTTCTAATACTTGAATTTTATTTGTTTCGGGGCCGTTAATTTCAATATTCGATTGTTTAAGATTTTTTTCAAAGAATTAAGCTAATTATTTATTCTTGTTTTGATCTACTGTTTCCTTGACACAAATTTGTAACTTAGTTATTTTAAAGTTCAAGCACGTGGCTAGAAACAGGTGCCAATTATAGAAAGTATAGGTAATGTGCATTTCAAATTAACTAACATGTTAGGACTATGCCTAGTGGCTAGCTCATACAAATGCCAAGGTCTGGCCAATAGGCTTACTATGGCTTTCTATGAATAAATTCACGGCAGGGACATATGTATCTCGGAAGGAATTTAAAGGTGTTAGAAAAACACGTGATATGTACCTACTATGTGTGAAGAAGAGTTTAGATAAGAATGAAATAAAAATATAATATGACTGGCCGGTTGGTCTAGTGATTAGTGACCCTGGCTGCTAAGCCGCAAGCCGTGGGTTCGATTCCCACCCAGGACAAATTTGTGTGATGAGCACGATCATTTGTTCTGTTTCTGGGTGTTATTAATTTATCTAAAATATGTATGTATTTAGGGAATATATAAGTATTTTTATCAGTTGTCTGGTTGCCATAGCAGGCTCTGTCTATTTGGGATCTGATGACCGTGTGTGAGTTGTCCCAAAAATATTATATTATTATTATTGATAATTTCTTCGACCAAATTACTAAAAACAGGTAGAGAATGAAGACTTTTTTACCAATTTATGAAAACGAGTCAACGTAGTCTCCAACCCATCAATTCACAATTTCAAACAAATCAACGAACTGTCTAGTTCCAAAACATTGGATTACTAATGTACAATATTATTGAGCTAACTGCAGATTTCAACGTAGTGAAATCGTGGTGGCATCGCAAAAACCGGCCATTCCACTCGAACAACTCTCAGTTCGCGTGGGAACCTATTCTGTACGATGCACAGTATTCAATTAAGTCTAGACTGAAAATAACTATATTGTGACGGTGTTCTCGGTTCTTAACTTCACCTTTTTAGTATTGTAAAAGTATGGTTGAAAACAGATGATATTCAATCTTATTGCGTTGTATTACAGATAGTGTAAATACCTACTGATAGGTCCTGTCGACTTTACAATAGCATAATAGTTATATTGAATAAATAAATAAATATTTATTAGTATTATTGTCAAATTCAAATACCCAAATTTTATTCTTTTATAAATTGTGTAAATTTCTGTTTGTTTAAATAATATTTTTTATACTTAATTCATAAATGATTTAAACTCACATTAATGTTGAAATTAATTGTACATAATTGTTTTTTTATTTATACATTTTTAATAATCATTCATATTTTTTGAATATAATATGTGTTTAAGTTAAGCTGTTGCTTCATAAAACTATGGTATTATATTTATACTAGAAGCCGACCCCAACATAGGTTAGAAAAATAGCTGGACAGAAAAATAAATTTCCCTGTGTCACTAATATGTGACACTTCTGATAATTGTTTTAAGAAATAAAATGTTACAGATTATGATTACAAAGTAATAAAATATTATTTTACATTGTTTCAGGATGAGAATGGAAGGCGGTTGAAGAAAACCTAAACCGTCAGATCCTCCTGGCGCTATGAAGAAGAAGAATAAATGGAGAAGCAGAGAAGAATATCGCTGTGAAGAAGCTATCGACGGTCCAATTTGAAGAGTTATGAAGTATTTAAATAAACTGAGTTAATTTGCGTGTTTCCTTGATTCAACCCCAACCCCTACTTATCCAAATATCACAAAATAATGATTTATCATAGTAGGATATGAATTGTTCAGGAATTACGCAATATTGAATATTAATATCTTTACAGATTAGAAATATAGCAGTATTTCCAAAGAAGTCATAAATATCAACCTTGTTTTAATTGCATTTTTACTCAATAACTAACCGAACGTAAAAGCACATTCTAAAATATATCCTAAATATAAACGTGCTGAAGTTGAAATTGCAATAATTTTGGCATTTAGTTTGAATTAAAGCAAATTTTATTTATTAGAGACAAATCTAAGCTTTGGGCTATAGCAAATTTCATTTTTTTATTGCGAACACAATGATAAGTATACAAAAACAAAACTAATAGAAGGACTTTAGGTGTAGACGTTCAAGATGATGGTTACTATACTAAGTGCGGGTTCGATTCCCCATGATATAGAAATATGACCATCAGTGTAACGTAACTCCATGTTCAATTTAGAGGAATTCAACGGGACAGTAAGCGAACCCCGACATAGTTTGGGAAAATGGCTTACCAGATGGATATAAAGGCGACTCAACCTAGAGTAAGTTAAAAATAACCATGTTCATACTACAAATTATTATTGTTTTTCATTACTTCACACTGCAAAAGGTCTCAACGCAGATAAGGGTCTCAATACAATGTTGTATTGAGACCCTATAAATATAGTGAATATATTTATGTAACATAATATGTATGTTACATAAATATATTCACTATTGGTTTACCTATCTCACAGAAGGAAATAACATATTATATCAGCCTACTTGATATTCATAGCTTCTGCCTAAACCGGCCCACAAGTGGGTCGCGATGATACTACTACATAAACTTCGTAATATTTGTGTTTATATAAAAATTTGAGGATTGCAGAGCAATATATATACTATTGCGATCTTATCAAGAATGTAGTACGATACATTACTGTTCCAGCTAAATCCTTCAACACCCCAATTAATACTATACACGTAGTGTATGGAAATTTACATTCTACGGTTGTGGATGATCAAGAAAAAAATGAACTAAACCTACAAGAAACATTTTTGATGCTTTTGTTGTTGCGTTCTTTATTTATCTAATATTTAGTTGACTAACAGAATCTAAGGTTTCGTTAGCCTTAATTAGAGCCTTGAGTGGGAAAATGCTTTAGAAAAAAAATTACAGACAGTTTTCCTTTGTTTAGTAGCCAGTTTAGTTAACAAAGAGAACCTTTGATCGGTCATTACTTCATTTGAACTTATAAACTAAATTTATAGAGACTCATACTGTATTTGTGAAACGAATTAACGCAAAAACTAAGGAATGATTTAAAAACTTCTGTTACTATTACAATGCTACATTAAACCTGAGTAACAAGGGATATATTTTGTACCAGAAACATAATAGGGACCGCATAATAAGATACTGCAAGAAATTAAATACCTACGAAATCTACTTTTACTTAAAAAAGGCTTTCACTACCAAACCGTACAGTTTCTATACAGGCTTAATTTAAGAGGAGTGCGTATATTCTACGTAGTTTGTATGAAAATTTCATTTTTATATTTAAGATTTCGACCTATGTTCCTTGGGGAAAGTGATTCAGTTGTATGCACTTGATAATCTCATAAAATATAAGCACTCCTTTCAAATTAATCCTGTATTGTAAATATAATTTTATATCCATACAAAACAGTTGCCATACAGCCTTCGGCAGGCTCTATTATGATGAAACAAGTGCCTACCATGAATGAATACGAATATACAAGCAGGTTCGTATACTAGAATCACGAAGTACTTTGATAAAGTATTACAAGATGCGCAGGAGTCACGACCGAGAGTTATTTATTGATGCAGATGTAGCCTAAGATTTATACCTAAATTACTTCACTACTGTACTGTATCTATGATGTATTAAAGTATCTAAATATTAACACTCTGCTTTGCCATGGGGTTGCGGCTTAGAATAACCCCCCCCTCTCCCCCCTCTCACGCTCATTCATAGATATGAGGTGAGAATGGGCAGCAGCGTTCTCCTAAAGAACGAATACAAAACTACGGTCACCAACTAGCTGGCCCTGCGTGGTGACTAGGGCAATAGATACCCTATGTTTGCGTATACCGAGCCTTGTGACGCCCCGGTATCAGTGTATCTGTACTAATATATATATCTATATACATATCTTGGGACCATTCACCCCCGATCATATGATCCTAAACTAGGCAGAGCCTGAAATATGGCAACCAGACAACAAATAATCGTGCTCGTTACACAAAGATATGTCCTGGGTAGTAATCGAACCCTCCGGTTTAGCAGTCAGGGTCACTACCCACTATACCAACAGGCTCGTCTATGTTGGGTCAACTTTCAGTCTTACAAGATTCAGCCGAGTACCAGTATTTTACACGAATGCCTATCGATTCTCCGCAATCTAAAGACTGGGCAATATTGGCTACACAGTATTCCTAGATAAATCTATGTAAGTTTAAGTTTAATCGGTCGTTAACTAAACTTAAAAGTGAAGGGCAGTACGCGACAATCTCACATGTGATTAAAATTCTAATGCAAGCGGGTCATTGCTGCGCGATAATTTTTATAACTAGAGATAATTAGGTCGTATTTGGTCATGAGATAGAATTATATTAAATAAAGAAGTGCTTTAAGTTATTAAGCAAAACTACAAAACATATTTAGGACATAAAATATTAATAAAAACAAGGGACTTTTGTTGGTAAAATTGGGATATAATATCTTAAAAAGGTGTAAGTAACTTTAATATTCTATTTTAATTAAAATAAAGAGGTAAGGCACGTAAGTAGTTGTTGTTTTGCAATTAAATTATCATCCAATGAGTCAACTCATCACAATTATTTAGTTACTAGTGAATCGATCTTAATAGGTTAAGGAATGCGAATCACTATCAAACAAATGCATTAACTCATTCATTATGTTAACCGTCTTTTACTGATAAGTTAAAGACTAAACTTAATATGGTTGAAAGATATTGTATAAATTATAACATTGAGATTGATTTCCTATTGAAAAATAATATGTAATGCACTCGTCATTATTTTCTTGCTATGTATTGTTATCTAATTAGAGTTGTTATGTGTCAATCATAACGAATGATCAATGTGAAAGAAAAAGGGCCTGTCGAGACTTATCACTAGAGTGAACTAATTAAGTAAATGTTTAATTCAGAAATGTTGTCCGTCAACACAAATCTCTAAATATGGGAAGATATTTATTTAATTTAAACACGTTAAATAAATATTTCCAACTTAAATATAAACACAAAATATGAAATGTTGTTTGAGTTTACATTTCCTTTGTATGCCTTACAAAGCTAAGCAACAGAAAAGTATGAAAAGACATGAAGTCAGTCTTTAGTCAAACAGCAAGAAGTTCTTCACACGAGAACAAAATAGTATTTGTTTTTATAAAACCGATGTACAATTTCTAATGAAATGTCCACGTAACAATGATTTTTGACACACTATTGAGAAAACCTGTTGATTATGTGAGCCGATTGTCTATCGATAATGGCCAACTATTGTTTTAAATACTGCAAGAAGTAGCACAATGCCTCCAAAAGGTGTCGACAAAAAATACAAAACATTGATGACGGAATTCAGAAGAACTAAACTATTAGCCAATATTTTTAATTAATTAATTATTGCGGATACGGTTTAAATGGTCAAAAACATTGTTTTCTAGTTAAGATTTAAGGTAAACTTTGTATAGTCAAGTAGTTATTGTATTTAGTTACGGATTGAGTAATTTATTTATTACGCATTATCGCATGCGGAGAGAATACCAACTGTTTAAATTTGAGCCTCTGGCAGCCAGGAGGATAGCTGGTCGACTGATTCAGTCGGAGTTCATTTTTTTTCTTCTCTATTTGTATTTAGTTTAAAGGACCTTAATGTAGATGCGTTTCGTATACAATGACCGAAAATTTGAGAATAAATCTCCTTTTCAGTCAATAAATAAATTCTTGCCAAGTTTACGATGAGGTACCGCTTAGAAGACTTACGAGATAGAAAATAAAATATGTACTTACCTGATCATGACAGCCTAGGACGCACAAACATGCGAATATAAAATGGCAGAACTCAATTTATTTAACACTTTGGTATTTTAAAGATATTGTGACGTAATTCAAACTATTATTATTCTTAAAGGGGTGCAAACACAAAATGCGTATTATTAAATAACAGTTAGATTATAACTAAAATAACATAAGAAATAATATTCTAATACTTTATTACAGACCTTTTCTTTTTGAATGTTACAATATTTCATTCAAATTATTACAAAAATATCCCAATCCTAACCATTCATATTTACATTTAATGGTAACGATTAATAATTATTAATATAATAATGAAACCTTTAAATAAATGTTATCTAATCGTAACCTATGACATTTTGTATCTGAAAGTCTTTTCTACCAAAACGAACTAATAAATACAATTATTTGGTACAATAAAACTTTCATTTTAAACCTAGAATATGTTTTAAAGCTATTAAAATCTCTAAGATATGACTATAATGATGTTGTGTTCCTATTATATATACATGTCATCCCATCAGTGTAAGAGTATTTTGTAAAATTATCTTGTTCAAATAAATTGTCTTGAAGTATCGACAGTTGACAATTTAAAAACAATTTTCAAGAACGCTATATTTCGGAGTCGGACGAAACCTGCGTATTAAATACCAATTAGAAAACAATATCAGTCGTTCAATGTTATTATGGCCAGAGAAACCGGATCCTACTAGTGGGAGCCGCATAAAACTAGTTAAAACTAGATTCAACGGTATTAAGTGTCCCCAGTGACGGGTGGAGTGGTTTTCCTAGGGATAAAAGCAGGTCTGAAGTTGGGTCTGATTGGTTTGAAGAATAATTTTCTCTCTGTTGTCGACTTTGGACTTTCTGTTGTGTAGGTCCTTGGTGTAGTAAACGTCTTTGGCGCTATTTTGGGGCTGTTACTTTTCTTCTTGAGGTCTACAGGCACATTCTGTACCCTATTGACTGTAAAGCGAGACTTTGTTGGACTGAAAGAAGTTTTATTAACTTTTTGGTTGGCGTTCGATACAACTGTTGCATTGATCTTCTTAAAAGTTCTGGGACCATTGCTTATTCTGGTTAAGTTTGAGGATTTTATTATTTGTCGTCTTGGAAACGCAAATTTAGCACGTTTGGCATCAAGAGGCGATACTTTTACAGTTGTATTTTCATCCGGTATTGTTTCTGTGGTAGATGGAGCATCTGTTGAAGTAGATGTAGGAATTTCAGTGGGACCTTGAGTTGTCGATAACAGATCTATGATTGGACTGGTTGGACTTCCCGTGGTAGTTGTAATAGTCATGGTACTTGAAGTCGTTGTTGTAGTAGAGGGCAAAGACGCTGTGGTACTTTCCGAAGTTTGAGGTAACACAGATATGTTCACAGGATATTTCACCGTATTCTCATCATCAGCGGAACCTCCGCTGAATTCTTGGCCTTTTGCAAATGTAACGATACTGCGACTAGTTTTAGGTGCCAATACTGAATAATTGACAATATCTGCCTCTTCTTCTGGTTTTTGAGGTGACGCAGAATAAACAACAAAAGGTTGGTTGTTTTCGTAATTAAATTGACGAGCCATAATTGGGGTTTCTGTTTTAAATAAGCCCTCTAACGGCAAAGTGGATGGATTTGTTCGCATAGATCGTGGTGTCACGATCTCAAAATGTTTGGCAGCTCTGACTTTTTCATTCTCAAAAGCTGCTGGAACAAACTGCCATTGAGCGTATAATGGATCATCTATTTTGTCGGATTTTTTGTCAACATTGACGTAAGACAAGAATTCATCAGTTGGTAAATGTTCAACATGACCTTTGATATCTTCAGTTTTAGAATCAGATACTTTCTTAACATGTCTGTAAGCTTCGTTTACGCTCTCTGAAGCTACAAGATTTTCTCTAGGTATTGTTCCTGGAAATGTCTCAACTAAGGCTCTGGCATTTCTTGCTTCATCAATGCGTATGTGATTGTTAGGTGGATGTTCTACTGGGTACACGTGACCGAATTTAGTTAAGTAGATTGGAATTTCATCTTCAACTATTTTGATTAGACTATACCTACTAACTTCTCCGATTTTATCAATAACAGGTTTCTTTTCCACCATTATTTCGCCTTCTTCTATGAGCGTAGTTTCATTGTTCTTGTGAAGACGATGTTTGTCAAGTTTTGAATTAACTTCAACAACTCTACTGATGGAGAACAACTTATCAAATTGAGTTTTTATTATAGGAGGGGGAGGGGTGGTTGTTGTAGTTGTAGTTGTTGGGGTAGTTGTAGGTACCACTTCAGTTGTTGTTTCAGTAGGAGGAACGGTATTAGGAGCAGTATATTGTATGAATGTTGTTCTGATGTTGGGCTCAGTTTGAGCAATCGTTGTAATGTCTTGTGTAGTCGGATAATTTGTAGTTCCTTCTGTGCTCTCCAAATAATCATCAGTACTATTATCAACCTCCATTTCGTACGTCACCGTTTCTATTTCTACGGCATTTGTTGTTGATATGCTCTCCAAGGTTGTGGGTTCTTTCGTATCAGTAACATCTGTTTCAGTTGCTGATAGGTAATCGTCATCGACTGATGTGGTAGTTTCATTCTCGGCCACGGATTCAGTTGTGGTCGTAGGTTCCTTTTCAGATCCTTGTGTTACATTTTTGCTAATCGGGAAAGAAGACTTAGGCTTAGGAGCCGCAACAGAATAATTGTAACCAGGTGGTACATTTTGCACTCTTTTCTTGTTATCAATGGTAGGCTTATTACTGCTGAATCGCGTTAATATTCCAGTTTTGTTTTGAGAACCTAATAACCTCTTAGGTATTTCTGTGGTAGTGGTGGAAGTCCTAAAAGTATTTGAATTTACCACCCGTGGTCTGAAGCCTGGCTTCCTCGTTGTTGGTGAAAACCTGGTTGGCGTATCCTGCTCTTCCACACCTTCGTCTTCGTAAGGTCCCTCTTCTTCTTCATCTAAGAGTTCCTCAGAATTAACACCTTCGTCATTTATTTCTGCATCATCTTCTTCAAAGGAATCGGGTTTCCTTGTGAACAACTGGTTTTGTGGTACAAAAACGAATGGGTTGTCTGATTCCGGTTCTTCCTCAAAAAGTTCTTCGTCGTTATATTCTTCATCGTCATCTACTTTTTGGGTGGTTCTAGGAGTAAATGGTTTTCTTGTAAATAATTTTGCAGAAAATGGTCGTCGAGTACTTGCAGTTGGTCTAAACAGAGGCCTATCAACTGATGGAGGACTTGTGTAAACTCCAGGGTTGTATTTTCTGCTGTAAGTTCTATATGTTGATGATGTTGGCGCTTCCGTTGACGGTGTGTAAAGTTTCTTACGTGGTTTGTAAGGCAACCTAGACTTTGAGGTTGAAGCAGTTGTACTTACAGTAGTTGTCTCTGTTTGTGTACTATCAGTTTCTGTTACAGAATCAGAGAGAGTTGTTTCCTTATTTTCGGATATATTTACAGCCTCTCCAGAAACAACTGTCACATCCGGTTTATCATCAATAGGCTTAGCATCGGTTTCTGGTTTGGTCTCGTCAGGCTGGGCAGAAGATTCTTTATTCTCCTGAACAGTGTCAGAATCATCGTTAGCATTAACGATTACTGATAATTTTGTTTCTGTATCACTGTTTTCTGTTTTAGGGCTTTCAACCTTTATACCTGATATAGCGTTTAAAGGAACAACTGTAGTTTCGTCGACCGTATTTACTTCTTGTTTATCTCCAGCTTCATCAGCTTTTTCTGTTACCTCTTCTACCTCGATTTCAGGTTTTGCTTCTTGTACTTCGTTTATAATCGTTTTCTCTTTTAGAAACTCTGTTACTTCCTCTATATTTGGTTCTGTTACTAGTTCAGTGGTTGTAGTAGTTGGTGGTCTTGTTTTTTCACCATAGTTAAGCTCTTCAGTTATAGAGCTCTTGTATGTATTTTGTGATCCAAGAGATTTTACTGTTATTTCTGTCTCTTCTTCTGCCGGCTTAAGTTTCTTACGTATTACTTTACGAATCCTTTGTGGGCCCAGAGAAACAGGAGCTAAAGAAGTCGAAACTACTGGTTCTGGGGTAGTGGAAGACGGCCTACGTCTTATAACCCTAAAACGCTTTCTACCAGAGTCATCTATAGGGATAGCTTCAGTAGATACAATTCCACCGTCATTGTTTCTGACTTTTTTAACAATTACTCTACGTTTTGGCGCTTCTTCTTCTAAATCACTTTCGTCATGTTCTTTTTCTTCCCTTGCACTTTCAGAAAGTAAAATATCATCGCTTCTGCTTTCTGGTTCATCATCGTCGTCCTCAGTAGCCAAAGTTTGTTGAGTAGTTGACTGACGAGATGGGAAAGGTAATTTTCTAGCAACAATATTCGGTGAAACGATAGACGTTGGTCTTGTTCTACTAAAAGGCACACGTGATGCAATTCTTTGGGTCGATGTTTCTTCAGTGCCGTTAATATTATCATCATCTGTTGTTGTTGAACGTGTAAAAGGACGTGGAGTGAATCTTGCGAATGTTGGTCTTCTTTGAGTCAGAGGAGATACAGTTTGTGACTGAGCTGAAGATGCAGTGGTTGAGCTGATGGTAAAGCGACTTCGCCCTCGTGGCAGGAGGTTTGGTCGTTTGGCCTCTACGGTTGCGGCAGATCCTTCACTGTCAGGTATTGTGTCTGCGACAGTGCTGGTAATGGGTCTGCGAAAGCGCCTTTCAGTTCTTGCGCTAAAGGTTTGTCTTGGGAGGAATTGTGGTTCTACGTCGATAGGAGTTAACGAAATCACTTCGTCTGAGTTAATAATTTGGGGTTTGAACTGTCCTCTGGATACAGGAGACGCGGCAGCAGGAACAGAATCATCACTTCGTGCTGTCTGCGTTGCTTGGAACCTACTTCTAAATCTCCTAGAACTTGGTTCTTTAGGCTCATCGTCTACCTCACGACTATCAGGGGTAGTAGACCTAATTTTACGAGATACGTCAGCAGAATCGTCTGATTCCGAAGATATTTCGTTCGGTCTTAGTAAAGGTCGTCGACGGCTTACAAAAGTGTAATTCCTGGGACTCACCTGGGTTATGCTTGATGGTGCAGCCGTGCTTGATGGGGCTGGGGTGGTCGATCCCCGCCGTCTGATGAGAGGACGACGAGTGTTTAAGGGGGCAACAGTCGTAGTTGTGGTCGTTGTAGTAGTTGTCGTTTCAGGAACAGTAGTTGTAGCTGGTGATTCAGTCTCGGGTACTTCAATTTCGGAGGAGCTCGGGGAATTGAGTAAAGAGGAAATTTGGACGGCTAGAACAGTAGTGGGATCTGGGCTACTGGTTTCTTCAGTAGGGACAGTAGTGGAGCGTATTCTTGGGACGGGAGTTTCGGAACTTGGCTCCTCAGAAGGACGGATGGTAGACCGAGATCGTACAATAGAAGTATATTGAGGTTGCGTTGATATTTCTCTTTCTAATGCCGTTTCTTGCAGTTCTTCTTCCTCTTCCGAGTTTTGATATCTATAAATAAAAGGTTATTGTTAGACTGATGTTTTTGTAAATAATCATGGAAACGATTTTAGAATGTATTTTTTATTTTTTTAAACTCGTGTTGTTAAGTATTTGATTCTTTTAAGAACTCAACATTTTAAACCTAAAAGTAAAGTTAATTTATTTGATACTTACTGCACAGTGGTGGTTTCCTCTGTAGTAGGTCGCTGTCTCCTGATGGTGACGTATTCCGGTACATTTTCTCGCCTTGCGCTCAATATATCCAAAGAGTTTGGCGTGTCTGATACTGACACGAGTGGCTCAGAGCGTTCAAACAGCGCATTTCTGTAGATAAAAAATGTATATTTATATGTAAAATTTTGATAAGTACGATTTTGACGTTATCTATTTTATTTGTGCTTCAAACTGTTTATTCTCTGCTACGACTTTACGTCCATTATTGAAAAAATAATCAATGACAGCGTTCCCTTTAAGAAGTAATTTTTTAGGTATTGTTTTTTAAACATCTCCCGCATTCATGAATTTAATACTTGTGTTAAGGGCATTTTCATAAACATACAATACATACACACAATGAAGAGCCAGACTTGGATCGTGATATGCATTTGTAGATCATAGACATGCCAGTCCCATGCGGGGTCGAACCCTTAACAAGTCGCGCACAGTACTTTTTTTTAGTAGTAACCTGTACCACACTGATATCCATGTGGGGCCCGTTCAAAATCAAAATTTTAAGTCTTTAATTAAGTCTTGCTCCTATATAATATTAATGAAAGCGTCCTAAATATCGATAAGTGGTTGACTAATAATTATCCGGAAAATCTTACCTAGAAGCGGTATCATCAGCAGTGTCCGAAGTGCTCAATGTGGTGGGCCTCGCTCTGCGGATATTGACATACTGTAGTGGTTTAGCAGTAGTTCCTACCCTGGAACCTGTATCCACAGCCTTGGACCTTAGGACCTGCTCGACAACCTCTTCAGATGAATCCTCAATCTCTTCACTGTCAGCTGTCGCCTCGGTAGTTGACGTGGACCCACGTTGACGATTGATTGTTGTGTATCTGGACAATTTGTAGTGGGATATAAATTATTTAACTCAATTGTGAGATAAGGATGCAATAATACTTGAAATAATTTGAGTGCAAAAAAAGTAATATTTTGTGAAGGTGTAATTCGCTCCAAAATTTTGCTGATTCGGCATTTAAGAGAGAGAACATACATAGGATTCTCTCTCTCTCTCTCTAAACCATCACAACCAAAACCATTGTGATTCTAGTTACAAATAAGGATGGCAATACGCTTCACAATATACTTATATTTTGCTATATATGTAGTAACATAATTGATTGATTAGTTGATTGACTTGATTAATTTATGACTAATAATTAAGATATTACTTACTGTGGCCGGTCTTTTTTCAGCAGTTTATCTTTATCACTTGTTGCCTCTAAGCCAGCGTTCTGTGGTCCTCTGCGACTGTTTTGTCCTGAGCCTTCGAGTATACTGTTTACACCACTATATCTGCAGAAGAAGAGGAAAAAATACAAATTAATACAATTACGCATATTACAACTCTACTAGGAAATACTAGTGATAACCATAATTGTTCTACAGGTAATTCTAAAAAACAATCAAAATCGGATTTTATGATTCTTGCTCAGGTTTTTGAACATTTTTTTGTGCCTACATCAAAAAAACTCTCAATACCACGGCTTCAAACAAGTAAATATTTATATTCATATTTTAACTAATTACGTGACTCATGAACATACTATTTAGAGAAACAAGAATTAGTTACTCCGCATGTATTTTTATTTTTTATTAACTTTTCTATTAATATAGCATACGAGTGTGGCGCTTCCTATTAGACAATGTTTAATAGCCAGATAGCCAAAGGGGCCAAACAACTGCACTTTAGACGAGGTAAAGGACGCTAGTGACACTATCATTAATGTTGCAAAAAGTAGGTATGTACCAACATTGATTTTGGCGTAGAACAGTACTTCTACCATGATACACATCTTTCTTACATCGATATGGAATGTAGAACAAGAATATAGAATGGCCCTCACTTGTTTCTGACAAGCGTCCTCTCGAGTACTTTCTGGTAGAGCTTCTTGTTGAAGGCGGTGGGCGTGGTGGTGGGCGCGCCGTCAGTGCTGGCCTGCCCCGCCTGACTCGACTCGCCGAACCCGAGCTGCTTCTCCAACTGCTCGATACCACCTGGACAATGGCAATACTAATATTAAATATTGAAGAATGAATGTATATGTGGGATGTAAGAAATGAACAACAGGGCTTAATTATTTTTCTTTATTTTATATCGTTATAGAACGCACTACCATTTTCCGAACCACCACAGACTATCTATCCTTTACAGGCCGTCTAGAAATTAACAAAAAGGTGATCATTCCCACACGGTCATCCTGCTTAATCATCTGTCCCAGATGAGATGTCGTCGTTAGCGGCATTATGTAGTATAGATAAGTCTTCTAGTCTTATAAGTCTTAGTCGTATAGTCTTTTCGTAAAATCCGTAATCTCAATCTTAAATTACGATTTCACATGAAAAATCACAATCATCCTTTTAGTTCGTCCTTCAATTTTGACAGTCTGGTGACAAACGTTTTTTCAAAAATTCGTAGTCATTATTTTATCATGCAAATTACATCTTCTTCTTGGTAAATAATTAAACTCGATATTTTTTCACCATCCCGGACGAGCCCCCATTAATTTTGTGGGATGTAAGAAATGAACAACAGGGCTTAATTATTTTTCTTTATTTTATATCGTTATAGAACGCACTACCATTTTCCGAACCACCACAGACTATCTATCCTTTACAGGCCGTCTAGAAATTAACAAAAAGGTGATCATTCCCACATATATGTAATTTTGTCTCAAGGCAACTTTATGAGACCTTTTCTGTCTTGGTAGAGACGAAAATTTACGTACAGTTTTGACTTCTTACAAATGAGAAAGGTAGTGTTTTCTTATCGTAATATCTTAATGGATGGAAAATATGTCTAATTGATTGAATGAGAGAGACTCCGTCTGTCTCTTTTTGCCTAGCGGTTTGTTACTCTTTCAATGTTAAACCACTTTAATGTAACTTTGAAACATAAACTTGGATCACAAGAAAGGACTTATTCTATTATTTTACAAACGCAAGTGTAAATATTTTGGGAAGTTGTAACGGTATGCAATAAGTATGTGATATCTTACCAACTTTCTTGATGAGGTCAATTAGTTCCTTTATAACTCTGGGGTCTTCTGCGTCCTCATCAGTTACTTCTGCTAATTCTTGCTCGTATTCTTCTTCAGACTGTAAAAGAACATAATTATGATTAAAAATTGACTACTTTTCCTTCAGTTTTTTCTTAGTGTGCCGATCAATGGCATCTCTATTATAAAAGCCCACGTCACTCACTGACTCACTGACTCACTGATTCTGGAACGCTCGCACACTATGATAATTTTTAAAGAAAGAACACATAACAAAGAGTTTATCATAAAAAAGTTTCAAAAACAATATTTTCGCGAAACGTCAATGACTGAAGAAAAGTATTAAGTTTTGTTATGATTCAATCAATGTATAATACTTTACGCGCGAGCGAAGCCGCGGGCAACAGCTAGTGATCAAGAATTACAATCTATTTTTCGTTTCCTTAGAGAAGAGCTTACTATGCTTTGACAATCATGACATTATAATTATTTTGAACCCAAACGGCCCCACTGCTGGCCCTGTTTTTTACCTTTCCATTTCAATTCTTGTTAAAGATAGAAAACAAATTAACTAAAAATATAAGTCTTAGGCGGAGATGGACGGATGAACTGGACGCCTTTAACAAGGAGTGCCCCCAATAAGCTTGATAAAAATTGTGAATATCTATCTAATATATTACTATATGAATATTGTTTAATGTTACAAAAGCATCAGAATTAAAGTTTTACATGAAATTGAGGGATCATGGCTGATCTTTGAAAGACCGTGAAGTCATTACAATTCTAATAACCAGTTTTACTATGGGATACTGTATTAGCCACTAATTTGATAGGTCAGATTATAAAATGTTGTAGGCTCCATGTAAAATAAGGTATTCCGTTTTTTTATAAATAAATAAATATGGACAACATCACATACACTGCTCGGATAAATCCAAAGTAAGTAGCTAAATACTTGTGTTATGGAATCAGAGACAACGAAGGTACCACAAACATACAGACTCGAGAGATAGTCAAGAAAAGTGATTTTCTTTGACCCGTCCGGGGATCGGCCCCGGGACCTCAGAGCTGGCGACACCTTGAAAGCTGGTGTGTACGCCACTCGACCAAGGAGTTCGTCGTTCACGGAGTTAAGTATTACCTCTGGTTCTGGAGTGGTACTTGTAGTCCTGAACAGCGAGGAGCTCTTAGTACTAAGTCTGAGTGGTCTTCTAGTAGTCGTAGTAGTTGTTGTCGTGGAAGTCGGCACTGTCTTAGTAGTCGGAGACTTCGTGGTGGGCGCCTTCGTGGTGGGGTCGGACTTCTTGCAGGGCACGTTGCGAGCGAAATCGCACGAGTCAGCCGCCTTGTTGAAGTAGAGACCTGGGAGTAGGAGAGATAGATAACGTAAAGGGTTTCATTACGACAGGGCCTTTTTTCAGCTTATGACTTAAGGGTATATACAGCGTGTAACAAAAACCCTGTCCAATCCCTGAGAGTATTATTCGGTATCGTACTGCGAACACATATACGTAACTATTAAATGGATTGGAGATTATAATTTTTCCCCAGTCAAAATAATTAAATACAAATAGAAACTGATCCAAGACAACAGCTGAACAACTGACCGCACCTCAAAGTTCACGTACTTAATACCTACAGTTTTGTGTCAAAGGAGCCGCCTATGCGAGACGGTTCATGAACTACCACGTATACGCGTTTATTGGATCTGACAGGGGTTTTGTTACATCTTGTATATATAAATTTTCACTGCGATATTGTTACTCAACGAAAATTCTCTTTATATAGAAACAATTTTTATGGCTTTGATGGTAACAAATATTTCTGAATATCGTATATCAACAAAATGTTATCTCAACTCACCAGAAGGGCAAGTAAACTGATTAGCTACGATGCCAAGGTTGGAAGGTCCGGAGTCCAAACACCAGAAGTACTTCTTGCAATCGCGAGGGTGAGGGTAGAAACCTTCGTCCGTACACTTGAAGTCTGCAACAAATACAACAGTAAATAATCGATCACTTTACGCCTCGAAATCAACAAAAATACTATAATGCCTGAAAACAATGTTCAACTGCTTATTTCGTTATTGCTACGATTGCTACGACTGCTACGTTTTCGTAGAGGTTTCCAGGCCTACGAGACCTGTTTTATGTAATTTGACTGTTTTTGATCTTTATTTATATTTATTACTAGCTGCGACCGCGGTGCTACCCGCTTCTTTTTAGATAATTTTTTTTTTTTTTTGCGATAAAATGTAGCCTGTGATAATCCAGGATGTCAGCTATCTCCATACCAAATTTCATCATAATTATTCTAGCAGTGAAGTGGTAAAAACACACACACACGCACACAATTTTTTTTGCCTTTATATTCAGTGCAGCGGTACCTCTGTTATTTACTTTTCATTGTCCATACCTGATCCAGGGTCGGGGGTGGTAGGCGGTTCCGGGGTGATGATGTTCCATGATGGAGTGGAGCTTGTTACTGAGGTGCTGGGCTTGTTGCGTTTGTTACTCCTAGCAAAAAGTAAAAGTATTAGGAAATCTATGGAGTGAAGCCTATGATTCAGGGTGTCAGCTAGCTCCAAATTTTTTGGAAATTGGTCGAGCCGTTTGAGCGTGAACTGGTAACAAAAATACACACACAAACTTTAGCTCTTATAATATTAACAATTTAACACCTTACCTTTCCCGGCAGAAGACACAATAGTTAAACAATGGAAATGTTCATATGTGACTCACGGGACAGTGAAAGAGTTAAGATTATTAAAATTAAGGTGTTGATGTGATATGTGTCATGTACGTAAACATGCTATGCATTATAAAATAATTACAATGAGGTAAGAAAGGATACTTGTATAAAGTACTTATATAGAATAAATAATTAAGTAGTTGTAGGTACTGGTACATAATAGAAACCTACCTACAAATTTTGTACAACAATGCGGTGCAACACCCACAGTCAAACCGCTAAACCAGTTTTGTGTGAGAATGTTTTAAATAGATATTGTATGTATCTCTTTTATAATAATAAATTAAGAAAATAAATAAATAATAAGGCTTTAAATATAAATCTTCTTTGCTTACTTCTAGTCATCCATTCAGGGCTTATGAACCCTTAAGTTAAATATTAAAATAAAATGTATTGGGCAGCTGTTAGTTTGTATTTAGAGCTTACTTGGAAGCGCTGGGTTTGGGAGTGGTGGTGGTAGTACTCCTCGGCTTGCTCTTCCTGCGTGATGGACGAGCGACTGCTGTCTTCTCCGTTATGAAGTTGTCTGTAGCCCTGTATTACATCAAATATGGTCAAATTAGAACATATTAGCCAGGTAACGAATTTTATATACAAATCTTCATTATACATATATATTTTTAAACTGAGTCTACGTAAGTACAGGCAAGTATCTTAGTGCATGCCCATGTCAACTTTTAGATTCGCTGTCGACAATGCTCTACGCAGTTTATTTTTAGTATTTGAGCGCAAACAATTACAGTTTACCAGTAAGTCAGGATTGCTAGGATGATTGATTATTAGTAGATGCTCGAAAACATAGAGACAGTGAATTGCAAAGTTAAGGGTTCCTTATTAATACCTAGTTAAGATCTTAAGTCTCTAAGCCCAATATTGAATTCGGAAAAATATTTTTTTCTTAAATATTCTCATTTTTGTAGAAATGTGAGGTCATTTACCCAAGTTTAGCGAAGTAAGACTCCTTGGCGGCCTCAATGAGCGGGTACGGCTTGCCGTGACACGTGCCGCGGAAATCATCGTTGTCGATAGACCAGAACATTATACCTGGAAGGAAATAAAACTATGAATAACGTTCTTAAGCAACTAGATAATTTGACACTTAATAAGTAAGGCTCATTGTTCATAAATACTCCTGCAATGAGATAGGTATTACATTATTATCAGTGTGTTGCGGCCATTATTGAAAACATTCGGCTTTTATTAACAATCAGCTCGAAGTCCTAGAGCACACAATTATTGATATCTATCTGATCTCTATACTGAAATTGATATCTAACCTCCATAGTCAATACAGCATGTCAAAAAGGCAAAAGGTATACTTTGTCTTACCTCCAAGCCTATTTTCAGCGACATAAGCGGCCTTCCTCCTAACAATATCCTCGTCATCGTACCCCACCCACTGGTTACCCTTGTAGGCCACAGGACCCATCGCCTCGGGGTTGGGGTGCATCACTGTCCAGTTCTCCTCCTCCTCTTCCTCATCTGAGTACTCTTCACTGTCCTCATCAGAGGCTTGGCGTTTCTTAGATTTGGCTTTTAGGGCCTCGCAGATCTGAGAAAGGTTTATGAGATTTTTTTAGGATACATTTAATTTTCACATTTTCAATGTTTTGTTATGATTACGTGCACGATATATTTTGACTGATTTTAGGCGGTTTTTTGCAAGATTTAGGATATGATTTTTAAAAACTATTTGAAAATTAAAATCTTCATTTAATTATATGCAACTTTGTATGAGGATATAAGGAGAAGATTAAAGCAAGTATTTTCAATACAATCAGAAGACCTCTATTAATATCTCCCATGTTCAAGTAATCGTATATTTGAGATTCATCATTACCTCGTAGTAAGCCAAGTATCCCTTCTCCCTGGTAGCATCTCCCTGCTCTCCAGGCCCGTCTGCCGGCGACCCGATCTCCACAGCATCGGGGTTGAACAGCGTGTAGGAGCGGCCGTACGTTGGGATACCTAGGACCAGCTTGTCTGGGTCTGCACCGTTCTCCAGGTAGAACTTTATTGTATAATCCTGGATGCAAGAGATAAATTTAGTTATTAGGTGAACGGTGGGCGAATCTTGGTCCTGTCTATTGAAAACGTCTACGTTCAAAAATTACTTTTTATGGAGCGGTTTTCAAATAGCATATTTCTCATTTCGATTTTAACTAATTATTTATGTCCTGTATAGAGTGGCTAGACTAGATTGGTGTCAATTTTTCATGAATTAAATCTGATAAAAATACATAAAAACATTCGGAAGTTTTTATTTGAGTCACTTATTGATCGACTCCGTGTCAAGTCTTGCGGCTACAGACAAAAGGACGTAGTTTCGAAAGTATATAAGAGTTAGACCGACCCCTTCATCATGAATGTTTTAAGTACGGTCATTTAATCGTACAATAATATATCATGTTTAGTACAGAGCAATTCACACTCGGTAAGGATATTTTTTTTTTTACCATTTTAAGCAATTTGTAATCATCTCAAATTCAGCTTTTACGAAAACCAGCCCCCCTAGCCAAGTTACATTTCTACAAGCGTTAACTATGATAGAAATCGCTTTAAAAATGACATTAAATGTATGGAAATGACATTTGATTTCGATAAGTCACGTGATTCAGACTTGTCACTTCCATACATTTGAGCGATTCGATCAGCGTTATCGCTTGTAGAAATGTCACTTGGCTACCCCGGCAGATGTGGATGAATTTTAATTACTATCGACTGTAACATGACCTCTATAACGTGATAACGAGAAATTCCAATGCCTTAAGGTCAGCCAATATGACTGGAATATTTTGAAGAAACTTGATTGCGACAGACTGAAATTAATTAATTGACTTGAAACCTGTTTGAAATGTTCAGGCGATGGAATGCAGACATTCGCGTGACGACTGAAGACCTTGACATGACTTAAATATGTATATGTGACAGTACAAGAATCAGTGTCACCGTGACTAATCACAAGATGATTAAAATATCTGGTCTGATGAATAATCATCGTAAGAGAACTCAGCAAAAAATTTCCTTTTTTATTGTAAACGGATTTTTATTTAAAATGGATGTTTATCAGATCCTAATAATACCGGTTTATAAATGTTCATGCCAATATAGAAAAGGAACGAGCATTGCTCACCACGCTGGCTTATTTCAGGTTGGCGATTTCTGATTCCACTTTTTGGATTCCATCTCATATTATTATGTCTGTCAATAGTGTCTTAGATTCATTATGAAAGTATATTTATCGTGCTTGGGTTCGAACTTACGACCATGTGCATACGAATCCGGTCATTGAACCGCTAGGTCAAAAATATACTCTCAGATCCTACCATTACACACACTAGGCTGAAAACTCAAAAATTCTAAAAGGATTATTTCTTCCACTGATAATGTCTCATGTATTTAGTCATTCTTTATTCATAACTATGTTAATTACATTTTTGCATTAAAATACTAGAAAGATACTCAGACGACTTTTGATAGAAAATTTTAAGATCCTCATGACTTATTTCTTCATCATTATTATTTATTTAACTTAATACAAATTTTATGTTTATACTCACAATATTAAGTTCGTTGTCAACGCTGTATTCGTTGGGTTCCTCAAGCGGGTATAACGGTGCGTGGTGGTTGACCGCCGGCTCGAAGGCGGAGTGGTAGTCGTAGGACAGGAGGTTCATCCAGTCCAGATATCTGGAAAATGACAAGGAGGTTTAAAGAACAATTGTTATGGAAGTGTAGGGGAAAATCATAATAGGCAGAAAAGTGAACTCGCGTAAGAAAAAAAAAGGAATATATATTGTTTTTTTTTTTATGTATTAAAACGTAAAAGTTCGTCGTAAAAAGTTTCGTTCTTTACCTATATTTTACGATCTTAGACGTTATAGATCAGTTTTTAAACTCCCGTATAGTACTATTTATTGTGAAACAGGATTTAACAAGTTTTATTTTCATCCATGCGGAAATCTAACTTGCAGGAAAGACACGCTGGTTTATTTGTCGAAATAAAAAACGCTACTCAGCAGATTAAGTCGTCAAGTTATTGAAATAGGCTAGGAAATATATATTTTTTTTATTGGTTGCCGACAAAAACCACAAAAAAAAACTGAGCGATGTTACAATAATAATTAAAATGTTTACAAAGGCCAATAATCATTTTTTTATTTCTCTGAATAGTAATCGTATTTTAATTTATGCTATGAACACATTACTATAATATTTTTTCGTATGTCATTATTAAATATGGCAAAATCCAATTCACCTTGACCTTTTCGGACGTACAGTATGGACACATCGAATTCCACAGGTCTCTAACGTACAACAAGTTCATCTACACTGTACAGTCAACAGCAAAAGTAGATGATGAATTGAGTTTATAACTTTTGCAGTCAATCACGAATTTAAGGCAGCTGTACTAGTCTAGTATTCAATGTTTGGTATAATTTATAATCATATACTTTTGTATCACTTCGACGCCACACAGTTCTGACGCGAACTCCGTTCATTAGTATTGAATTTCTGATTTTGATCTTTTACTTTGGCTGTTGACTGTGCAAAGTGCGTATTACCGTTATTATTAAATTAATCAATTTGTAGGAGGATGAATGAAATAAATTAAACATCCAACCACATCCTGTCATTAATGAGGCATTATAGACGAGTGTTTGTTATCTCTAGTGTAACCTTCTCGTGTCTCAATGTTTGTTACCAAACTTCTCCGAAACGGCTGGACCGTTTTGTATGAAATTTTGTATGCATATCGGGTCGGTCTGAGAATCGGCCAATATTTATTATATTATTATCTATATATTTTTTTCACACCACTAAGTGATAGGCATGGCAACGTTTGCTGGGTCAGCTAGTTATCTAATAAGTTTTCATATTTTACGATTTGCACAGAAGCTATATAATAACTAACTTCGAGCCCTTTTGTTCATTTGGTTGGAGAAAAATCTATAATTTGTATGTATTAACATCTGATTATAATAAACTACGAATTTATTATTAATAATTTAGAGTTTATATTTTATGCGCGTCCCTTCTCTACACAAGAAAAAGGCTTCAAAGTGGTATTTTTATTGATCGGTATATCTGTATACCAGGCGGTATTATTAATAATATTATGATTTCGAAGCAAAACAATGCGTATTACAATAAAAAATAAACAAGACCACTATGCCGGTTACAGTTTTACAAAACGATTTCACATCTTAACACCGTTTAACTAGTTTATTTAGCTAATCTTGAAAAACTTACTAAAACCTCATAAACTGAACCATTGTTAAACAAGTATTTGCGCAAAGTTCAGTTAAAACAAAGCTAGTTAAACGTAGAGTAACCAGAGCGTTGAAGGACAGAGGTTTGAGATTAACACATCTCATTGTTTATATTGCAGGGTGGCCACGAGTTTGGGAAACTTAGGATGTAAACTGTGTTGGGTAATGTCGGAAGTCGTAATTTGATTATCTCACAATCTGTGTAGTTAGATTGTACTTTTAATGTCTGTGTGTACGATTGTCTTGTTTGTTTTTTTCTTTAATTTGTTTTGAGACATCTAGAAGAGCGTTCGTCACAAAAACAGAATCTAAACGATTTCTCTATATATAATTTTATACCTTAGGAACAAGTTAAATCTGCTATTTTTTATTTGTCTGTGTGTTTGTTGCTACTTGTCTATACTAATATTATAAAGAGGAAACCTTTGTATTTTTGTATGTTTGTATTGAATAGGCTCAAAAACGACTGGACCGATTTCAAAATTTCTTTTACCATTACTTAGAGGGATTCTTCCGAATCCGTATAAGCTATATTTTATCCCGGAAAATAGATAGGATTTTTCGTGGTAGTGAAAATTGTGGAGTAAGTCGACGAAAAAACTGCCGTACGTTAACGATTCTCGCGAACGCTGCCCAAGTGGTTAGAGATGTATGGTTGACTTCTATAGAAAAGTTGTAGAACTCAATAATGCCTACAAAAAAGTCCGCGATGTATAAACCAAACATTTATATTTTAGCCATTATAACCACTTTTCCATAGAATAAAAGTAATTAAAATTATTAGCCTATGTTTATTGATCATATTATCGTCAAATACTAATCCTTATCCAAATAAACTATTTATTGAGCAAGATTGTTTCAATAGCTATAAATTACTTTTTATTTTATTCCAATCGGACTATTCATTCAAAAGATATTACGAATTTAAAATTGTAATTGGTATTAAAATGAATGATGGCCGCCGGCCGATATGTGTCGCACGACTCGCACGGCGAAACCGCAGGGGAGGGGGGTGCACATCTATGAAGAAATAAATTTCCACCCGTGCGAAGCCGGGGCGGGTCGCTAGTTTTTATATAATGAGAAATGGCCTAAATTCTAAAACGACTTTGTTTCTGAATAGTCCTTTTTATCTGACTTATTTAATTCAATATTTATTTCTTTAGTTCCCTGTTCATCCTTAGAAATAAAAACTAGAGTGAGGATGAGACAAAAAACCTGTCTACTTATCAATAGACAAGTGATGTATGTAAATACCAGCCTCAATTACCTAGGCCGCATAGTCATGAGCATCATTCAGTTCGAAGGTTAGATTACATAACCCCTGCTTCATGGTCACCGCAGCAGCATTCCCCATTGTACATTCATACACCGCCGTCGCATTGTATGCCTCATTCAAATCAGCTGTTACGAAAGGTACTAACATAGGAATATAGTTCTAGGTTGTAAGATACGTGGGACTCTCTATTTCAGATTAAATTCAATTATTCGTTTTTTTTACCGTATTCAAATTAAGCTCATCTATGACAAAACATATTTTCGTCATCGATGGGGTATGTTTATTATACCTCAGAGGTAGTCTAGTCCCAATTACAATTAGTTGATTTGAGTTCCAAAGTAGTAAGAATTCACTACTTTGGAACTCAAACCAAAACAATTGGAAAATTTTACTAAACATGTCTAAACGATATTGCTTATTTAGGAGTTTCGCGGGATTGGATTGGTTTTTTTTTACATTTTCGTATAATCAGTTATTTATCCTCCAGTAAGATTAAATATTTATCTTTATTACTATGAAATATGAAAATATTTAAGTACTTGAAGTATATAATTATGTTATATGGGTTGGCAAATTGGAGTCCTGCGTGTACCATTATGTAATTGACCTTTGAAAAGTGCTACTTTGAAGGCTTATTCAAATAAATGGATATTTTGATTTCAGTTTGGTCTTTAGCAGATATATAACGATTTCCAAAGTTTACTTAAACCCTAATAGCGATTTATAAATGGATTAACTAACTAAGCATTCCAAACATCTATAACTGTGATTGAATGTGATTGGTACATTAGGCACTGAGTCCAGATTAAGTAGGCACTGTAATGTATGACCGTCGCGACGGTATAGGCTTTACAATCATTAAAATTCCGATTTGAATCGTGTGACATTCTTGTGACCGACATGTATTGTTGTGTGGTCCAAGTATATAGAGGTGATTTTATATACGTTATCAATTATTTCTATTATGTACGTAAAAAGTTTTCTCGAAACTGTCCTACCAAAGTGATGAAATGCATAAGTTATAAAACGGTTTACCGTTATTTTGTCTTCTTATTTACCTATATATTTGGACTTAGACAAACGAAATCAAATAAAATTATGGATGTTATATAAATTAACATTTTCAATCTCGTTAGAATTCATAAAAGTACTCGATTTTGAAGCAAATTAAATTTCTTTGCTTTCAAAGAGTGCATTTAATATTTTAAATACCTAGATTTAATAATACAATTCGCTTATCACTTGTACCATCGCCAATATATTAGGCAATGCGACATTGAACTAGTAAATTAAGCAAGTGTCTTGATGTGTATGAGCGGTGTCTGTCTGTATGTATGTGTGTCTGTACACACACAAGTTAATGTCGCAATTTATATTTGCATGTGACAATTAAGTATTTGCACAGTGTAGTCTTTGGTAATTTGCCCAATGTCATGATAGAAGTCTTTATTTAAATAGTTTGTTTTGTAATGTTTACTTTCAACACCTCGATACCTTCCATAATTTAGGTCTGTACATTACGTAAAACCGAACCTTTAAAGTCGGATTATAAGTGTCAATAATATTGAAGTGGCGGTAGCTTAATGGCTAGGGCATCGGACTTGCGATCATGTGATCGCGGGTTCAAATCCCACCCATTACACAACCGACATGAACCTACTCGTAACACAAGCATATATTTAACCACGAGGGGTAAACAAGAAAAGTGCGACCTACATTAGTAGTTAGATTTAAAAAAAGTTTTAAAATGTAATATTACACCTCCCATTTTCTATCAAAGTTATTCATAGAGCCAGTTGTATTATGGTTCATAACATTGGTACTTCTTTAATAACTCACTAAAATGACAGAAAATTAGGTAACTGTTTTGTCACGTAGACCATAAAGTCACTAGTCTGCTCTCGTAGTTATGTCCAACGACCCATGATGGACGTGATTCAAAATACGTGAATTACTAAAATACTAACTTGTTCAACGTCTTCACGTCAAATCCCTTCTCTATGTACTCGATACCGGCTGGCACGGCCATGGTGAGGAGCAGTCTCGGCTTCCCTGTCTTCTGGGACTCCCGGTCGAACTCTTCGCGCAGCTCCTTCACCAGCTTGGCGTAGTTTTCTCGGTCCTTAGGCTTCCCGCCGTCTCTGAAGGCTGGGTACTCCCAGTCGAGATCCAATCCGTCGAAGCGGTTCTGTCTAAGGAACTGTGGAAATGCTTTTTGTTATTAATTGAGTTTAAATTGTTGGTTAATGAATTAAGGAAGGTGAAAGCTAGTTTTTTTTATTGTCTTTTTGCTTATAATTAGAAACAAAAGAAAGAAAGGTAAGGTTTTTATATTAATATTGACAGCATCTTGTGATGAACATGTGTTTTTTTATCTCATGATTAAGAACTTCTATTGAGTCTGAAACTAGTCGGGCGATCCCAAGAATGCGCGTGAGTAAACCGTTGTGTACGGGTTATGTACACTTCTTGATAGGTGATAGAAATGATAAATTATAGAAGTTGAACACTTTTATTGATAGCCGCAATAAGATAACAACCTAGTTAAACTATTACTAAATTATGATTAAATGATTGATATTATGTTAATGAGTACACGATACGCTTGCTGAAAGTGAACTGAATTTATTGATGATTGTAAAATCGTCACGTTCGACGTAAAATGCTGACTGCAGCAAATGTACGGTCGTTGGCCCGTACATCCTTAAATAATTGTTTTTTTTTATCAAATCCTGGATTAAAGTTTTATTTAATGATCTCATGAGCCGACTTTTAAATACAATTACTTTATTACAAAAGAAGCCATTCTTTAGTAACAGCAAAAACAAGAACATCTGTTTTACGCCCCAGTTTTCAACGTTTTATGGTCGTTTAATAATTTTCCTACAGAAATATGTCGCATTTCGCCAAGAAATGGCGAGAATAGGTAATCGATTTGACATAGTTTTCTAATGTAGCTATTAGTATTACAGGAATCTCGTGTTTTTATTCTGTATATGTTATAGCTTAAGATAATCGTTAGCCTTAATCGATAGCCAAGTCTATTTTCACTTATTTTACGCATAGTCTTGTGCAACAATTTTATACGATTTATTTTTGACGGGCCTGTTGGTCTAGTGATTAGTGACCCAGACTGCTAAGCCGGAGGTCGTGGGTTCGATTCCCAACAAATCTTTGATCGATGAACACGATCATTTGTTCTGTGTCTGGGTGTAATTTATCTATAACATATATGTATTTACAAATATATAAGTACGTTTAACAGTTGTCTGGGCACCATAGTACCTACAGGCTCTGTCTAGTTTGGGATCGGATGGCCGTGTGTGAGTTGTCCCAAGATATTATTATATGATTATTATTCTATGTGGAACTAATTAAATATTTTAAATTATGGCATCACTTGTTTTTGGAATATCGGTAACCCGAGGCAACAAATTATTTTAACTAACGCATATGAATACAATAAGTAGGTATATCACAGAGGCGGTATAAAGTTTTCGTACATTATTATTAAGTTTTTTTGTTGAATTACAATTGAATTCTCACAAAAAAAAAAACAAAGGGCTGTCGTAAAAAAAAACTTTTTTAATATTCTCATGGAAACCATGGCAGTATTTTTGTTACATATTCTCATGGTAGCTAATTTGTGTGTAATATTGACAGAGAAAGGTGCAATGTAATTACATGTGTGGAGAAAGTGTGATAATGAATGGCATTATAATGTTAGTGGCTTATGACAGAGCTTTGAATGAACAATAAATTCACTAGTCACGGTTACATTACAAAGTAATTGAAGAAAAAGAAATATTATTATTAGTAGTGCATTCTAAGAAAGGTTCAAACAAACGTTGTGGTGTTTAATTTTTGAATTAATTTTTCTCCTACACCAATAAATTTAATCATCTTCAAAGAGGGCAATCAAAAGTGACCCTCTTTGAAAATAATCCACCATTTCAGCCGTAGTATTACACGACCCTCCGACTTCCCGGGGCAAGTCTATGAGGATCCCCAGTTCACAAAACGTCAGTATAGCAATGTAAATGATACTGACCTTGATAGCGTTCCTGACGAACTCCTTCCTTCTCTCCCTGGAGCCCACCATGGGAGAGAACCGGGAGGAACCCTCGTTCCACCCTCCGATGGCCAGCATCGTCTTCAGGTTCTTGTTGTACGTCTTTAGGCCGGTGAACTTGGCATAGCCACCTGGATTTACAAACCAGTTAAGTAATATGCCTGCTTTACATTTGCAAAAAACATTGGCGCCCAACTTGGGGCATATTTAATTTTGTTATTTGGTCACACAATCATCTTTGCAAGCTTAAACAGCCTTACAAGTATTTGCCAAGAAGTGGGACAGCATGGGCTATAAATTCTTATCTTCTATAGGGTCGGTAACTAGTCGATCTAGGAAAACGTGAACAATGTTAATAGTTATGAATTATACAAAAATTCTGGGTTACCTACCCTTCTCAATATCCTGGTATTTATCGAAAGGCTTGAAGCTGTTGTCTTTCGTGAAGCCTCCGAAGGCGTAGACGAGATGCGTGCAGAGGTAGGGGTTGATGTTTTGTGGGTTGAAGCGCGCGGTGCCGGGCCGGTACACCGACCAGTTCGTGTAGTAGCACACCACGCGCGGCTCGCTCGATGACACTGTGAATAGAGGGTAGGTTTAGATTTATTCTGAGGGTAGTTAAAAATCGAAAGGTGATCGAAATTGATTTTAAACAAAAACATTATATTATTTTTTGCTTCGTTAATGAGCCTATAGCTAGACTATAGCTGCCTCTTCTCATATAGAGAAGGAACCATCGTTGATCAACACTCTTGCTCTGCGCGGGTTGGTGTTTTCAGAATCCAATCATATCTCAAAGGTGTCTAAGAAGAAAAAAAAAGAAAGTATATACAACTTTGGACAATCACATTGGTTCTTGTCTCGGTTCGAACCTGCAACTATATGCAAACGAGTCCGGTACTTGAACCGAAGCCCACCACGACATTCTGACATTTTGACGTGTGTTTCGTTTTTTTTTTTGACAATTAACTGTATACCTACTTAATGTTTTTTTTGTGTATCTGTGAACTTCTGTTTATGTATTCAAAGTTATGAAAATATTCCTATACACACTGCATAGGAATTTCCTAATCAAAGGGCTCAGCAATAGATACTATTGCTTGCAATATAATTGATAAAACGAAATAGAATTTACTTCGTATCGAAGATTTAAAAAATATTTTTTCAAGTATTGCAAGAGTATGAAATAATTGCCAGATCATTTTAAACTAGAAACATAATGGAATAAAGTTACGGACTCTGATTTGCAAATAGTTGAGCTACGCAAACCAGAAATGAATTTTGTTATGTAAGTGGTGTTACGACATCTAGTGATGTATGGGCTCCTGGTATTTCTATACTAATAATATGAAGTTTTTGAGTTTGTTTCTAGGAGTTAATATTTGGAACTAACTACTGAACTGATTTTGAAAGTTCTTTCACCGTTAACTAAATGACTCCTGAGTGCCATAAGCAATATTAGGTTATATATAGTGATGTTTGAGGTTCAAGTGGTTTGTTATAAACTTTTACATCATCACGAGTATTTTAGATTATTAATTTAATTTTAATTAGAAGTCAAATATTTATTCATCTAAACCCAATGTTCCTAATATCAGTGGAATTAACGAATAAGCAGGCTATTCAAACAGTTATCTATGTTGTGCCTGGCTTTGAACATGTGGCCCAAACAAACAAAAATCCAGCATTGAGTCACTTGTACACTTGTGAAAACAATAACTTAGTCATTGAACCTCTGTCTAAGAATTAATTCCACAATCGAACCAATACTACGGTTTTGTGGGGCTTAGATTAATTATATTATATAACAGATGGAAAACTTTAAATAAATAATAAAAATAAAATAAGTAATCCTTCAGGTTTCAATCTTGTTTTCCCAAACACCACTAACTCAGATATTACTAATCCTACACATCCGATATTGTCAAATTATACTCCATACGTATTTTCCGAAGGTTGCATGTGTATATTGCAGTTGAAGGCTGTATTCACCGGCGAGGAATTTGCATTGTGAGTGAACGATGAGTCAGTGTCGAAGGAACGAGTTCCTTATACATTAAAGAGCGAGCTTTTGAACTATACTTATATTTCATGAGTATAGAGTTTTTGTTTGAGTAACATATTTTATATTCTGCACGAGAAAGGTCCTTACGTGCAGTATATATTACAAACTAGTACATATCATAAATTATGATTGTTTATTTAACTATTATTTTTCATGCATTTAAAGGAAAAATAATGAAATAATATTGGAGATCAAGCTTGTGTTATTTAAGTTATTATTCAAATTTCAAAAGGTCGGTCACATGGTTGCCTGTCCGAACCCGGGCACGACCTCAGACCACCTTGAGGTCGGGCCTGCGGGTGACGAGGAGGGCAACTCGTCATCCGATCAGCTGGCAGGCCACGGAGGAGACGAACGGGAAGTCCTACCCGTTCGCCCTCGGATTTAGTGAGGGGTGGACATTTTACAACATTTTACATCCATCCCTCTGGAAGGAGTCCTTCAAGGATCAAGGCCTGCCAGAGCTGCGTTGGGAATACGCAAGTGATCCCGCGGCTCTGGCTAAGGCAATGATGGGACCGGGGTGTTTTTAGTCGGTTAAAGTCCGACATACCCATGCCGTGCCCTCGGCGTGGGGAAGTCATAAGCTTTTCACCCCGCAAAAAAAGGTCCGGACCCGGGCAAGTACCAATGTGACTTTTTCAAAGATATATACTTTTATTACGACCAATTTAGTATCTAATCTTCAAATAATAGTCATATACAAATTGCAAAGTTGGCTCACGATTATTATACCTAACTACTGTTACAAAATAACAAACTGTTTTATAAATTGAAGTAGCTAATGATTTAATTGGCATGTACGGCATGCACGGTAATACTTTAAATTAATAACTGTCTTTCATCACTTAGGATAGTTATAAGAAATTAAAACGTAAATGAACCTAATAGGCTGTATCGATGTTACTATACTTATTTAACCTGTAGCCTTCCTTAAGAGATGGGCTATCTAACAATGAAAGCATCTCGAGGGTTAATATCTTATTTCCTTACTCGCAACTTTTTTATGTTGTTTCGCTTCAGTGGTTTGTTTATGATATTTGCTGTCAAATACTTAAGGACACACGTACATATAGGAAAAATATTTATGTGATTTTTCCAAGATATTTAAGTTTTTTTTGTAGCCAAGCCTGCACTCTACCACTGCAGGTAAAGTATGACGTCATCGTTCATGTCGACATCATTTATGTAAACTTCAAACTTAGTCATCAAATCATAATACATTACATTATACATACAATCATTAAATTATCTATGTTAGGTTATCATCGTAATTATAAATAAAAAAATATTAAAAAAATATTACATTAATTGTTGAATTATAGGTATACATTGTATAATAAATGTGTTAGTAAACCATACTTAAAATTTTTTTACTTAATTTTTATTGTCAAAATTACATCTTGATTTTCGGTATTAAGTTGCTGTACCAACATTTTTTTTTACTAAATTAACTTCAAAAGTACTTCTTTATTCATTATTTTTCATAAGATAAAGTTTCATTTTCAAGACTATCCCAAAATTAAGTCTTTAGAGACATTACGAAATATTGATTCAGGTGTCACAAATTTATTTCGAAATACGGACAAAGATCAAACCTGTGACCGTATCTATTAAATTATACTTGTAACAGGTCCAGAATACCAGTGGTCTATCATTTGTGTCACAATAAACAATTCACAGACGTTCACAAAATAAAGTGCATTTTCTTAATAATTTTCCGCTGCGTTAGTCACGCTGATTAGCGAGCGACGCCGGGCGGCAAGCTAACCGCGGCGAATTATATTAGCAGTTACACTTTCAGTTATTTAGATAATCTAGAAACGCAGCCGTGCGTGCTGTTGGCTAGTCTGTGTCTGTGTTACTAGGTCTAAATAATTAGTTAAATAATATATTGTTTTTTATTGGTTACATAAAGCGTTAAGGTACAAGTTGGTAGCGGGTGACATTAGGCAGCAGCAGACGACGTGTCGCAGCGACACTACTGGTTTCTGTGTATTTCTATGAAATTACCTCCGTAGTTAGCGACACGAAGCTAGCGAAGTAATTTCATAGAAATACATAGAAACCAGTAGTGTCGCTGCGACTCGTCGTCTGCTGCTGCCTCATGTCGTCCGCTACCAACTTGTACCTTTAACCTCCAGATCATATCTACTAATCTGAACTTGACTGGACTGTTGGTCTAGTGGTTAAGGACCCTGACTGCTAAGCTGGACGTCGTGATAAAAAAAGTTCATATATATAACTTGAAAAAGTCACATTGATATTTTCATGGGTTCGAACCTACAATCATGTGCATACGAATCCAGTCATGCTAGGCCACCAGACAAAAGGTTTGTAGGTAATTAACTAATTGTCGTGCTGATCAGCTTTTTATTTAGTCTAAAGTAAGCTTAGAATAGAATAGAATAGAAAAGCATTTATTTCTTAGTATATGGTAGATACTTTCAGATCTTACAATATAAAACAGTTTCACACATACTACCGTTGCCGGTGTAGAAATATTCAATTAAATTTAAAAACCAAAAGCCATATAAAAGTAAAACTTAGTTAAAAGTATTCCTGAATAAATATAAAAAAATAAAAAATATAAAAATAAATATATTCAGACAAATTTATATCAAATATACTGTATCTGTAAAGGTCGTCGCTCTGCCCCGGTGGGCGGCCGACGTGGGACTAATGACCTATTGTTCAGGATTCTCTCCCAACCATTCACGACTCCATGACATTGTAAAACGTCTCTTTTATTTTCGTTAGATTTTCAACCTTGGTGCCATAAAGATATAATTTAATTTACTTTGCAGTTGTTTGTAAAAGATTGATGAGTTCTAGTCAGAGTATTATAGGAACTAGTTAAATGCTTGTAATGATGTTAGATCATATGTTTATGTCATAATGATATAGGTTGCGTTTGATGGTTTTTGATGGACGTTGTTAATGCATTGAGGCTTGCAGTCCGATTTTTTTTGTCATTTTATTTTTATGTTTCTCACTGCTGCACTGACTAGATAGAAAATACAACAATGAGGTGAGGTAAGGTTCATACAACATTCATAGGACATAAGATTCCAACGAAGTTATTAATGTCCTTTTATCCTGTATGCGGGTTGATGTATATATTAAATAACAAAAAAGTAGTATTTGTGTTTTGTTATAAATTGTAAGTATTTACCTGGTGTTCCTAATGTGATAACTGCTAACAGTAGTGACAGCCACGTTGTGACTTCCTGTAAACAAAAGAAAACAAATATTAATATTGTGTAAACAGGTTTGTTATATTTACAAAATGTTAAAAATATTAGACGTGAGAGATTTGCAAACCATCAAGTCATAAAATAAAACTGTAATATTTATAGCCTGATTGATAAACGCACACGCAAGAAATAACAATTCCATTTCAATTTCTTCACAGGCCAGAAAGTAAAACCATTACAAAACTTATCTTAGTCAACATACATTTACTCATAAAAAACGCCCATTCCATACACTTTCAAGAACTTGAACTACCTCTTTGAACCCGGCCATACAAAACACATATAATACATACATACATACTTCCTTCACAATCATGCAAGAAAACCTCCATTGTGCATTGTCTTAACACAATGTAGCTTTAGAAATAGACTAAACCGATGTGCTGGTACGCGCGTTGATGTCTTTTGCATGAAGGATTATTAGTGCATCCACTTTGTTTTTCTTTTTTGTTTGGGTTTTTTAAGTTTTTATTACTTGTCTTGCAAGAACAAAACAAAATAAGGACTTAAAAGGTGTTTTACGCGTTGATGTCTTTTCTATGACAAATAAGTAGTGCTGTTTGAGTATGTAGAGTTTGTAATATTTTCTGTTCGTAAGTATATTTAATTGCGTAAATATAGTTTTCTTTAATTTAAATATATTTTTGCTTTATATTGATAAAAATAAATACAGGTAATTTCAAGGTATTTAAGAAAACAGCCTTTAAATCAACAGGCATGAGGCAATAAATTGATAGCTAAGTCGTTTTATCCTGACAAACTAGATTTTAATCCTGTTTAACAACTATTTATATATACAAGCATGTTTCAAACAAGAATAAATATTAACATAGATTTATACATTTGATATATTAAAGTATTCCATTAATTATTTATCGTTTTTAATGTATTGCTTGAAAACAAAATACAAGGACGTATCATTTTACAATAACTTTCTTACCCATAAATATATTTTTGAACAAGTTAAAATATATTCAAGGTTGACAACTTCGCGAAGAGGTTCTATAAGATGGGTAGGGCCTGTTTTCATGTCTCTATAATTATAGATAGGTATTTATTTCCGCAATTGAAAATACTTGTAGAGGGTAATGATGTGGGCTTTTAATATCTGCTTGCCTTAAAATAAACGATAATTTTAACGATGATCTATAGTAGTGTATTTTAAATTCATGTCTGTATTTTTAATGTTAACGATCCTGCAGTAAAAAGGCATCTGTTTGCATTCACTGGAGTTTTTTAAAAGGTCTACCGCAGTAAGATTGAGTTCTGGCTATTTCTACTTAAGTGTTCTCTGGTAAATGATGAATTTTATTTTTAAATTAATTATCAAAAGGTTACCAAGATAAGTATGATACCGTCAACAGCAAAAGTAGATGATGAATTGAGATTATAACTTTTGGAGTCAAAACTGATCAAGCGTAAATGTTTGGTATATTTTTTTAAAAATCACTTCCACGCCACACAGTTCTGACGCGAACTCTGTTCATTACTATTTAATTTCTGATTAGGATCATCTACTTTTGCTGTTGAATGTACCAAAAAGTACACCCCATACTCACAATATTTTAATAGCTTTAATATTTTTAAGTATATTGTTATTTTACACACATTGTAAAATTATTGTTTCTATCTTACAACTGTGTATATAACATACAAATATATACAACTAATATACAGTAACATGTTCCTAATACATAAAATAGGCCATCTGACAGTACATATATCTCACAGGTCACCTCGTCAATTAACCACACACGTTAACCCTTTAGCAACCAAAGCACGACTGCACGTACAATCACACACATGAACAACACCGAGATTATCAGCGTCTTTATTTCAACGCGATAAGGTTGAAATTCGTTTGTCATAGCTGTGTGATGTACTTTAACCAATTACGTTAAATAGGTTGATGTGACCGTTACTAGTTAAAGGTGCAACAGTTAGTTAGTACTGTTGTGTTATGAATATTTATTTTATGAAGTTGTGTAAAAATAGGAAGAATGCTATGATATGATATATGCTACTAATGTTGTGTCGTTAGTATTCAATACTTAAATAAAATAATAATAATAATAAATAAATAAAAATTTAAATGTAATTAAAACTTGAACATTTTTTTTATTGAAAGCTAGATTTGTACCTACTCCGCGTTGTTCTAGTGAAGATATTTTTTATTGTTATAAATAAAATCAATTATTGTGTCATTCTTGTAATTAAAAACAAATTGCAAACTTTTCTTTACAACTACAAAATCAAGATTGTAGGGCAAAGCTTTATTTTTCCCGCTCCTGCACACTACTGTTATGTGCTAGGCTCACGTGGCGAATAAATTAGCAGTCTACGGAAAACAAAGATAGTTTAAATAATCGATGAGAGCCGCTTACTTAGGTAATAATATTATAAATATCACAATCAATTACGTAAGTACATAATATACCTCGTAATACTTGAGTGGTTTCTTCTTTATGTAAATATTTTCCTTATTATGAAACAAGTAAATTCATCAGTTTAGGTAATTTCCTGATTATAGCACCTTCGGTGAAATGTCATGATGGCCTAGCGGATTAATGACCGGATTCGTATGCACATGGTTTCAAGTTTGTACCCAGGCAAGGAAACCAGGCAACATATAGAAGAAAAACTAATGGAACATATGTTTTTTTGCAACTTTACAAATGGTTAAATACTTCTAAATGAAATCTGAAAAACAGCAAAAGCATCTTTAAGGTACTTTCTTCAATATAATAAACCATCAGTGAATAAGAGCCAATCATCTGAGCTGAGTTCCTCAAGCTACATGTAAAGCGCTTTTTAAACGTCCGCCTGTGAACGTGACGCAACCTGCAATAACAATAGAGTATGCAACATTATGTAAACTATAAATTGTGCAAAACTTGAACATCTTAGGCATGCGGCTGTGTTCACTGATGCTTTATACTGAATTCCTTAGCTTAGACGTTAAACTAGGTTATGTTAAATGACTTACATCAAATAACTTCAGTTTAAAGAAAACACACAATTGTTGTCAAATTCACAAAAAAACATAATTCCAGAAGTATTTATTCCTGAAAAACACCATTTATTTAAGCTTACTAACAATGTCTTATTAATCTAGATAACTCGTATTAATATAAATGCGTTACGAATAGGTTCACGTCGGTAGTGAAATAAGATTCGAACCGGTAACCACTTCATTGCAAGTCCGACGCCCTAGCCATTAGACTACCGCCGCTTTTTTAATTTGTTCGTAGGTTATGTATGAGGTTTATAAATCTGACCGTTGGGGTCACCTTTTTATATTCTAATATAATTTATTATTATTATTATTTTTATTATTATAAATATTTTGTGAAAAGATCAGACAGAACGGAACCTAGGAGGCTTTTTTTCATAAGCAGATTTCGTGTAATAAGCGGTCGTTATCAGTAGCATCGATATAAACCCGAATATAACATAACCTTATCATTGATGTTCAGTAACTATGTAAACAGTTATTATATTATCTAACTGCCCAACGAAGCTTGTCGTTGCGTCACGGTAGCAGTTACTTAACGTTAACCGTTACAACTAACCGCTACACGTGTGATTAATCGGTTAACTATGGTTCAGTTAAGGTTTTTTGGTATAAACGTGTACTGATTATGTATTATTAAATATATTTAACTGGTAGTTCATACCTAACTGTCTGTTAAAACAAGTAGGAGTTTGACCCATTTGTGGGTCGATATTGTAGTAATTATTCACATTTAGTTTGGTTTAAAACATGTCTAGTAAAATTAAAGCAAGTGTAGCAATTTTTTTATGTTTTTAATTTTATGAAGAATTAAAAAAAAATATGATAAAAATCACAAAACTTTTTTGAGAAGAATCGGTTTTTCTTTTTAATGTTTGGTGTTGGTAGTTGGTAGTGGCAGCGGTTTGGTAACTTATAAATTATTATAAATAACTGGAGTGCAGCCAACTTATATTTTTTTTCTCTTTCTTTCTAAAGATTTTAGCTAATATCCTAAAGAATTAAGTTATTAACGCTCAAATTAGTAGGTATTATTTGGCTATACACATGAGTATAGAATATTTGTTTAGTTTAGTGTAATAATTGTTGAAAATGGTTTTACATCTACCATGCATTAAAATTTCCTGCAGCCTTCAAAAGGTGAATAAACCCATTTACAACAAGATATGTTATGTGAAAAGTTATTTATTTACAAAAATAAAAAATGAATTATCTTTAAACGAGTGAAATATGTTCATGTATCTTTATCCGATACGCCGAGTTAAAGGTTGTGTCGGTAAGGTAGGCTGGAATCTCTACCTCAAGGTAAAACCTTTTTCTTATTGGCAATAAACTTTGTCTCGGACAGGATATTTCTTGTGTCATGTACCCCTTTACAAACATTAAGTATTGCATACACGAACAAAAAGCCTTCGGAAGTCGATTTCCATCATTATCTGAACGGCGGAGACATACGTTCGGCTTCGGAGGCTTTTGCACTGAAAGTCAGTTTAAGCATATAAAATTATCTTTTTATTAAACTAAACTAACTAAACTAAACTAACTAAACTAAACTATTAAACTAATTAACCAATTTGTAAATTTCGTTTTTTTTTCATGTTAACCTATATTTCAATATTTCTTGTTTTATTGATTCTTTTTTTTTGCTTTAAAAAAACGACGTCCGCACTAAGGAATTTAATCCTTGTGTCGCGGGGGTTTCACCAACATTCAAATCACATGCACAGAGAACACCCAGACTTGGAACAAGCATTTGTGGATCACACAAATACTTGTCCCATACGGGGATCGAACCCGCAGCACGTCGCGCACAGTGGTAATTGGCGTGGTGACCTATACCACTCGGCTATCTGTGCAGTCTGTTTTCGTCCCTATTTTTAACCTATTTTAACCTTATTTATGGATTCAGGAAGTCCATTTTTTTAATTTCTCGCTTAAAAATAATATAGTACTTATTCGATAAGAAACATTAAAAAAAATTATACGAGTCAAAAATCTGTTTAACACACGCCTTAACCCATATTTAGACCAAACTCCTGACACCTGTCCAGAAAGCCGTAGATATATACTGATGTCATAATATCCACTGCAGTTTGTTGCGTTTCTCTACATATACCCAGTACCCAGTCTAGTACAAATAATTACTAACTCTGTAGGGAGCGTCCTTATGTAAAAAGAAATAAGGTTAATTTTCGCAATACCTGGTGAGTTCACAGTACGTTGCGCCATGGGAAGTCCATTGCGTGTCTGATTATTATGTCTGGCATCCGCGACTAAGGGAAGCACGCCCTACGTGATGATACAGCGCAATGCTTAGGTGTTCCCATTCTCAGGACGTTTGATGTTTATATCGCAGTAGACTGAGGTTTGAGTAAATGTGATTAAATAGGTAAGCAGTATTGAAATAAAAGTACTATTAAACGGATTATATCGCGGTTTATTTTGATTTTAGTTTCCGACCTTTCGACGATTTTGCATTAGTCTGCCCGTGACCATGACTCCTGCAATGGCGTTAAAACGTCGGGAACTAAAATCAAAATAAACAGATATAGAATCCGTTTAAAAGTACTTTTATTTAAACCGCGATAGCATCGTTTAAAAGTAGTTTTATTTCAATGTCTAGTATTTGCGTAAATTTCAGAAAAAAATTGGTAAGCAGTAATATTTTTTTCTGTTTCTCTTTTAAGAAACGGCTCCCGCACTATAATCATTGTGTCGCAGAGGTTTTCACAATCATTCTAATCAATGGACAAAGACGTGAAACAAGCCTATAAATGTACCACTGCCGGGCACAGGCCTCTTCCCATACAGAGAAACCAACGAGCGTTGATCACCACGCTTGCACATTGCGGATTGGCGATATCAGATTCCAATTTTTGGAATTCCCTTTTTCCTACACCGTTTGTCAATGAAGCTTACTATATTTGAGAAAATACATATAACTTTGAGAAAATACATATAACTTTGAGAAAATACATATAACTTTGAGAAAGTAACTGGTCATTATCACATCGACATTTTTATTATGTACTTGAACATTATCGATTAAATACATTATTTAGACGTAACATTTACTCACTACAGCGCATATTTTTTATAACCCTCTCAAGCTTACATCAAAATCCTTTCACTGTTGCAAGATCTTTTTGCAATTCTTTCTAGCATTGTGTCAAAGTTCAGAACAGTGCGAATGTTAGCGGGTTACCATCGCCAAACAATTCGCTGGCCTACATGTAAAGTGTTGCAATGGAGGCGTCTGCTTTCCTTGTACAAGGTCGACACCTTTTGTAGAGCAGGTCTTTGATTATATCTTTACGACGGAAATTCCTGATTGGTTAGGTAAGTGGTAACAATTTCGATTTCGAAATTCACACTATACTAAAACAAAAGAAAATTAATACCCCTCTCTAGTAAGTAGTAGTTTTTTTAAATGAAAAAGGTAAATCAATTGCAAATGCTTTATTTACATAAATACTAATAACTTTAATGCTTGAAAAAAATGTATTCAATTTTTAACGTACATACATACACCATTACATCACATCCGTCATAATTAGGAACACCTTACTTGTAAACTAGTCAATTTATTACGGTGCTGTTTTTATAGGATCAAGTGTATTAGCTAAAACTCTATGTTAATGAAACAGGAATCGAATGAGCAATAAGGGATGGGAGAAAAACTTGTTTACAACCAGCGTGTTTGCAATTTAGTTAGCATATTCCGTACACATACTTATCATTATCAGATTAGCTTCAACTCGCTGATCCGCGCGTGTGGGTGACGGTTATCGCCAAAAGTAGCCTTATAGAATCCTCGATATCGAACTATCAAAACGGAAATAATTTATCCAAATTGGAGTAGTTGTTTCCGAGGTTGAAACGTTCAACCAACCAAAATAATCTTGTAAAAAAAAAAACAAAATAACATACTTTTGAGCTGTAAAATATTATCAAAGATACCTATGTCTGGTTTTCTTGGTTAACATTAGTGCTACATTCACGCAAAACAATTTTGCGTAGGTACCTTTTGGCGTTCACACCACTTATTTACCTATTTACACTCATAATATTTCCTTAGGGCCGTTAAGTATATCTTAATTTGTGTCTTAACAACAAAAAAAAATATATTTGAGTGCTATAAAATAATAATCAAAAGATGACTAAGAAAATGAATATTAAAAAAAAACACATTTTGCTTCGAATTGAATCTTGTACCTCATGCATAGAAACTTTTTTATTTGACTACTCCTTCGACCACATGAGCTGTTACTACGCCAATTAGGTTATACCGAAACACTACCTTAGAAAAACAGGCATGCCTATATTAAAATATTAAGTTACTTTACAAAACTATTTAACATAAGTAAAGGCGGATATTAAAGTGTTTGCAACACTTGAGCGTTTTATTCTTACATCACGGAACCCTAACGCAAGATGTCATACGGTGCATTATGCAACCGTGGGTTCGATTCCTGTGCCAGTCAGCATTCTTCGAACGAAAGCCGCTTTTCACTTTCAAACGCACGACTGATTGTAACTGTTTTGTTTTTATTTTAGTGGAATATTGGACTTTGATCTATTTTTAATATTAATTATCATATTATTAATATTCTTTAACAATTTGAAATTATAACATTTTTTTCATACATAAAATAAATAAATAAACTTTTAAAATTAAACAAATACTTAAACTAAGACGATTATTGATTGAAACAATAATTCTGTTGGTTAAAATAAAACATAGTGAATAAAATATTAAACTTTGATATTAATAGTTGCCTTATTAATATGAAAGTAGTTGATATTAATTTCTCCGTAACGAGCATAGGTATATCACCTTGCTTGTGAGTTGCCCCACCACGGGGTGTCATTGCCAAAGCTGATAAATCCCTTAATAAGTATCTGATATTATACATTTTTATAGGTAATTACTTAATTGTAGTCTAGCTATGATAACTGTATTAATTGTTAATTAATAAATTTCGAATTTTTACTTGAACACCATACCAATAAGGTTTTTAATTTCAATCTATCACTCCCACAGTTAGGAGACACACAGGAGAGGCCTTTGTCCAGCAAAGCCCTCTCCTATTTGTCAAGTGGACGAATATAGAATGATGATGATGATGAAGTTATTTCGATTGTTACATGAATAAAAATAAAAACAATATGTAATAGTAGATGGGTTTCCTTTACTCCAATAAGCCTATATCGCATAACTGTTGGAATTAGACCACTTGATTAAATGAGAAATAGATAGAAATCTAAAATATGACTGGTATGATGTTCGAGTGAAAATGCAAAAGTTATTAACAATTATAACAGTTATCATAACTAGGCTACAGTTTAGTTATTAAGTATTAACTGAATGAATGAATAGCAATCGTTTTAACTGACAGTGAAAACAGAGATAAGTTCACATCGTAGTTACTTAACTGGTAAAACCGAATGTAAACCACTTTCTGGGTCCGGTTCTATTATTCAGGGATTGGTCAACAGCTACCGATGAAAGTTTTACAAACCATAGAAAACCTGAAGTTATATATAAGTCGTTCAAAAGTTATAGGTCAAAGGTTAATTTAATAGAATCGTTTATTATTTCTGTATGTATATGAATGATGTTATCTTTCCTTTTATAGTATATATGTATTGTATGTACCTTTATGTATATATATTTATAGTATTTCGTTTTTCTCTACATAAGTTGCACACTGTTGACTGCCATTATTAACTACCTCTCCTCTTGCGGGACTGCTGGCAGAAATTTCTTTAGAAATAAGCAGGACCTTTGTACATTATTTTTCTATTGCATTGATTCTATGCTTTTTGTGTGTACATAAATTATTAAATAAATAAATACAGACCAAAAAAATAATTGTACTCTCATGAAACTAATATCAATATTGCATGCTACTACTGCTTAATATTACCGATACATTTTAACTTGATAGTCGCGTTCACGGTTCCATTCAAATAACCTCACTCCGTTCACAATTTCCCAGTTAACAAGATTCACTATTAAACTATTTGAGACATTCAGTTAGGAGAGCGGCTCACGACAAAATTCCCCGCGCTAATATGTCACGGTCATCGTTCTAGATACTGTATTTGTTGGACTGTGGTATTGCCGTACTGTGTATGCCGTGCCATGTAGGAAATTAGTTACACCGTGACACTGGCTATAGGGACTTTCCGTGGCAATTGTTACTGAACTTACAAAAAAAATCTTAAACTGTCTTTATTTCATCGAACCATTTAAAACTGAACGAGACGCAATCGCTTATATTTTGGTACTTATTTCGTTTCAATTTGCCGTAACATTTACTTTGCTGTCCCAATTCGTCTCAAGCCACGCCAAATGTAAATTTAAAGTTGAGTGGGGACCGAATTCATCTAAACTAATATAATAAAGAGGATAGATATGTATATTTGTAACGAATAAGCACAAATACTACTGGATCGATTTCAAAGATTCTTTCACCACTAAAATGCTATACTATTTCTGAGTGACATAGGCTAAAATAATAGAGACCGCATTCGGAGTCGCGAGCAAAAGGACAACACCTTATATTTAAAATAGCCGCAGATGTAGATCCCATTAGGTTTGTTTGCAAGAATAAGTTAGATACCGGAACAATTTGAACAAGCTTCTTTATAAGTCTTTGTCATACTGCTCGCGTATCTATAGACTGTGCCGTATTTACATGGTTATATATGAGAGGGATACTACACCACTTAGATACAAATCTTCATGCCCTTATTCGCTTTACTATGAAGATGTAAGACGCAATAGTTATATTATCTTAAACTAGAATGAGCTATTAAAGGGCGATGACCTCTAGCGTGTGTAACTACAGATGTGGCGTGATTAGGAAGATGCGTGTCTTATAGGAAGTAAGGAAGTAAGTTGCACTTAAATTGTAATTGTTTATTTTGAGATTAGGATTTTTACAACCACTTTTACATGTTAATTTTTTGAGCTCGCTGGAGTCGACATTCCCTAACAGGCTACCTTGAGAAGACATTACGAAAAATTCGGGGCTCATACACTTACACACTCTGAAAGAAATAAAATTACGTCACGAGAAATAAAGCGAACACATTGTCATGCATATACGACTTGACGTCGAAAGGCCCCGTTCACTCCCGTCATTCCCGTGAAACGCGATCGTTTAAAAGTTAGTGCACTCAGAAAGGTTTTAAAATAATTTTAGTTTTTACGTGTTTGTTGGCGCTTTGTTTCAGTATATTTTTTGACCGTTTACATTTTTTACGACCTTTGTTCCATGTATATAACACTAGCCGTGCTCCGCGGTTCCTCCCGCGAAAATTTAACTCGTTCCCGTTAACATAATTTTTCCATTGATTTTCGTATTTATTCTGCTGTTCGAGACGGAGACGAATCCAACAAATCTAGGATCATGAAAATCGGCCCACCCGTTTTGGAGTTGTAAGTGTTGTAACAAACCCGACTTTATTTTATATATAAGATTTATGTGTTAAAGGTAAGAAGATTTACACATTTTCGACATAACGTAAACTTTACGACTTTATATAAACCAAAAACTATATAAATTTACCACAAGAAAGTGGTGTCATAACCAGCTTAGTCTACTTACCCTTAATTATATGAGCGTGAACATACATTAACCTCACTTAGAACAGGTAAATATGATCTAAACGTACTTTCTAGCGATTAGGAAGTTCGCTCACAGTGAAATGTGGAGAAACCTCGCAGATGCGGAACTGCGCATGCTCAGTGTGTGTCCTGCTACTTACTGGTGATAGAAATAAGGCATTGACAATAACCTATAGATAACCATAATCGGATAGGTTAAAGTTAACCATTACCTATAACGAAATAATTAAACTGAAAGGAGTTTTCTTGAATACGCGTTTTTCTAATCCTCATTCTAATTTTCATTTATAGTAGTTAAATTATTAAGAGACTTTTTGGTTAATTAACATCAGGGTGAGTTCAAATTTAGGCGGTAGCCTAATGGCTAGGGCGTCGGACTTGCGATCATGTGGTTGCGGGTTCAAATCCCACCCACTACACTACCGACGTGAACCCACTCGTAACGCAAGCATCTTAGCTTAGCACGAGGGGTTAACGAAATTACTAGTAATGTGCGACCCACACTGCTAGTAACTAACCTTTTTAAAAATATTAATAAAAATAATAAATAAATAAATAGATCTGTTGAAAATATTAGTGAAACGTCAGAGCACACACAATGTTCGTTGGGTTATCGGATATCCAAAGATCAACGAAAGTATCTCTTAGGTATAGATTTTACCTAATGGTGCATACACTGTTGTCAAAAATGTTTACAAAAAAAATATATTCGTAAACATTTCTTTAGGAGCCTTTGTTCATTTTATTTTGTATACGGCCTTTTTGAGACGATTAAAATAGGTGTGCACCTCAAAACTAGTTCTAATATTAAGCTCTAAGCTTGACATATTTATAACTTGTTAATTCCGTCCGATGATTCATTCATAACTTATGCCATATGAGTCACTAACGCCCCTAAACATGCCGGTGACACAGCCAAGCTTGCCAATGCAGGCAATAAGCTACTGAAAGTCACCAGAAATTATTTGGAATAACTTGAATATCTAACATAAATTAGGGCTGATTTTTCCAACGTCAGATAAATATATTCAGGGATATTTTTAAAGATTTTTAGAGTTGTCTCATACAAAAACTGTCAAACGAAAATTTAATTGCTCGAATAAAAGTTAACCGGCGAAGGAAAGTCAGTCCTAATTGGTACGATTTTTAAGTTTTATCTTAGAATTATTTCTTTTTTTTTATTCTAATAATACTGTGAATTATAGAAAAAAATATAGGTACTATTATAACTTACCTTTGGGTGGTTTCCGTAAGGGTAAATCATATTAAATATTTAAAAACTATACAGTATGAAATTCAACTCCGATACGATGCTCATAAATTAAAACTAAACCAAGTCTAAACATTTAATATCGTCAAATCTAGTAAAACTTGTATAAATAAAAAAAAATAGTAGACTTGCGGACCGGTTAAGAAATGATTGCATATAAACATATTGAAAACCTTTTCCGTCTTAAAATATTTAGATCGTAGTTTCGTAAACCGAGCTGCATTGATCATTGAAAAATTCATATTAAATTATTTCGTCATTAAGGCCCTGCTTGAAGCTCTTAGAATCTCGATATAGGCTTCAATAAGTTCCATACATTACTTTTGAATTATTGTTTGTTTAGTTATTCATAAGGGCTTGATGCACACACAAGGCATAATGTTTATCTTAAAAACGGGAAGTATACCACAAATCTATTTATCGAAATGTACCTATTAGGTATTTAAGCAAGTACTGGCATATTAAATAATAATAATAATATTTCCGGACACCTCACACACGGTCATCTGATCCCAAACTAGGCAGAGCCTGTACTATGGCAACCAGACAACTGATAAACATCTCTATTATAAAAGCCCACGTCACTCACTGACTCACTGACTCACTGACTCACTGATTCTGGAACGCTCGCACACTATGATAATTTTTAAAGAAAGAACACATAACAAAGAGTTTATCATAAAAAAGTTTCAAAAACAATATTTTCGCGAAACGTCAATGACTGAAGAAAAGTATTAAGTTTTGTTATGATTCAATCAATGTATAATACTTTACGCGCGAGCGAAGCCGCGGGCAACAGCTAGTACTTATATATTTCTAAATACATAAATTAAAGTAATACTAGTAACGAAAGTATAGTTCTAGAACGTCTGATTAATATGGGAATACAATCTCACCTTTTTAACTTAACAATGATGGCATTCTGGACAAAGTCCAGCTAAAACAAGGCAACACAAAAAAAGTTATATAATATACTGACGGGCCTGTTGTTCTAGTGGTTAGTGAGTAGTCTAGAGGGTTCGATTTCCACTCAGAAAAAATTTTTGTTTAATGAGCACAATCATTTGTTCTGTGTCTGGGTGTAATTTATCTATAATAATTATGTATGTTTATCAGTTGCCTGGTTGCCATAGTACAGGCTCTGCCTAGTTTGGGATCAAATGGCGTGTGTGAGATTGTCCCAAGATAATAATAATAATTATGATACTGTCGAACATAATTTAAAAACTTCTACTTTAAGTCGGAAGTCGGTTAAAAAAATACCAAAGCCGGTAAATCTTTTTAGGAAGAAAAGTAAACGCTACACGGAAATACATGAATATCTCATTTATAGTTCGATAAAAAAATCTTAGAACGTTAATAATCGCGCAGTGCGATGCGCGTGCGCAAGTGATGCGTTACAGGCGCTGCTCCAGTTACCGCGGATGTCACGCGACACCACAGATTCCTTCATCTGTTAGATGTTAAGTGTCGGTAATATTAGATGATGAATAGTTACGATTAGACGGTGTTTGCGTCTAGTGTATTAATATAAATTATATAGATTTTTTGCTTTGCAAAAGATTTGCTAAAAACCATTAGTAAAGACAAATGAATTGTTTTGTCTGAGAAAGTTTTCTGTCTATATTATTAGGATATTTATATATTTAATCTTACACCCTAACACATTCTTAAGTTACGGACGTTGAAGTGATAATACAATAAACCATGTTATCATTCAAGGAATTAAAAAATATAAATATATAATGAAATGAGCAGAATTCCTTCCAAAAAATTAATATTCCATTATTGTAAATGTTTGAGTAAACTTCAAAGAACAACACACAGAATCACACAAACAAACATTTGGATTAACTTTGGAAGTTTAGCGACTGTTATACAAAACATAACCCTACCACAAACGTATAAGTACTCGTATCTATGAACTAACAACCGACTGATTTATGGTAGTACCATCTTATAACAATAATGTGTAATAATCCACAAAATATTCTTCTTTGTACTGTTTGAATAAGGTATTGAAGTAGGTACAATGCAAGCATTGTATATTTATATATACCTACTTATATTTATGTGTACCCTGCTATTTATCTTTCATACTATATTGTTTCGTTGACACACGCGTTTTGGAAGGTTGAAAGAGTTTTGAAACTTCGAGAGAGGTTGTGCATAACAAATCCGAAGCTGAGCAAAGCCTACTGATCCATTTAACTTTAGGTTTTTATTCCTGGCATAATTAAAATGAGGATTGAGAAATATTTTGTTGAATATAAATGTAAATATATATACCAGAGATATAGAAGACGCATGAACCGAAGTTGAGTAGACTATAACTACTCAACTTTTATTCCTTATTTAGGATTTTAACAACCACCAGAAATAAGGCAAAAATATATTTAACTTGCTGATGCATGCGGCTTCGCCCGCGTGGATGTTGGTTAGAAGATTAGCCAAATCCAATAAAAAAATTTAGCCAATGTATACAAAAACGAAGACTAAGAATAAGATCTAACCACAAATATGGCGCCTAGCCAATTTTTTTTAATAAAATATATGCTGTGTTACTTCTAATACCTCCAAGCATATGTGCACAAAGTTTCATGAAGATCTGCTAAGTAATTATCGGATGAAAGCGTAACAAACGAACTTACATTCACATTTATAATATTGGTAGGAGTACATTGTTTATTATAGAACGCTTTTAAAACGTACATACGCAACCTAAAACTCCTTACCCATTATGTACCAAACAATAGCGTACTATACCATAAAAACTCGACATTCAATCCGCTAGCGATTGCGCTAACAATCTTTCACCATAGAACGATTAAAATTTAAATATGTAGGTTTACAACATAGACATAAACTTGACACTATAACGTGACAATCGCAACTCGATGCTAACTCGTTTTACGAAACATTTGACCTTTGCACGTGGTAGGGGTAGAAACCTTTGTGCATTTTTATACTTTGCCTTTGGGAAATAGAAATCATCTCTGCCTGTAAGTGAATTCATTTCATGTTTTCAAATATAATGTTAATGTGATGATGATATGAGAAAGAAAGGAGTGGATGCTGCGATGACGAGTAATAAAGAGAAATGGAAGGAAAATACGCATTGCGCCGACCCCATATGAATCGGATAAGGGCAGGAGGAAGAAGAAGTAGAAATATAATTTTAATGTATACTTATCTATCTTTACATACTACTAAAGGGTCTGCAGGGACATATTTTTAAGAACATAAAGAACTTACTTTTTTATATACATAATATGTCGTAACTCATCATAGTCCAGGAGTATACGTACTATATGCAGCCATTTCTAAATGTCCTGCTTATCTCATGTAGGCGAAATTTATAACACACTAGCTGTTTCCCGCAGCTCCGCCCGCGGTCTAATTTTTTTTATGTAATTGAGAATTTTCTTTACTATAAACCTCACGGAGCCCGAGACCTTTCCAATGAATGCAAAACCGTGGAAATCGGTTCGTGCGTTCTGGAGTTATAGCGTCAGGAAGAAAAACCCGACTTATTTTTATATAGTAGATATATATACACCTACTCATTATCTAGGACATTTAGGTCACTGATCAATTGTCGCCTCATAAGGTTATAACGTAGGTCACACTCAAGTAACGACCGTAACAGTACACTGTTGACCGCTGGCCTTGCCCCGCGGCTCCTGTTACATTTTTATAGCATTATATCATAACACTACTTCACTATACTCTGCCAAAGATACCAAAATAACTTTTATTTCGTTAGCAGTAAGTGTGATTTTTGCTCATTGAATATGTAGAACAGTTCTAAGAATACATTGTGAGTTACGGATGTTGATTCTTGTGTTAGGTTGTTGATTGATTTATACTTTTTTTATAATTATGGGACGGGTTCGGCAAATCTATCGTGAAGTGTGTCGTTTTGTATGTTACATCATCATGACTAAGTCAGAGCACCGGAGATTATGAAAAATTAAAATAATAGAGTCTGGGGGACCTTTATAGCTACTTTCCAGTTCTCGTTAGAATTTCGACTTCTAGGAATATTAAGTCGATTTTAATATGATACTAAACAAAGTGACAGAGTGTTTACAATATGAATACTTATGTTTAATATATTTTTTTATGTTTAACACACATACATACTGATTTATCAGTATTAAGAATGAGAGATCATACTATATATACTTCGACCAAAACAAAGTGAACATTCTAGGATACGAGCAGCGAAACGAAACAAGTCAATGAACTTTACTATCTAATATCTTAACTACCTTACACGCTTCAACATTATCTAAATCTAAAGACAGCATACTTTTATAAACAAAGATTGATTCATAATTATGTTCTAAAAATAAATTTGCAGTGACGTCTATACTCTTAAATCAATATAAATATAATTCTACTAATAATTGTAGCTCGAACAGGCAACATGTGCACGCAAATCCGTGTATTTAACTGCTAGGCCACCTGTCGACCACGGAATTCATAATTCTTCTTCTTCTTCTGCCTAGCCTTTTCCCAAGCTATGTTGGGGTCGGCTTCCAGTATTACCGGATTTAGCTGAATACCGTATTTTACATAGAGCGACTGCCTATCTGACCTCCACAACCTATTGCTAGGTAATACAGTATTCCATAGTAAGACTGGTTGTCAGAATTGTAATGACTTAACGACTATCAAAGATCACTGTATGACAGTCGGGACCAACGGCTTAACGTGCTTTCCGAGGCACGGAATTCATAATTATTAAGTTCTAAAAATAGTTAAGTCGATTATCAACTTAGTAATAGTTGTGTCGTCACAGCCTCGCAGGTGGATGGCGGGCCGGTTCCGGTTCGCTCTCACTTTCATTACATACTCCGTGCACCGTGTTATTGACTCTAACTATGCAAATTATATATTTACGTATGTTATTTTGTTTATACAGGTTATTTGCTAAAGGGATTGGTTATGTATGTTCTAAGATCTTCTTTAATAACTTAAAAACCTTGAAAAGAGAGAGAGACCTATTTAAATTCTGTGTAATAATGATCAAAGATATAATTTGTAATGCAAATGTAAATGCACACACAAAGAAATTTTAATTGATAATTAATCAAATCTTTTTCAAATAAACATTTTTATGATTTGACCTGTCTATCTTTTAAATGTTAAACAAACTAATATTCGTATGTACAAATAACATTACCATTTTAATCGATTAGCCAAAAATCGACTAAAAGATCGCGTTAAACTCAGTAGCTTTAATTTGACAGTACAAATAAATAGCAAGGTCAACCACATTCGTTGTACATTTGGACACTGGTCAGGGTCGTAATGGACCATCTACAAGTTAAATTAGAATATTTTGACCATTGCAATCATGTAGGTACTTAGTCGATAAACCGTCTAGATGTGCGATCGTTTCTGAATTAGAGGCTGAATAATAAGCGTGTCCTTGCCGCAGTAAAAAAGCGAACGGTGCATTGTTGATATTTAAATTTAGAATTGTTGTATTTGATGGAAATAGATTGCGTTGGTATCATGATTGAATTATTTTTGTGTCAGGTAAGAAGCGGCGGTAGCCTAATGGCTAGGGCGTCGGATTTGCGATCATGTGGTGCGGGTTCGAATCCCATCCATTACACTACCGACGTGAACCCACTCGTAACACAAGCATCTTAGCTTAGCACGAGGGGTTAACGAGATCATTAGTAATGTGCGACCCACATTGCTAGTAATCATTAAAAAAAAAAAGGTGTGTGACCGTAGATTGTAGGACCTAATTTCTAGGATATAACTATTGATGCGTTATTTTAATGAAAACCAACTTATTTTATTGATTAGATTTTTGTACTTCATTGTATATTCTCGCATATTTTATATGAAGGACTGGTTGGTATTTCTGGGCTGTTTCCGGACTTAACTTCCTGATTGGGCCATTATGCGTGTGAAGGGTTATTTAGAAAAATTACATTTTTATAGACTGATTATGTTCCTAAAAACTCGGGGCCACGCACTAATGGAAGCCAATGCAAATATTTAAATAATCATGACATTATTAGTTTGCTATTTTTTTAAGGCGATTGAAAGCCAGAGGCAACTAAATATAATATTAAGTCATTGAAGTTAATTAATTAACATCAACAGCTTTACGTCATAATTTCTGATCTTGGAATAAATCATCAAGTTACACTTTCACATTATCTAGTTCTGTTGACTTCGTAAATAAACACGTCACAATCACAATATAGACATTTTTTTTTTCTTTTTATTTTTGCCAGCACTAAGGAATTTAATCCTTGTGTCGCGGGGGCTTCACAAACATTCAAATCACATGCACAATGAACATCTAGACTTGGAACAAAAACAAGAAATATATTTTGTTGTCCATATATTTTTTGAATTGCTGTAGTAAGTAGGAGTTATAAATTAAATCTGAGATGAAATAATTACATATTCAGCACAAAACATATGAATTGGCACATAAAACGTACCGAATAGTTTTAATAACACGTTTGCGGAAACAAGATTAACACGGATGATCTTTAATTATGTGAATCCATAAGTTAATATATGTTATTTAATCTTCGTGAATATATTTTAAATCTAGTTTCAACATCAAAGAAGTATTATTTCATGTATACTTATATTATTTTAAAAAGGAATGATTTGCATGGCAACAAATATAAAGCGGCGGCAGCCGGCTAATGGCTAGGGCGTCGAACTTGCGATCATGTGTTTGCGGGTTCGTATCCCACCCTTTACACTACCGACGTGAACCCACTCGTAACTCAAGCATCTTAGCTTAGCACCAGGGGTTAACGAGATTACTAGTAATGTGCGACCTACATTGCTAGTAATCTTTAAAAAAAGCCACATTATCCCTGACTAATATAGGCAATATTTATTTTAATAAATGATATACTTATACCTACGCGTAAGTGAAGCCGAGGGCAATAGCTAGTTATAATGTCATTACCGCGTTTTTACAAGATGGAAATAAAAGCATAATTCGAATAATTATTATCATTTCAAAATTGGAACAGCGACTACGTAGTGCGGCATAGACAATACAATTCAAACAGTCGTTACAACATAACATTTCTCAATGGATTTTTCGCACGAAACAATTCGTTCTAACGCAGAATTTAGAACTTTTATTCAAAATTAAGTTATCAATACCCACTATTTGTAATGTTTGAAAAATCGTGATTACGAACAATGACAACGAATCGACTGAATGTATAATTGGAATTGTAAACGTAATCGATTTGTACTTAATTGAAGTTAACTCGAAAAGCATAATTATTTTGTAATCTTCATTTTAATGCGTTTTGACGTAATAAATAACGATTAACTTTGTTTACTGTTTACGCTTTTACTTATTCTAGTTGATGTAATACCTAAGTTGGAAAATTAGTAACCTGTCATAATTGACAATTCTAATTTAAATCGATGTCTTCCCAATACTCCACGTGAGTTCTTTTGATACTAATTAGTGTAAAAAACACAGATGGTATAAAAATGTTCATAAGAACACGATCAAATAACGGTTTTTAGACATAGGAGCGTCTATAGAGTAAGTAAACTTCAATAAAAAAATAAAAAATAGAGCATAATATCATTAGATAGTACGTATTTAATTAATAAAAGAACAATATCGTGTGCTTAACTTAACAGTCACTGAAATAAAATAAAACAGTTTTCAACCACTTGACATACCAATGCTAACAATTTTATAATTAAAAATCTAGATCTAGCGGCCATATTTAATTGTCATGTCAGTCTAGGAAATACCATTTCATTGGTTCGCCGATCGACTAGCGTGGGCCAATTAAAGTTGAACTATTTGCTCTATTATTATGTGTCGACGATAGAAAGTTGTTTCTTCAGCTATGAAGCGTAAATTATTAATATAGTTACTATTAATAAGGGCTATAATTAAAATCGTGAAACAAATCAGAAAACTTAGGTCGCGTAAGAAATTAGGGAAGTACTTATACACTATCTTAGATGTACTCACGACTGCCAAGTTCCGTCTATTTTGTAGTCATAGAAGCAATAAACATACCTGAAAGAAAACAAATATGAATAAGAATAGATAGAAAAAAAAATGCGTGGGGAAAAATCTAGAATAATAATGGAGGTATCCAATGTCAAAATTAAAGTTTAGGGCCGAATAGAGTCTTGGTACTAATAATTAAAGAATGCTAATAAAACCTACATTACTCAAATAAAATACACAAGCGGCGGTAGCCTAATGCCTAGAGTGTCGGACTTGCAATCATGTGTTTGTGGGTTCAAATCCCACCCATTACACTACCGATGTGTACCCACTCGTAACACAAGCATCTTTGCTAAGCACGAGGGGTTAACAAAAATACCAGTAATGTGTGATCCACGTTGGTAGTAAGCTTTAAAAAAAAAGCAAAACTAAACAAGACTAACAATTTACCTAACACCCGGAATATTTACTTCGCCGATTAGCATGATTCATACAACAAACAATACCAAAACAAAACACAATAGAATCAAATAACATATTATTGTTATCCGCCAATCAGATCCTTCGATTTTGAAAATGGAAAGCCTGTCCGGGCGCGGTCGGCTCATCTCGGCCGCGCCCTCTTACGTCACCTGTAATATCGCTTTCTATAATACGTAATTTCGTTAACATGCGTTCCGAGATGTTTGGACACAAAAAACTTGTTTGTGAAGATTTTATGTAATGACCAATAAAATTATGAAAATATTTAAGCCCTATTTTCGTGTCCTTAATACATGGCCTCGATGGGGTCCGTCAAAATTCCCACAGGTGGTATATGCCAAAATAGACGAAACATTATCTATTTTCCTAATTCTGTAATAAATAAGTAAGCCAGCGAACAGATCCATGAATTATTAAGAGTACGCTACTGCATTATAAAATGTTATTTTTGACGTGACATGTATGAGTTTGTAGGATTCCTTGTTCAACATCATGTTCGTATATTGGTTTACGAGAATAGCTAACGGTTTCAAGCACTTCTGCAATGCGATGCAAAACAACTTGATCAACAAAAACAACTATTTTGGAATATTCTGTTGTGAATATAGGATAATATTTATTACATTATGTAGTTTCTTCAAAGAAGTCTTAAAAGGAACCATTAATTAATTTCAAACTGGTTAAGGTTTCAAAAGTCTAGTAAGTTAACTAGTCGAAAATGCTTTGTTTTTTTTTTGCTAAAGGATTAAAAAGACCGACTCTTCAGTACGAACAGTAGCATTCATTATCATAAATAACCTATCATTTAATATTTTGGTTAGATAATATAATACAAATTGTTTTCAATGTGACCAACCTCGTAATTATTAATCTTAACGTTTTTAAGAGGATTTATCGAACTATTTCTTATTTCTTAGATGTTCAAAATAAGTTCCTTTAAACAATGTGAACATCCAAGATAATAGTCGAAAAATAATAATATAACTAACACAAAGCAGTCATTTATGTAATTACCAGAATTGCAAAACTTCTCTACTGTACTAAATGGTGTTAATGTGGTTCTTAAAGAAGATAATAAGACTATGGCGACTAAATAGAGAGGTGCTTAATGAATTAATAATAACGTGCGTAATGCTGTCGCCGTGTATAGGGACATCACTATGCGGGTCAAATTACGAAACGATTGAGGTGTAAGTTATGAAAGACAGGAGTTTTTACAATTCTCAAAGAAAGAATCAGAAAGAATATTATACTGACAGAGTTACTCGCTCGTAGAGTAAACCTGAATTTAAAAGCGGCTGTAGCCTATTGGCTAGGGCGTCGGACTTGCGATCATGTGGTCGCGGGTTAGAATCCCACCTGACATTGCTCTAACGACGTGAACCCACTCGTTACCCAAGCAGCTAGCTTACCACGAGGGGTTAAAAAGAATACTAGTAATACGTGCGACCCACATCGCTAGTAAGCTTTTAATCTTAATTTTTATCGGATTTTGTTTTAATTTATGAATTACTTGTATAAGAAATGCTGAATCTGCTTAAACATATATGGGTTTGTATGCAGTAAAGGGTAGCAATTGGGGGAGGTATATATCCTCTATCCCAGCAGAGAGACGAAAAAGGCTAACCAAATAATCTTTGAATATATTTTGCCAGTTATGCCATGACGACTTCCGCGGTCGTGTGGCGTACACACCGTTCAAGGTGGTACCAGCTCTGAGGCCCCGGTTTCGATCCCCGGACGGGTCAATGTTGAAAAACACTTTTCTACATTGTCCCGGCTCTGGGTGTTTGTGGTACCTTAATTGTCTCTGGTTCCATAACACAAGTGCTTTAGCTACTTACATTGGATTCGGAGCAATGTATGTGATGTTGTCCACATTTATTTATTTATAGTTATCATAATGAGTAAAGTTGCATTCAATAATACGAATAAAGATTCTATACTATTCTATATACTTATAACGTATTCCTTTTACCACAATATCTCAAGCTCATGCTCGCAATAGGATTGCAACTATCTTTTCTTGCTTCGAATGAGGTTCCTTTTTACAGCCCTTTACGAATACCGTGAAATTCTAAAGAAACGAATGCAAAAAGAAACAAACATTTTATTTCTAAGCAAATGAGTCGGTACAAGTTTTTCTACTTGACAAATACTTTCACGGAAATGCGCGCCCATTCCTTTAATGTTAAGTAAGAGATTTATGGTGATACGTCGATGTCAACATATTAAACTATGAACGAGGTACAACATATATTTAAGAATTTTAGCGTAGTAAAAACTTTGAGTATGTTTTTTTTAAAGATTACTAGCAATATGTACACAGATAAAATATAAATAAAATAGTGCTAAGTCTTCTTGAAACATTTATTTCATAACGACACGTTTAAATAATATATTACACAGGAACACAGAACACTTTGACACATATTCTTTGTATACTATATTAAAAATATAACCAAGCAGTTCTATTCTGCCTCACTCACATTACAATATGGAACTAGCTATATAGAGGTCGGCTTACAATCTTACCGGATTCAACTGAATGCTGAATTCTACATGGAGCGACTGCCTATCTGACCTCCACAACACAGTACAACTAGGGAATAATAACCTCTTAAGCAAGAGTATCTAGCGTTACTATAATGGCGTAATACTGGCCGTCGGTTCTTACGATATTCCTACCTAATACATTCGTCAATGAATGTGCGTTATAAGTAGTAGGTATGAGAAAAACTAACAGAAAGTTACACACATACGGGCTTATTGCTTACACAAGCAAATAGTACTCACTATTGTAGTATTTCGAATGTTTGACTGAAACATTTAAAGGCAGGGACAGTATAATACATAAACTATTCTTTGAATTCAAAATATAAAACACGAAAGAAATCTTACAAATTATTTACCACATATACCACGAGCCGCCTGTCTAGCCTCTTTTTAAGGTATCCATAAGGTTTTTCCTAAACATGTCGCTTTTAAGCTTCAGCTGATTTACCTGCACACCGTAACCGTTACCCACAACCCATTTATCTAGATAATACAGTATCCCTTATTAAGACTGGTTATCAAAATTGTAATGACTTAATGACTGTTGTTCAAAGTACGACAGTCGGGACCAACAGCTTTGCTTGCTTTCCTAGACACGGAGGGCTCTCGGTACGTTAGCAAATGATCACCCATCCACGGACCAACCGCAACAAGAGAAGCTTTGTCACTTAGTAACCAGCAATCAAAACTCCTTTATATACAAAACCTCAGAAACTTGAGAACTTCCTTAGTCCAGGATTTCTTGCTTTCCAGTTTTAAATATGTACCTAGAAACATCGCATGCGCCTATAACTTAATCTACTACAACTTAGCTTCGAAGAAATTTTTCATTAGTATTCTTCAGAAGGCAGAGGGTTGGCTCGATAATCGGGGACTAATTAATATTGGCTGTATACCCATGTTTCGTAATTAAACCCTCGAGTGCCAAGTGTAAGCAATGGAAAGTTTTATTCTTAATAAGGCTAATTACAACATCATACTTATATCATTAAATTTCTATGTGAGGTTTCCTGCATCTGTTTAGTGTGCATACATGTAATACTAAACGAGTGAGAGATGATTGTCTAGTTAAACCAAAAATAATAAATTATTATGGAGAGAGAACAAATAAGTTTATAGTACCACTAGTATTTAATAATTTAGATATATTAAGACAAAACCCTAAATTAAGTTTAAATTCGTTAAAAAAAAGAATTAAAGATTCTTTGCTCGATGACTGTGTCGAGCAGTAAAGTAATTATAGACGAACTTATATGTAACTACCTACATGTTTCACATTGTTAATTATAATAGTTATTTAAGTATGTCATGTATCCTATTGGTAGGTTAATTTAATTTAAGAGCGTTTCTCGCCGTTAAACGAATACGTTTGGCGAGTTCACTAGTCATAAGATAAAATGTAACTTACCTCTGATTTAAATAAAAAAAAATAAAAAAAAAAAAAAAATGTTAAACCTCAGGAGTACTCAGTAACACTCGTAAAGTAGAATGGATAGCTGCTTCTGCTATTTCTTTTGTTTTTTTACTGAACTGGATAAACATGTGCGGTACTTATATGAAATTTAATAATCTTGGTACTTGTGACCGTTTTATTTTTAATTAAGTATTTGAAATACGTTTAGATATGTATAAAAACAACTTCCAGCCGGAATCGAGCAGATATGATGAAGAGATGCGCGAGTGATCCCACGACTCCGGCCAGGGCAGAAAAGGGAGCGGGGTGTTTTTGGTCGGTGAAAGTCCGACATATCCCCACGTCGTGCCCTCGGTGTGGGTTGAAAGCATAAGCTTTTCAACCCAAAAAATAAATAAACAACTAGCCAGCACGCCCCAGCTTCGCATGGGTAGTTCAGGATTTAATAATATAATTAATAAATCCTGAACAAAATATGATCCATTACAAGTATTACAAGTACCTAAATTCGTTCATATAAACAGACGCGGCAGAGGACTTTGATTTATCATATGAATAGTCAAAGATATGTAGGTACAATCATACGGAAATAATTTATTAAGGTTTTTTTTAACACCTCACTGTGTTTGAAAAACTAGATCGGAATTAATTATTGTGATTTTGTTTTTTGTTCATCTCAAGCTCCGACTCAATATTAGAATATCAGGTTTGTTCTTTAATAACAACTTTCTTACCATCCATAATTATGTGACGAAGGTTATTTATGTGTTATTAATGTGTTACAAACTGGAGTGCACATTGACATAATATCGATTCTACGAGTATGTCAGTGATGACCTCGATTATAAATTAACCGCTTAGATTTATTACTTGTTTGTGTTGTAATTTTTATATGATATAAAGTTATATTTGACTGGCCTGTTGGTCTAGTGGTTAGTGACCCTGACTGCTAAACCGGAGGTCCTGGGTTCGATTCCAACACAGGACAAATTATTGTGTGATGAGCACGATCATTAATTTGTTCTGTGTCTGGGTGTTATTTATCTATAATATCTATGCGTATGTATTTAGAAATAAATAATTATGTTTATCAGTTGTCTGATTACCATAGTACAGGCTCTGCCTAGTTTGGGATCAGATGGCCGCGTGTGGGTTGCCAAAAAAAAAAAAAAACTAAATGTAAGTTTTATTTTGATTTCAAATGATCATAGATTTTATTAACAAGTTTCAGTATTCGGCCAAATTTACCACTTTTCCCCGTGATGTCACTGTACCAGTCGCTACATTTTACCTTAATCTAACAAATAACATTAGATTTAACGGCGACTTAAAAACTAATTTGCATTTAAGTGTCCCTCCATCTTTGTTTTCCTCAAGTTATATCTCGCAATACAGCTCTACTTACAAAATCGTAAAGAAGCAAGACTGAGCAATTTCCCATGATTCGCGCCACCACTGACGCATTACTGGCCGCGCAAGCGCACCTCGTGTCAATCAGTTTAACGGTGAATTTCCTACAATTTAGCATAACCGTGGTAATTGGTTACTGCAACACTTCTACTAAACCTTTGGCCATATGTTGCTTCATATTAGAACTTATATGAACCTGATAATTAAAGTTAGAAACGTTATTATGTAATGAAAATAAGCCTGAGAAGATCTGAGGAAAGTTGTCAACCCAAAGTATTAGTTAATCTAATCAGTAATTTGGCTTTATTTTTTATTTAGATGGGTATACTTATTCCGTACAACTAGCTTGGTTGATATTTATGTTGGTTCCTGAGTTGTCTGTTAGGACTAATTAGATCCAAATAAATACAATAATGATGAATTGTTTTACTTTATGAACAACATAACTGTTAATAGGCTCAATAAAGTGCGGATATGTCAACCTATCAGCTGATCTACAATTCTTAAATTCACTGAAACAGCAAGCAATAAGTAGACTTAAATGTGTTTCGAGTCCCACTCGGAGTCAGGAAGTGTGGCGGTGTTTACACCCCCTGTGCCTTGGAAAGCACGTCAAGTCGTTGCTGCGCCTGATCTCTCTCCGATCGTGTCGGTCTGCGGTCCCATCGGACTATGAGAGTGAAAGAACTGACAGTGCACCTGTGTTTGCGCACACACTTGTGCACTATATTATCACATGCGTACATGGTTGATCTCACTTGAGATCGATCGACGAGGCCGGAATTCAGTCTGGACATTATTATTATTATACGTATGTGCTAGTTATAACATTGAATGACTCCTATTATGTGAGTGCCTATTTACGGCCACTTCCCGTACCTCAGGGTTGGTACGTGACAATTATTCGGTCAAACCTTACGGTATTCTGAAAATTGTAACAATCGATACTATTGTGCACTCAATTGACATAACTGTATTCACCCATAAATATAATTATTAAAATGGTATGCAATTTGAACTGGTCGGCCTAGTATGGCTTCTTCCGTTAACATTATTTTAATTTACGCCATATGATTTTAAATTTTCTTTTTTATTTACATATTTGGAGTTACCGCATTGTATGTGTTTCGAATTTCATGAGTACCTATCAACCTCAAACACTCGTTTATTTGGCATCCTTGATCTTTCATATTCTATTGTTAACAAAAAGATAGCGTGCTGTTGGGATGCTGCGTCGATTCTTCTCCGCAACCAGGGCACTTAGAAATCGGTAAAAGGTAGCTGAACCAGGGTGCTGTCCGTTGAATTATTGGCGTTTGAAAGTCCGACCTTACAGAATTTTGAATTTGATTGAGAGAGTGGGCGTTTCAGGGTGCTCTCTTGTTTGTCGACGTTCAAAAATAGTAGCCTAATTTAAATAAAGGAAAATTTTAATTGATATTGAAATAAAGAAAAAAGGTGCAATTATAACAAATGATGAAGATAAATCCCGGAGACTTCAATAGGTATTTTGGCATAAAAAATTATAAGTATCAAACAAATTACTTGAAACAAAGTTTGGGTATCAATTACAACACGACAATCAATTTAAAATTTCCTTTGAACACAAAAATAATCAATAACTGAAACATTGAGTAAAGCAATTTGTTTACGACAACGTTTTAATGAATTTCTTTCTTTCTCTGTTTTTGCAACGACTTCGCGGATCATTGGCTGCGAAATTTGCATTTTGTTTGAAATCTTTGTCAACTGAAGTTGGTAGGTACGCGAATTAGGATAATGCAAGGCCCGCATTGAAAAACAAGTATAAACGCAACATAATTATCTATACCAATTATTACAATAAAGCGCAAGAGATTTTTGTTTTTAAAACGAGCCAATCTCTGGAACTACCTAGATTAAGAATAATATGTGTATGATAGTCTGATTTATAAGGAATAGCATACGTTACTTTTAAATTTAGGGTTCCTCGCAAATCTTTAAAAACCGACTAGACTTTAGATATAACTAAAGGTGTTTGCAAAAAATGGCCTTCATAATTTCTCGAGGTTCAAGCTTAGCTCGTAACAAAATTCATCAATATTAGTTTAGTTGTTCATCCCTGAACGCAATACATATAGATGGAAAAAGAAAAAGTCATTATCAGTTTAAAATATGTAGTAATATGGGCTAGTATGTTTTCCCTTAAACACCATATCGCAGAGATATTAGCTGTCGGGACTAGTCTTTCTTAGCTGTCCGGATATCAGAAAACGCACTGCGACCAGTTACAAACGGACGCGGAAAAATTTTAGAGGAAATCCTCGTTTCTAAAACACGTCACCATCGGAGTGTTATGGCAACACCTGTTTATCTCGAAATACCGACGAAAGGAGGATTTTTATTGACAGACTGGGGTATATGTACAGTCAACAGCAAAAGAAGATGATCAATTGAGTTTATAACTTTTGGAGTCAAAACTGATCAAGAATATATTGCAACTGTATTATTGGTTAATGTTTGGTATAATTTACAATCACATACTTTCGAATCACTTCGACGCCACACAGTTCTGACGCGAACCCCGTTCTTTAGTATTGAATTTCTGATTTTGATCATCTACTTTTGCTGTTGACTGTACCTTCACTACCTACCAAGATATACCTCTTTGTAATCAAACGGTAGCTAATCTCCACTACACTTTTCCTAAAATTTATTTTATTTTGTACTTTTGATGGACGATTAACAAAGATGAGATGCTGAAATACGAATTAAATAAGGATTTTAAATTTATTACTAAAATGAGATCTGCGTTTCGTCTTATTCGCGTTGTATTTTGTTTGTTTGCGAATTTTCTTTTATCTTAGCATCAAATACAACCTAAGTTGGTGTATTTTTTTTAAAACACAAATTACCAATGTCACTTGATTAAAGAGAAAAATATTTTTGGGTTAACTAGTCCAACTTATTAAGAACGTAAATATAATAGTAACAAATATCATTAATTAAGTGTGTGTATTGCATCTAATTTTAATATGACGACGAATTCCGTGGATGTGTTTCACAAGGTGTAACTCCGGCGTGCTGTGAGCTGCGCAGGAGTTTCGCAACGCCGCGCCGGCTGCTGCGCCGACGCCGCTTTCACACGTCGCTACCACATTACTCACTGCTCAATTTTTGTATTGAGAGGCTGATGCACGTATGAAACAATATAAGCAGGTGTTTTTATAGCAATATGCGGGCATGACACGTCAAACCACTTAAACAGCTTTTCAATATAACAACGCACCTGTTTTTGATGCAGTTTTTGACAATAGATAGTGTGATTATTAGTATGTTACCTGTGTAAGGCCGGGGCGGGTCCGCTAGTACTAAACCAATCATTTAGGAATTCTAGGCATCATATTTCGAAAATTTCTTTAATTTGACCAGGAAATGATTTGAAATGGCTAGGCAGAAGAACAGGAAACATTATTTATCGCAGACAAAATCAATTAGCTCAAACGTTAATAAATAGTGTCATATGTCCAAACATTTTCCTAGACTTGACTACTTCCTTCAAACCAAAATCTAATTATAATTGCGAAAGCGACGAAGCCTATCTCTGTCTTAATTATGCGCTTACCGGAGCGTAGTGGACCGCGGCCAGACTACTGCCGACTATTTTATTCTCACTAATCTAATAAACTATGAAAAAAACGCACAAGAACTTAGAAAAAGAGGAAAGTGATCTACGGAACTGTTATAACCCGTTGATAAATTTCGTACTGACATAATAAATGATAACTGTTGTTTTTATGATGTTTTGTGTTGTTGTAAGATTACTTTCCCTTGGATTATGGCATTTTAGTAACAGTCCCTATTGCTTGCCAGTTGTATTCACACGAATTTTAATGTGAGATGTTGATAATATCTAAGGAGTTTCTTGCCGGTTCTTCTCCATAGGAATGACACTTTGGAACTGCGCAACTAGCGTCATTTAACGTTTTGAAAGTAGGTACTTTCAAAACGTCATCGTTTCGTAAATCAAAATATTTCAGGTGAAAAGGTCTACTCGACATGAAATATTTTGATTTTGATTTTATATAGTAATTTTTGGTGGAAGTCATCCATTCTAAATGTTGTTTTTTAACTATGTGGCTAGCTATGTGGGGTGCACATTTTCAACCTCTCATGCTTAGCTAAGATGCTTTTTATTACGAGTGGGTTTTCGTCGGTAGTGTAATCGGAGGGATTCGAATCCGTATCCACATTATCGCAAGTCTAACGCAATAACCATTACCTAACTATTAATAACGGCTACCGGTCAATTCTATGCCAAAATTATAATCATGAAGTAAGCGTTACGCTGTTCCACTGAAAAGCGTACATGACGTACCTACGGTACCTAGTTCGTCACTACGAACTACGTCATCATCATTGGCCAATGTTCAAAATAATCCAAATACCTATCCAGATTTTCTGAAAGATGTGTTTTGGTCAAGGATATTCTGACTTACGGATGTTACCGAATGTGTTGTCAGAAATATGACTAGCAAATTAATTGCAAATTTCCTCTTATCACTCTTAACCGCATGAATAATACCTATTGTGAGTGGGTCACACAACATGGTGTAAATAAGTAGTTAAGTTGAAAACAGTTCTTTGGTTACACCCAAAGCACTGCTTTCACAGAAGATACCTAATCAAATAAATATTTATGTAACGTCTACACTTTCTTTTCAAAATTGAACACTCACGCGGCCTTGGGCATCTTAACAATAGCCTACAAATGGCGATAGAAATGATCTTACATAAGTATATACGAACTACCGAATAAATAACAGAATATTTGAATATACAGAGCTACATAATATATTTTTTCCAAATAAGGCACGCATAGGCCACAAAAAAAAGGTTTCCGGAATGTAAGCGAACAAAAGCGTTCCGTGACATGAAGCTAAATAAATATAGTTGTCTTAATAAGGAATTTAAATTTTAATTTAAAATAATATAAAATGGCACTATGCATTTGGACACAATTTTTTTTTTTTACTTATATATATAACAAAGCTTCTTCGAGCGATCAGAGAGGCTCCGTGTGACATCCAAGTATAAATTATCGATTTCCTATATTCGCGATTGTTATTCGATTCGTTACTCGACTATATCGATATAATATTTGCATAATACATACAGCATGTGACGTCATCAGTTTTAAAAACAACATCAATTTAAAATCGTTCCGGGTAGATTATTTAACTATTAATTTATTCATTAAACATTCTGATAAATACTTAACTGTTAAAATTGTATCTATTAGAGTTTGATTTATTTCAGTTGTTTAGAATCGGAATCTAATCCATTCATCGACACATCCAAATTAATGCAGAAAGGAATCTATGTGTATACAAACGCTGTTATAATAATGACAGCTCATAATAACAATAATAAAGGGAAACCAATGGTGGTGTTGGCCCATTATTTTGTATGGGAATGACCTTTAGGTTAGCTTAAGGTCTTGGCTTTCTATGCCAGTAAGAATTATTGACTTGCCAACTAAAGTTCAAATAATTACAATTATGTGGGCAAGAATAATAATTACTTGCGATTTATCCTAAAAATCCATAAATAACATCATAGATTATGTAAATACAAAACTAATTACTAGAACACTCAAAAAAATATTTATCAGGATGTTTATTAAAGGCGCAATCATAAATCTACCTAACAATTTAAATACAAGAAAATCAAGATTATTAAATAACAACAAAAATCTGACCTAATGATTAATATTTATGATAGTAATAACATACTGAAATAATATAACTTCGCTCACAGTACTACGCAAATAAAATATTTAAATAGTAATTTAATAATTATATTCAAAAAACATTAACAAAATTCCAGTTTGACTCATCTTCAAATTCTGCAATCGATCGACTAGTTTTCATAATGTCGAAGTTGACATAAAACGACCTTGCAAAAGACCACATCCCTATTAACATAACCTGACATTTAATATTATATTCTGTATTGAGACCGATAAAGCAGCTTTTCGTTTGTATGATTAATATATATTTTTTATCTCCGAGGTTTTTAATTTTATAGAATTTCCTTGTTTAACATCTTTATTTCAGTCCAGTCGCTATAAGAAATAGTGGTATAAACAAGACTATTACATATTTAAATTTTGTAAATAATTTAATCTATTCTTGATTATTCTTTGTCATCAATTAAAAAGCAAATTAATATCTAATTTGTGTCTTTAGGTTATTTTTAAATAGAAAGACTTGTTGAAAAGACACAGTTTAAGATATTCATGCAAATTTAAGATTTCGATAAGCATTTTGTCTAAAAAACTTATGTCTACATACTAGTAGAGATCACTTTGTTTTATTATATGCAAGAATGATATAAGTACATCTGTCAAGTATTATTACACAAAATTACTTTCGTACATGAAAATATTAGGTAGGCCGGTACATCTACTGTACCCCCTACATATCATCGTCTACCAATTTAATTGAATGGAGGGAATCAATAACTGAATTACGTGAACCCACTCGTAACACAAGCATCTTAGCTTAGCACGAGGGTTTAACGAGATAGTAGGTAGGTAGGTAATGTGCGACCCACATTGCTAGTAATCTATAAAAAAAAAATTCAATATATCGATACTTGCATGCCTATTGCATTGCATTTATGATCCAAATGTTTGAAATACATTTTTTATGGCAAAGCATACCTACAATAGAACTACTAAAGGTCCAACAGTTTAGCCTACACGAACAACTGACTTCTTACCAACGTCAAAGGTTACAACGGTGCACGATTTTAACATTAAGCTCACTCATTTTTAATACCTTTAAAGGAATATACCAGGTTAGATATTTGAAGCATGTTACAATCAGGTAAGCCATATAAAGATGTATGAACTAACTTTGACACCTATCTTTTTATATTTGTAATTTCTACTACACGTAATTATGCATATTTTAAATTTGTATCTTGCGTTCCCGTAGACGCGCCGGAGCTACGACGGGACCGGGGTGTTTTTAGTAGGTGCAAAACTGACATACTATACGTCGACGCGTCGGTGGAAAAAAAGTCGTATATGTGACTGCACTTATAACGGAGTCGAGGTTAAGCGACGCGCTGAAGGTCCGGTCCCCGTATGGGTACGTATAATATTTGTGTTATCTTCTGTGAAAGATCACAATATACGTATACAAATATTGTACTTTGTTATTATGGTAACGGCATAATATTTATTTATTTATTTTTCTCAACACCCTATCATTACAAGTTATACCTAATGCGACGGTGTGGTCACCTTAATATTTAAAGCATAATATTTGCATTGTGATTCTGGCGAATTCACTCATTCAGCAGGTGAAAATATCTATGCAGTCTGCCACTTCATTGAGATATGTACCGACTTCAGTACAAACTAACATAGATTATGTATCGTTAATGTTATGGAATATCAGGTTACCACACGTTTGTTGAGTGTAACCACAATTAGTGATACCAGTAATTTCACAATGGATTGGGCCCGAGTAATCTGGACAGGCAGGTAGCTACGCTCGCGGTTGTGCCCGGTCGCACCCAAGTAGGTTTAGTTTCCGTTTGTAACCTTATCAAAACTACACGTAATTTTACGGAAGTAATATGGTTCTTTCGGCAAGTTTTTTACTATATAATGTATCCACTGTCTTTCAGTCCCTTGATTTCAGCTATTGGCAAAATAAATAATCACGATTACAAAAAGGTGTAGTGTGTCTTAGAATAGTTACGAAATTATTTTGTATTTTTTCCTACATATTTTAATACACCTTGCAACATACTATGTGCCTTGAAGAATGGACGTTCTCACACTATTCAGAATTCTTAAAATAAATAATAAAAATAAATGTGGACAACACCACACACATTGTTCCGAATCCAAATTAAGTAGCTTAAGCACTTGTGTTATGGAATCAGAGACAACGAAGTTACCACAAACACCCAGACCCGAGACAATGTAAATAGGTGTTTTTTATTTTCTACATTGGCCCGTCCGAAGATCAAACCCGAAAACTCAGGGCTGGTGACACCTTGAAAACCGGCGTGTACGCCACTCGACAACGGAGGTCGTCAAAACCTTTTTAAAACTTTTACCTTTTCATATCTGTAACTGTAAACAAATAAAGGCGTGGATACTTAGTCTAATAGCGGGTAATAATCATTGCAGACTGAACGTACAACAGTACCTATTCAACTCTCTAATACCTCGGAAAAAGATAAAGCCGCAACATTCCGTACCCATTGTCGGTTTTGAAACGACATTCAACAGTTAATATCGAACTTAGCGAGTAATGTATACCATCCAACGCTGTAATGTGTGATGCGATCTGCGTGAAAGTATTCTCATACTTTACGTGTAAGATTATTGTGGAAAATGGACGAGTCATTATAGTTATAACTGACTTCCTTATTTTGGTTAACATTTTTGTCAGTTACATAATATTTCACACTGTTCTCTGTTGTATTAAAAATACCATTTACCTTAGTTATAGTAAGGTCTCTAAAAACTCTACGAAAACAGATATTTGTAAAAAGTGGTTTAAAAAAATTGTCTATTGGTAAAAACAAGTTTTGTTATACACTATTTAGTTGGATATACCTTTAGAGCAGACAATGACTTTGTTAGGAGGCTCTTCCTTAACAAGTCATGCTATACAAAGAGGAAATCGCAAAATTATTTAAGAAGAGGTTCAGCAGTGGGACTTTTAAGGTCAGTAATAGATGCCTGACTTTCGTCATCATATTACAGGTAGTAGGTCATTCGGTAATTAAATATTTTTAGTAAAATGAATAAACTGTCAACAATAGTTAAGGAAATGAGCCGATATACAAAATAAAATCACGTAACCTTAGGTCACGCTCAGGCGCACGCGCACCTGACATTTTATTGAATAATAGCGCTTTTACTTATACTAATATGGGTGTAACTTGTATTACCATCTGTAGGAGAAATCGTTCATATTAGAGCAGCAGGTTTCTTAGGAAGTGAATTATAGGAAAAGAGAGATACCTACTAACATTGGGACAAATAAAATATCATTATCTTTTACTTTGTCGGTACTAACCACACTAGGCTATTTTTCATCCTAAAAAATTAAGTTATCTGGAAAAGCGCGAGCAATTCCACGGGGCGTAGCTAACACAAAAAAAAACTTAACCCCTCTATTCGTATAAATTTAAATGAGTGCTGTAGCTACAAAAAGACATTTAAAAAAGTCTCTAAGGGTTACAGTGTCAAATGAAATTGACAAGCTCATAATTAAACTGCACAGAGACAATAACATCATTAAAATATAACCAACCGTTCAAAAAACCTCCGACAGCCACTCCCACGTAAAAAGTTGAGTGTTACCAACAGGAAAGATTTTTATGTTATTAAAATTGAGAAACGAAGTACATGCCTTCCTGGGGAATTGGTAGGAAGAGGCAAAGGACCGAGTTCGCTGGAAGGAATGGGAGGACATCAATAAATACATTGATCGACGCGAACAACGTCGCGGGTACAGCTAGTGTAACTATAAAATAGAGATTAAACACATAATCTTCTAAATGGTAATTACAGAAGCAGACACATTTATTTCTAGCTTTACGATATTCGATTTCAAGTAATCCTTATAATATAAATCTTTGCATATCGAAAATCTGTATCCAATTCGATATAGTCTCGAATAAATAGCTGTGTCGACATATTTACTATAATTTATATACATACTTACATTAAGTACAGTAAGCAATATAAGGCTATTTACAGAATCATTTTAAAAAAATACACCATCATCTGCGGAGCCTTTTCCTAAGCTATTTTAGGGTCGGCTTCCAGACTTACCGGATTTAGCTAAATACCGTATTTTACATGGAGCGACTGCCTATCTGACCTCTACAACCCATTTTACTGGGTAATACAGTATCTTACAGTAAGACTGATAAGTATCACTAAACGACTGTAAAAGATCATTTACAGATTGACAGTCGGGACCAACGGCTTAACATCCACGGATCAACCGCGGCGAGTGCGGCTTTACCTACGTTGTCGACCAACGGCATAGCGTGTTTTCCGAGGGATGGTACCCCCATCAACGGACCAACAGCGGCAAGCGAGGCTTTACCTATATTTTCGGTCAAACCATACGTAGGCACTTACACTTCGCCACGAGCAGGAGTTTTATTTTGTAAATGTAATTGTATTCATCAAGTTTTGTGTCTGGCTGTACATAGAGTTTAGAGAGGCTGGCTCTCAGCCTGATATAGTTTAGATTGCATTCTGTATTGGAATCTAACATCCTGTAACCGTTAATGATAGTACTCGGATTGCTAATTTTATGGAGTTATTTGACGTTTCGCAATATCAAGCTATATTCAGCTTTATGTTAACTTAGAGACAGTGTCTTAAGTAGTTTTAAGCGCTGTTTCTTATTTCTGCTGTTTTTTTTTTACTTTGATGTTCAAAAAATGGTGCTGTGCCACAATTGCAACAGTCCTGCCTAAATAGCTTATGGTATATGAACTGAACATTGAAAATGACATTTTGTAAATAGTACGAGTAGCAATATATACCTTAAAAAAGTTACTTATTAATCAATTTGTAGGCTAACGTCCATTTTAGCTCTGCTAGCTTTAATAAGTGATAAAAGTATAATTTTGCAACACCAAATTAGCCTTTACAAACATCCACACATGACCTATACCACTATAGTCATTATATTTTGCAGTTAGATAAATAAATAGTTAAGTACTTCTTATAAAACAAAGATATATTTGCCATTACGTACATTATCACACAAGCATATTTCCAATTTCAAGTAACCCACAAATTATGTGGGACAATGTACAAATGGAATTTAAACATTCCTATCGTGGGAATATAACATTTACGTAGAACAACAATAAAGACCAAAATCGCGTGCGTATTTGAGATTGTCAAATATTACGCGAATTCAAGTGTCATGCAATGTTTGAACGGTAAAGTGTGCCGCTAATGAATTTAGTAATAGCTATACTCACGCTAACACAAGTGGGGTAAACAGACTTCAAAGTGGAGCAAGTTTAAGATTTCAAGAAAGAATATCGGATTTATAACTGTTGAAATAAATCTACGTACTGTGTTAGCTTGAACATTTTGGAAGAATCCGCTAGAATTTACAACTCAAACACATTTCATTAAAATATGTAAATTATTAAAAAAATATTAAAAAATATTATTTAATCGACTTGCGGAACATGATTTTAAAAAGATGATTTGCTGTCCCGAACCACATTTTCTAAAATTGAATAAAAAATATACTTATAAAATCTCATTTGTTGATTTCTACAAAGCAGAGCACAGTATTCAAACTTAAGGGATTTATTACAGCTCTCTTTGTAGTTGTATAAAAAATGCTTGATACTTTGGTCACTTATTCTTGCAACTAAGTATACTTACACTTCAAAGAAAAGTGTAATTTGTTGTTGATATATCAAACACTACAATATCTAAATTATTCCAAACTCGCCGAACGACTTTCATTTTCAATCGTTAGATAAGGTACTATTCTAGAAATCAACAATGCATAAGTGTTGCAAAAATTCAAGTGAAAAGTGAAAGAATTATCGATTAATACTCTTGTCACGTTAAACTTTCTCGTATCTACGCAGATAGCATTATGAGAATATACCCCCAGGTGATATGTTGCTACTGTTTCTAATAGTCACTTGATTGGACATGAGATGATTTTTTAATGTTGCTCCACGAAGGTTGAATGGACGTGATTGGTTGTAAGATTTTTTTGCTTAAAGTGCTAAGTCAGCCGAGAGCGAAAAAATAGTTAATCAGATAATAAATGTTTATAAAGAAATAGAATTTTAAATATTGAGCAAATAAAGGATTGAGTATTGAGCTTATTATTAGCAAGTATATAAAATACTTGTATTTTGCGAAAAAGATTAGTAATTACTAGGGATGGGCCGAAATTCGTTTTACATTCGGTTTAACCGAACTTCGGCAGCTTGAACCGAACTTCGTCATTCGGCCGAATTTCGGTTAAAATGCCGAACATTCTGCACTAAATATACTTGCACTATCATAATAGAAATTAATGAAAAAACATATCTGTAGTAACAGTGAAATATAATAAGTCTGATTTACTCATAGTCATTTATTTGAATGATTAAAAGTCATCACTACATAGTATAAAACAAAGTCGCTTCCCGCTGTCTGTCTGTCTGTCCCTATGTATGCTTAGATCTTTAAAACTACGCAACGGATTTTAATGCAGTTTTTTTAATAGATAGAGTGATTCAAGAGGAAGGTTTATATGTATAATACACGCATAATATAGTAGAGAAACACTGATAATTTTAGAGGTTTTTCTAAAGTGATGTCGTAAATAAACTCATTTTTTTGCGCTAACACAGCAAACGCTGGCTGAACCCTACGAGATACATCAAAATAATGCACTACAGTATTGTACACATTGAAAAGGTCTACAGAAAACTCCGCGATGGTATATGTCTATCTCTTATGGATATCCCACAATAACATTTTTTGTCATTTACTTTTTACGACAAATAATGGCTAATATTCGAACCGATTTTAACCAATACAGCATTAATCCTTATCCAATTAAATACCTTAAATACATTGTTGATTTAATATAGATCTATATGGCCCTTTACAGCATATGATTTAAATGAATATTTTCGAAGATATTACAAATTTAAAAATTGCGGGAGAATGATTAAAACGTTCGCTCCATTCGCTCGCACAAAGAATAATTGAAAATGAGTTACATTTCGGAAATTTTACTAACTTTCAAATAATCTTTGTGAGAATGAATGGAGCACATGTTATGATCATTTTTATATTTAAAATTATACTTGTTATTGTCGCGAATCGAATTTTGATCAAGTAACAACTTGTCACTGATAAGCAAATTGCAAAAAACACATGAAAATTTGAATTTCGCGGGCCACATCGGAGGTATCACCTTAAATTGGTCTTTTAAACTACCAGTCTCAAAAATCTTTGGTTACTTAATCAAACAAAACACAAAATTAAACCGCTCTTCGTACTAACCAAACCAGCCTTAGAAATCTTTCTTTCTTAATCAAAAACAAAATTTACTGCTCTTCTCAACAAGTCTTAGAATCTCTCTTACTTAATCAAAAAACAAAAATTAAACTACTTTTCTAAACAATAATAACCAACCATTAGAAAACTCTCTTACCTAGTCAGAACACACGATGAAACTGGAAGATCTTAATAATGAGTTTTAGAAATTTTTGCATAGGTAGGTACTCAACTTAATAAAAATACTAAATTATATTGGTCTCCTTAATAGATGGTCTAAAAAAAATCTTTAACCATGATTAGTTGGCTAACAGCCCCGCGGGGAAGGGCGGAGTGCGGGCGGGGCACATTTAGCAATATTTGCAGCAAGTGCGTAAAAAAGTCACAACACGAAAAAGCGCGGCGAAATTGAACCGAAGTTCGGCCGAAGTTCGGCCGAATTTTTCATTTTTACCGAATGTTCGGCCGAAGTTCGTATTCGGTACAAACCACATTCGGCCCATCCCTAGTAATTACTTGATATTTGCAGAATTGTTATCTTCAAATATAGCATATATTTGAAGATAACAATTCTGCATTTTATATTTTATTATTATAACAATTTTTTTTTATAATCGGTGACCTGACTACCTTGTTACTATTTTGTTTTATAATCTCCGATTACCAGACTACCTTAAGTTTTATCACGCGAGACAAACGTTGACAGGCTGTAAATAAAGTTTTGAATGATTACAGTAATTAGAGAGGCTATTCCCATATCGGGGATAATTACTTGTCGCCATCATCGCTTATTGATTGACCTCCACCCTATTGGGCGGTGTTCGGTAACATTCTATGTACCTACTTATATTGAGCGCTAGCGCATCCGCAAGTACCTACATATACCATTTTTTTTTAATTAAAGCCCAAAGTTTATTGGTCTCCCATAATCCGGAAGAGCTCAGTCGTACTTGTTTCCTTATATTATAAATCGAAATCTAAAAATTGAAAATCATATTTTCATACAAACGTAAGTCACGTGACCTGTCAATTAGTATGAAAAGTTCATTTTCTATTTTACGATTTCGACCTATGTTTCTTGGGGAAAGTTGTTTAGTTTTATGCACCTGATTACCTCGTTGCATATACGCACTCCTTTTTAATTCATACTGTATACAACCATGTCACGCAACCTTCAACCACCATCAAATTACCCCAAAATAGTTAAAAATCAACATAATTATAAGGTTTTTAAGGTCACAATTGTTTTGATTACCTTCTTTAATCAAGATAAGCGATAAAATTAACAGTTACTTATCTAATGCGCGGTGTCATTGGATAACTAACAAGGAACCTTGTACAGAACCAGCAATGGACAGCGAACTTAAGATAACAATCTTTTAAGCGTTCAAAATATATATGTGTATTCCATATTGTTTGTTTTACGTGGGAGTGGCCGTCGGAGGCTTTTTGTGTAAAGTCTGTGACCCGTAACTAGATTTGAGTTATTCTTTCATTGTTTTTTACAATGGAGAAACGCCCTTCTGTGAGATAAATGTGTAATGTATACGCCGAGGCCTCTGGGCTGTATTGGCCCTGTGCGAACCAAGCTTCAAAGGGTCAACTTAATTACGGCCATAAACAACACAGCACCTAAGGTATTTTTCTGAAGAACTTGCTGCCTACGATATCTACATGTATCTAACGAAATGTAATTTTCGTCTTTGTTTACAAACTCGCTATGCAGGTGATTACAATAAAAAATGTTAATAAATCATATGAGGTAAGGAAAAAAAAAAGTTATGTACCATATTAATTAACTTATTTTGTTTACGACAGACTAAGGTGTTATGTTTCGTCATAGATATGTTGCCAAATATCCTACAACATGTATAAATTACTACGCCAAAGAATTTGAATTATTCATTATTCACAAATAATTACGCATATTTAATGAGTTATTATGTTGAAGTATGTTTTTTTAATCCCGGACACCAAATTGACAAGTGCAAACGCCAAAATGGCATAGATTACAATAGCGTTTTTTTTTTTTTTGTAAAGGTTACTAGCAATGTGGGTCGCACATTACTAGTAATCTCGTTAACCCCTCATTGTGCTAAGCTAAGATGCTTGTGTTACGAGTGGGTTCACGTCGGTAGTGTAATGGGTGGGATTCGAACCCGCAACCATATGATCGCAAGTCCGACGCCCTAGCCATTAGGCTACCGCCGCTTTTAAATGTGTTTATGTCAGTTTTGACATTAGCACTTGTCAATTTAGTCTCCGGGATTAAAAAAACAGATTATAGAAGATCTTTTAAAATCGATGAAGACTACAAAGTAAACAAAAGAAGTAATTGGTGTTTTTAACTTTATTGTTATGTGATAATTACGTGGATGTCTTACTAAACTGATACATCCTTCCTCCTCCTACTTCTAGAAATCTAAAAACTGTACTAATAGCTCTATCCTCTTAATGTTAATACAAATAATCATTAATCATTACTTTGGACTGCAATTACTTAGATATTGATTGGAATCAACTTAGATATTATCATTACAGGAATACAATCGGAAATAAAATCGTGTAGGAATGAAAAAATGTATTTGTAAATAGACATGTCCGGTAATTCATTTGTCGATCATGTTTAGCAAATTATAAATACATAATAGAAAATAATATTGTTTAAAAAACTCTTTATTTTTCGGAAAATACATATTTTATTTATAAAACCCATATTATGTCCATAGAATTTTTATTTAATTTAAACGCGTTATTATTATGACTTTTTCCAACTTAACTATATACACACCTAATACTAAACTATAAATTAATGAAGCAAAACTAAAACTAAGGAAAAAAAAACAGTTTTAAGTAGTTATTTTTTTCTTCAAATAAACTACAGAGAATTGATTTATTAAATAGGATACGTTATTGAATGTTTTCCTGTACAATTCGGCATAATCTAGTTGTTTGTGTTATGAGATTAATTAATAAGGTAGGTACTTATAATTTAATTTGAATCATGTTTAATAAAGGTATCAATCTCAGGAAATATCAATCACCAAATATTTCATTAATCCTTTACGATTTCATTTCCGTTTGTAATTTTACAATGATATTAAAGTTAATTTATAATTACAATCTAATAACAACATTGAAAATATGAAAATAAGATCCCTAAGATCATTACGATCTTAGGGATGTTAATTTCAATCGATATAACCCCGTATAATGAAACGTAAATCAATTTTAACACGGTCTTCATAATCTACCTGTATAGCTACAGGTAGTACAGTGCTATAGTTTTACACCTTTAAGTGACAGCAAATAACACTTAAAGGAAATTTATAATTGATTGACGTTTCGGTATTATTAATAGCTTTATAGGTTTACGTTTTATAAGAGGAACTTAGTTTAAGTAACCAGACTCTCTCTTTGATTTCTGTTATAAGTGCATATATCTGAAAATGATTGTAAATAGAAAAATCGGTCTTTGGCCGTTCCTTGCGCTAAGATATTTTTTTACTTTTTAAGCTTCTTTTGCTCGATTCAATAATGCAGCATGCATTTTTTTTACAATAAAAACATCAAAGATTCAATAATTTAGGTTAGTTGAGAAGCAATGAAGCAAAGGAACTATATTACATAACATAAGAAAAACACTACCTACGTCTCCTATACACTCTCCTATAGTTAAATAACTACATTGGGACGAACCGTCAATCATTCTGTCAGAAACAAGACAAAACAAAGGATTGTATGTAACTAAATAATCATTCAACAAGTCACTATTCTGATCGATATCATACTTTTCATTTGAAGATTATATTGATACCATTTTTGATGCAGAACATGTACTCAAATATGTATGTGTTTCGACTAGCTCTTTTCTATTCTTTTTTCTATCCTATGTTTTTTTAAATTATTGTTTTTAATTCTTGTTGAACTCACGTGCTAATTTGCTAATTGCTTAATGTTACGAGTGACTTCACGTCTATAGTGTAATGTGTGGGATTCGAAACAGTTACCACATGACCGCAAGTCCAACGCCATAGCCATTAGGCTACCGCTGCTTAATATATATTTGAAGATTAAAAGATGTAATGGCACATACACCAACAGGTCAGTACTCCATTTCCTTGTTCTGCCTAGCCTGTTTCCCACGCTATGTTGGGGTCGGCTTCCAGTCTTACCGGATTTAGCTGAATACCGTATTTTACATAGATCGACTGCCTATCTGACCTCCACAACCTATTGCTAGGTAATACAGTATTCCATAGTAAGACTGGTTGTCAGAATTGTAATGACTTAACGACTATCAAAGATCACTGTATGACAGTCGGGACCAACGGCTTAACGTGCTTTCAGTACTCCATTTCATAGAATAATTTAAACAATTTTCATCCGACTGACATTTGCACAAGAATTTTCAGATTTAATTTAAGTTAAAATGATTTGAGAGGCAAGCAACAGATTTAAACTTAAAAAAATGAAAAAAAGATTCTGATGAACTTAGTACTTAGCTTGTAGAGGCCAGAGTTCTTCGCTCCTTGTAAAATACTAATAGATGTATCCGGCAAATTAGAAACGCAACAGTTTTAAAAGGCAGAAATAATCAGAAGTCTAACGTTCAAGTCTTGAGGCTACCTTGTATATTTGCTTGAAGTTCACAGGTCAGCGAAAGTTAGGTAACGTCTGAATGTGTTGTGTAGCGTCAGTAGAAAAGTGGTCATGGTCACGTTTTCACCCTGGACTTTTTGATCGCTTATCTACGCACTGGTAAGACTGGTCGATTATATCAACCAGTTTTAAAAACGTTATTCTGAGAAGCTCGAAGATTGGACACCACCAATTTTTTTAATTATAAATTTATTAATAGTGAGCTTAGATAGATACGCTACAAAGAACAATAGGTTTTAGCACATTCTGTATAAAGTAAAATTTGCCTAATCAAAACCGTACTACAAGGTTAAAGGACATGAGAAACTCTTCAATGAACGTTACATAAACACTGCCTATTCCGGTATCAAGTTCCCGCAAACAATTACGATGTTTTTAAAGGAAATATTGATAGAAAGCCAAATGTTTGTACTCATTAGCAAACGTTAATTACGCCACCGTAATGTATTGCGACACCTTACCCAATTGGTATCGGGAAACCACAACACTTCTTTAAAAAGTAATGACTAAGTTTCATTATATCACATCATTTGCTTTAAAAAATGGAATTTTGGTATCATAATGAGGCTGTAATTGTCTTGACCAAAAATGACTGCTTATAGAGGGAAAGGTATTGATTATCATGCAATTAATGCTAATAGGAATGAAAATAACGAATTTATGAAATAAAATTATTTATAGCACAGTGGTACGGACTTAAGGGACACATAAATATAAAAAAATCAATAAAAATCAAGCAAGCACATAGCCATGCTATCGAGCCAGATATCTCGTAAGAAGGTGAAATTAAAAAACAAAGTTTATATCAAGAAGAATCAAATATATTCCAAATATTTCAGATGGTAATTAAAAGTAAATAATTCTTAAGCTTGACTTGCTTGCTTCCCTACAAATGTGCCTATATTCAAACTACACTACATACTAGCTGTTCCCAACGACTTCGTCTGCATGTTTAAGCTTCATTGGTATTTCATGATTTGATGAAAAGCGAATTCCTTTTCTAAAATAAAAGTACGAAAATTTAATCAACAAACAAGAAAACTCTTGTTCTTTATTATATAAGATACAATACAAATGCCGTCTATGTTCAAGTCAAATCAATTTATTTGCGTCATAAACGATTCATACAAATATTTAATTCTCTATAGTCTGCCATTTCTGGTAGTTACCCGAATATGACAAGAGTTCTAATTCAATATTTTCCTTGCATCAATTCAGAGTTGAGCTTATTATTACACAAATTTGAACAATTATTTAGATACAACGTATCAGCAGATTTCTTTTCGCGGAAGTTAACTAAAACTACTTAACTGCGCCAATAAAAACAATTAACTTTACATCAACATCCAACGGAAATCGAGTTAACTTATATTGAGTTAACCGTAAACCCTATTTCCTTTGAACAAACATTGGACGGGTTAACGTTCTCACGGTTAGTCTCGGCTGCAACGGTTGCAACCGTCGTCGCCCGGTGGTTTATGATTGTGCAACCATTATGAGGTAGATTAGTGATCCTGAGCGTCAAGGCGGTTTCTAATCGATTATTAAGACTTGGATTAATTTAAACTAAGTAAATTTATTTTAGCTTGAACTTTCAATTTCGTAAGAAAATAAGATTTACACACATCTTGGGGTGTTTATGCATTTTATGATTATAATACCAATTATAATACGACGACCTCTGTGGTCGAGTGGCATACACCGGTTTTCAAGGTGTCGCCAGCTCTGAGGTCTCGGATTCGATCCACAGAAGAGTCAATATAGAAAAAATACACTTCTTTACATTGTCTCGGGTCTAGGTGTTAGTGGTATCCTCGTTGTCTCTGATTATGTAATAAAAGTGCTTTAGCTACACACTTTGGATTCAGAGCAATGTATGTGATGTTGTCCAAATTTTTTATTTAAATGTCAAGCTTACATGTTTTGCTAAAAGATTTAAAAGTATCTACTTTTAAGAGAGACTTAATTACTGAACCTTTCCAAACCGATCGAACGAATAGTATAAAAATCATAACTATGATCAAACACTCTGAAAAAATACCAAATACTTAATAAAACCTAAAATTTATATTCTCAAAAGAAATTAAACATTCCCGTTCTGTACATAAACAATAGAAAGAAACAAAACATAATTTCGTTCAAATACTCTTCTTTTTTACTCCTTTTCTCGCCTCACTAATAACGTTTCTTATTACCATTTACTATATTCGCGGAATATGAAATTAACATATTTAATTTACTTTATCACAAAGTTGTATCTGAGAAACCAGTCTAGAATTCTCAAGGAAGACGAGTGCCAACAACATACCGACGAATACCAGTGTCCCATAATAGGCTTCGACTGCTAAAAATACAGCCTACTAATTATTCTGAAGGTAGGGGCCTTTTTTTTTCTTTACGTCGAAAACTTTAACTGGCGTTCTTCCTTTCATTAGTGAGCTACTCGAATGAATTTTATCGATTGATCAGCAGATGACTTTTTCCATGACGAATAAGTATTCATCGTATCCTGCTTTAACAATGCTCTGAGAATCTTCAAGGTTAATTTTATTTAATTAATAAAAAAATTAAATAATCAATACAAATTCTTATGCACTGACTCTGTACTTTCCTTTAAAGGAATTAGTATAATGAATATGTTTCTATACACATTTAGCTTATTATATAAGTATACCTCCATGTTTGTACTTATTTTTATTTTATTACTTTTATTCAGATTGCACATAGTTGACTGCTGTTCAAACTGGCATTTATTTCTAACAAGAATATCATAGCATTCACTCTTCGCGATAAGGCGGTCTTAGTCATAAGATCATTTTATGTAATTTAAATTGTGTTCTAGGCGTTTTACAAAATAGATTATATTCTTCAACTTCTGGCGCTGACACTTATTACGTCATATACGGTACCTACATTCATATTAAAACAATATTTATGCTTACTATCGACAAGCTCTACAGACCTCGCTATATTTCACCGCTACATTATCACACCAGTTGACATTGCAGCGCACCCCTGAGGTCGCCCGCTGCGTAACCCTTGTGCAGTTGTTGTGAAGTGGCAGCTAAACCTGTTCAAGCTAGAGCCTAACATGTTACCCCCTATCCATTGAACATGTCCGAAGAATTGTAATTTTTGGTGTTGGTAGAGTGATAGGATTTAATCTGAAAGTCTGAAAATTGGAATACAACAATATGCAAATTATATCGATGTTAATCGTGCCTCTACAATACAGAGGTTCAAGACTATTTTTATATGGTAACGCATCGCCATGACCTTTAGTTCTAAAAATGTATCCTACAGTCCAATAGTTTGCACTGTTTTGAGGACACTTCAAATTTTTAAGTTGACCATGTACCTTTGTTACAATAATATAACATGTCCAAAATCAGATAATCAAATGCTCTTATTAATAAAACATTAAATATCACAAATATGTTTGTACCTGTTAACAATTTGTAAAATACTGTACCTACTTCAAAATGATACTCTCAAATAAAAAAATCTCGACCAAAAACTCCAGTATGCCACAGTTTAAAAAACTTATGTAACAAGTCGTGCAATCAAAGTCATGTTTGTATCACGTTTTATACAATATTTTTAGACTATCGAATTGACCTACTGATATGTAATTTGGTAACCATGAAATAATAGCGATTGGAATTAAAACTATCGAGGTTCTTAATGGCCAATGACGCATCGATCTATGGTGCAATTATAGGAGGATCAACTAGTTTTATGAACGTTATTAAGTATTCTATTAACTAGTTATATATTCGGTTAACTGGTTCGTGCCAGCATCCTTAAAGGGCAAACGTGACTAGCCGGGGACTTTTTCAATCTTTTTTTTTATGATTATTGTAAATATTGTTACGGAGTAATTAAGCCATCTGAATTATGCAGGAATATAATTTTATGCTGGATTAGGCTCAATTCATTACCAAATCTTGTAGTTAATTTTATATATATTATTATGTAAATAAATTAATTATGAATTCTTATTTAGTGATATGTAAAAACAAACAGATCAGGATAAAGGCAGTACATAACACATAATAAATCAGTTATATAATTTAAATATAAAACAATGAAGACAAAAACTTTCCATAAAACATACAAAAACAATTGCAAACAACATTATTTTTTGTATGCACCTGCTTTAACGAGCGCGTTGAACTCTTTTGTTGGACGTGACGATACGAGGCGAGAATGGATAAGACGTTATTAAGTAAACTCTCACTCGGTAGGCTTTAGCGAAAAAGCGAAAGTTTCAAGAGGAAGTGAAGGTTGTAGTGTATTCTTGTTACTTTTATGACCTTGAGAATTTTGATAAAAATGTCACATGAAACACAAAACTTTGTTATGTGGTAGAGATTATGAAAATTTATTTTGTTTAAAGTTTTAAATTGTATTCAAGTACAACAATACTTAACAATAAGTTATCACAGTATAGTCTGTGCGAGAAGAGCCGGAATTGTGAGGCGGAGAGGAATGTGCGCCGGCGCAGCCAAGGACGCGTCGCCAACACATACGTAGCGCACGGAATTGTAAGAATATAGTTTGTTGAATCGAATGTTTTTGTGTTACACTTACAACCATTTAATACTTATCTACTATGAAATATTTACGACAGCTGTTTATACTAAATTGATAATACTAACACATCTAAGTACAATTATGTCAAACTTCCAAAATAAAATGCACGAAATACTGACATGTATTCATTACATTCACAAAAACTTTGCTATAAAATATTATATACCGATATCGCAATGATACGAAAATATTACTTATACATTGTTTTAATTACTATTTATAATTATTGCATCGAGCAAATAAGTAGTTTGAAGCGGCGGTAGCCTGATGGCTAGGGTGTCGGACTTGCGATCAAGTGGTTGCGGGTTCTAATCCCACCCATTACACTACCGACGTGAGCCCACTCGTAACACAAGCATCTTAGCTTAGCACGAGGGGTTAACGAGATGACTAGTAATGTGCGATCCACATTGTTAGTAATCTATAAAAAAAAAGTTTTATATTTCTATATTTTTTTAATGTAGAGCTATCTTTTTAAATTAATAGATATAATTTAAAAAACGGGAACTACTTACGCGGGTGAAAGCGGGTCACAGCTAGTTGTCTGATAAAGAAAACTAATAGGCTAATTAAATACTTTAATAATAGAATACTGTCAAATATAAATTGTTGAGGTCTACCGCAGTTTGTCCGAAAGCAGGCTTCAACTACTTTACCAGACTATGATAAAAAATACTGTCATTATTAATTAATTGTACCGTTAATTAGATAGAAAAATACTGTTTAATTAAATGCTAGTTGAATTATAACAATCACTTGTTGAGCGTCGTAAGCAGTCTTCAAAAAATACTAGCTGTTTGGGGTTCCATACCTCAAAAGAAAAAAACGGAACCCTTATAGGATCACTTTGTTGTCCGTCCGTCTGGCGGTCCGTCCTTAGATTTGTACGGAACCCTCGGTGCGCGAGTCCTACTGGCACTTGTCCGGTTTTTTTTAATCTATTTAACTACCGAGTCTGAATAAACAGCAAACTTATTTTCTATTTTAACCTTCCTGTAAAAGTGATGAACACGATCATTTGTTCTGTGTCTGGGTGTTATTTATCTATAATATGTATGTATTTATAAATATATAAGTATGTTTATCAGTTGTCTGGTTGCCATAGTACAGGCTCTGCCTAGTTTGGGATCAAATGGCCGTGTGTGAGTTATTTAAACGATTAGGCAAATGTCAAAAGATTGCAGAAATAAAGAGTGATAGGTCGAGGTGCGTTCATGTTCACATTTTAATAGTTACTACCTAAATGTGGCTAGCAACACCAATAGGTCAGATTTAAAGGTTACAGTGTTATAAAATATTGTAAATACGTGTATAATTATTATTGTTTAGTTTCTTTATGCAGGTTAATTTTACGATTTTACGATTTTCCGCTGATTACTGCGCTTAAACCGTTGGTATAAATTTAAGGTTTATAAGTATTATTTATGATTTAGTTCAAGATTTTAGCATATTTTTAGAGAACAATATCGAATAAGTCGTTTGTAATGTTTTGTCAAACACTTTTTTATGTAAATCTTTAATGTCCCACAGCTCTGCAAAGGTCTTCAACGTCTAACTCCTAATTCAAATAAAGTAAACCGTAATATTTTTAACGGAATGATGGCTACTTCACCACTGGCGCGCCTAGAGTAATTTAGTTTTAAAGTTAACGATTCTAAAGCGCCTATTTTAGGTTTACTAGAAATAAAAACATTTTGAGTTTGACTGTCATGTCTTCATGTAGGTTAGGTTAAAAAATATTGAAGATAAATGTTAAAAATTGCTAAACTCTAGTTTTATCTTGTTGAGAGCGCCTGTTTTATGATAATTATGCCAAGCCATGAAAAAATCATCACATTATAAGGTTTACAATTTTATACACATGCATCAACCATGCTTTTGCCTGGTTGAATGGCAGAGAATGTCTTCTGGTATTACGTCAACCTTCGGATAGCAACGTGCAAAAGTTTAGCACTTTAGTAAATAAACAAATAAAATATTTCAATTTTATTTTCATGTGTTATGTTAAAAAAAAATAAGATGGAAAGCGAAACAACAAACTAAACCTTTCATTAACATTCAACATTTTTGAATTGGTAATAAATCTACTGGGTTTCACAAGAATTTCGCGAATATTCCGTCATAAATATATTCATATCATATTTTATGTATAGGCGGAAAAAAACAAATGATAATCGCTAGCTTTGGCATCTCCGTTAAATGCTTAAAGTTACGTAAATAATATAATTCAGTTTGTTCCGGTAAATATTCGTAACTTACGAAAATATTGAACTAAAAATAATCGAATATGGTAGCGATCGCTATATACACGATTATTTTTTATGGAGTACGTATATTCTACGAGGTAATCAGGTGTATAAAACTGAACAACTTTTCCCAAGGATCATAGATCGAAATCTTAAAATTGAAAATGAAGTTTTCATACAAAGTGACAGGTCACTTTGACTTATGTTTGTATGAAAAGATAATTTTCAATTATAAGATTTCAATTTGTGGCGGTTCAATTTGGTTGATGGTTTCAATTTGTTTAGTTTTAGTCATTGAAAATAATAGGTGTATACAATGACACAGTCTAATCGCAAGACCTCACAAGAAATCATTGTACGCTTAATTGTGAACAACTTTTACTACGAGACCAGCCCCAAAACCACGAAATGAAATCGGCTGTTCAGTAGACTTCTTCGAGTTATGAGCTCATAAATGTATGGGCAGTAGATTTTTTCTTTTTTGCGATTTCGGAACTTTTAATGAGGGACTAATTCCCATGGTAAAAAAAACCATAATGATGAATACAATGATTCCTGAAGATATCTTTCGTTAATATGTTACACATAGTATAAGCATAGGTACATTTCGTACCTATTCAGTGTTCGGTAGGTTTGCTATTATTCTCGTTTGATTAAATGCCTCTGTGGCCAGACCCTTGAGTTGTCTTTTTTAGATTTCTTTTAAATAGTCAAAATCTTCAAACCAGCATAACTTTTTTCTCCCTCAGCGGTATGTCGTGAAATACCTTTGTTGTACTCTGTAATGTAGGTATGCTTAGTTCAAGTACATTATTAACTAATCAATAAATTTGATTATTTTCAAGCTTTCAGTGTTAGATACATACACACATGGTGTGCATGTAATAATAACCTAATACTAAAAACAATGTATTTAATAGGAATGAGGTAGTTGAGAAATAGAGTCAACCTATTTGTTGTCAGCCTGTCTGGTATTTACGCTGGGCATAGAGATTGTGCTTATAAGAAGGTCACAATCGATACCGTTCAATGCTTGAAGCTGATTGTATATTTTAAATATGTATATATTAATTTAATGTAATGTATTCAAATAAATATTGTATTTATTTTTATGCAAACAACTATGAAAAATAAAAAAAATTGTCTCTCCTTGAATTTTATAATTTATTAATAGACCTATAAAAATCATTATCGAATTTAATCCGGACCGTACATAACAGAGAAATCGCAAAACAAATCAAGTGAAATTCCATAGTCATTCTACTCGATACTTACTACGATTGTAGCGATTATATTATTAACCAGTTTGTTACCCAATCCGGACGCAGATGAATTCCTCGACTTAGTAAAAGCGACTAATTTCATACGATTACGTACGACTTATGGAAATAAAAATCATAATATGTCGTTACGAAACGTATTAACACACATTAATTAGGCTGTTTCGCGGCAATACTGGCTTTCTGCACGAAAGTTAAAAAGTTTAAAGCTCATTTAGTTTTTTATCGCTACGTAGTTGCGTAATTTTATTTCTGGATCTTAAAAATATAACTTACCATTTTAAATATCGTATAAAACCAACTCGTCCGATCAAAGTTCCCCATCCTTAGATAATATTAGTACACAAAGAATCTATCGATTGTACTGTTTTTATACACAACTGTTATTCACATTATTCACAACATCACATGCGAAGTAGATCCAATGCACATTAAAAAAAACTATATTGACACTGGCCGTGAACACGCGATTTAAAAAGAATGAAAAGTCGCGTTCGAAATTCAAGTTTTGGCGGGAAGCGTCGACTCGCGCGGACTGCGCGCCACAGACTGCCAACATGGCCGCCGTTTTTTTGACGGTTCACACGAGTCGATTCACTTTCTACGACCTTACAGTGTATGCGACTCGTAATTAAGCATAAAGATTTACGTAACCCGCCGATGCCGATGTAACCCATGTCAAATTTTGATTTCCGCATATACTTTGGATGTTTTAGAACACCTAGAAACATGAAGTTGTTGACACATATTTCTTAAGAGTTTACGAAATTAGGGGTAGTTAAACATTAAGAACGGTTCTTTTATTTTACCATTTGAGCGTATTCAATTGGTAATAACAGTGGACTGTCGAATATTTCGTGAGAGTTATAAATGTTTAAAAATATACGTAACATGAGAAGTTCGGTCTACTCTTGCCGTATTTACTTATTGTACCTTTTGTATAAGCTTCTTCTATTACTAATAATAAGTGTTATCAGCGTAACATATTGTCACTACACATTTATACTGTAACGAGTTCTTAACCTTATAACAATGTGTACAGATCCGGTTAGCTGACCTTCTCAACAGAGAATAGTCACTCAAGCTCTATAAATGATTCAACCCTGGTCTTTCTAATCTCATCCTAGCTAGCATTTCATTGAAGTTATAACTGCACAGAGCTTTAAATCATATTTATACATACTTGGTTGCTATTGTTCAGTTTCAGAATTCTTTCAGCAAACTCATCTTCAGATGAAGCAGTGTACGGTAGATCTCTTCAATTCAGAAAATCATCTGCATTGGGCACTCTGGCTGAATTAAACTCAAATAAAAACTTAACCACGGGGTAAAATATTAATTACTAGAAGAGTTAACTTTGTATTATCATCTACATATTTCCTGTTATCGCTAAATTAAAGTGAGTTTCTCTTTAAAAACGGTAAATGAAAAGTTAAACACCTAAGTTTCAAATTGAATTCATGTTTTGACACCAGGAACACACTGGCCACTCAAAGTGCGGAACACGTCAAATCATTCGCTTCACTAATTAAAACTGAACAATGACTGTAGTAACACCAAGTTATTTATTGATGAGACACTAATAAGATTGTTTAAAATGATGCAACTGTCCTTTTCATACCTACGTTTTCTGACGTTACAGCCGAAAGGTTGGTGACCGATAATATTTACGTTGTAAAATGTACTGATTAATGAGTTTATTTTTATTAAATGGTTAGCAAAATATTTGGCCACACTTGTAGACCGATCTATCCTTATATTTGACCCTCAATATCAAAGACTAGCTTTAAAATTAGGACGCATTTCAAACCGCTTATTATGCAATTATTGATACGGCATTTAGGTAGGTATGAATCTTGAATCATTACCTACAATAATAATAACGGATAGAGCTAAAATTAAATAACAAATTAGCCATAATTATTAAGTATTTTTTGTAGAAAATGAACAAGGTCAAGAATTAAGAAACAAGTTAATAACGTTGCAACTTAAATAAATTAGCATATGCATAAAACGTGTTCTTAAAACGAATTCATCTTAAATCCTCTACCAAAGACAATTTTATAATGTCAATCAAACTATTTTCAAGTAAGTATTTTTTATGTCTCTATCAAAAGTATATTTTCGTAAGGTGCGGTAGTCTAGCCTGACTGCATTCTTTTAGCCTTTTCGTTGGAACCAGACCGGTCACGCGTGATCTAGGACATGTTGAAGGCTCGTGATACAGAGAAGGGCAGTTGAACGATACATGCCTCCGTACGTTTTAAGAACTAAAAGGCTTTAGGCGGAAATTATGCTTCCATATTTTAGAACATTACTAGTAGACTCTCCCCGGCTTCGCACGGAAAGTATACAAGAATACTTTTCTGATGAATCACTTATCTATTAGAGAAAATCAAATGAAAATTCGTCCGTTACTTTTTGAACTTTCCGCGTTCAGACAGGCAGACAAATTTGACGGGCTTTGTTTTATAATATACTAGCACGTACATATTTCTATATACTTTACTTTAATATACTACTATAATACAAACTACGATAAAACATTAGGTACTTACATCAAAATAAAAAAAATAAAATGATAAGTGTAAATCCTATTGACAGGAAAACGGTTACAATATTTAATCAGCAATAAATGAGATTTTCTCCGAACACGTTTTTTTTGTGATTTCATTGACAAATAAACTTTCCTTGGAAGTCGTATTCCGCACACGGCTCAGCGACAAACAAAGACCAACGTCACTTAACACGGATATACATAAGATCCATTTACTACAACACTTAAATAATAAAAATGTTTATCTTCATGACTGTAATAAAAAGGATCTAAAAGTAAAGGAAAATCTATTTTTTTCTACACAGCTAAGTATTATTTTCAGTTTTGGGGTTTTTGTAAATTTTAATGTTGTTTATAAATAGATATGCATCTGTGTGCGTGGCTGCGTCCACCACTCCTCGACATAAACAACGAATAAAAAGTGTACTAATGACCACCAATTGTATCGCTTGCCCCTCGCCTAAAATAACTGGTCTAACAACAAAAAATCGACATAAGTATCTTCTATCTTATATACACAAAGTCATGCAATATTTACCCTCCCAAGATGCAGACGGTTAATATCCAGTTGAAAGCCTCTAAAATCGTTGAGGAAACTACAAGGCTCTCTCTAATTTTACACAAGGTTGTGGGTACAAATTCAAGTGAATTACAATGTATCCAACTGTCGTGTGTAAGTGTATACTTGAAAGTAGATATTTCAAGTAAAAAAAATGCATTGAATATTCTCAAACGGCCTTCCAAAGGTGTAAAGTAACTGAATTATAATTGAATGATTTCCCATAACAAACAAAACATCCTAAGCTTAAAATTCAACCATGAAATAACTTTACAGAATCATGGCAAAGTTAAAATGAAATATTTTTTCATTGTATCGAGCTTCTGAGGTTACTTATAAAGTAACAATGCTGTTTAACTCGACGCCCGTGACGCGACTGCAGATCATAATGAAATTCTGTACAAGTCAATGAACTCGGTAACATTACAAAATCATTGATCTGTTTGAAAAGTCTTGGAAATTAGCTTACACAAGTTGATTGATTAAGTATTATAGGATAAACTTCCAAATTGAAAACAAGCTGTCGCCTAGGGGTTAACCTGGTAATGATAGTTATTAGGTAAGTATTATGAATAAATAAAGTCTGGTTCTCATGGAACTGAGCTATAGTTGCCGGCAAGAGTCGTTACGAGTTCATCTCATATTTTAACGTTCTAACATAAATGTTTAAAAAAATGTTTTTTTTTTTAAAACTAGCAGTGATACAGTCGAGCAATAAACTTTAAACTTGCTGGAGAGTCTAAGTGTCCGTATATGAATACACCAGCACTTTACAAGGCTTAAGAAAACAGATAAAAAAATAGGACAAAATTGATAGCAAAAATATCGCTCTACATTTTAATTATTTAAAAGTAGGAGTCTTAGTTGCCCCGCTGGAGTCTAGCAGGGAATGTGCGAGCGATGCCACGACTTCGGTTACAGCATAGACGGGACCGGGGTGTTTTTAGTCGGTGGAAGTCAGACATATCCCCACGCCGTACCCTCGGCGTGGGAAGGCTGCTATATTCTTTATATAGGATATCTATTAGCTTATCACTCCGAAAAAAAAAACATAATTACAATTTACGATTGACTGTATACATAATGTGTAAGTTACCTACTTGTAATTATTTTGATTCAGGCACCAAAGAACGGAGAGTAAAAGTACCTAGCTTAAAAAAATATACTTGCGAGCCTTCACAGTTATGCTCCGTAAAAATGACGCTAGATAGGTACACTCACTCTATAAAATCCGCAACTTTTTTAAATATGGCAAACAAATAATAAACGTGCGCTGAATTCCCATAAAATATTCTGTAATATGATTTCTTATTGCAAATTTACTGTAATTAATATTCATAACTGTCCATCACTCGGCCTAATGTCTGCCGGGCAGGAAGCTCGCCTCTACTTCAAACAAAAACCTGCGCCAACACCGGATATTAAAGTTATTGCCAACATTAGTCACTATTATGACGAGCACGCAATGCGATGGAAAAGAAAATTTACATCAAATCTGTAAAATAATGTCCACAGCTATAGAGTATGATTCTTCTTATTTCGTAATATGCATAAAATATTATATATTAAATATATATAAATATTCCACTGATAATTGAGGAATGAGCATTGATTATCACGCCTGCTCGTTGTGAGTTTTCGATTTCTGTTTCTAAATTTTGGATTTCCTCTAATATTTTCCTTCACCGTTTGTCAATGGTGCATTAGAATAATTAAGAAAGTACAAATAACTTTGAAAAGGTCACATTGGTACTTTCCTGGGTTCGAACCTGAAAACACCTGTGCATACGAATTCGGTCACAATTGAACCACTAGGCCATCAATTTGACGTCTACGTGGTTAGTTTTTTATTTCTCGAGCTAAAAAGTAGAAGAAGTCAAAGTCTGCGCTTAGACTAAATGCGGTAGGCCTTATAAAAAATCCAAGTGCAAATATTGGAGGAGAACTAACAACAATGATAAGTAAGGAAGTATGTAGGTTGGTATGGTTTACGATAAGCCAATCTTTCATTTGTATGTACTAATACATTATTGCCAAACAAACCAACAATATGTACCTATTGCTTTTTTTAGTTAGTAAGTGATCTGAAAGCTCAATCTCATTTTAATACTCCTTTAGTTGTATGCAAACTTGTTGCAAAAGGGCTTCAAAACAATTTTTACCCAACTAAGGCGAAGCCAAAAGGAAGGGTAAAGTTTTGTTTTTTTGGCCTATGAGCTTCGATCAGATCGAAGCCTATGAGAATTTGAATCGTGATACCATACACACACTGCCATCTCTTGGTAACAACGACAACAACTATCCAAATCAACCAATGTTGCTAAATGTAATAAAACTATGGTTTTCACCAAGGGTTTTCACAAATTGTGATCAGTTTTAACTAATAATTTATAAATTAGAATGAAAAATTTTACGTTGATAATACATTTCATGTTTTGAATTTGTGGTAAGTGTCCATAACTTATGAGATGAAAATGGTAACACTCAAACAAGTGTCAAATAAGATATCGTCCTTCTCGGACGTCTGTGTATTAATTTTTAATAAAAATATGAAAATAAACGAAACATTTAAATCAATTTGCATATAATATAAACATTGCGATAAAATAATATGAAAATGTGTTGAAAAGACTTTCATATCAGTGAAGTAAGAAGACAAAAACGTGCACAATGGCAAAGTAAGTGGAAAAATATTCTGTTTGGAGTATAAGTGGATTATCGGTTCGTAATTTAATACAAATGTGTCGTCTATCCGTTCTTGCGGTTGATTAGACACGGTTGATATTATCTCAGATTACGGATGCCTTTAATCTATTTAACTGTAGAATCTAACCTACGTTATTAACTAATTTTTTAGCCTCGATGTTATTTATACTGAATCCGCTACTTATCTTGTTTTTGAGTCGTAATAATATTAGATTTTGTAATTATACGACATATCAATTTAAAATCTAATTACAGTTAGACATGATTAAAATTTTTAGATTGTTTTATGTTTGTTATTGAGTACTATTAGTAAAATAATCATATTTTTAATGTTTTCTATTATACTATTTCTGTATAATTATTTTTTTATACCAATTTAAATTGTGTGTTAAAACAGACATTTAAAAGCTAAAAAGTTACAAACCCTATTATTTATATTTTTTTTTATAATTATTAAAAATAAATTTATCTCTCCATGGGAATTAGTTAATGAATAGGAATTTAAATACTTTTCATCATGATTAGCTACTTTAAGACTACTACTTAATTAGACTTGTAATCAAAATTATTGACATTAGAATGAATGTCATCCAATCAATCAATTTGCCTTTGCTTACTTGCTTTTGATTTATATCTAGGCAGACATGGATAGATCATTATAAGAAAATAGCACCTTTTTTAATCTAGGTGACTTAACAGCCCCATGTAATCTTTCAAATCATCTACAGCACATCTACTACAAAATAGCACCTTACTCAAATCAACAAACAACTCTTGTTATTTATTTTTTATTTTACACTTTTGTAAGCTCCTGAAACATTTCTAACCATTTGTACCATTCAAAGTTTTACTTAAAATAAATATTTTGATTTTTACATAAACCATTTTTTCTGCAGGGAAATGATGATAGTGTTTGTGTATGACACACTGTGTTGTACAGCAGAGGAGGATGATCCTATCAATGCTGTGCTGTACTTCCATCCTGGATGGGTGTCTGACACGCAACGGCATGCTCTGGCTGGACAGGTCAGTGTTGTAACTGTAGAAAAAACTAGAAGAATGTCCTTTTTATAAAACTATGAAACAATTCTTTTTTATAAAGATTTAATAGTATTTTTAACTGTCCACAACTTCTCATATATTTATAATCAGTTTTTTTTTTATAAATTTAGGTATTTTACAAAGGGACTAGGTATCATAGTTTATTTTTATTTTATTTCCCCATATTTCAACGCCTCTGTAGGTGCCATGGTAATGAGCAGACTGTCAGACACACAGACATTCAGAAACCTCAGAAAAGTTTCCTAACCTTTTATTTAAAAAATGTCTTAGTCACTATTTATTTAATCCTTGTGTCACATGGCATTTATAAATGTAAACTAACAAGTACAAAGAACATCCTGACTTGCAACAAGCATGCATGTCCCATGCGTGAATTGCAGCTGCAGCATGAGGGGCATAGCTGTGGTAACTGGCGTAGTGACCAATACCACTTTCCTATCCATGCCTCCTTAATGCTAATTTTAGAGTTATACATACTATCTTCAACTGAAATCTTTATTCTGAATCTTATCTAATATAATATCTATGTAAATTTTCATTAGCATAAGATTTGTCTCAATTATTCCATATTTATTAGCAAAACACAACTGACATTTTGTTAATTGTATTTAGAATTTAGTCAATAAACCAAACTGGTCTAGCTTTATGTGTCTGACCCCAAATATATCTGATATTTAATATTCTTATACCTATAACATATTAAAATATAGCTTGTTTGAAAAAAAAAAAAAAAAACTTACCTATTAATAAAATGTAAAATGAAGTTAGTTTGAATGCTAAGAAAAGACGCAATTCAACATCCACGCAGGTAGATCCACAGTCAAGAGTAATCCTAGTTATATATCACAGCCTACATGCAATACTTTGCTTCGGCGTTCCGTAACCTCTTAAGCGGTGGTAGCCTAATAGCTAGGGCGTCGGACTTGCGATCATGTGGTTGCGGGTTCGAATCCCACCCATTACACTACCTACGTGTTCCGACTCGTAACACAAGCAACTTAGCTTAGCACGAGGGGTTAACGAGTTTACTAGTAATGTGCGACCCACATTGCTAGTAACCTTGTTAAAAAAATAGAAAAATAAAATTAAAAAAATTACGAAGAAAATAAATTCGAACCTTTAATATTGTATTTTTTTTTTGTCTCTTAATTACTGAGCTACCATAACGTCAGTGTCAGATCAAAGAAGCAACAATAAAACATTGTTCAATGTCGCGTCAAACCCGCTCTCCAAGACCTTAATATTCTAATACGATTATAAATAGTGTGACGCGATTAGAAAGTTAACATAATCTGTCTCTGGAATGTACAACCTGTTCTGTACACGGTACATCAACAAATTCCGTATCAATCAATCATTTAAATTCATTCATTGAATAACTCATTATGTAATATGAACAGGTGATATGGACAAAATTCTGTACGATCGTATTTGTCTGCCATCTCGATGCGAAAAGTTCAGATATTTTGAGATCAGTCCCCCTATCCAAGTGACATTTCTACGAGCGATAACGATGATAGAAATCGATTATCGATAAAACTAAGTCACGTGACTTATCGAAAGCAAATGTCATTTCCATACATTTAATGTCATGCGATTCCTATCCTATCATCGTTATCGCTTGTAGAAATGTCGTTACAATTTCGCTATGTGTATTCATATTATTTTATGCTCGTGAGTGTACACTTTTAAAAACAAGTTCTGACATTTGCACAAAATAACACTCGGTGATCGGAATTCAATAGATCAGTGTCTGATTGAATCTTTAATGTTAGGAAATAAAGTCTTATTGTGATATACGAGAGCAAGAGCCAGGTTATATAAGGTCAACGAAAAATTCAAATCTATTTATAAAAAAGAGCGAAAAAATTACCTTGACATTTTTGGGGCTTCACCCGACTTTTTTTATTTATATCTGGTGATTTTTACAGCCATTTCTGTTTGCGTACTAAAAACAGTTCTGAACTGATAGCAGTTTTCAGATTTCTATGTTTAACCCGTGGTACCGCCTACGTGGATGTTGGTTAAGGCGGTAAAAATTATACCTACTCATTCATATATCCCTTCTTGGACTTGAAATGCGCGTGATTTAGCCTTGAAAGCATTAACAAACACAGACAGGCTTACTTCCGCCTTGGTCTGTAAAGAGAATTTGTACATCACATGGTCTGTAGGCGATGGGGGACGTAAGGCAGTGGGAATGGTCAAACGTGGGCGCGGGATGGAGGGAGCATCATTTGACTGATCCGGGATCCGTCATTGGTAATGTTCTCCGCTATCCGCGTGGACCAAGGGTGTGTGACGAACGTATTACCAGTCTATAGTGAAAAATATTAAAAGTCTTGGTGGCCTAGCGGTTCAATGACTAAACTCGTATGCACATGTCGGAAGGTTCGAACCAAGGAACTTACCAACGTGACTTTTTCAAAGTTATGTGTACTTTTTTAATTATTATATGACACCATTGATGAAGGAAAACATCGTGAGGCAACCTGGATTCCAAAAATTGGAATCAGAAATCGCCAACTCGCAATGAGCAAGCGTGGTGATCAATGCTCAGCCTTCCCTATGTGGGAAGAGGCCCATTGTATTATTATAGTACAAAATTTTATTAATAACTGTAACTTTGTCATCAGGTGGTAGGAGCCGCGCACTGCATCAAGAGCCTGTTCTCGCAGCCCGTGGCCATCACGCTCCAGAGCGGCAAGTTCATCATAAGAGAGTACGGTAGATACATACTGGTAAGTCCACTGCCTTTGTCAAATTAGACGCCAAGATAATGATTTCTGAAGTTACGACTGTCAGACATTGAAATTACCCTTTTGAGAGAGGATTTTGGAGATTTTTTTTTGCGACATAATCAGTTGTTCTCCACATCCAAGCACTTAGGAAGTGGGGAAGGGTGGGCGTTTCAGTGGACTATCTTCTTTTTTCGATGTTCAAAAATGAAATGGTTAATATTAGTTGTAAGAGAGCGGCCTTATTCGACTGTGGAACAAACGCATAATAAACTCATTATAATTTGAACCTGGCCTATGATTAAGATAAGTTATTATAAAGCCGGGGTTTAGCTTTATCTCGCAAAGACAAACAGGCCTTATGGTATATCTATCTAACAGTCCTCAATCATATGTCCAATAATGTGTGTCCTCCTGTGGGTAAACCCGGTGATCATCCTGTTATATCATAGATCATTTTAATTAGTAAATGAGCAATCAATTGACCTAATTGTTCGTTCCATACATCGATAGCAATTGAGCGTGAGTAAACCGTTGAATACTTAAATAATTATGAATTCGTCTCACGGAAGTTATTATAATTATAATAATGAAATTTCAAAGTTTATGGTTGTGGACCTATTAGTCTAATAGCTTTATGAAAACTTTGTTGTGTCTTTTGGCTGTTTTATGTGATTTCGTATTTTTTTATCGAATACCACCCTAAAAAGTATAATCCCTGTGTCGTGGGTATGTACTCGCATCACAACATGTAAGTCTCATGCACAAACAACGTCCAAACTCCGAACAAACATTTGGGAATCGCACAATCACATAATTGTCCCATGCAACGATAGAACCCGCAGCATATGGCGCAATGACCTATACCACTCTGCTATCAATGCAGTCTTAATGTTTTATCCTTAACAGGCTATAGGCAGTGACAGAAATATACCAGACTGGGTGCTGAAAAACCGCGCGAACCTCCTCACCTCAATGATCAAGGTGTACCACGGCGACCTTCAGGTCCTGGCAGAACAGATGGAGGACCAGCGCCGCCTCTCCGAGAAGCTTTACCAGGTGTTCGAGACCTACCTGCCGGTGCTGCAGTATGGGTGCCATATCTTCCAGAGGGTTCCTATGTTGACTTTACCAAAGGTAAGAAAGAAGAACATACTTCTTATTGCTCTATACCCTTTTTCCCAAGCTGTGATGGCGACTTCTAATCTAAATACAGCTCTCGCCAAACTTTATGGCCTCTCCGAACCTAGCCGCATTACGCTGCGCAGAACACAACATCAGGTATAAGCGGGACGTACGCGGGGCGGGGAGGCAGGGCACACCCGCGCGCGCTGTCTCCCACCCGCAAGCGTCCTCGCCTTCCGCGCTTTAGTGCGAGTGTCTGAGTAGTGTGTAGTAGGATGAGTGTACCGCTCAAGTTCGTACCGACGGCTAGATTCAGAGCGGCCATAAAGATTGGCGAGTGCTGTACTTTGCGTTTGAGCTTAACCGACAACCATGCGGGCAGAGTCGCGAGCTACAGATAGTGAAACTATTGCGGTATTTGTAAGACTGGTTCGATAAAGGTCAGAATGTCATTAGAATTAAATTTTTTATTAGAATTAAATGCAATAATCTTCATCCAAAAGTGCCACTTTTGGATGAAAATTATTGCATCCAGAAGTATTTCTTGTTCAGATACGAATATGGCAAACATTTATATACAGGACTTAGTTCTCTTTATCCTGCATTATGATCCTTGATAACGCTTCGTAGTTGCATTGTTTACTCTCCGCTTATCGCGAAGGTGCAAACGAACTGCTCAAGTGTATGGCAATGCCCTGCAACTATTGCTTTACAACGAAGTAAACAATCTTACCAGATAAATAATTCATAAAAATAGTGGTTTTTTTTTTCATTTCCATTTTGGTATATTTTATCCAGCACTAATTTATAATCGTTGTTAGCACAGCACTGTCCGTGTAAATCTAGAAAAGTATAATGGCCACATATTTTCCCCCAAAGACTTCATTCATTAAATTTAATTTTCTTTTTTTATTCTTAGTTAGGAACCGTTATAAGTTTAAAAAAAATATGGAGTTTCTTGCGGGTTCTTCTCCATAGGAAGAAAAAAGTAATCAATTAACGTTTTGAAAGTCCCTGAAAAGGTCTACTCGAAATAAAAATATTTTGATTTAGATTTTTAACAATTGCAAAGAAATTTTATTATTGTTTCAGAGTGCAACATCTATATACATGGAGTCAATGCAAATACTGGAACACTGTAGAAAAAGTAAAGGTGTTTTAGGAGGCGTTATACTGTATAATAATAAGTAAGTACTCTATAACATAAACAATATTATTGTAACTTGACGAGGCTCTTGAGGATAACACTTTATTTACAGGATAATCTCAACACAGCTCCCTCCAGGTTTGACTTCGTACCTCACAGTTGTAGACCCATACAGGATAAAGTCCCCAGCCGAGACTCTAGAGACAGAGACCCCTTTACCACTCGGAGCTCAACTCTTAGTGGTATACGTGGGTAAGAAGCTCTACAAGAACCTGAAGATGGAAGTGGAGAAACTACAGGAATTTCATCAAAATGGAGAAGAGATGATAGCTAAGTTTAAAAAGGTGAGAAAAGGATATAATAGTTTACATCTTTGTTTAGTTTTCAGTGTTTAAATGAATTAATGGATTGATATTAACACGTACTTTAAAAAAGCAGTAGTAGTAATAATATAATAACTTAAAAAATCATTACCTATATTTAAAGAAAGCTTAAAAAAAATTGATAAAAATAGCTTCATTAAGTTGGTTTGGCTTTAAGATTAACATTAAACAAGACTCATTAACTTGACACTTACAGAACCAAGACGCTGAACGCGAGAAGAACCGAGAGTTTCCTCAGTCTGGCATGAAGCGAGACAAGTCTTTACTGTTCACGGCCGTCCCCGAGGAGGACCACAGCATGATATCCCCGCCCAGCAGGGAGGACCGCAACCCGGACGAGGAGCGGAAGCCACGACCAGCCACCATGCCCGACGTCGTCCCCTTCACCAACAAACCAAGACCCAGACCAACAAAACTCTCCTTAAGCTTCAAAACACAGATATCTTTAGACGAAGACGTTCAAGAAAACGATAAAGTCTTCACAGGACAGACAAGCGTATGCTCTACACCCATGGTAGAGTACAAACGCTTGCACGGCAACATGCTCTCCATATGCCAAGTTCCGGAGAACCAACAAGACAAAACAATCTTGGAACCAGATGTCTTGAAAAATATAGAAGAGTCCAGCAAAATTAATCTAGAAAATGAGAAACGAGACAACAAAATGGTTTTAGATATCAACTGTATTGCTGACCATTACATCAATAAGCCTGAACCTATTAGAAAGTTGGCGAGTGTCACGGATCTACAAGAGACAATCAAGAAATTATCCAATCGTGCAACTTCCAAATTTAAGCTAAAATGGTCTAAAGCCTCGTTAAATGATGATAGTCCTTCTCCTGAGCACACCTTAAAGAACCCCAGCACTATGACCATCAACGACCCTTTGTTCCCAGTCTTCAGAAACGACGGTGTTGCCATATCAGAGTCCCTATTCAACCAATATTTAGAACAGCACTATTCCAAAATGAAACAGGACTCAAACGACAATATGTTCACATTTAACATGAAGTTGTGTGAGCAAGAAAAGTTTGAAGACTTCGATTCGGAATTAAACAGATCTCCACAAAGAACTCCGAAGAAAAAAGTCAAAGATTCGACAAAAACGTTACCGACCGATCAGTCGAGGAGAAAGTCTTTATCTTTGCCCTTAAAGTCGTTGAATGAAAGTACAGATTCTCAGATTGGGTCGGAGAATGGTTCCGAGCTGACGAGTTTTAAGAAGAAGTTAACTGGAGTGCAATTGACGCCTCTGATGGAGAAGTTGAGTCACTTGGCGTTTTCTGACAAGTCTAGCGGCTACAGCAGTAGGGTTATGACACCGTTGGAACTTAGAGAGTTTCCTACACCGGCAGCTGAGAAGCAGATCACGTTTACTGATAGGTAAGTTTATCATAAAATGATATGCTATAATTATTATCTTCTAAACTTTCGCGTTGTATAAATTGAATAAAATTACATCACGGGAATTAACGCAAACCAGTCTGCTAGCGACCACGTCTGGTGACGTCAAGGTATAAAAGGTTTGCTAAGCATGAGTTCGCGTTAATTACCGTGAAGTAAATTTATAATCAGATTCTATATTATTTTGAGTATTCTAATCAAGTGATTAAAAACACAGTAAGTACGAACGCAAAACTAATTGTTGTTAAACTATTACTATTTCTACAGACCAAAACCCCAAACACAAGAGTCAGAGAGCGATGACGAATCTGACTGTGATCTTGAACTCTTGCCGGAGTACAGCAAGCACGCCGTCAAGTGCGCGCTATTCGTCAGCGGGCTACACAACATGGCGCTGCTGGCTTTAATAGACACCGAAGCAGCTAATAATGTTGATACCATTAATTCCCTGGTGAGTCTATATTTGATTTGAGTCTATACTACACTAATATTATAAAGAGGAAATTTTATTGTTTGTTTGCATTGAATAGCTCTGAATCTACGGAAACGATTTGAAAGAATATTTCACTGTTGGGAAGCTACACTATCCCCAAGTGGCATAGGTTTAAAAAAATAGAGACCGCGGACGTAGCTGCGGGTTACAGCTAGATTATAATAAAAAAAAAGACAGGTAGAGACCAACCTTTGACAAAAGTTGGTACACCATAACCTTAGCTGATCTTGGAAGGAGTGAAAGAACCGTGCACTGGGACAGTAAAATACCTAAGTTAATTTTGCCTTTAGGATATAATGTTGTTTACACGGTATCGAAATTGTATTGCTCTTTATATTATTATTTTTGTAAGTTCAAAGAAAATCGTTTTTTTTTTTTTCAGTGGGAAACTTCGTTAAATGCGCTGGGTCCGATAGAACAGAAGTGCATCGAGCCGCTGGCCGCGGTGGGCGAGGCCACGGACTACAGCTACCTGACGCTGGACCCCGACTGGGGCACCGTGCGCAAGGGCGGGCCCTGGGCTGCGCTCGACATCGCCACCATGGGACTCATACACAACGACTTCGCTGAAGATCCCGAACTATCCGAGTTTATACTAAGGTAACTACCGGCTTAAACAAAAACTAACTGCGGTGTGGATGTATCGTGATATCCGAAGCCACTCCTTATCTTTTGTTTGTTATTTCTAAGTAGATACATATTTGTTATTTCGAAAACGCAATTTTATTTTTTACTCTATAAAATAGTCGTCATGCGTATGGTATGTGTGTGCAGGAGTGACGAGAGCGTGGTGGTGGGCGGGCAGTGCGGCGGCGCGCAGGTGTACTACCAGGAGCGCGGCGCGCGCGGCGCCGGCCCGCCGCCGCCCTCCGACGTGCTCGCCGCCGCCCCGCTGCGCGCGCGCCGCCGTCTGCAGCGCGACCACGCCACGCTGCTGCTCTAGGCTCTCTAGGCTAGATGGTAGCGCTCGCCCACCTCGGCTTGTCTTGGTGTTGCTCGCTAACTTCCGAACGGAGTCGGCTTTGCGCCTTGCGCCGCCTCGCGCGCACTGCCACATCGCTCGCCGAGAGTGTACATGATCACGCGTCTCAAACGAGGCCTCGGGCGAGACACAGCGAGTGCTCTTGTACAGTCAATGTACAGCCGCCATTAGAGTAAGCCGCTCCGTAAACGGTTTTTGTCAAGCACGCCATCAATCAAGCACTTCACCGAACAAGTAGTTTGCTTAACAAGCGCGTCAAGCAAGGCCGTAAATGATCAAGCAGCTTGATCGTTTACAGGACGCTCACTTCGCCACCTCCACTGCGACACACGTTATGCACGATCTACGACTCGTTGTCCGCTTATTAGCGTTGGGCGCACTTAATGTTAAGGCGCCGCTCCAATGCCCAGGAAGAGGCTGAGCACTTGTCAAAGCTTGGCTTTGTATAAAAATTGTAGCGATAACAACTAAACAACACGGACACACCACGCATGAGACAGAAAATGCTAACAAATGGACACTTGCAGCTAACGTGGCGTGGACATTGTGTACCGCGTGTGCCGTAGAAGAGCAGCGACCTCCACACCTACAGTGACTTTGATGGTGACTGTCTGGTTCACCATTCTAAACTGAGCCCCATGTCTTAAGAGTTAAGAGTAAAGTTATCTTTTCCCGCAAGTAACAAAAATTTCCGACTCGATTATTACCAGAATGGGAAAAATATAGTAATTTAGCAGGGATAGTAATGTAACCATACCATTGGTATTTTAAATACGAAGTTTTTTTTTATAATGTTCTAGACATGGCTTAACGCGACGTAAGCTAATCTATCGTATTATACCCTACTATGCCACTGTAATTAGAAAAAGGATGGCAAGATGTTGATTTAGCAAAATATTTAGTGCATATGAATTATTATGCTTTGAAATATTAATTGCCACTAAAAGCAAATCTGACGAAGATGCAACCTAGATTCCTAGAAAGTTAAAAGCTGCCATGCATATATTCCAATACCATAATTTTAGTCATAGACTATAATTATAGCAGATTTAGAAATTACTAACTTAGGAACTATATACTCAAGTAAACTACATATCTTCTATTTCATTAAAACAAATTCTACCCTCATATTACCAAATATTTAGAGTACACACTTAGCCTGAAGCAAATACCAATTCATTAATGCATGAAACTGAATTTTATAATGGTTTTGTTGTTATATATTATTTAATTTATTTCGTTACCTATGTACTTACAGAGATAGACGTAAGATAATTATGCAGATACTCAAACCAAACTTAATGTTGGCTCCGCGCGCGTACCATGATTATTACAACCTAACTAGAACTGTTGCCGTTGTGAAGTGTCTACACGCAGTGTGGTGCATCATCTCGCTTTCACAACGGCGACAGTACTGCTACATGAGATCATGGTACAGTACAAAAGTCAGATACAAGACAGTTTGCGTGCGATGCAAGTTCACACAAACGGTGGGTGAGAAAGAGACGACCATGTCTTGTATCGCTTTGGGCTCGCCAAGATACAGCAGCCGAAGAGTCCGCTGCGCAATTCTAGAAGGAGGTACGGCGCACCATATAGCCGCATTAAATTTGCTTTGAGGAATACTTACTTGAATTAACTTCACCAAAGGGTTTGCACCAAAATATAACTGTTTTTAAGTTTGTTATTTACCTTCTCATATAGATTTCCACTCATGATGATTTCTCCTTTTCTTCATGTTCAACAGGGTGCTCAGTTTGTAAATAATTGTTGTTTAGATGTAACATGTATGTATTGGAAGTTTTGTATGTGTCACAGGTATTGATAAGTATTTATTTATAATTTTATACAAGAAAGCTTAGTTTCAAAAGAGCTACAAGCTTACAATGTGTGCCAGAATAATTTGTGCCATTCAATCATTCCACTAGACTTAGAAATTAGAATTTTGCCATTGACATTTTATATCATTGGTTCTGTAAGAGTACTATTTATGAAAGGCAATTATTTGTCATACTTTATTGAATTATATTTCTTTGTCTCGGTGTGCTAGATCAAGTAATTGTAGATTTTCAGAGATTTTTCTCATAAGATAACATTCCTATGATAACCATTAATTTTTAATACTATTCAATCTTCTATTTTACTAATTTTTAAATAAATGATAGGGAGTCCATATGGGAAAATGCCGTAGTTGAAAGGTTGGGTTTTAAAGCCAATAAGTAGGTAGTGCATCGCTATATTACATACCTTCATAGCCATTATATTGCAGTAGTATAAAAAGCTAGGTACTTTGTAGTCTAAATTATTTCGAGCTCATACTATTCTTGCCACTAGGAAATAAGTTATTCGGCCAATTTTAGATTAGTGTTGCTATAGGAAGTTGGATGTTGCCAATTTCATATTATTTTGATAGCTGAAAAATAGTCCTTCCAAAGTTTCTCTAGATGTTTTATTAAAGCAGCTTGTAATAAGTTATTGATACTGAAATATGTATTTTGTATTGTATTGGTATGTTATATCGCGTTGTTAGTACATAAAAAATGTATGTATGTTGTTCACTGATATTTATCAACTGAACATGTAAGGAGAATGGCTCCCGAAATTAAGGAATCTGTTTTCGTTTTCGGGGGCGATCCCGTTGTATAGAATTATCACACATTATAATTTTCACTTTCAGGTAACGCAATATGCATACATTATTTGTGGCTATAATATAGGATCATGTTCAATCTAGTCTGACTGAAGTACATAACGCGTTGCCATTCGGTGACGAGTGTAATAATTTGCAGCATCACCCGATGATAACGCATACTTGATGCAGTTACATAAATAGGCTGCGATTTAGACCATTTGCGGTCCTTACTTGGGCCTTGAACACTCGATAGTATTTTAGTTTAGTTGTAAGTATAGTAATGTGGCTTGCCGCGTACATTATTTATTTCGAGCAGTATTAAATGTATGCAATCCAGATTTTAGTAATTTGTTAGATTTGAAGCCACTATATTCAAAGGATATAGACGGTTGCAAAATGTGACTCAATGGCGTGTCTTCTTGCGAGTCGTTAAAGAAATTGCAAGTAGTCACCTACCCCTTGTTTAGATGTGCTGCTCAAACCAATCACCAGACAAGCAATGATGCTTCTGTTGCAAGCAGCTACATTGGGACAGAAACGAATACTTTAGTAACTACGTCTTTTCACATATAATCGCCACGCTTGCCTACTTACTGCGGCTTGGCCATAACGCAGTAAAATATTTCTGGTTTCCTTTGCTGAAAAAGTAATGTATTAGCCCTGGGTTCGAACCTGAAACCTTGGGCATATTCTGGGGTTAAATTACTAGGCTAACAGACAGACAATAGTCTAATATAATATTTTATTAGCGGCTTCAAATCGAACAATGTAATAAAATAATCACATTCCACGTCCCGTAGCTGTAAGTAACACAATTCCGCCATAATTAAAATCGCGTCCAATGCAAATAATAATGCTAAATAAACGGTCATAGGTTGCCATGTATTGTTTCTAATGTTATTTCTATATTTTACGAGTATTTATTTTATCTGCGGTTAGTTGTCGCCATGGTGTGTGCCAACACGACTCAATTATGTGGTATATTTATAATAATTATACATAAATAATTGTTAAGAATTTTAATAAAAATCTGATAATGAGAATTTTGTTAATATTATTACTAATATAGTATGTACCCATTCTATACTATACTACTTTGCATAAAAACTGTAAAAGTAACTACTTACACAACTGGCTTTGACTACAATTTAAGGAGTACTAGACTCGCTAGAGACAACAAAGAACCAACACGGTTTTCTCACACGTCTGACTACTTATCTCCTCTATATATGTTCTGCCCCAGGATGAGCGTGCAGCGATTATGTAGCAGTTTAGTGATTTAATAAAGAAAATCTTTACAATAAGGTAGGTTTACTCGAACAGTTTTTAAGCATCGACTTACGACTATGTTAAACTAACTAAATGCCATCAAATTACATATTTATAATTTCTTAAAATCATACTATAGATATTTAAAAGCAAGGAAGTAATTTCCGGTCTGTCTGTTTGTCAATGACGCAGGCGCAGGATCAAGGCATGATCAGGTTTCGCAATGAATTTCAAGGTCTATTTAGCGACGCTTGCTCATTTGAAACGTCATGATGGTTGAAAGGTAGGTCTCATTATTCTCTACTGATACATATGAATTCAATCGATGCCAGTTTTACTTTCGTCGACATAATTTGGTGTCGTCTTGTCACAATTTTCGTAGGCTTTTCGAAAACGCTTATGCTCAAGATTTTTTTATATTGAGCGAGTAGTGTATACCTTGATCCTACGCAGCGCCAGTCGAGAGAAAAGAAAGGATGCGATGGATAGAGAAGGTGGGACGAACCGTGAATGAAGAAGAACCATAATGACGTTACAAAACTATTGTTTATTAACAAGTCGTCACAACACAACGCTACGCTAATAACGTGAGATGCCAGACTGGATACATCCGAATACATAATAATACATATGTAACTATCAACACGAGAAATGCAATCGATCACGTCGCCACAGTGACTGTCGCTTTAGAATGTTTACGTTAAGTCGGAAGATAAAGAATATGATCTATGCGCGCGCGACTTCTCTCTTCAATGTCTTCGCAAAGCTTGGGCTTCCTACTTAGCGGCTAACTCGATCATATTCTTTTCGCTTCGACAAGCCAGTGCCGGTGGCTGCGACACGTTAGCCGGCCGTCCCGATCCGGCGAGCGCCGTTGCGAAAGGACTTTTCAATCAAACATTTTCAAAACTTCAACACAGTTAGTTTCAAGGAACTTCATCCTTTACTTCTTGTTTCAATACCTTTTCAAACAAACAAAATCAATATTAGACTTAGTGTTAAATCTTTATTAGAGCTAGTTTTACATCCTAGAGGCAACTATGCCCGCGCGGGCGTTACACGCTAACTTATGCTAGACCCTTTCATCACATTATAATTAACACAAAGGAGCTTCTCTCTTGGGGCCGCGCGGCCGCCGGCCGGTCGACTGCGGCCCGCCTGTTACAGAAGTGTTACAAAGTTAACATCACGCTGCCACACTAAGCCGGCCTTACAGATATATAAATGCATAGGAGACCGGTCGACACAGTTTGGGATCTGTTGTTGTATCAAAATACTATGCTATGTCTGAAGTTGAACTCAGCGTCACGAACTTACTAATAACGACCTGCAAAGTCAAAGAGGGGAGTAACTATGTGTTATACCAAAACATAGCGCTACGTTATTAACGTGGCCAGATTATATCTATCAATTCATTCTTATCATCAAACAACTACTCAATTTCGGAATTACGTGTTTATTTATTGTATTTAAAGTTTTGTTGTTTGTGTAAGAATAAATTGATAGAAAACACAAATGCACACAACATTTAGAACTTAATTCTAACTAAAAACTAAAACAAAGATGCAAAGGAGGTCATACTTCATACAGACACAAACATTATGTACAGGGGTATAGCACTACACCAATTTTATCTGGATGGCAGTGGTGGACGGCACCACATCCAACTGAAATAATCTTTGGTACATGAAACTATCTTTCAAATTAAGAAGTACAATTTATCTCATATTAATAATGAAATTTTGCCCTCATGCAAAAATATCGGGTTTATCAGTAAGTGAGATTTCAAATATTTTTAAAGACAAATAAAAATGAAAGAACTGACCAAAAATAACCCTAAAACTAAAACATAAAAAGGTATATAAGCTGACTATTGTCACAAATATTATATAAACATTTTGTACAATTTTGCTTGAGCTTCAATTGTCATACATATTATACATTGCGGGGTTTTAAGCGTTTAACTACACATTCAACAAGTCATCAGTTACACAGGGCTACTAAAACTATAGCTCACTAACCTCACTTACACTAAATTTTTACAAGTTTTGGTTTCTGTCAATTTTTCAGGTGGTATGACATGTTACTAAACATTTTAATGTTAAACAATTGTTAGTTGAAAATTTATCTGCTATTATACTCATAACAAAACTATTAGCAGAGGAATACTTTGATTTTAATTATATTGTAATTATTGATTGTTATTATTATAATGAACACATCTTCAACATTGTCTAATAAACTGAGATTTGAAACCCACCACCAATTTATTTTAATGAATACAAAAATAACTTTTTGGAGACTACAATATCACAAAATGTTACCTACAAATGAAGGTTCTCTATTGAATACAATATTATTAGTACCAGATGTTGTTTTATCATGACTTCTTGCATGTCGCTGTAAGTTTGAGTAGCCCCGCAGTGGTATGTTGGTCTAGTTTAGCTGTGTAGCTGTCTACCGCTCGGGATGGTAATAGGACTTACGCGGCGAGTAGGAGCGCTCCCGCTCGTAGCGGCGGCGGCGGTAGTGCGGCGAGGGCGAGCGGTGCCGGTAGCCGCGGTGGTAGTAGTCGCGCTCGCGGTAGCCGCCGCCTCCGCCGCGGTAGTAGTAGTCGCTGTGGTTAAACATTCACCATTAGTTTACGCACGATTGACTGAACACTCACCTATTACCTGCTAACTTACACAATAACTTACTAGAATGATATTTTTTTATGTTTTTCTGATAGATTTGTATAAAACGATGGAGATACACTAAATAGATACTGCGTGTCGTTGGATTTAGCTACAATTTTCACTAAGAGGTGACGACACAATCCTGCACAACTGAAACTTTTTTTCAAATACGTTTTATGTTTTTGTACTATATAACAGACATCAATAGATTTTTCTTTGTCACGTCTAGTTATCGTGCTTATTTTAAATTAGTTCTGTAGGTAGTAATGTCTCTAAACAGGCGACAATTATCATTAACGTTATAACGTCATGACATCGTAGATAAAATCTGTGATTTGTAATGATGATATAATTATAACTAATCACTCTGAAGCACATGAATATCAAGTACCAAAAAAAAATGAACTACTAAAAAACGAATTTGATTCAAGCTGTTTAATTTAAACTCTTGGCTAGAACAACTTTTAACAAAGTAAAAATACTCACTCTCTGTCGCCGCGACGTCTGTCGTAGCCGTTGTCGCCGCCCCTGCTTACGCTGCAAAATGACAATTATTTAAAAATATTTTTTCATGTAATTTGTTTTTGTTTCACATCCCACACTGAGCTCAATCGAAAAACTAAATATACATATTATCATAAGGAAACTATTGCCGGCTCCATTATCTAGCATTAGCTGACGAATTGTAGAAACAGGCCTTTAATAACTTGACTAAGCTTTATAGTCAAATTACTCTAATTCTGTTCAAATAATATGATCTACCAACACATAGGAATCACACACAAATGTACAATTATGCATGAATTTCGATGTTGGAATTTATGCATGATGGTAGTATTCTTGGTAGATTATTGTTATGAAATAAACCAGAGAATACATCTATAGGCTTTATATCTGTTTTGTTTTTTTCCGTCACATTTCAAATACACATTTCATACAAATATTATTGGTAAATTTAGAACCGTGTTTTTGTTTAATGAAAAAATACGTTTTATAATCATTATTGTCATTTAGTAACAAAACAAACTATTGTAGGTACCACCAACGGTTTAATGTTTTTTGTCTGCATTATTTGGGTTCAATGAAGATTTGAAATAAGTCAGTCAGTCACGCCATTGATCATAAGTTGTGGCTACTAACCGTGTTCCTTGCGCCTAGAATGTCTACTGAGTAAAGCCTAAGATCATGTATTATTTGGTACATACGTAGGTTTCCCCATATAGATCCCGGGTGTGGGCGTGTGCGCGCGCTGCGTGATGGAGTAGTCAACGCGGATGCGGCGGCCATCGATCTCCATGCCGGTGCACTCGTTCTTAGCGACTTTGGCGTCCTCCTGATTCTCGAAGTACACGAAGCAGAAGCCTCGAGAACGACCGGTCTAAACCAATGAACAACATAAATTGTTTTACATACATCTCAAAATGAAAATATATCAGATTTTGTTTTTTAAAAGTGACCACCAGAAACTACATGTGAGAAGATTTGATACTAAATGTATAATATTCAAAGCCTAGATCCATCGTTATATTTCTGATATCCCAGAACAAAAAGAAAAAAAATGTTATAAATGATATATCAATTATATATTTTATTCAAATGGTCACCAGTATTGTGCAGGTGAAAATGATCATAATACAAACACCATCATTATCCATTGATAGTTTAATATATACAAACATTATGACCAGTTAAGACTGCTTTTCAGTAATATATTACAGTGTTATGTATTTGTCTTACGAATATGAAGCATTTATTTGTACTGACAAAAGTTAAACATGTAAATAAAAATATCGAATGTAAACTCACCTTAGCATCAATAACGACTTGTACTTTATCCACTGGTCCATATTTAGAGAAGATGTGGTTGATCTGCTGTTCAGTAGTGTATAGACTCAAGCCAAACACGCCGAGACATCTTGACGGCGTGGGATTTTCCTGTTGACGGTACATGGGGTCTATTTGCTTGTAGGTGAGTTAAACTAAGTGCTAAAATCTCAGAAAAATTTAAAAACTTTAATTATTAACTCTTTTAATTTTTAGATAAGCTACAAGGCTCAAGCTATAACTCTTGGGGTTTGAAGATTATAATCATTATTTTTTTTTATAATGTTAATTGAACTGCCAATCAATTTGTCTTGGGTTTAAAGATTATAAATCGTGAGATGCCAGTGCGAAAATGGCCTAAACTTTAGTGCGAACAGATATTGCCAGGTATGTGGCGCGAATGCCTATGTGTGATGCAGTTCTGGAAACGTCAGACGTCTCCAATCAAATATTGAAACCGCCTTCAACACATGCTTAGCTCGAGCCTTAGCACGGCTTCCTACGTTTATGGAGGAATGTGGCTTTACACAACACCAAGACGAATTTCGACTGTTATATTATTTCTTCAAACCTTTGTAAGAAATGTTAGTTTTCAACAAACCAATACCGACACTTGTTGCAATTTCTGTATCATTCAATCAAATGCGTAGTCATCCCAAATTTTCTATTAATTTTGTACCTAAGGCAAAACCAAAAAAAAAATCACCCATCCCAACTCACAGTGAGCTCGTGAGCTGAATGTCGCGTCTGTCGGCTTGCCCCGTGCTTGCGCGGCGAGCGCTCGGACCGCGGCAGCGAGGCGTGTGAAGCCAGACTTTCGGGCTGCGTGCCTTGCGATGTCTGTTCGCAGCTCAATACAATTAGTATGAATCAAGAATATTGAAAACAAAAACTTAACGTGAGTGAACTAGTGATTAAATCAGAATTGAAGCTTAGGCCATTTTAATATTATTTTCTATTTGGCACTAAAATTTAAAAAAAATCTTACATCTTGCATTATATACTTTACAGTTCACTTTTACAAGTTAAGCAGGATAACTCAACATAATCAATTTCAACTTGATGGTTCTGTAATCATAGTTCACAGATTAACACAAACCCTTCATAGGGCCATAAAAAAAGTTGCATGCCTTAAAACTAGTTCTTAAAACTAAGTATGCATTTGATGCATAAATCACAATTGGCTTATGGGGACTGTATACATTTAGGATTTAAAGATTATTTGTTTCAATCAAGCCAATTGCCTTATCCAACTCTTGTTGGTGTACCATTTCTGGTGCCTTTTACGACATCTGTTCGTTGGCATAGCATCCATAGTAAATATGGCTGCCATGTTTTGTATACATCATATATTGCAGCTTTAGTGCACAATAGGCAATGTTTATGTCATGATAACAGAGAATAAAACTCATATGATTACATGAATCAAATATTGGTTACATATTTTTAGCTAATCAAAGCCAAATTTAAGTAGTAAACATGACCTACTGGTTACTAGCTGTCATTGCATGCGGGGACATCTTAAAACTAGGGACTAAAATAATCAATAAAAGGTATTCACATAAACATCGCTCCTCACCCTGTCACCCATATGTCGGCGACGCGAGGACATAGGGCTGTGGCTGTGGGAGCGGCGATAGGAGCCGCGTGGCGAGTATGAGCGGCTGCGGCTGCGGGAGTACCGCGAGCGGTAGCCGCGCCGCGCCGAGCCCGACCGCGAGCGCGACCTGGAGGCCGACCTAACGTCAGCGACAACGCGCGTTAACATGCAAGAACACACAAGCCAACACACGACACACAACACTTGGCAGGTGACCTTCACTGACAGTTTCTGTCTTAATTTATACTGAATAATTTATTTATTTGTTCCACGAAACATGGAAGACTAACAGCTTAAAAAAATTAAATAAAAAGGAAACTACTAAAAAGCCAATAAAAAGTCTTCACATAAAGAAATAGATTGGAAATTTTGTGAGAATACAACAGTAACCCGTTATTCATTGTTGTTGGGTTACTTCTAACTCTAAGTTACATTACAGAGGCAAAAAATAAAATCAAAGAGCTATCTGGTTGATTATAAGAATTATTTAAAACTTGTAGTGGATAAATAACAAAAAAGGTGTTTGAATATTATATTTTCAACTTAGCATGAGAAACTTCAGGTAAGGTCAACATAGATGCTATTATTTTAGTTCTTGTGTATGCAATGCCACAATATAACAATATGATGTGGAAATGCATTACAAAATCTAAAGGAACAGCTTAGTGGTGTTAGTGAAGTTATAAGAAATAATGTAGGTTACTTTAACAATCACAAAAGGATACCCAGGAGCTATAACTATTTCTGACTTGATATATTTCAATTTATGAGGTACAAGTACAGGTATCTAACTGTTATAGTGGAAATGGGGTGAATAGAGACAAAAATTGTGTTTTGTTTTTCATTTTACAGACAAATGAAACCTATTTTAAACTTAAATGCATGTAATGCTATAAAGTAGGAATATGTTTTCAAATTTTTATCTATTCATACCAAGGATTTTTACAACTCTTAGAGCTGATTTTTCAATTGCTATATAAACTTTATCCAAGGAATAAAATAGACAATTGACAGATTTTGTAAGAAACAACTTATTATCAGTAAATAATCTGATAATTGCCATCAACCCAACACAACAAAAAATAGAAAGAAGAAAATGTAACGTGAAGAAAAAGAAGTAAATGTAACTTTATAATACATAAATAACATGTTAGTTCATCAGTCTGCTGTACATAGCATTTGAGATCAGCTAGTATGCAACATACATTATATTTAGATATAAACTTGTCAATAAACAAAATGTTTGGTATAAATTATTGACTGATTGAGAAAGTTTGGTTTCATTGGGAACACCCGGTGCTAAGCAATGGTTAAATAAATGAAAAGTCAATTAATTATTGGTAACATACATTATCTTAGCTATAATTAACTAGTGTATTACAAATAAAGGAACCCAATAAATAATGGTCAGTAAAAAGAATTACAAGGCAATTGAGTACAAACCTATTCGAACTATGTTAATAATAATTGCTACTTTATTTACTACTTTCTTATCACTGTCGCGCGCCATAACTTTGCTCAACTACATAATGCAGCGTATTGATAAAACGGTTGCTACGATATTTTTTAAACTATTGAATAAACTAGGTGTACAGACGCTGATCGACATGACGAAGTTGTCGCTAAAATATTATCAAGGACGAGTGATGTAGCATAAATGACTACAAAATATACACTTCCTGAGACGCATGTAAATGATGTTTGAGCGATACACACCATTGCGCAACACGCGCAGGCGCTACCCTTGAGATCGAGGTTATAAAGCATTCATTATCTTCACAACTTACAATGCCAAATTCGACTAATAACGAACTAAAAAACTCAGAAGCCAACATATAATGAAAAACAACTCACGGGCTCCTATATTTTCTGCTCGAAGCTTTTGGCGGGGGCGGCGTCCTAGACCGGCTTCGGCTATGACCCCGCGACATCGCGGCGGGCTTAAGTGCCGGCTCGCGAGAACCGTTGCGAGTTCTCGAGCGACTTCTCTGAAATCACCCAAGCGATATTTTTCTCATTAAATATAGAACGATCCGCCGACAAAATAAAACACACGCGGCGGGAATGCTAGGCGGACATGACAGACTACGTCGTTTAAAAATAGTACCTCTCGATCCGACATGATATCAGACGTGATGAACCCGCCGAACAAAAAGAAGATAAAACGTATTCAATCTATTATTGAACGTGTAAAGTTCAAATTAAATTTCACGAGCACACCTCCCTCAATAGCGTTTAGCAAGAAACGAAAAACAAAATGGCGTTGTGTAAATGTGTAGTGTTGTCCTTGTGTCAGCTATTGCCAGCACTAAGCAAAATGGCGCATCAGTCAATAATTTATTTATAGAGATAAGCTTTTAGTCGATTAAATTAGTCGATTATTCGGTTTCGTAGTTTTTGAACGAAATGACAATCCTTTTACAAAGAAAAAGTCGTAACTTCTAAACGAAAACTGACTGTCACATCATCATATTTTTAAAAGTATTTGGGCAATGAATGTGGTGTGGTGTGCGCTCATTATTTGAATTCATTTAGTTTTTCGTAAATATGACTGACAACGAAGTACAAAATGGTCCCCCAGAGGACCAACCTCAAGAAAAGACTGCCAAGCAACTAGAGAAAGAAGCTAAAAAAGCCGCAAAGCTAGAAAAACTTAAAGCGAAATTGGATAAAAAGAGCGCAACACCAGCTGTGATTAAAGATAAACCAGAGGTTTGCCCCTTATTCATACATATTTCGTGCATCTACTCAACTTTTTTAAAATAAACGATTAGTTGTACCTAATTTCTTAAAATGTTGACGAATTTAAAATGAATAGGTTAGTCGTATAGCATCACCGACTTGGCATAATAGCTGGTGAAAGTAATAATGCAATTGTTTGTTACGTTGCGTCAACATAATGAGGTTTAATAAACGGCGATCTATAATATCTAGAAAAAATCACTTTGCTTGAGACATTTTGAACTAGATTACTGAATAAGTAGGATCTTCTTTAAAATGATCACAACTATCCATGCTATAAAATATCTTTGTATTAAGTAATCTTATAAAATAATCAGATAAAATACAAAATTTATGTCATGTTATAAATTACATTGTTGATACTGATGTAAATTCTGTGAACATTTTAACCAAACATTTTAGCTTAACCACTTATAATAATATTACAACAATCAGGAGAAAATTAACTATTATAAGAGAGAGAACTATTATAGCTCACTATGCATTAGTCTTTTGCAAAAAACTTATGAATCAAATTCAATTAAAACCTCAATGATGCTAGCGTGGTGATCAATGCTTACTTATTCTCTATATGGAAAGAGGCATGTGCCCAGCAGTGGGACATTTATAGGCTGTTATTATAAGTGCCAGACTGGTTTCAAGCCCAACTGGGGACCATAATCATAATGCTCACAGAGCTATGAGACAACCTTAAAGTTAATTTAGAAAAAGCATTACAATCTTACATTCAGTTCATAGAATCTCTCTTGTAAGTTATTAACTTTAATGAAACAAGAAGTAATTATTATTAATTATACAAATTCAGTAACATTTAAGCAAGAATTTTTGCTTGTGATAGGAGATCTGTTTTTCCGATTTTAACAAAATCTAACAATATGCAATTGAGTAAATTATTATAAAACAAAAACAAGGTATATTCTGAATAATACAATAAAATCAAGACTTATTAGTTCTATGTTTTTATGAAATAATAAAATATTATATCTTTTCATACTTTTTCAGAAAAAAGTAAAGGAAACGAAAGAAAGTGCAGTATACACAGCAAATACAGCACCAGGTGATAAGAAGGATATAGCAGGTGCTATGCCGGATGCCTACAGCCCACAGTTTGTTGAAGCAGCCTGGTACTCCTGGTGGGAAAAGCAGGGCTTCTTCAAACCTGAATATGGAGTAAGAAAAACTATATTTATTTATTTGGTATTGATATTACAGGCATATTGCTTAAGTCATTATTTAGGTGTTGTACCGTTGTGACAGCAGCTGGTACCATAGCGATCTAATATTTGATTCCCACTTTAAATTGTAAATATAAATTCTGTTTTTTTTTTGTGGTACACAGTAGCAAAAATACTTGACACCGTATATCCTAGTAATTATTAAAAGTTGAATATAATATATGAGGAAAATTATTTATCATTGTGCCTTGCCACTATTAGAGTCATTTAAAAATTATGAAATTGAAATAAAAACTACTGACATGTCTGTCTGTCTGAATGTGATAAACAAAAGAACTCCTTACTGAATGGATTGTCATATAGATAGGGATTCAAATAAAAGATTTTTATGTGTGTGAAATTAAAAGCATTATGTATAGTAAATACTGTAATAATAATATTTGAAAATATGAGCATTGAAAAAAACTACTATCATTACGGATTCTATCGCGGTTTATTTTGATTTTAGTTCCCGACGTTTCGGCTTCTTTGCGGGTGTCATGGGTCCGATAACGATAGAATCCGTTTAAAAGCAGTTTTATTTCAATGTTTATCCGCGTAAACCTCAGAAAACAATATCATATTTACGTTATTTTTTCAGAGGAAATCCGTCCTGGAACCTAATCCTAAAGGCAAGTTTGTGATGGTGATCCCCCCTCCCAATGTGACCGGCACCCTCCATCTTGGACACGCACTAACAAATGCTGTAGAAGATGCCATTACCAGGTGGCATAGGTAAAGAAATCTTTTGTTTCAAAGCACAAGTTCTAAACAAGGGTTTTCACAATTTTGCCATGTTCTCAATTCTGGCATCAGGTTCATCTCTATTTACACCAATCATGAGGCAGCTTCACTTACATTTGTGGAGAATGATAGATAGAATTGAAAACAGACTAGCGAAGTTTTAAACCGCGGGGGTCGACCCGTCCAGGGATCGAACCCAACACCTCAAAGCTTGCGATACCTTGAAAACCAGTGTGTACGCCACTCTACCACGAAAGTCGTCGTCTGGTAATCAACATTTCAGAAACGGGCAGTATATACTTAGTAATCATTGCTTGATTTTCAATTTGTTTTTTTTTTTATTAAAAAGAAGGTGATTTTCAGTCAATCCAGTCATACACCTCACACATAACACGTAACATTTTCGTATCCATGATCAACTCTCTTTATCGTTTAAGAATGAATGGTAAAACAACTCTATGGAACCCCGGCTGCGACCACGCCGGCATCGCTACTCAAGTCGTAGTGGAGAAGAAGTTATGGCGCGAAGAGAAGAAGACGCGCCACGAGCTCGGTAGAGAGGAGTTCATCAAGAGAGTATGGGAGTGGAAGGAACAGTAAGTAGAAAAATATTATGTATGAGGTATGAAATAAAAGATAAAAATATAGGAATTCATTTTATGTAGACAATAGTAAACTTTATTGTATGCTGATAAGGTTGAAATTTGAGACACTTTTGGCTGCGACTTTTGTTCAAGTTTGTGTATCTAGGGTTTTTCTAAGGCATCAATGCACCCATCGTAAAAAAGGTGTTCTTCAAACCGGTTCCAAATAGGAAATGATTTTTAATAGACCTTTTCAACCAATATTTTTGTTCCAATTTTCACCTGTTTCGTCATTATTTTCTTCTCGATCATCTGAATATTCACATTAATATTTTCCTCAGGAAAGGCGTCCGTATTTACGAGCAACTTCGTTCTCTCGGCTCCTCATACGACTGGTCGCGAGTCCGCTTCACGATGGACCCGTCGATGTGCCGCGCCGTCAATGAAGCTTTCATAAGGCTACACGACGCTGGCGACATCTACCGCGCCAATAGACTTGTGAACTGGTCCTGTACGTTGAAGAGTGCGATCTCTGACATCGAAGTTGAAAAGGTTGATCTGCCCGGACGGACCTTCTTGAGTATACCGGGATACGATTATAAGGTGAGAAATTTAATAAGCAATACGCAAACGAAACGAAATTTAAACCATTGCTATCTTTTACTAACTTAAAGCGTAAGAAAAGGACGGCAACAGATAACAACGAACTTAAGGTCTTTTCATCTATACTTGTCACAAATAGTAAACAAACCGACGTCAATTACAAATCACGATTTTTCTCAAAAATCACACAATGTATGTTACCACAATTAGTTTACAATTCTGAATAGATCACACAAAGTTTCCCATCACTAATTTTATTGACATTTCTTACATACGCCATATTTGTTTACATGTTTGGACAAGTATAGATGAACAGACTATAAAAGTGTTAACTTGTTTTCGCCTTGATCGTACCGAGGGCTACATTCAGAGCGGCCATAAAGATATTCAATATTGCTCTTTACTCCATAGTTGTAGTTAAAAATGGTATAATAAAAAATGATATTTTTGTAGGTCGAGTTCGGCGTTATGGTGTACTTCGCGTACCGGGTGGATGCGTCAGACGAAGAGATTGTAGTGGCCACTACTCGCATTGAAACCATGTTGTCTGACGTCGCTGTGGCCGTGCACCCAAATGATACAAGGCAAGTTGTTATACCAATTGATGACTGGCCTGTTGGTCTAGTGGTTAGTGACCCTGACTGCTAAGACGGAGGTCGTGGGTATGATTCCCACCCAGGACAAATCTTTGTGTGATGAGCAATTTTGTTCTGTGTCTGGGTGTAATTTATCTATAATGTTTATGTATTTAGAAATATATAAATATGTTTATCAGTTGTCTGGTCACCATAGTACTGACTCTGCCTAGTTTGGGATCAGATGGCCGTGTGTTAGCTGTCCCAAGATATTATTATTATTACAAATGTAAGAAAGTATTTTTATCAGTTGTCTGGTTGCCATAATATCGGCTCTGCCTAGTTTGGGATCAGATGGCCGTGTGTGAGTTGTCCCTAGGTCATAAAATATTATAATATTGATATTATTCTCAGGTACAAGCACCTAGTTGGCAAGAGCCTGGTGCATCCGATCGTCCCCAGAAAGGTGCCTGTTATAGCCGACGAGCACGTCGACATGAACTTTGGAACTGGTTAGTTATTTTGAATGTGGTAATGAGGCTATACACGATTATTTTTTATGGACTGCGTATATTCAACGAAGTAATCAGGTGCATAAAACTGAATAGCTTTCCCCAAGGAACATAGGTCGACACCTTAAAATTAAAAATGAAATATTCATACTAAGTGACAGTCACGTGACTTATGTTTCGAATAATTTATTTTAAATATGACCTATGTTCTTTGGAGATAGCTGTTCAGCCTCGTAGAATATACGCACTCCATAAAAAATAATCCTGTATTAAAATAAACATAAAACCGGACAAGTGCTAGTCGGACTCGCGCACGAAGACTTCCCTCTCATTATCTATAAAAACGGCAAGAAACACGTTTCTTGTTTGGGGATTCCATACAAGAACGACCTACGCTCCTTGGGGAAAGTTGTTCAGTTTTATGCACCTGATTACCTCGTAGAATATACGCACTCCATAAAAATTAATCCTGTATATTTAGTTAGAAACTGCGACCATTTACAACGAGCCGGGACGCGACGAATAGAGTCGATCGCGCGCATTTCTCGTCAGGTCAATTTCTTTGACGAAGAGGTTAAGAAAAAATAACTCTTTTATAACACAATTTTGCCCCCATCAGGCGCTGTGAAAATATCGACAGCTCACGACCAAAATGACTACGAGATCGGCAAGCGACACAACCTGCCATACATCAACATCTTTGACGACGAGGGTCGGATGCTGGACAACTGTGGACCGTTTTCGGTAAGCATAAATATTTTTTAAGCTATTGCATAGCTCTTATCGCAGGCTTTGAGTGCGGCGACCGAATCAAGAAATTCCGTAACGAAAAAAAACCTAACACCCCCACTCCGCCTACCATGTAGCTCGGCCGAGCGTTCGCTTAACGTGTATTGTACGACTGTACGAAGTTCGCACGGATCGAGACGAGCTGCTAAATCGGACGAATACGTAAACAGCTGTTTTTGAGAAAGTATATAGGTGTATAGGTATCTATCATATCTATAAAATGCCACACACATCCAATAGCTTTACCGCGGCAGTCCCCGAGTGCCACGTGTTTTTTTTATTATAATAATGGACCCGATTCTATTAAACAAGTATTAAACTAATTTTAGTCCATCGGTATCTTTTTCACTTGTACATATTAAGAAATGGAAAAACGAATATTAAAACTGTCCAATTTAGTTCAGACTTAAATTCTCATACAAATTTGCAGCCCTTTATTTTGAAGATGTCACTATCATATCATTAATGAATCATAAATGTCTTTGTAACCAGGGTATGAAGCGCTACGAGGTGCGTCGCAACATCGTGAAGACGCTGGAGTCGATGAAGCTGTACCGCGAGACCAAGGAGCATCCCATGGTGGTGCCGATCTGCAGCCGCTCTAAAGACGTCGTCGAGCCCATGCTCAAGCCGCAATGGTAAGTACCGCAAAAATTAATTTATCCCATCAGAAAAAAGTAAAAAAAAACGTAGCTGGGTCGGATTTGATGTGGAAGACGGAAGACCGGTGTGCCTTGTGCAATTATGTTTTTCGATTACATGATCGACATGTTTATGACGTCAATTTCTTAACCATTCAGAGATCGTGACAATCGCGTAAACGTTGAACATATCCACTGACCTGTTGGTATAGTGGTTATACACCCTACCTGCTAACCCGCTACGTAAAATAACGCCTATATCTTTGCACTGATGTGACCGCCGTACCCAAGGTCTCTAACCATGTTAGAGAGACAAATAGCATCACAACTTAAATAAAAAACTCGCAGAGTAAACAGTAGTCTTTCAATATTATGGCTTACTTGGTCTGGAGCCTGTAGTCATATAACACAAACATTGAAGTTCTTTAATGGACTAAATAAAAAATTCAAATGCCACACCAAACTACGACAGCTGCAGCACCTATATAAGTGATGTAAGCGGCGGTAGCCTAATGGCTAGGGCGTCGGACTTGCGATTATGTGGTTGCGGGTTCGAATCCCACTCATTACACTACCGACGCGCGACGTGAACCCACTCGTAATACAAGCATCTTAGCTTAGCACGAGGGATTAACGGGATTACTAGTAATGTGCGACCCACATTGCTAGTAAACTTTATAAAAAAAAAATGTATCATGTTGAAAAGATTGTCTTAAAATAATCATCCAGGTACATAAAATGCGACAAAATGGCGGAGGAAGCCATTAAAGCCGTGAAGACCGGTGAGCTGAAGATAATCCCCGATGTGCACGAGAAGGTGTGGTACCACTGGATGGAGGGCATCCGCGACTGGTGCATCTCGAGGCAGCTGTGGTGGGGGCACCGCATTCCTGCGTATAAGGTCACGCTGCTGAAGGCTGAGGTAATTTTATTATTTGACAATTTTATTAGTAACATTCAATTCTAACACCTAGATACTAAAATACTGATAAATGAGAGCTATCGTGTCGCAAAAATCCGCTAGGGTCGCTAGTGTCGCATAAGGTCTGTTTAGGCCATTAATGGAACTTCAAATAAAAGATGGACTGTTTGTTATAATTATGCGCGTCTGAGACCAGACTGTTGAGGCGAACGCGTTAGCGAGGCAATGTCAACCAATCGCAGGCCAATAGCTTGTCTCTCATTGGTGGAGAATTACAGATAGACCTTATGCGACACTAGCGACCCTGGCGGATTTTTTTCACGCGGTAGACCCCATTGGATCTTTTGCCAAATACACTGATCTCAATTGTGACTAACAATTAATTACAGCGCTTACTTTATAACAGGAAAGAAAATAGCATCAAGATTACAGCGCTTACTTTTTAAGACAGGATAAAAATAGAATCAAAATTGGTTCATGGTTTGAAGACCATTAACATAAGGTCAACAGGTGGTTATAATTTTTGTAATGATAACCGTTTGAGAAACACTTATGTGAGAATAGACATTCCCAAGTCCAAAAATATAAAAAAATAATTGACGAAGATTTGTGAGAAAAGTGGTGTTATGGTCACAGAATAAAATCAGTTTAAAAGTAGTTTTATTTCAATGTCTAATATTCGCGTAAACCTCAGAAGTACTAAGAATAATAACAAATTCGACTTAGCACCGAATCTGACAAGTTTCTTGGCTCCAAGGATCTCGAGGGCTACCTCGACCTTCAAGACAACACCACGAACAGTAAGACAGCTCCCCGCCGGCGCCGCACGCGCTCCGGACGTAAGAAGAGTCGCCGCATCCGCGCGCGACACGTGGCGGACGACACGCACGGGCCCGATAGCGGTACTGCTGTATGTCCGACGATATACGCGATCCATTTACGCCTTTGTTGTTTTATGTTTAAGCTCACATTCGCATGGCATTGTTGTGTTTTTTTTTTTTCCTTAAAAAAACGACGCCCGCACTAAGGAATTTAATCCTTGTGTCGCGGGGGTTTCACAAACATTCAAATCACATGCACAAAGAACACCCAGACTTGGAACAAGCATTTGTGGATCACACAAATGCTTGTCTCATGCGGGGATCGAACCCGCAGCACGTCGCGCACAGTGGTTATCAGCGTGGTGACCTATACTACTCGGCTATCCGTGCAGTCACGTGGCGTGTTTAAATTATTATGCTGTTTTTGTTGAGTTATACAGTGTAGATTTTTTGGACAACCTACAGGGACAGAGAAAGTGCCTTGACACATTGACTTTATGAGTTAAAATTAGGTTTTCTTTTATAAAAGTTATCATGTTTACTGGAGAGATTTGATCCTTAAGATTTCCCCTATACATTGATGATATAAAAGTTCCAGGAATATTTTTTTTGCATTTTAGACTTGTCGATTCACGGGTGTATTAAAAAAAAACTAAATACAGTTTTGTTTCCTAAAAAAAAGAAATCTATCTTTTCGGTATAAATCGCTATCTCCATCTCCAGCTTTCTCCAGGTGGCATAAAAATATGCACCCTGTATAAACGGATACTGTCGCGAGGGTATTGAAAATTGGCCCGACTAGTTTTGGGTCCAACCGGAATACGAATTATTCGTTCGGTGTATCGCAGCTCGTCACAAACTGCGTGTTCAATATGCTCGCGTGGGTAAACTCCTTTTTATTTTTCGTTGATCACGAAATGTTATACATATCGATTTTTAAGCGAAAGAGAGAGCTGTACTGCTAATAACGCAATAATTTATCCACAACGAAAAGCACACATCAAAACCATATTGTATTGAAATTAAAAAAGAATAAGATCCATGCAACTCAGTAGTACTATGCATATTATAAAATATTAAATCATAAATCATTTTATTATTTGTAAATTAATAACTAAGGTGTTCATATTATCATGACATGCATGGTTAAAATAAAAATATTATTTTATTTTAACAACAACATTTGTGTGTCGTCTTACTAACGTATTAATTACTAATGAGTACATCAGTTCTAAAACTACCACGTTGCTTCAAATCAAATGTGTTACGTAGTATGAATGAAGAAAAAATAAAGAAAAAAAAATATGCAGAAAATTGAACTATTTTTCTAGATAGTATATTTTTGTTTGTTAATAGTTAATATCCATAATCATGACTTAAACTTCAGGTGCCATAAAGTGTTAAGTTTTGCTAGCATGGAATTGCTTGCTTATTGTAGTTCTTTTAAATATATTTTTTTTGTAATCTAGGTTTCAGTTTTACTAGATTTAGAAAACTTTTGCGCTACTACACGTTAATAAGTACTAACCTTTTTAGTACCTACACTTATTTTACGTTGGCATCCCCACAGCCACAAAAAACTGGTTTTAACCTATGGTTTTTGTCTCAAACCTGCAACCTGCTTAAATATGATAGGAAATACCTTTCATAATAGTACTGGCCAATAAATGTCCCAATGTTGGGCCTTTTTTATATGGAGTAAGAACGAGCAAAACTTTAAATTCCATTAAATTTATATTTCGCTTGCAGGCAGGTCAAGAGCTCTGGGTATCAGCTCATTCAGAAGAGGAGGCTCTGGCTAAAGCCGCCGCGAAGTACAAGACAGCTCCTGAAGAGATCAAGTTGGTGAGAGACGATGATGTACTGGACACCTGGTTCTCATCTGGTCTCTTCACATTCTCAATATTCGGGTGGCCGGATCAGACGGAAGATTTGCAGGTAAAATTAACTTGAATTAGAAGCCGTAAGTTTCTGCACTTGTCCAGGTTTTTTGGTAGATTTTGTCGTGTCGCGATCTTCTGAGTGTTAATCCTGGATTCTGCATTATTTATCAATTTAATCTGTTGTCAACCAATCAAAATGTCAAACCAAAAATAAAAAATGAGCGCTTAACGTGGTGTTCGAAAAATGATTAACAAATTTAACACTTGATCAACGTTTTAGAAAGCTTTTACCAACAGTTTGAACTAAATGAATCTCTCGGCTGTTTTTTGTCCTCTTGATAGTAATAATTTTGGAAATATTGTCTTCTAACTGTTATGTGTCAGTATGTGTCTACTAGAAACGAAAATCGATACCAACTACAAAAAGCATTGAAAGACGAAAATATTGAAGTGTTTACATATTTGCATAGCGGAAAGTTATGGAAAATAAAGGAATGAGATTATTTGAGACTTGCATTTAGATCCAAGCCTATTTATTCCTCATACCAAGGTAGCTGAAATAATACTGATAAATATGTTTTGTCCAATACTCTAGGCGTTCTACCCGGGCAGTCTACTGGAGACAGGACACGATATCCTGTTCTTCTGGGTCGCTAGGATGGTGTTCTTTGGACAGCGGCTGCTTGGGAAACTACCCTTCAAGTACGTTATTAATGTACACTATGTTTTAATTGCCTCCTGAAGAATTGGCTTCTAAAATCTTTAGTCAGACAAATATTTTGTGTACTTAGTGCTAGTTGGTTTTACGTCAACACCATCGATATGTACGAGGAGATTGACGCTCCGATTCGCCCGCTTCAAGCCCTCAACCAATTTTTGGGGTAATACATCGTATTTTACATTAAAAAAAACAAGTGAAAACAAAATATTCACTAATACAACAGAAACCATTTCATCTCGTCTCAGACTTGCGCTTTTCGACGAAATTATATTATATTTGTTTAATTTTTTAAATGTTAAAAAAAGGAACGGAAGAACTATTCTAGAAAATACATACTTAACTTTTAGAGGTTGGCGTTGTATCTCAATTTTTTTTTTGCAATTTCGACTTAGTTCCGAAATTTTCAACATCTTCACAGGGAAATATACCTCCACCCCATGGTACGCGACGCACACGGCCGCAAGATGTCCAAATCTCTCGGAAACGTCATCGACCCAGTGGACGTGGTCCGAGGAGTGACGCTAGAACAGCTTCACGCTCAGCTGGTCGACTCCAACCTCGAACCAAAAGAAATAGAGAGGGCCAAGCAGGGGCAGAAGCAGGATTACCCTAATGGAATACCTGAATGCGGTACTGATGCTCTAAGGTAAATAAATAAAAAAAAAATTGCTTATTTTAGGTGCACAGATTACTTCACTCGCATGGGAGTCTGGTTCTACCCTTAGCTAAACAACCTACATGTTTTCAGCTAATGCGTTAATTCATCATAGTTGTAAAGGACCAAATACTCAAACAAAACTTAATTATAAGTAACCATTAAGTTCCCATTGAACTAGTATAACAGGCATGCGTCGAGTGTATTTTCACCAAAAATCTAATTTGGAAAAAATCAATAGCTCACTCACACAGATTTTCTGATGTTTAGCTTTTATCCATAACAAAATATACCCATCATTATTTTTTTGGATATTTGTAGGTTCGCACTCTGCGCGATGACTCAAGGTCGCGACTTGAACCTGGACATCCTCCGCGTGCAGGGATACCGGTTCTTCTGCAACAAGCTCTGGAACGCCACCAAGTTCGCCCTCATGTACTTCCCGAAAGACACCGTTTACGAGGTCAGTATTTTAAGCTTACAAAAATATGGCTATTTAAGAAAATCAATAAGTAAGTAATATTTTAATTTATAACTTGTTTATTTATCACTCTTCCAATATTTTTTTGATAATTACGTAGGTCCACACGCCATCATCAATATCTGATCTGTCCGCGATGGATCGTTGGATGCTGTCTCGGCTCGCGCTCGCCGTCAACAAGGTCAATGCCGGGTTCGCGGCATACGACTTCCCTTCAGCGACTACACACTGCTACAATCTTTGGCTGTACGACCTTTGTGATGTGTATTTGGTAAGTTTAAAAATCTATCTGAGTTTTAAGTAGTTCGCTATCTCATGTAATACGTAAATTTTTCTGAGTAATCATGAAAAGAATATCCGTCTTAAAAAAAAAATAACGATTCACAGAAACATAATATAATTTACTCAATGCAAAGAGGGGGACACCAAATAAAATCTAATTCAAATTTTAAATATTCAACCACTCTATGCAGTTCTAGTTTTTTTTGTTTGAATCCGGCTTGTCCGTGGTTTTATTTTAAAATTTAGTTTTTGGTCCACATGCCCCACTTTTCCCTACTGTGTTAATGTAATATTCTATTGTAGGAGTACCTAAAGCCGGTGTTCGCTAGCGGCTCTGACACCGAGAAGGTGGCAGCTCGTCGCACGCTGTACACTACTCTAGAATATGGACTCAAACTGCTCAGCCCCTTCATGCCGTTCGTCACGGAGGAGCTGTACCAGCGACTGCCGAGGAAGGATACCAGCTGTCCTTCTATATGCGTGGCTAGTTATCCTACCGTGAGTATCAATCAACTCAGCATTTTGCAGTCCACTGCTGGATATAGGACTGTCCCAAGTTGCGCCACAACACCTGGACCTCCGCCTGCCGCAGTGAAACTACCAGCATCTGGGGGCCGTGTGTTATGGTGCCCAATCATGAGATGTTTGTTGCCCTAGACACCACGCTGGGCAAGTGGGTTGGTGACCGCAGTTTTGTACTCGTGTTTTTTAGGAGAAAGCTGCTGCCCATTCTTCTTGTTTCTATTACTTTCTATGTCTCTTAGACGCCACTTAAGACATCCACAGGTAGAGAGGGGGGGAGGCGGGTATTCGAAACCGCAACCCCATGGCGAGTGAGTTAATCGCGAGGAATAATAAAAATATGACTATTTGCATGCTGCTTCAAGCATGTGTTTTAGTGAACTTGAAATAATATCGTAAGTTTCGCATGTGTATCAGCTGGTTTTTGAATTGAGAATTCCTAATTTTAGCTGAAACTGTATAAAGGCCACGTCAAGGTCGAGCAATTTCAATCTCTGCCACATGATTGGTTAATCGAGATGTGAGACGTTCTTAAGTTGACTTCAGAAACGGGCTACTGCCCGTATGATGTATTTCCTATCTGTAAGGTTTTCCTTGCAGTAACAAACACCTTTTTTTATTACTCAATTTATTTTTAGTTGCATATTACGTTGCAAATAAAGTAGCAAAATACAGCTTGAAATATATTTACGCAACTGATTTGAACTAAAGTTTCTAAGTTCATAACATTTATTGTGTTTCTCTGCTTACTTACCTGAAAATTATTATTATACAGGAAGCCGACGCACCATGGCGATCGGAGCAGCTCGAAACTGACGTGGAGACGGTATTAAAGATGATCCACTTAATCCGCTCCACTCGCTCGGAGTACAGCCTCACCAACAAACAGAAGACCACCGCTCACCTAGTGTTGGCCCCGGAGTTACCTGCTGCAGAGCTTCGTGCGTTGTTCAGAAGTCTACAATCACTTGCTAATAGCGAGCTGTCTGATGAACAGCCTTCTACAGGATGCTCCATTTTGACAGTGTCGGATAAGATCGAAGTGCATTTGGTTTTGAAGGTTAGTAATTTTCTTTTGTAGTAGATTTCGATGTTATAGACTGTTTTTTGTCATGTATGTGACCGGATGAGGATATTGTTAGTTTATAATCGTGCTCGCGATATGGCAAATCGACCATATAATAATATTTGAATCAGTAAAAGTTCTTGGCTGAGTTCATTTGCCTTATCATCCCCTTCGAATCTAATCTGATCATAGTAGGCATAAAACTAGTCCAAAAGAAACTTGTACATAGTTACCAAATTGTGATCATTTTATAATCCTTTTGGTATGATTAAAAACTAACATTAGTCACAATTTCCCAGCGACATTACAATACACAAATCGAAAATAAATGCATGACTAAACTTTCGCTCGTTTTTCCACAGGGCCTAATCGACCCCCAGAAGGAGATATCAAAACTGGAAAAGAAGAAGGAAGCACTAAATCAAACACTAAAGAAACTTCAGCAAGTCACATCAGCGGAAGACTACTTGAGCAAAGTGCCTGAAGATGTGCAGAAAGCGAACACCGCAAAACTCGGGCAGTCGCAAGGCGAGATCGATATTATCGAGGCCGCGTTGAAAGTGCTAAAGGTCATGATGGATGATAGCTCGTAGACAGGTTGGGTAGTATAAGTTTTAAGGCGCGATTGGACCCCTTACTACAGTGCGACTCAAACTTCGTGGCGGCTGTGAAGTTAGTAACACACTGCACAGTATCGCGTCCCGCAACCCCCCTGGTTCATGAATCTGTTACTTCGCAGTGACTCGCATATGTTCACAGTCGCCATGAGGTTGGCACCGTACTATCACCGACTTCAAAAGAATGAGGGTCTCAATCCGTAGTCACTAGTAATGGGGTCAGTCGCGCCTAACCTTGACCCTTGATGTATAGTTGATAGATTATATTTTTTGTATAAAAAGAAACTTAACGCATTTTCGTCCTTTGCGCATTTGTCAATATTTCTGAGATAAAGTCGGACCCCCAAATGCAAGTGAAATTTCTTCAATCGGTAACGCTGATTGAATCACTCAAATTCGAAGTGACAGATATAAGTCACGTGACGAAAACAATAAATGTCGTCTCCATACATTTAATGTCATTTAAGTGATTTTTACCAGTGTCAAGACTTAGAAATGTCACTAATCTGCAGGGGCTGCTTTAATAATATTAATTTAGTAATCAAGCTAGTGAAGACAGGTCAGACATTGTATCAGTATCAATGCGCATGCGCTGTTCACTACTCTTACCCCGGGTCCACACGAACAAAATACCGTTGGGCCAACGCTCTGGCGGTGATTTAATTGATCCAAATGTTGGGTGAAAGATTTGGCCCAACGTTTGGGCCAATGTGTGGGGACGACCTTAGAATGTTAATAGATTAAGTTACTGAAGTTCTAACTAAGTTAGATTACTACAACATTAAAACGGTAAGACATTTTTTGTTATTGTTAGATACTATACGGAAACAGCCTTTTTCTTGAGAATTTCAACATGAGAATGTCTCAAACTCTGATCGAATAATCGTGTGACAGTGTGTGTAAAGGGTTAATGAAATGACTAACTACAAGAATGCTAAGTGCAAAAAAAAATTCGTATTATCTACATTAGTCATTTCCAAGTGATGGTCAGTAGACACAAAATATTTTCGAAAATTAAATATATAGCGCCGTCAGAAGGTTATACTACTGCATTGTCATCAGGCGCTCCAACAGCGTGTTGTAAGTACAGTTTAAAATGTTGCGTATTGTCAAGTTGGAATTCTCATTTCGGGCTTCGGGCTTGGGGTTTTAATGGGGTTAATACCGAGCTGATGAAATGTCGGTGTACAATATAAACTTATCTCCTGAGTGATTGATACAAACTTCAGTGATTGTAGTATCCAGTAACTATTGATATATAAAACCTTAGTTACACAGTCTCGAATAAGTCACTGCATGCGCGTTTTTTCATCAATTATCAGTCTATCAAATGGTCAAATAAGTTGGAGAGTTAATTAATTAACCATTTGTTAGAATAAAAATTTATTAATAGACGCGTTCTACCGAAGTTTAAAACCATTAGTTAACATATTTAACCATTGGTTGAGTTAACTCGGGATCAAAAAACTGGGCCTCACACAGGCTGGGATAGTTCTTAAACGAACATATTTTGTCACAAATTCAACCTTATTCGCATGGTTTAAGGCACTTGTCTCACCGACAACGATGAACGAGTAACGAGTAGAGCTAGAATTGGAAACGAGTTGGCGAGCCGCTGGGAGCGAGTGCGTAGTTGCGATAGTTGTGTAGCTCTGCTACAAGCGAGTCTGCGAGTGACGCGAGCGATTACTCGCCATTACACAATTCCTATCATATAATTTATGATCATCGTCGTCTGAACTAGATAACAAAGATAATTCAAATAATTGTTCGATGTGCAGGATAAATAAAAAACGTGTGTGTACTTTCAGATCCGCACCGTAGAGAAATGACCGCTGGTTACACTCTCGGCGTGTGTTCTAATCGCTTGGCGAGTATCGCTGAGCGAGTGTTATCTTTCGCTCTTGTCGCTCAGCGACAAACTAGTGAAGCGAGTGCTCGCCGGCAGTGTGAACAGTCAGCGATCAACTGTTTGTATATGTGTCTCTTTTGTTTACACGGAATGTCTATCTATTATACGTTTCTTGAACGAGAAAATAGCCGATAGTTAGTCGTTTTCTCGTCGGCGGTGGGACAAGTGCCTAAAGTTGTTTTTGCTATGAGAGACTTTTTTCATCGGATTTGAAACTTGACTGTGCATCTTGGGTTTTATATATCAATGCGAGTTACTTTTAATATTTATATTTGCACTGTTTTTCAATTTTCTTTAATGTACTTGAATAATTCGGTTACCTTAGCCAAGTACCATTGAACTATAATGTTGTAAGTGAATGTTTTTATTTATTGTTTTTTATTGCAATAAAATTCTGCTTAATTTCAATTGCTATTTCATTTTACTTTGTTTAGGGTTGATTTTTCAATCGCCAGATAAATTTTATTCGAGTAAGTAATAAAATTGACGTTTGACAGCTTTTGTATGAAACAACTGTCAAAATTTAAAATTTATTCGTCGACTTAAGTTATTGGACGATGGAAAAATCAGCTCTTAGACAGCAGCTGAGCACATCTAAAATTTGAAATAAGTAACGAATTTTTGCAGTGCTGTCTGATAGTATATATTTGTTACACAAATAGTGTGTGACAAATAAGAATATTTAATGAATAACAGGAATATTTTTGTCTACACTTGTACACGTGGTGTATTTTACAAAAAAGGAGCAACGCCGAAATTCAAAAAGCTATAGCAACAACGGACTATTGTTCAAGATTCCAATAATAAACTATTTATTAAAAAAATTATACACTTGAATAAAACACGTTATATATAAATAAATACTCGTATAATAATGTCATCTTAGTCTAAAATTACACCTAAACACTTAAAGCGGCACTTCACTGGTGTCCTTGCACTGTGACTGTCCTGACTGGCTCCTCTGATACGACACGGAGTCTACGAGTGGCATAAGCTGCGCAGGCGCAGACGGGTTGGTATGTGCCGTCGGCGGCGGCGTCGTAGCCAACTTGTACTTCTCAACCAACCAATTACAATGCCCTGTTCGCGCTATCAATGTCATCAAATCTCTTCTATACTGTTTCGTCAAAATTGCGTACAAGAATGGGTTAGCACAAGCGTTTAGAGGGTAGAAGAAAACTAGGAGCACTTTCCCATGGCTGACGTCGACTAGTGGCGCTCCAGCTAGTGCAGTCACTCCGAAGAACGCTACAGGCGCCCAGCACAGCAAGTCGGTTCCTATAAGCAACGCCATCTTGTTCGCGATGCGGCGTTCAGCAGCCGCCGCTGCCCCTCTCCTGCCGTAACTTTCTCCTCCCCCTAAGGATCTGTATATCTGCACGTAACAGCCCACAATAGTGACCCAGGCCAGCGCACTCGCCAAGAAGATTGATCCCTGGTAAACAGCATCTCCCACATCTTTACTTTCCACTGGTAAACATATTGAAGTAGACGAGTAGTCTGACACGCCGGCCAGCGGCAAGCCAGCCATCAAGAACGAATACAACCATCCGCCGATCATAATCTTCGATGCGGCAGATAAAGAAATTCTTCTCTCCAAATAAATTGCGTACGTTATCGCGAACCAGCGCTCCAACGTGACTATAGTTAGGGTAATGACTGATAACTGGCCGGAGAATACTGATAGGAAGCCAGCAATCTTGCAACCGACGCCGTACTGCCAGTCGTAGGCGTAGTTGAAGAATTCACCATAAGATCTGAGGTCGACGACCGCTAGCATGAAGAGGTAGATTCCCGTGCAGAGATCTGAGAAGGCGAGGTGGCACATGAGGAACCTGGGGACGGTGAGCTCGGTGTGGTTGGTGAGTAGCACCAGCAGCACCGCCACGTTGCCGACCACGGCCGCGGCGATCACGAACCACACGCTGGCTCGCAGCCACGACCAGCCCATCACGTCCTCGCAGGGATTTAGCGCGTCCGGGTCTGGTGTGCATTCCACTTTACGTGGGCTACAAACAAGAAAATTGATTATTAATTTAAGATTAGTTTTAAACTACCATAATTAATCTGTTTAAACTTAAATAATATGTATATATGTAAAAGGTTATCGTGGTTCCATGAAGAAGGATTTTAGGAGTAGGCAGGATCACTGATGGACTCGCAAGAAGAATTGCATTTACAAACGGAGCTATGGCTGTGGGTCATGGCGAGTATGATGACGAAAAAAAAGCTGGGGAGATCTCCTTACTTGTAATTGCTACCAAAAAGACCGCCCAGCATAGGTCAGGAATACGTGGAAAAAAGGGTTAAAAGCTTTTGCCTTGCATTGGAACAATACTAGTAAATAGGATAGATATCATTAAGTACGCACTTGATACTAAAATTCCCACACTCGGCCGATATCGATCCAATCCGTAACGTGTTGTTGATGGGCTCGTGGAACTCGCCCTGGTCCTCATCATCCTCCCAACTGCCTGAGTCGGAGAAGTACTCGTCCATTATGTCCCCGTCGTACTCATCGCTGGTTGTAGCTGTTGACACGTCATCCTCTAGCGAATCACTGAGAGATACCATGAATGAGGATTACTAAGGAATTAAGTTTAGTTTAGTTCATTTAACTTTGGCTATAATATAAAGAATACAAAGATAACATTTATTCTGTTCCAGAAAACAAAAGCAGTAGTGCCACCTTGTTTTACCAGATGGCGCTGTCATTTTGTTGGCACCTTATTAGATTAATTAAATATGGCAACTACGGACAGTCGAAGACACTGGCCTTGCCTTAAGTGTTACTTTTTTGAGCTTTGTGGCCAAAAACATTCGAAAGTTAAATTTGGTAGTTTTCATTAGACCTTAAAACTCTTAATGATGCATCGAATTTTCTGGATCGCCCGACTATTTTCAAGCTCTGAAGCCAGGCACAATTCGTTCGGCGCTATTACATTGAGGACTCGGTGACACTGGTTAAATCCCCGATTCCGAACAACGCGCAAGATATTATTATGTGAATTGCTGGCTTTATGAAGTTGAATATTCTGGTGACGAGTCAAAAGAAATGAGAATTAGAAGTTGGTATGTAAACTTACTCAGTGCTTAATTGGACAGTGAACGCTTTGATAGGCTCCAAAGAACGCCGTTTTCGATTCTCTGAAGATCTCTGCTGGCATTTCTGTGCACAAAAATTATAAGAAGTTACGATTAGTAAAAATTTCGAAATAATTGCAAAGTTAAGTAAACGTGGATGTTCACTTTCAGACTTATCCGTGTCGCGGTGCCTTCATAACTTTTAATATAACGAACACCCAATTTTAGGTCTAACATTTATGGATTCTAAGATGCTTTTACTTTGCATCTCATTTGTATGTCTTTGTTTGCTGATTCAGTGCCTTCTATAGTTGTTAACAAAAACTAGTTGATATCTTACAGCTTGCATGAGCGCTATTTGCGTCTCGTACAGTTTGTGTCGAGTGGGGTTGTGTCGCTCAGGGAAGCGGAACGCGCAGCAGTGGAAGTGATGAGTCAGGTACGCTTTCTGTAGTCTCTGTGGGAAAAGTATAAAATACTTACAAATCAACAGTTTGAGTAGTGCAATTCAACTTAATAGCGACTGTGAACTTAAGCCGAGTCGCCGAAACCATGGGTACGGGGCGAGGTACTGCGCAGTCTACCTATAAATAACTTCACAGCCGCCATTTAGACTGAATCGCACCTCTAAACTATAATATTATAATATCTCTCTAAACTATTATAGGCTTACAATTTTATGTAAGAATCAAGAGCCCTAATCACTCCGTAGTCGAGGGTTAAGACACCTTCCTAGTTTCCCACATATCTTGAACTTTCTAAATTCCTACATATCTTAAACCTATAAATCTATAATACACGTGGAATATTTATTGTACTGAGCTTTAGTACGGCTGTTTGTTAGTAAGCACTCTAAAAAACGCTCTTAATGTACTTTACATTGTTGCGAGTAGAAATCTTAAAATTGATTAGAGTGAAGAAAGAATGTATGCAATGAGAGGTTTCCCAGTTGCAGGCCGGAAGCTTGTGGAACTTATAGATTGATTTGATGTGACATTAGCAACCCTTACGCAATTTTAGAATGGCGAATATTCCTTGGCACAGGCTTAAAAATGCCAAGTAATACAAAGAAAGCTATATCTAACTTAAGGATGACAAAAAGGATTGAAATGGACTTACCTGGAACTCGTATATGGAAGGTATATATTTGAGCGTGGGAGTCTTCTCTATTCTAAGTGTTTCTAAGTTCTGTAAGCCCGTAGTGGGCAGTGAGGTAATGGCGGTGTTACTTAAATCTCTGAAACAAATTGATTACAAATAATTTTAATATTGCCATCAATGAAGCGTCAAGGTCTTTCTGTGCACTGTAATATATTTGTACTTTTGTAGTATAGTAGTAGGTAGATATTTTGTGGTCTACAGTTAGTAGTTTCTATTAGCACAGATTTACAGAGTAAAGATAACTGCTGGATGCCGCTTAAGGTAGGCGTAGGAAGGTAGTTACTATTAAGGTAGATTAGAATAACTAAGCATCAAATGTATCATCTTCCAATTTACTTACAATTGTCTGAGTAGCAAGTTTGCTGCGAAGGCATTATCATCTATGTGTTTTAATTTTGTATTTCCTCTGAAACTCCTGAAAACAGAAACATTAACATCAGTTATCTACCAGTGAGAGTCCTGTCCAAATCGGTCCAGTTTCAGGGATCAGCCGAAAATTAAAATCAATGTTATTTTGGTATTTGTGCGTGTCATACATCTATGTGCATTTCGTAAAAAGCGGTTATTTTAATATGACAAACTGACTCTCTCTCCAATTTCATTTACCTCAGGTACCTATATGTATACTTACAGTTTTGAGATCTGGGCGTTTTTAAATGCGAATGCAGGAACCTCTTCCAATAAATTGTAGTTTAGAGACCTAAAACAAAAATAAGAATCTAAGTAGAACAGTATTCCTTCAAAAGACTGCTTGTTCAGAAGAGGCACGTTAAGGTACAAGTTAGAAGCGGGCGACATGAGGCAGCATCAGACGACGTGTCGCAGCGACACTACTGGTTTCTATGTATTTCGGTCCACAAAAAACATTCTTATATATATGTACCTACCACAGGGTATATACTATGGGTAGGTACTATAGGCTTACCAATATTGAAAAAAAAAAAACACATTATTGCGCCAATTATAAAAAAAGAGATGATTTCTTCCACACTGTTTTTTTATCGCGTGAGATTATCACGCCTCACGGTATTTCCAGTCTTGAACAAAACATTTGAGACTTAAACGTGAAATTTTTACTCAAAGCTGCAATAAATAGTGCAAACTAATTATCGTTACATTTAACATTCGAGATATCGTTGGATTATCTCGATGTTTGCACTGATATTCCCTGAAAACTGTTACACTACAGTTTGTCAAGTACCTCGTTCAGTTTATGGTGTGAATCAGAGGTCACTTTTTGAAAAGCGTGATAATGAAGTAGGTATTAGAATTTTTTTAAAAAGACATCCAACTAAGGTTACCTATGTATTTAATAATTTGAGCAACGTTTTCACAGGTAATTTTACTGATATTTATTATTTTGAAGCGGCGGTAGCCTAATGCTAGGGCGTCGGAATTGCGATTATGTGGTTGCAGGTTCGAAGCCCACCCATTACACTTCCGACGTGAACCCACTCGTAACACAAGCATCTTAGCTTAGCACGAGGGGTTAACAAGAATTCTAGTAATGTGCGAACCACGTTGCTAGTAAACTAGGTATATAAAAAAATATATGGTATAGATAAATAATAATGTAAGAAGGTAAAAATTTGCTGTTCGAATGGCAAATTAATAATCCGATAAGCTAAGAATAAAATAGAACAAAAAAAATAAGTAGCACATGTATGTACCTATAGACTTACACTTGATCGGCGCGCACGCGCAGTGCGTGCGGTGACAGACGCTTTATGTGGTTGCCTTCCAGGTCTCTACAGTAACAGAAAATAAACAAAGTTTAATTCGGTTTGCTATAGATAATAATCTTAGGAAAAGTTCATAATGCTATAATATATCTATATATAGCTATATAATCAAAGCATGGTTCTTGCTCAGTGCGCCGCAGCACATTTGATTTTACCAAGTAGGAGATACCTACTTGTACTAGAAGGAACTAAACTACAGTATTTGATTACTAGCGTAGCGGACCTTTCCCGGCTTTCCACGGGAAGAACAGTAATATATAAATGCCAATAATTGTACACAAAAACCTTCCTTGAATCTCTGTATAGTATATTGCTGAAAACTGCAGACACAATATGTTGCGTAGCTTATGAGAACAAAGCGTACCTACTGACCAACCTTCATCACCAAATAATAGGTGCCGTCTAGGTCTGGTCTTTGGCGTTCCGTCTACAGCACAGTATCAGGGTCGCATATTACTGTATTTGCGTTAATAATTTAAGTTGTCTCTGATTCCATAACACAAGAGCTTTAGCTGGATTCGAAGCAAAAAAAAAACAGGAAGAAAAAAAAGCAAAAAAACTTCCTCTAATAGAGTCGCCATTGCCTCGTCTATCAATCAGTAGGTGGATCTTGGGCAGGCTTGGACAAAATTTCTAAATTGTTGGTAGGTGGGGTCCATTGTACTCACATGGCTTGCAGATAGGCGAGTGAGTTATTATTCTTCTTGTAGTCGTGCACATGGCTCAGGTTGGGGACCTCCAGCAATCCAGAGGTTGTGATGATGCTGTTCAAATTTAAAAATATAAGTCACTACTTTGCAAATAACTTTACTGCAGTGTAAAGGGGAGTAAGAGGGATGGTATCACCGAGGCCGACCCAGAATAGATGATGGAACACCTGAAAATATACGGTGTACCGCGAATAGCGTATGACTTAGGTATATGTCGGACTTTAACCGACTAAGAACACTCCGGTCTTGCCTTAGCCAGAGCCGCGGGATCACTTGTGCATTCCCAACACAGCTCCGGCAGACCTTGGTCCTCGAGGGACCCCTCCAGAGGGGTGGGTGTAAAAATGTCTTCTCTTCTTCCGAGGACGAAGCTAGTTAGTCCTAGCAGTTGGACAGTAAAGGCTCAGAATAAACCTGTCCTGTATGTGTACATTGTAGGTAAAGTAAAGGTTTATCGTAAATATAGAAATAATATAAAATACATACGTACAATGTGCGCAGCTCGGGCAGTGATGGCAAAGGCGCCACTCTATGCAGCCGGGGTGCTTGAGTTATGAATCTGTCAAGACAACCGGAATTAAAACATATTTTGTTGTTGTTGTAGGTAATATTACGCTTGCATGTATGTTATAATCGACAGCTTTGTTAGTGAACCGATATACAATATGTAACAAAACCCCCGTCCGATCCCTAAGAATATTCGGTATCGTACTGCGAACACATATATGTAGCCATAAAATAGATTGGAGATTATTTTGTTCCCAATTGGAAATAATTAAATCAAAATAAAAACTGATCCAAGGCAACAACAACTCTGACCGCTCCTCAAAGTTCACGTAAGTACTTACTACCTTCAGCTTTGTGTAGATGCCGCCTATGCGAGATGTTTCATGAACTGTACCACGAATACGCCTTTATTGGATCCGACGGGGGTTTTGTTACATGTTGCATAATTATATTATCCATAGTTTGCTGTGTGAACATATGCAGGGTAGCATATCGAGCCATTACCGCCGACTTATCGTAAGCGACATTTTTCCAAAATAGCGTTTTTTATCGCAAACGACTTTTTAAACTATAACGGACTAGGCTCTTTGACATTTCCCGCCAAAATACAACCAATTAGAGAGATATAGCAAAAGCAAAATTTATCGTTAGCACATCGGTTTTCTATATTTTAGAGTAACCGACATAATCAATATTATCGTAAGTCGCACAACTATCTAAGAATTGCAGCGTAAGCGACCCTACTTGTTATCGCAACCGACACAGTACATCAAAATTTTGTCGTTTACTATAAACGAAGTGGCAAAAAACGTGTTGCGACGAGGTCATTCCAGTGAAGATTATGTTGCAATAACTATCACTCTGCATTGATTTTGGTGTTAAATTATAATTACCGAGTTATTACATGATTAAACTAGGTTTTATTAAGTTTAAAGTGGTGTCAAAGTGTTGAATTGTCGTTCAAAATGTCAACGCCGGCAAAGGTACGTAAAATACTTAAGTACTTATGGTTATTTTGTTAGTAAATAAATGTAAATACAAAGGCTACTATTTTTTTAATAACGAGGTGTTCGCGGCTTTGTTTGTTTCGTGTGTAAGTTTCTGTAAATACGACTGGAGACATAGGTAATACCTACCTCAGCCCTACAGAAAACAACATAGCCGCTTAAGTAGTGTTTTTTTGCTGTTGGTGAATAGGGTTTGTAGCGCCCCAGAACTCCAGAGGTGCAGGGGTACGGGTTCGGCAACTCGTTGGAGATGCTTTTGGTATTACCAAAGCCTATAGGCTATGGTAACTGTTTACCATCAGGTGGGCCGTATGCTTGTTTGCCACATTAGTAGTATAAAAAAAATAGGTTTTAATAATTACGTAGTTTAAATTTTTATTCAATAGAAGAACGTTTTAGTGCTTAATTAGTTTTTTTATTGTTACAGTCAAGGATTAAGAATATTATGGAATTACTGCCATCAAGTTATTTATCAAAACAGAACATTACTGAATCTCCTGTTCCTGAGGATACACAGCAAAAGTACGTAACACTTGATTCGTTCGTGCCAATAAGGACTACGATCTGGATGCGGTTCTGCCTATGCCATCGCCATCTTTACTAATTAATTCTACAGTTGAATCCCTTTTAATATCAGACCATAATGATTCCACATTACCTATAAGTAAAATTCTTGTCGATTACTCTGATTCTGATAGTGAGGAATCATACACCTTAATGGACTTAGATAAACAAAACAAAATACCAGATGAAAACCTTTTGGATAATGATCATACTGCTTTTGCTAATCAAAGCATTTCTACTCTTAGATGTAATCAAGATGAAACCCAACTCAACAATTATACTGATTTTATAGACTGGAAATCTTTTTCGCAAGTTTTATTGCCAGTGAAATTTAAAATAGCCTTCAATGCATTAAGAATGGTACATTTTGAAAAGAACAATCCAGTAATTACACTACAATACGGTTTCTTCGAGGAAAGCCGTAAACAAGAATTGAATATGGACCTGATTATTAATGACTACTGAATATTAATGACAACTAAAATTAATGAACCAGCACAGTTATATCACTCAGAACTAAAAATTTCAGCTGCCAAATACAAAGATCTTGTGGATCTGTGTAATAAAAACATTATTCCATGCAGGTACCATGAAGAGTATGTAAATATGAAGCATGATAGAGCAGTTCCTGACGTACCTGAAACTGATGAATGTGATAGCGATCAGGAGATTTAAATGTTTAATTTTAGTTTCAATTTGATTGATTTGTTTTCTTTCAAAATTTAAAACATTTAATGTTAAAAAAATGAGAAATATATTTGTTTATAATATGTATTTTCATTTGTTTTTTTTTTATATTAATTTATTAATTACCCGTTTATTCATAAAAATGGATCCAAAATTTAAATGGCTTATTGTCGCTTGCGTTAAAACATCACCTACTACGTTTTATCGTAAGTGATATCTCAAACGCCCGGAAATGTAAGAAGTCGTTAGTTGGTGACAGCAAAAATATTGTAAGCGCCAAAAAAGACTCAAAACCTATTGTATTTTCGAAAATTTTTACTGTTACACCTAAAGATTCAAAAATCATTATTAAATGTCAAATTTCAATTTAATAGCGCAATTATTTGTAAAAATAATTAAAAAAAACCTTCTCCTGTAAAATTTGGTTTTTGTCGCTTACACTAAGTCGGCGGTAATGGCTCGATATAGCTTCGAGGGGTGACGTTCTAACTATGATGTCACTGTCAACCTGAGTGTAATCAAACAGCGGTAAGCCACGGCTTAATTAGTAGCAATTTGGCCATCTATAAAGTCCATAAAGGTAACAGCGATAATTATACACTTACGTGTAATTAGCCATTATTTTTATTACTTAAATGAAGTACCTTATATACCTAGTGTTTTTTCTGAGGTCTAACGCGGTAAGCCTGATCATAGGCTTTGACTGTGTCACCGGACTTGTACCTAATAAAATGGCTAGTGCTTAGCACCACTGCTTTGCCTTTCCAAGCTAAACTAACGCAACTTGCATTAGTCTTTCGAGGGAGTGCTCTCTTCAGTCCCGACTATTTTTCGCTCGCGGCTCCGCCAGCGTGGGCGGCGGTTAACGCGGTAAAAAACCTATAGCCTTCCTCAATATAAATGGGCTATCTAATACTAAAAGAATTTTTCAAATCGGACCAGTAGTTCCTGAGATTAGTGCGTTCAACCAAACTAACAAAAATAAAACAAAAAAAACCTTCTCAAATTAAAATAGTATACAAGCTTTATAATAAATGCATGCTTTATGTAAATGAATCCTAGCTAGATCAATTTAACGCCCCAGAAACCCCCTGCATACTATATTCCATGAAAATCTTTAGAGAGTTTCCGAGCTTCAGATTGTATAATAGTTTTATTAAACAAGAATTTCTCGTTTAAAGGTATAAGATTGAAAAAAGTTTGTAAGCTACAGCTTTTTACGGTCAGTGCAGCCGTACAACAGCGGTAGGTTCGTATATGTTCTCTGAAGCACTGATATATTAGTACTCAAGAGAAGCGAAAAAACAACAGACGGAGAGGGTGGTAAAAATGCTGGTTTATAGCTGATAAAATGTGAATTCCTAATACCATTTCAATGACTCATACAAATGTATCGGCCTACCGAATATCGAAATATAAATCTCATAAAATTGTGCTATAAATATAATGGAAAAACATGTAACAACAAACCGACACTGATGGACTGGATATAAAGAAATATATTCTATACTTACAATGATTTGAGATTAGGCATCTTTGTCAGATCTTCGACCGCTATGTGCTCTAGTTTCGGCGCATCCATTATTGATCTGCAAACAAAAACAATTATTATTCAGTTGAGTTTTTTGTAAGCTTTATTGGAGTCGGCTTCCACTCTCACCGGTTTCAGCTGAATACCGTATTATACATAGAGCGACCGCTTATCTGACTTCCATAATCAAATGGGGTTACCACAACTCAAAATTCCGCAAGGGTCCGTAGTCTGGAGTATCCGTTAATTTCTCCCAATGTCATACCAAGAACTTGTTTCTCATTGGTGGTGAATGACAGATACACCTGACGCTACACTTTCGATCCTAGCGTGTTTTTTAATAGCGGTAGCCCCCATTCTTGTGTGACATGAAGACACGTAAGGTCACGGTAAGACAGTTTGGCCAGAATTTAGATTAACTTAAGATAAAGTATCAGCTCATAGTCTCACCGAATCCATTTGAACAACACAGGCAAAAAAATGCTAATTATACAGCTCCCTCAAAATGGTTGAGCTACATGAGGTATTCGAGGCATGCTTGACACCTGTCGGCACAGGCTCGCTCAAGTCGATGTGGTTCTTTCTTCAAAAGACCAGTCCAGAAAAGACTCTGCATTGATTTACTCAAAATTATACAATCATTTGGACTTTAAAAGAGGCTATGACCCCTGAGTTTATTTTGTGATTTCTACTTGCCAGATAAAAAAATCCTAATTGCCAAATAAATAATTTGAATTTTAAATAATTCTTGAAGATGAAAGAACATAGCACCATTTCTTTGATAAGAAATTTTGATCGCGATGGTACTTTAGAAATATACTTACAGATGCTCTATCCTGTGCAAGTGGTAACCGGCCGCGTGGATGGCCTTGGCTGTGAGGCGCGTGATGTTGGTCTGGTGTAGCACCGCCGACACGCTCTCGCTCATCACATGGCCCTCTGCTTGCCGGCTGTCTGCAAACAAAATGTTGTTAGTTAAGCCGGCTTCCCAAGGTGCGTAATACGCATCGCCGCACCATGGGAAGATAATCCTCCGTGTTAGCGCAAACACGTTCGTTGTGCTGCGTCCGATCCGCGTCGAGAAGGACACTTCAAAATTGCGGTGCGATTTAATATGGGACTACCTCTGATGTACACTGCATAAGATGGTTAAAAATTGGTTTGGGTCTCAAGGCTCCGACGGACCAGGGTGCACCTAAGGGGAGCCTCGATGCACGGTACGTGGTTCACTGTGGTCTTCAGTCATGTGGTGAGATCCTGATCCATGATATCGTGCACCGTGAGAAACAGGCTATAGTTATAGTTTTTTCACACAGAAGGGAGAACTTCACAAAGAAGTTTCTCCAGAAATAATGGATTGTTTTGATGAAACTACTTGGATTCATAAAAATAATTAATTTAGTAGCTATTTATTACCTTATGGTTTTGTTTCATTTCCATTAAACTGAGTGTTGACAGGAATTTGAACATGCTGTAGGAATATCAACACGTTGGCTGTTATAATGTAAACAAATGTCTCTCGTATTTCATAATAATTAAATGCTTTCAATATTTCATGTTTTAACAGTCGGTTCTTCATCGATGATTGTCAGGAGTAACTAGCTTATATACTTTTCTCAAGGGCGATATCCTCTTTACCCAATATGTTAAAAAAAATATTTTAATTCATTGACTAAGTTTTTAATAAATACAACAAAACATATAAGAGGGCAAACACCCTTAGCTTAGTATATTGCAAGTATCCACAATGTTAAAGTATGCAGTTGTTATGTCGTAGATATATTGCCAAAAAATATTTATTCGAAGTTAAGCATTTAAAAAGAAACATGCATAAAGTAAGACTTATAATGTGTCACTTTACTAACAACACCTTTTAAGCCTTAGCCACAGGTAAATGCATGTAGGTCGCGTTAATTCCTGTGACGTATAATTGTTTTATATTCATGCAACGCGACAGTTTAAAAGTTACTATAATATTTCACCGTTTCGACTTCAACAAACTGCAGAAGGCGAAGATGCAGCCAAAAGGGATTTCAAAATAAATCTAATAATAAGTTTGAAGATGTGATATATTATGACAAACACTGACTGACGTACATGTCAGTCAACAGTTCCAAGATCAAAGCGGAGTATGTGGGTCACATGAAATACACTTGGGTAAAAATTAATGCGGTTTATTTGCCACTTATGTAAGTTTGCTCAAATTCTTTATCCTGTGTCAAATTATTTTACCTCAAACGCTACTAGTACCACTTTTTGAAGGTCATCGGTTATTATTGACAAAACCTTTTTGATGAGGTCTATCGCATTTAGTCTGAGCACAGGCTTTGACTGCTTTACCGTGATTTGAATGCCTGTAAATACAGCACCCTAATTCGCCTACTCTTCACCGCTTCGTTCGCTCTTGCCGTGGAGAAGAAAAGGTGCAACAAATTCCACTTCTGCAGCGAGACGTATTTATATCCTTAAAAAAAATTGTTTCATGGTTTCGTACCCGAATGATACGAATGGAACCAGGTAAAATATACATACCTACTTAATTAAGGAAATGCGGGAGTTTCCTATATCGGCTACCTTTCAAATGTTTTAATCATTAACATTTCAAACTATTTCGTTATCAGAGTCTATCTTATCGCTGTTTAAGTATTATGATTGTTGAACAAGCACGCCGCTTGTGTGGCCATGTTTTACAAACTCTTTGAACAGGCGCAGATAAACACGCTTTCACGTATTTTGATAGCGGTACATTGATCCTTGTGTCAGACATGAATCACATACTATCTAGCGAGAGATCTTGACATCGATTGTCGAATAAGTTTTAAATATTGCATGGATAGCGGAGTGGTGGTGAAAGAGATAACTCGCTGTCATTCTTAAATTATATATAATTGTAGAAAGATAAGTAAGACAGACAGGACAATTCACAAGGTGGACGGACGACCTGATAAGGGTCGCAGGGAGCTTCGTACCGGCTGATCTGGAAATTATTGGGAGAGGCCTGAATTCAGCAGTGGCCATCTTGTAGCTGATATGATGATGAAGCAAGAAAATACAAATGATAATGTCTTTTTTTTTCACCCACCCATTATACGCTCTACAGAACGTAAGATGCTTGGCTTAAAAATTAATTATTTCTACATTTTTATTTAAAAACATATATTTTTGTTCTACTTTTTACCAATTCTTTTAGTGCTGGCAGAGGAAAACAGCCAGATACTCAAATGACAGTCAATATTACGCTTCATGCCGTCTCTGTTACTTTCAAGTAGACTATAGAGACAGATAGAGTTCTAATAACGTCTTAAAAGTTCTGACGACCTCCATGGTCAAGGTGTCGCCAGCTCCGAGGTCCCGGGTTCGATCCCTGGACGAGTCAATGAAGAACCACCTTTTTACATTGATCCTTGGGTCTGGAGTTTTGTGGTACCTTCGTTGTTTCTGATTTTATAACACAAGTGTTTTAGTAACTTAGGTACTTTAGATTCCCTGAAATATGTGTGATATTGTCCACATGAACTATACGGTTATTTTTGTTTGACTTTAGTATATTCATTTTACTTGATGTGGTGGTAATGAAGCAGTCACGATGACTCTAACCGAGACTGTCAACAAAACATAACCTACGATACGAAGGATAATTCACTACGACGCCGATCTGAGAACAATGGAATAATGTCGGATTTTTAAAGTGGATAAGTAGATACTTAAATCAAAGTCTTAAATTTTTAACGTGTTTTTAAAAACAACAACACCGTGTATTTTTAATTGTCGCCAAACTATTGATTAGTATTTTTTTAATTATTATTTGGTATATAAGTTGGTAAATGTGTTTGATGAATGTAATAAAAACCTGGTAGAGTTTGATCATTTGGAATTAGGATACAATTTTTATAGTGACTGTAAGTTAGTTACATTATTGCTGTGTTATAATATAAATAGTAAGTCAGAGGTGCTATCAAAATTAACTACACGCGAACCTCATTTTTTAACCGTCTTCCAAAAAGAGGAGGTACTCAATGCGACTGTTTTTAGGGTTCCGTACCTCAAAAGGTAAAAACGGAACCCTTATAGGATCACTTTGTTGTCCGTCTGTCTGTCTGTCTGTCTGTCTGTCTGTCTGTCAAGACCTTTTTTCTCAGGAACGCGTGGAGGTATCAAGCTGAAATTCATATCAAATACTGAAGTCTATGGTCTCTTGGAGCTGTGAAAAAATCAAACTTCTAAGTCAACGCGATCAAAAGATACTCCCGTTTATGCCGCAAATTTTCGACACTCGCAAGGGAATCAAAACCTACTGGGTACTTCCCGTGAACTCAGAATCTTGAAATTTGGTATGAAGCAACGTCTTATAGCAGAGATATAGGAAAAATTGCGAAAAGTATACATTTTTAGTTATATCATATAATAAAAATATTTTTAATAATTTTAAACTTACTACCCCTTTCCTCATGAACGCGTAGTGGTATTATATTGAAATTCATATCAAATACTCAAATCTATAATACCTTTAAGCTGTAACAAAATCAAACTTCTATGTCAACGCAATCAAAAGAAACAGGAATTAAAACCGCATATTTTGAAACTCGCCACTACTCGCAAGGGAATCAAAACCTACAGGGTACTTCCCGTGAACTCAGAATCTTGAAATTTGGTACGAAGCAACGTCTTATAACACAGATAAAGGAAAAATTGCGAAAAGCATAAATTTTTAGTTACATCATATAATAAAAATATTTTTAATAATTTTAAACTTATTACCCCTTTACTCATGAACGCGTAGTGGTATTATATTGAAATTCTTAACAAATACTCAAGTCTATAATATCTTTAAGCTGTAACAAAATCAAACTTCTACGTCAACGCAATCAAAAGATACAGCAATTAAAGCCGCATATTTTGAAACTCGCAACTACTCGCAAGGGAATCAAAACCTAAAGGATACTTCCAGACGACCTGGAATCTTGAAATTTGGCATGAAGCAACGTTATAAAGTACACATATAGGAAAAATTCCGAAAATCTTAAATTTTTAGTTACATCACATAGTATATTTTTTTTAATAATCATAAACTTACTAGCTGACCCAGCAAACGTTGTTCAGCGATTAAAAAAAAAAAACAGATGTTGGCCGATTCTCAGACCTACCCGATATGCACACAAAATTTCATGCAAATCGGTTCAGCCGTTTCGGAGGAGTTTGGAAACAAACACCGCAACACGAGAATTTTATATATTAGACTTGCTGACCCAGCAAACGTTGTTATGCGATTAACAAAAAAATAAAAAAATAGATTTTGGCCGATTCTCAGACCTACCCGATATGCACACAAAATTTCATGCAAGTTGGTTCAGCCAATCTAAACCGAGATTGATCCAAATTGTGCCTATTTCTAGTATTAAAATTATGTCTATCACTTCTCTTCTTAAAGAGATGAAGATTTTTCCGAACATACATAATGTTTTCATATATGTATTGACAAGGTACCGTCAGCTTTCCACATTGTTATGTTATGGATTTCATTTAGCAATAAAAATACCATAACTTTTACTTATATACCTACAGGTTTGTACGAAACCCTCGGTGCGCGAGTCTGACTCGCACTTGGCCGGTTTTTTTTTTTTCTGTTAGCTATTTGAAAAATCCATCTAATTAAGTAAAAATAAACTTCCACTCGTCAAGGTTAAGGGCAAATTTTTGACAACATACTTTTGGTAATTAGCTGACATCATGTTCTTTGAAAACAAGTTCACATTACTGTTTACTTAATATCGTGTAACAAGAATACAATTAAGAAAATTGTGACACGTGGAAATTGTTCAGTTTCAATTTAATTAATAGTTTGTGGGTATCGATGTCAGGTGTTGAAAGCAAGCGAGTTTTCATTAGATTACAGTATATAAGTCCACGTGTATTGCTTCAAGATATACAATAATAGTATGAAATAAATAGAAACTGCACTTATTGATAATAAAAAGCTGACGAGTTTGTTTGATTGTTTGCTTAAACGCGATAATCTCAGATACTACTGGTCCAATTTAAAAAAAAAAATCAGCGTTCGATAGGCCATTTAATTTTGTTGAAAAAGGTTATAGGCCTTTTTCCGCGTTAACCGAAACCCATGCGGGTGAAGCCGAGAGCAAATCCTAGTGTATAATAATATGTCAAGAGTTCTAAATTAATAAATGATTTACATGATAGAGCTGGTAATGGAAAGCTGTTAATTTGTTTGTTTAGTGAATACTGTTGTTCAACACTAGAAGTTTGAAGACGCGGCTTTAATATGTTTTAACATTCTATATCTCTCTAAATTTTCACTAAAGGTAGCAACGGTGCAGCTGCTTCATGTCATTAAATGGGTATTCACTTCATTCTATGCCAGCATTTCGGCCCTGGACTAATTGTCGTAATGCCAAACTACCGCTTCAAATACTTAGATACTTTAGAAAATAAACTAAATACTTGTAAAGTTGACAAGATAAACCTTTTTTATTTAATTAACTAATTTGATGACGACTCATAAATTCCTGTGTACATAAATTCCTATGAGTCAATGGTCTAAATATTCATAAATATGAGTTGAGTATATGCTAATCGTAAGTTAATACTAAATATTTATTATCTAGCTTAGTCATAATCAGTGCTTATAGTTAGTACTTAAGATGCCTTTGAATTCTTAGATATAAAACGAGTTCACAACATACTTAATATTTAATTCCATGCAAGAATTTATTTATAAGCAGTAAACAGATCCAGTTAGGTTTATTACGCACTGTTTGTTTCATAAAATCTTTACGTCAAACAGAGAAGAAAATATTGATCTCTGAGTCGAAGTGGTCAATATTTCTCTAATAGCAAGGTTATTGGAAAGATATGGGATTTATAGACTACAGCATTTTTCTTGCGAATGTGATTAATATAAAGGCTGCGTTTTTTTTTTTCATGTTTTATATACTTATCGTAATTTATAGGTATATGAAAATGAAAGAACAAGAACATGAACAATAATTGGATCATTTAATATACTTTTAAAAATCTATATCATTGTTTAGAAAAGTTCAAATATGGAAACGTGTTGCTTAGTGATAGGTGACGGATACAGATAATTAATTGACTTTCCTTATTTGACTTGAAAAGCATTTAATTATTCTTCAATACATTCTAAAATAGCGAAAAAGAAACGAAAGCAATTTTCTCTTTTGAATTTTATAACAGGCCTGTTGGTCTAGTTGTTAGTAACCCTGATTCCATAGCCGGAGGTCGTGGGTTCGACTTCCACTCAGGACAAATCTTTGTGTGATGAGTGCGATCATTTGTTCTGTGTCTGGGTATTACTTATCTATAATATGTATGTATTTATAAATATATAAGTATATTTATCATTTGTCTGATTGCCATAGTACAGGCTCTGCCTAGTTTGGAATCAAATGGCCGTGTGTGAATTATTGTCCCAAGATACCTATTATATTATTTTTTATATAGTGCTGACAAAGGCAATCAAGTTATAAATCCTGCAATAAACCTGCCATTAAATGAATCGGATAATCTCAATTTTAACATTCAACATTCGAAAGGCAGACAATTGACAATCGATAAACACTCGCAACCACTTTAAATAATAAAGATAAATTTATAACATTTGAAATCTGCTGCACAATGGAATATTCCAATATTTATGATTGAGATCAATAACAGTCTAGAGTTACTACTACGTTTTATATAAAGCAATTAAGTCGTAAATTTTAAAATGTATTGTCATACACAAAGAGATCTAAATAATTATAAAAATAAATAATATAATATTTTGAGACACCTCACACACAGAGCCTGTACTATGGTGAACAGACAACGTATAAACATACTTATATTTCTAAATACATTATAGAAGACAAACCCGCGACCTCTGGTTACGCAGTCAGGGTCACTAACCACTAGGCCAAGAGACCAGTCAATTCACAGTTATCTATGTAAATAACTGTGAATTCTGAAAAACTGCGTTTCTTTAAAAATATGTTTCTATAAAAAATTGACTCTCTCGTTAGTGTTCGCAAGTGCGATTGCCGTGCACGAGGTCTCGGGTCCGAATCCCGAGTCCGGCCAAAACTACATAGTTACTGGGTATTTTCTGTTTGGAAATACACAATACAACCCGGAGTCAGGAAGTGAAGCGGTGTTTATAGCACTGTGCTGTGCCTCTGAAAGCACATAAAGCCTTTAGTCCCACGCCTGATCTCTATCTTTCATCTTATCATTCATTATCATTTCACATTTATTAAATAAAATTTGCCTAATTATTATTATATTGCCATATGATCTTAGTTGTCTGCCAGTAAAAGTCCCATTAAAATTGTACCCATTTCTTGTAGTTCCAGAAATTAAACAAATAAAAACACTTTTCCGCTTTATTATTATTAGTTTAAAAATCAATAAAAGTTTTGAAAACATAAAGAGACGTTTAAAAAACAGTATTTTACCTAATTGTAGTGGAGTACTTCGGGCCTTAGAATAATGAACAAAATAACAAATGACGAAGGATGTCGTACAAACGTTGCCTAAATGACTTGTTGACGTAACGTAGACGTGACTGATGAAGTCGTATATATTTGTTTACCTCATTTGTAAGGCCCCCGGGCATGAGCTTCACGTAGAGACTTGCCAGTGACCACAAAATAACGGGGATGCGGACTAGGGTTTATAAGTAAACATCTATTTAGTTCGTAAGTCAGAGAGAAAAAAAAATTAGATACTTACGTATTTTTTCTTTTTTCAAAACAATACAATTTGACAAAGATAAGGCTCGTTAAAGCTCAAGAGTGGGGGCTTGTGACCTCGGAAGTTAACGAAAATAGTAGCGACAAGTGACGTGAGCAAGCCCCCACTCCTTAATTTAAATTCGCTGTATCTAAGTAGATATTTGTTTTTTTTTCACTATCTAGAAACTAAACATATTTCTACAATACAAAATTTTACCAGTCTGTCGCGCGGAATGGATATTGTATTTTTCTTCTTAGCATGTCGATCAATGGCAAAACAATAATGTTTTAACAAAACAGCCCTCAGCCTCAGAACTCAGCCACGCAGACAGTATTGTCGGTGCCGTTGTAGATATCTGACGAATGGATGCTGTCTCAGGAATATGGGAAAAGCCCTGTCTTTTCTTGAAGTCTAAGCTAGCCTTATATTAAATTTCAGCCGAGTAGGTAGGAACTATTTAAGGTGATAGTATTAAAAAAACAAATGTCTTTTTTTTCCAAAAATTTTCAGTCTACTGTGGAATTAAGATTCATATATTCAATTTAACATTGGTAAAAACAAATGTTTTTTGTTAATTATCTTTTCAGAATAAGATAGCAATCGTTATTGTAAGTAAGTTCTTTAATTAATTCGAGTAACGTTTAACAGTTTAATCAACTAAATCTACGTGCAGTGCACAGTGCACCGCAAACAAGTTGTTACAGGGAAATACCGAAATGAGCCTTACTGATTTGAAAATAAAAGCGCTATTAAACGTCCGTGTCATAATATGCAATAAGCGAACGAACTGTTCACATTGACTGTCTCAATTACTAGTTTATTTGTTAATTAATTTACTTCAATAAAGTCTAATGCTACGTATACAATTTGACTGCGATCACATCGGCTTACCATACCGAGATTACAACAGAAGTTTGCAAGTGTTGGATAGGAATCATAATGTGAAAAAAAAACAATAGCAGAAGATCAACAAAAGTTCAAGTATTTTCGTTTTTTTTTTATCAAAAAAATATTCGAGTTGCAGTTCCTAAAACAAATTAATCATTTTCTTCGTATGATGAATATTTGTTTTTTCCAATGGCTTGACATAAATGTACATACTCGTACTCGTACTACAGTAGAAATAAATCAATTCACTAATAGCTGTCGATTATATTGTAAACAGACATGTATGTCTGCCAATATATATTAAAATTACAGGTTTTGATTACAGAGACAGGTATCTAAATACTTTTAATATGTACTTACTGAAAATAGCCAATCCGCAATTGGCAAGCGTGGTGATCAATACTCATTCCTTCTCTATACGGGATTAGGCCTGTGCCCAACAGTGAGTCATTTATAGGCAGGTAATATTATTATATTATACAGAATACTGAAAAAATCAATTGAAATTCATATTCAAACCAAGTATTGTTCGAAAAGTACCCGAAGAAGTGTACGAAAACACGATTTTTTAGCACTTGAGAAAAATCAAAATCAATCAAAAGTTGCCAGCAGCATATGTTTAGTATGCTTATATGTATTATGCTAAGCCAAATATGTTTAAATTTCAATAGATAGATAATAGATTTAAATCCTACTTAGTGCTCAAACCATGGAAAATTTCTACACGGACGAACTCCAATTTTTGGTGATGTTTATCATAATGACGCAAATGCAAGGATGACATGACTACATACAGCTGTGGTCTATATAAAGAATAGCTCACATGCTCGTACCTACATCAAAGACAACCGACAAACATTTTCGGTGACGTATCTTAGAAAAAGTCTTCGCTATTCATTGTTCGTTCCATTGTCTATGGTATCTATGTACAAAGAATACTGGAAAAAAAGCTGCCCAGGAAGGGCTATCACAGGCGTTGCATTGAAGAGTTTCTGGAGTGGTCCTCTGATGTAACAGAAGCCGCTATCCCCATAAGGGGACTGGACGTTTTGCTGACCTTTGGACTCAGTAGTTCATAATTATAAATGCATAGTCCTACCTTTTGACCTCAAACATTTGTTTATTTGGCGCAGTCCCTTTGTAATTTTTAATTGTATTGATTTTATTTTATCTATATACTTATATAAAAATGAAACCCGTTTTCCGTTGTCACGACATAGCATGAAAACGGCTTGACCGATTTGGCTAATTTTGATCTTGAAATGTTTGTGGAAGTCCAGGGAAGGTTTAAAAGGTGCAAAACATAAATAATAAGTAAAAAAAAAAAACTGTTCCTAAACTCGGGAGTTACCTTAATTAATATACTTTTGACAGAACGAAGTCTGTCCGGGCAGCTAGTTTTTGATAAATGAGACAGCGTGTTGCTGGGGAGTTTGTTGCGCCATTTTTTCTCCCTAGCTAGAGCTCTTAGGAAGCTGTGAAGGGTGGGCGAACCAGGTGCTCTCTGCGTATACGATGAGGATCAAAAAGCTAGATATGGAATACTAAACCCTTGCATGGTAACATAAACGATAAGATGACATGGTTGCTAGAATTATCAGTATGTAAGTATACAAACAAAATGAGTACTTAATATACAGTGAAATAAAAATACCTAGTTAACACTGTCGGACACATGTTTATTTAGCGATTAGCGGTTTATAAGTACATGGTATGTAACGTTTTATAAATGCATATTTTGCATTATATTTCGCTCTACAAAATCTGTAATACTAGTTTCTAGTGAACTACGTAGCTGGGTACTTGTAAATTGTTAATTGGTCTAACAGAGTCATTTGAATAAATTAAGTCCACCTTATAAGCTCTCATGTCTATCTCTACATATAAATAAAAAATAATGTTTGTAAGCGCATAACTCAAGAATGGCTGGACCAATTCGGCTAATTTATTTTTTTGTATGTTCCCTAAGGTCCACGAAACGTTTAATATTATATAAAAAATTGCATGATCGCTCGAAAAACGTTAATTTATTAATATTTTTTTACAAAGTATTAACTTTTAACAGAACCAAGTCTGTCCGGGCAGCTAGTATAGAATCTAATATAAAAAGAGTTGTTACTCAATCACGCCAAAGCGGCTGATTTGGATTTTTCTTAAATCTCCTATTTTTTATAATGAAAAATCACGTACTTTTTAAGCCTTGTTTCTACTATTTTCGTCTACTTGTGACGTCACAAGTTGGCGCCCTCACTCCTGAACTTTAACGCGCCTAAAATAAGGTGCGTTACAGACCAGTCAAAATGTATTAATTTAATATGAAAAAAGAAATAATACGTTTCTAATATTGTTTTTATTTAACTTACGGACTAGTTAGTCCTTTATATATTTTTACTTTACAGGCCTTGTTTGCATCCCTATTTACTATCTTCAGTAATGGGTATGAACCTGAATTAGAGTAGTAGAGAGTTCCGTACAGCCGTTCAATTATTTTGATTGTAAATTCAACATCAATGATAGGTTTAACTAAATCCCTCAGATTAACTATCGCGTTGCATGATTATAAATAAATTACGTCACGGGAATTAACGCGAAGTTATGACTTGCCTTTTAAGGCTTGCCGTTTCGGCCCGGTTACACTGGCCGTGGTCGCAAGCAGGTAAATGCATGAGTTCGCATGAATTCCCGGTACGTAATTTATTTATACCCTCAGATTAAACCTCTAAAGGAAAGTAAAACTACGGTCTAAACCTAGGTTTTGGATAAACCGCTGTGTGTAATAAGGCCGTATGTTCACGTACAAACTTAAGATTTCACGTCATCCGGTGACATAAACAAATAAAAAAGAACAATCGTATTAGTCATGTAACTTTAATGTAACAAATTGCTTCTTACAAATTACCGATTTGTTTTGTACGCTCTTACTTTGTAGAGCTAAGAATTTCTTAATGTAATTATTCACATTTACCTACGTATACAGGTAAATATTTATTGTGTATTTAATTGAAGGATCTGCGTCAGTGTCATAGCTATGTTTGTATGTATTTTCAATAAATCTAAGTATGATCTTTATATACAGGTTGTTAATATGTTATGGGATACAAGTAAAACAACTGACAGCTTTATGCACATGTTTATTTGATGTTAACGAGTAGGGGACGCAGCCCACACAGATACATACTAAGGCGGATACACAATATTCAGGATACATTTTAAAGCTCTAGTTCTTCATACGGTCACGTGTCCTGTGACTTTGTATAACAAGTTAGTTTTCAATGTTATAAGTATGTTCTTTTAGAAAAGCTGTTCAGATTAAAGCACCAGATTACCACGTTAAATTTATGAACTCCTTTAAATTAACTCCGTATAACACAGAGTATTACCGCTGAAGTGAATTTATCGTAACATTTAGCTTGTTTGGTAATGAGATAATTACTCTCGTAATCACCGTATTACAAGAATACAGGTTCGTTATGTTACCATAATGATATAATCATTTGAAATATTTTAGTAACACATTTTGAGAAGCGACGTTAAACCAATATTTTGGAAAGACACAACCTGTATAATCATCACATGCTATAAAAGATTCCTATAGCTAAATAAAAAATATAAAACTAGATATTCAACCTATTTCATTGCGTTTAATTGAGACAAGCTGTCACATTAATTTTAATGCCCTTGACTGAAAACACGCACTTTTCTTCATCAATATCTCTCACTATACCGCTTTTCCGTGTTTGCAAGTTGTAAAACTGCAAATTTCTTTCTCCGTATTTTGTTCCTTGATTAAATTTTTAGTTCCCTCGAGATTAATTTCTCAGAACGTAGTAGAGTAGATATTGTCCTTTTGTAAACAATATATTTTGATAAATAATAAAATTGAGAACGTAGTCTATGCGTAACTGAGTAGATACATGTTGTCCTTTATTAGGTCTTAGACTAAACATACCTTTTTTATAAAAAATACCTGATTATGTACAAAAACAGGATAAATCTCGGAAATCTATGATGGAACTAGAAAATACAAACAATTTGAAAAACCATATTTTTACAAATTTGCAAGCGCCTTACCATTAAAATCTATAGCAAATGTTTACTCAACCTCCTACGTAAATTAACTAAACATTAAAAATAGGATTAATTATTGTTTTCGCTGGTTTCATTTGAAATAAATTTAAGTATTAATGAAAACGTATGACGTCCGAACATTATTGTATACTGAAGAACTAAGATATCAGATAAGAGAATTTTAGAGGCTTTATATTATCTGTAGCTTCCTTCAAGCATGAAATGATTGTAATCTAGAAAAGTAATGGCGAATTTAACTGCTTTGCTGTGGTTAGGGCATCATCAATGCCAAGATGGCACGGAACGCGGCTTAGCAAACAAATGCTCTGTCGCGTTCCACGGCCTGCTTTCTGCTGCATTAGAAATTAGAAAGCAGATTAAAAGGATTAATAAATTGTTACTTTCATCCCCTTTTTGGGTGTGTTATGAATTCTCTAAGTACAGAACCATGTATATGGTAACACTATTTGCTAGACTAACAAAGGCCATTCTAGAATATTTTAATGCTCCGCAGATATTAAGCGTTATATTATTGATTTCTGAGGTTTACGCGAAAATTAGACATTGAAATAAAACTACTTTAAAACGGATTCTATCGCGGTTTATTTTGATTTTAGTTACCGATGTTTCGACGCCTTTGCAGGTGTCATGGTCACGGGCCGACTGAGGTGGTATTTGTCTTGACAGGGGTATATATAGTATGTTGCTCGTTCTACCGCATAAAAGAACACACAGCTGACGTAAAACACCGCCGCTCAACGAGGTCTGCAGTCGCCGAACATGCTGAAGGCTCCAGTCACTACATTAGATTTGATAAACCACAGATCCTCGCTAAAGAATCCAAATTCCTACCTAGGATGTTTCGTGAGGCTATTGAGATTAAAAAACATCCTAATTTCAATAGAGAAGATGGCTGGAAGATATCACCTACTTGGGACCCAAGAATTCACAAAATTAAAACCAAACCCAAGAGCAGCGCTGCAAGACACAGTGAGCTCATATTGCGTAGGTCGGAACAAAAATAATTAATAAAAATAAATGAAGGTAGAACGAGCAACATACTACATATACCCCTGTCAAGACAAACACCACCTCACTCCTCAGTCGGCCCGTGACCATGACACCTGCAAAGGCGTCGAAACGTCGGGAACTAAAATCAAAATAAACCGCGATAGAATCCGTTTTAAAGTAGTTTTATTTTAAGTGTTATATTCTTAATTCCTATCGCGCTTCTGAGTAGTACACAGTAAAAAGCGATATTAGGTTATAGGTAAATATATTATTTTATTGTAAAAAGAGCGGTAAATCATCAAACAAAAATAGCACGTTGTTCCCACATTGGTAGATACCGGAAGATAAAATTTTAAACTGTGTAAGTACTATATCAGGCAAAGATAATGCTTCATACATCCACTAAAGTAAGTTAAAGTATTTTTAAATTCTATTTTCGTAAATCGAGCATCGGTTTCTTATCGATTTAGATTATGATTTTATACAGTTTATCGCGTATTGCCAGGTTGATTACTTAAATATTACCATCTTTGTACCTAGATAATTATAATAGTTAACTTACATCATATTCATTACCTACTTAAAGAATAGGTAATTTATTGAATAATTTCATGATTCTTCTGAAATTATTAATATTAAAATCGGTCTACAATTGACGGAGATATCGATATCGATAGACATACATACAGACGAACATAGAACCTCCTCCTTTTGGAAATCGGTTAAGCATAGAAAATTTCAAAATGAATGTACAATAGGTGTCCTTTAAGTTAAAGATCTCGCGGGTATTAAATAAAATTAATTCCAAAATCTCTATTTATTCAGCCAACTGCTCGACTTCTTTCACATTAATAATATACATAACCTAAAAAGAGTTCCTTTGTTCAAACAAAAATACACACAGGAATTTGGTGAATGCCTGTAATGAACATAAAAGCAGTCATGAAGATCAACGAACAGTCTGATGAGCGGCGCCGCGGGTGGCAAATTGTCAAAGAGTATAGTAACTAATAAACTGGGAAACTGCAAATTGTACAGCCACGTATCTAATACTAAACATACAATGAAGACCAAAGACCCAATGAAGATAGCTTTTTTGTTTATGTGTATGAGGGATTCCAACTCGCGACCACATGATCGCAAGTCCGATACTCTAGGCATTAGATTAATGCGCTTAAAAGTTTAATTTAAAACAGAGTTTCGAGTTGTCCTTGTCCATACAATTCTTAAATACCATAAATGAAATTGTAATACTTCTTTTAAAAATAATGTTTCCGTGTTTTCCAAATATTTTGTGTGAAATTTCAGTCATTCAATCTTGCCGCTCATTACTACTTATAATAATTATGAAGATATAAGATGAAGATGTTACTCTGTGACGCAAGTAGTGTACTACTCGACTGATTTGGATATTATGACTTTTTATTTCGACTATGTAAGTCATTACCAGTCTGTCAACCAGCCTTACCACGGTAAACCTACTGTGTTACCCAGTATAATGAGATGTAGGCGAGACAGGCAGTCACTACAGCTGAATCCGGTAAGACTTGAAGCCGATTTCAACATAGCTTTTGGAAACAAAAAGATGGACAAATTCAACGGGATCCGGGACTACAAGGTAAAACCGCTGGACCCTTTTGGTAAACTAGTATATTTCTAGTTAAAGGGTGCGTTTGGATTAAACGAACGCCAAAGGGGAAATGGGTCATTGCAACTCAGCTAACACGTTGTTTTCCTACATTGGCGTGTACCCAAAGACACGTGTTTGTTTTAGTGACGTCACTACCCTCGTGCACCACATACAACAGATATTACTGTATCAATGGTTACGAGTATTAAAGCGGTCTTTTCTTCTTTATGCTCGGATTGAAATTGCTCAGAAAGTGTCATGGATGTATTAATTATACGGTTTTTTATTGGCTGTTCAGTTGCTTTTACATTAAATACAAATAGAAGCGGATCAAATGCCGAGAGCGTTTTAGGCAAGCACCTCACCGCCCAATCAAGAAACCTCATCGCAAAATCAAGGAAGGAGGTGGTGAAGGTGCAATTAGAGAAGTAAATTCGTATCAATTTACTAAGACTTCTCATCAACGTACAAATACATGCTGTTTTTGGTATCACAAAAGCTATGACTTGCAAATACATATAAGTAGGTACTTGATATAATATCTACGTATACCAAAAATAGATTGTTGAGTAACATAATCGCACACGGAACTCTTAGCGATAACGTACAAGGGGTAATCGAGATGTTACATAATCATCTTAAGATTTGAGAGAAACAAGCAAGCCTTTCAGGGGTTACTCTGCCGCACTTACTGGAGTGCCCAAAGTGTCCGGACACCTGCACTTTGGAAGATTTGAATCTGGCGAATGACGCCGCAGTTAATGTGGCCAACTACTGGGCGCACCAAATTAAATACTTTTTGAAAATAGTGTATCGACTCGAAAAGAAGAAGAAGGGGTTACTCTTGAATTAGGTAATGTAAGTGATCTTCATAAAGTAAGGGTGGTGAAAGAAAATTGTATGATTGATTGTTATAGACGTGTTTTTCTTCACCATCGCCCCGGTTAACCCGTGGATGGATGACAATTTGCAACTTAGCGAGACCCCTCCGTGCCTCGGAAAGCACGTTAAGCCGTTCCCGACTGTCATACAGTGATCTTTGACAGTCAAGTCGTTACGATTCTTACAACCAGTCTTTTGGGATATTGTATTTCGCAGCAATGAGTTGTGGAGGTCAGATAGGCAGTCGCTCCATGTAAAATACGGTATGCAACTAAATCCGATAAGATTGCCTGACCCCAACATAGCTTGGGAAAAGGCAGATGATCAGTCGTGTTTTTCTTCGTGTTCGCCTGCTTTTCTTAATCACTTACATGAGAATTTAAGAAAAACACAAAATTATTTCACTTTAGTAACACAGTAGTAGGTATATTATGTCATACCAATATCTAAATACGAATAATCGATATTAAAACATATCAATATGCGATGCGCAACTTTTCACTCAGGGATAGAGTTTCAGGATCATTGACACGAAGAGAAGAGGAATTTTCGTAAAATAAAATAAGCCAATGTACGTCATACGCAGCAGGTCAGTGACCTTCTTTTATTTTTGTAATTTTAATTTTAAATCTCGAAATCTTTTCATTCAAATGTATGCGTATAATGAGTTGGTCTTTTTGACATTCAGTACATACGTAAATAAAATAATTGTCTTGCTCGTTATGAAGATATAAAAATTAGGCGATAAAGTACCTATTACTTTAATAATAACACCGGCCTTTAAATGTCCCACTGCTGGACAAAGACCTCTTCCCATCTAGAGAAGGAATGAGCATTGATCACCACGCTTGCTCATTAAGGATATCAGATTTTAATTTTCGGAATCCAGGTATTTTTCGGTTCCTCACGATGTTTTCCTACACACCTGTTATGTAGTGCTAATTTCTGAACATTAAAAACCTCGTCAAAACTCAAATAATTTTTACTTTTCAAATAATAAAAATAAAACGTCGCCTTATTTTTTAAAGTTAAATTGCAATGTTGGTCGCACATTACTAGTATCTGGTTAACTTCTTGTGCTCAGCTAAATGCTTGTGTTAAGAGTGGGTTTACGATGGTAGTGCAATGGTTGGGTTCTGAACCGGCAACCACATGATCTCAAATCCAACGCCCAACCATTAGGCTACCGTCACGCCGCTTCAAATTACTGAGCACTTCCTACAATAATATCAACTTTGTAATCCTACTTATATTATAATTATGAAAGTGGATGTTTCGATGTTTGGATGTTTGTTACTCAATCACGCAAAAACGGCTGAACGGATTTGGATGAAATTTGGCGTGCATGTAGCCTTTGACATGGAAAAGAACATAGGTTACCTTTTATCCCGATTCCTTAAGTAGTTCCTGAGTGAAAATTGAAAATTGTTTACGAGCTAAGCCGGGGGCAGACAGCTTTGAACTTTGGTATTTTTCTCTATTACAGCACAAGCAATAACACGGGTGAAAATTTTATTCCAATTTTTATTACTTTCTCATTTTTCATTTCTTTTTGGACCCAATCCTGAAGTCCAGGCAGACGAAGTCGCGGGCAGAAGCTAGTATAAAATACAATGTACAGAGAAAAGCAGGCTGATAAATAAACGCGTCAGTTTTGACTGATGCGTGTTTGCGACCGGTAGATTAACGGATGACTTTGTGTTTTATCATAATATACAATCATGTGATTGTTATTTATGTCGAGTGTCATAAATTAATGTTAAGGTAGCCGTCGTTTTATTTAGCTGTTAACGTCGTCATCGCCATGCAAAGTATCAAGAACTGTTCAGCCGTTTACACAATTCACGAAAAAACAACAAACAGATTACGTTACTTTCAAATTAGTGTACAAAGTAAAGAAATAAAGTACGTTATTTTTGCGTTATAATTGTGATTTAAATATATAGTGTACAGAATATTTTCAGATTGCTTTGAATAGAGTTTCAAAAGTTGTTTTCGTGTGTTTTACTAGCGCAAATGAACTTCAATATAATAAAATCTAAATCTACTGTTTAGTCCGTAATCCCACAAGAGGCCCAGTGCTAAAATATCTAAAAAGATACATAACAAATAGCGTATCTCTAATAACCACTTCAAATAGCTGTCGATTGTTAACAAATACTTCATCACGAAGTATTCTCGTGAGGCCATCATTAATACATAATTTAACATGTAGGTTCTGTATCAACAAATTGACAATGGACTTGCTTATGTTATGCGCAGAAGAAAATCAATGCGAAAAATAGAAAAGATACACGTATGGCGCTACTCGATGTGTTTTCTTAAAAAATCTAAAATATTTTTATTTCGAGTAGACCTTTACAGGTACTTTCAAAACGTTAATGACGCTAGTTGCTCGGTTCCAAGGTGTCATTCCTATGGAGAAGAACCGGCAAGAAACTCCATAGGTTACTCTTTTAAATATGGTTATATGTATACAATTTAAATAATATTGAGAAAATAAATGCAGGGTGTTTCTTATGATTAGACAATAAATAAAAATGACGATTTATTCTGATTTGACAGCATCCTCAATTACAATAGGTGGGTTAGTTATGCGACATAATGAAATAGGTACTTGGATATTTTAAGAAAATTTATGGCTGATCGGCAGGTTCAGGAAGTACCTAAGTGATCATTATTTTTTATTAGGATAATTTTAACAATGTATGAAATGTATTTCATGAATATTAGAAAGAAAAAAAATCTTAAATTCATACAAGATTAAACTTTGAATTAAAACCTAAAAATGTTACAACTTACCAATAAGAACCAGGACCACAGCCCACACAGATAGCCCACGAAACATTTTCATGTTAATTAGTCAGTAGAACACTAAACACAAATCATTTTAATTAGAAATTGTCTTAACATTGTCCTATTTACTATCACAGACTATCACTTAAATTAACATCGTTCTCTAAACACAATAATTTTCTAAAACACCAGATTTATTAATAATAACTGATGCATCTAAAAGTAACTAACATTATTTTCACATATTAATTATTCCTTTTGTCGTGTTACTCGGAAAATCTAACAATACGTGCGCTTTCCACGACGTCCAAGTTTCAACTGGCAGTCACGGCGGTACACACTTGGGAAATCTCAACTTCCAACAATTTTTCAGCCGTTGTCAACGAACGACATATTTTCATGAACGTGCAAAAAGTTTTCAATGATAAATCCACACAAACAAAGATTCTTGGGTATTAATTTTATCGTGAATAGTGTGGCAAAAGAACAAAAGGTTTTATTTTAATTCGATAACGTATTGTTGTGTTATGACTTAACCATTTCCCTGTCCCGTGACACACATCACCATGAATATTTAGTCTATCATTTCCATATCAAAATATAGTTAATTATTTTTCTTTCGGAACGTTAAATAACTTTAGCTGCTCGGTTGCACAATGTAATTTCTATGGAGAAGAACCGGCAAGGAACTTCGTATTTTATTATGGTACAAATAAACAATATTGTTTCTACTGGCGGGAAAGTCAAGTTGTTAACTAAAGTATATTTTATATAGAGGACCCGCCACGGCCTCGCACGTGCATCATACATATAAACCTTCCTCTTGAATCACTCTATTTCATCAATCTATTTTAAAAAAACCGCTTCAAAATCCGTTGCGTAGTTTTAAAGATATAAGCATACATAGGGACAGACAGCTAGAAGCAACTATATTTTATACTACCTATGTAATGATTAATTTTCACTTTTTCTCTTCCCATAACATTACATAAGTATTATCCACAGCAGTAATTAAAACAAAAAAAAACTCTATTTTAAAGCCGGTCGTCATAACATGGATAGTGATGACGAAAGCGATACCTATTCGTTGACTTTTAAGGGCCACCCTTAAAGGCCGATAAGGTCATGTAACTATATCGAACCTATGTATTGTTCTTAGTACCTCAAAGAACTAAATAAAAAATATGAACTTTATGGCTTTTACGTTGGGTAACCCTTTAAAGTTAAAGAATAAGGCTTCTTTTTTTTAGGCCTACCGCAGTTAGCCGGAGCACAGGCTATGACTACTTTACCGGACTTCTGGCGAAACCTTAAGGGCCTCCAGCCAGAGCTATAGAAAATCTAAACTAAAGGCACGCCCTGCTCGGTTCGGGCTCGACTTAGTGCGTTGTCAAGTGAGGGCTGGATCTAAATTTTATAAACGAACTAGCTTCTGCCCACGACTTCGTCCAAAAAGAAATAAAAAAATGTGAAAGTAATAAAAAATGGAATAAAATTTACACCCGTGTTATGCTTGCGCTGTAATAGAGAAAAATACCAATTTTCAAAGCTCTCTGCCCGCTGCTTGGATCGTAAACAATTACGGGGAACTACTTAAGGAATCGGGATAAAAGATAGCCTATAATTATATTCTTTTCCATGTCAAACCAAATTTCACATGCATGCCAAATTTCATCCAAATCCGTTCAGCCGTTTTTGCGTCATTTTTTAACACAGTAGATGCTAAATAACTTAGGTTAAACAATGTGATTGTAAAACAAAACATGAAGATCTTGTGTATGTGATATTATCGTACTAGAATCTACCAAATACAATAATCATTTCGATTTGTGGATAATCTGAGATGTAGTGTGTTATCACAAGAGGCTCTTATGGACACGCGTGGACCTGATGATAACTCGAAAATTTATCAGCAGAATTATTTATAATACTGGTTTACGACAGAACCTATAATGTACTCTATATAATTTATAACATCTAAGTAACTTATTATGAGTGTAATAATGGTAGTCAGTTTCTAGGCAAACTAAAAATGTCGGCGATGTTTTACCATAATTCGTAGAATGTTTGTAGCGCGAATCTCCGAAAATTATGGATCGGTTTCAAAATACTTTTTGCCATCGATATAAATTTCTTCAACAATTATTATTCAAGTATTCAGTATTTAAATCAAAATGTAAATGGAATTTTTAATCAAGAATGTCTGAACAAAGTTACTTTTTTGTGCAATTCAAATCGTTTTTTTTTTACATTTATAATACCGGCCTATAAATGTGCCACTGCACACAGGCCACTTCCCTTATAGAGAAGGAATGAGCATTGATCACCACACTTGCTCACTGGCGATTTGAGATTCTAATTTTTGGAATCCAGGTTTCGTCACGATATTTTCCTTCACCGTTTGTCAATTGTGTCTTATAATAATTAAGAAAGTACATATAACGTTGAAAAGGTCACATTGGTTCGTGCCTGGATTCGAGCCTGCAGCCAACCATGTGCATACGAATCCGGTCATTGAACCGCTAAGTCACAACATTTTTTTATATTGATGAGTAATTAACTAACTGCGAAAATTCGAAGTGTACGAAGTACAGGGTGTCCTACTCAGGTAAGTAAGCACAGTTTTTAATTGATGAGATTCCAGCTTGAGTACCTGCAATTTATCTAGCTACAAATAAATAGTACCTGAACCACTACACACGCAACGCATATTAAATAAAAATACGTGTTACGAGTATATCAGACCGAACCATTGAGATATATATCTATCTATATCTCCCAAGATATATAGATCACTATATTTCACTCGTAAATCATAATTGAACTATGTTTTACTGTTAAAGTATGTTGTTGGCTATTCTCCAAACTGTTGGATAGATTTCATAGTACGCATATTTTTATCGAATTTATGGGAAATCTTAGTGGAGGAAGCTTTTGCTGAGGTTTAGCTTTTATATTGGTTTCAATTGGTATATGGAACTTCCGTAAATGTACCTTGGTGAGTCTGAAAAGAGCTACAATTTAAGATAGTTTGAGTGAGATGCAAGTACCTACACATTAACGGTGGGCTAAAAAAGATGGCAATATCTTGTAAGTCTTGTATCTTTTTCGAGACCCGCCAAGTTTCATCGGCCGAAGTATACTTATTATCTTGGGACAACTCAAAGATGTTAAATCTGATCCCAAACGAGGTAAAGCCTTTATAATAAGAACTAGACAATTAATAAACATACTGATATATTTCTAAATACTCCTACACGATCTTAGAGACTACTTGATTTAATATTTTAAAGGAACAATAAGGTCCTGCCCAACTATCCAGGTGCCCAATTCTCCTATTTTTAAACCGTCCGATGGCAGTGTAATGATCGTAATGTCGACGATTTTGTAAAAAAAAATAAAGCCCATTAAGTTTGAAATGTCAGTAAGGGATTACCAAATTATTGGCAATCGTGCTAAGATACTATGACATACACGATTTCACAGATCAAATGCTTAGAAGAATACCAAATGTGCCAAAATCAATCGAAACTACGATCATTACACTGCCATCGGACGGTTTATAAAATAGGAGAATTGGGGCCCAGGTGACTTTTCTACAAGCCCGCTTAAATGACATTAAATGTATGGAAATGACAGTTGATTTCGATAAGTCACGTGACTAGACTTGTAACTTCCATACATTCGAGCGATTCTATCAGCGTTAACGCTTGTAGAAAATTGTCACTTGGCTGGGGGGCTGTCCTACCACTTCCATATTATTTACGACTGAAACAAAGTAGGTATACTTTTATAAACAAAGTGTACGTGTAGGCCTTACCATATTAACGAGTATGTTAAGTTACAAACTTTTACGCATATTTTTACAAATGTTTTACTGTTATAGGCTTCCAACTAAATAGTAGTTTATCTCAGCGTTACAGTAATACATTACAGTATCTATTTGATAGAAGGAAGACGAGACGCAGCTGCTTCTGGTTTCCATAATTCTAGATAATAGAAACACTGAACAAGACAGTTTGTATTATGTAAATCAAAACGTTCGATACAATAAACAGTTGTTTGAGATTAAGTATAGGAAATATACCGAGTATTTGCGGATCCTTGAATTAATATTTGTTGAGTCGGCACATAGCCAGTTCCAGATCATAATTCGTTAAGTACATAAGCTTCGTTCTATCAGGATACTCTAATCGCATTTAAAACAAAAAGGCTTACTCGCAAATATGGGTAGCACATCACTAGTATCCTTGTAAACCCCTCGTGTCAATGCTTGTGTATCGAGTGGGTTCAAATAGATAGTTCGCAAGTACGAAGCCCTAGCCATTAGGATACCGCCCGCTATATTTAATTGGGGTTTGTCTGTCACAGCACAGCACGGACCACAGGTAAAAAATAAACAGTCTTCTGCTTTTGCAAGTCGATGGTCAAACCCAGCTAAATTTTATGCGTCGAATAAAATCCGTAACAGGAAAAAGGTCTATGATACCTAAGAGGAAGTTTTCCAACAAAAATTTTAAAATTAACTTTCTCAAAATTGTCTACTATTAAGGACATCCTAATTTTGGGATTAGGCTCAATAAAACAGACAGATATTTCAATTGTTTGCTTTTGAATAACCTTGACCGTTATAGGCAGCAAGTGTTTTCACCTGAACCGGCAGTTAAGGTAAAAGAGATTATCTGATATTTTTTTTTCCATTTACCCTTTACCAGTTAAAACGACTATGTTTTAACCGTAAACTGGAGAAGACTGAGGCGTCTTCCCTAGGACTCTTCAACTTCCGTTCGTGAGAAGTTCTGCGGATAGAAAAATCTAAATTATGCGTTCAAACATCAAATTCAAATTTAGTTGAGTTGTTTTTGCATAGAAACAAAATATCTAATGATACACACGAACTTTTATAACATTCATTGTACTAAGTAAATAGGCAGAAAGATTATCTTTGTGACACGTAAGCGCCCATTAAAAGATTTAACGGGTAACTGTTTTATTTGGGCCAGAGTTAAACAGTAACAAACGTTTAACAAGAAATTAAACTGTTTTCATTGTTAATGGCAGCAGCTGTCTTTAACGGAGTCATTTGTTTTAAGTGCTAACAAACAACACGCAAGTAAATTTAACTTTATTCACGTTTGCGTGCCAGCGTACTACCATTGTTAGCGGTTATTTGCTAATAGACGTTTCTAATATTTCAAATCTACGTAAAATTGTACATATAGGTATAGCCCCCTAGACGAGGTACATTTCTATTATACAATCGTTATCGCTGATCAAATCACTCAATTTATGAAAGTGGCAAGTCTAAATCACGTGACTAACTTATCGAAGAGAAATTTCATTTCCATACATTTAATGTCATTTTAATCAAATTCTATCATCGTCAACGCTTTTAGAAGACTTAGTGTACCTACCTTGTCTATACAATGTATACTACATCCTGCAACTGTAATTTCTTAACATTCTTGTTCATACATATTTGTTTTAAGATTTGCTATTCCTCTCTTATGGCTTCAAAAATAACAGTCACCATTTTCAGTCAAAGTAGAAAGGTTTGTGCCCGTTTGCGGTAACTGCTAATAAATAATTAGGTAATTATATAAGTTTATCGTGGCAAGACTTCGCTAGTTCAGCAGCTACATGAATAAAAGCTCTGTATATCGGCTACTATTAACAAGAAATATGGATGCTATTAACACGAATGAAGTCGGCATTTTTGTGATCAACGCACTACACTACTATTTTTGTATTTTACGACCATTGTTTACGACTTTTAAACACTCGATTGTACTGTTTGTCTTCTAATAGAAATATATTCTATATTAACTGTTCGGTTTCAGATTTTTATAGATTCAGCCTTATATACTTAGTGTTTGCTACAATTATACTTCCCTACAAAATTTAAAATTAATGGCTTTTTGGAACAGAGATTGCAACCCACAGCCACTCAAGGATTTCAGTACATCTGTGAGTGACAACAATTCCACTTTTTATTCCTTCATTCCAATTTATTCATTAGAAGCGGCGGTAGCCTAATGGCTAGGGCGTCGGACCTGCGATCATGTGGTTGCGCCCGGCCATTTCAGGTTCGAATTCCACCCATTACCCAGTGCGACCCACATTGCCAGTAATCTTTATAAAAAAAAGACAGAAAATCTTAGATGCACGATTAAAAAAAAATCTGCATAATTTACTACTTTTTACTTGATAAATATTTTTGGGAATGTAATTAAAAGAAAGGAAAGCATTTATTAAAAAAAAAACCGGCCAAGTGCGAGTCAGACTCGCGCACCGAGGGTTCCGTACAAACCTGTAGGTATATAAGTAAAAGTTATGGTATTTTTATTGCTAAATGAAATCCATAACATAACAATGTGGAAAGCTGACGGTACCTTGTCAATACATATATGAAAACATTATGTATGTTCGGAAAAATCGGCCAAAATCTATTTTTTTATTTTTTGTTGTTAATCGCGGCTGAACCGATTTGCATGAAATTTTGTGTGCATATCGGGTAGGTCTGAGAATCGGCCAACATCTGTTTTTTTTTTTTAATCGCTGAACAATATGCTGGGTCAGCTAGTAAGTTTATGATTATTAAAAAAAATATACTATGTGATGTAACTAAAAATTTAAGATTTTCGGAATTTTTCCTATATGTGTACTTTATAACGTTGCTTCATGCCAAATTTCAAGATTCCAGGTCGTCTGGAAGTATCCTTTAGGTTTTGATTCCCTTGCGAGTAGTTGCGAGTTTCAAAATATGCGGCTTTAATTGCTGTATCTTTTGATTGCGTTGACGTAGAAGTTTGATTTTGTTACAGCTTAAAGATATTATAGACTTGAGTATTTGTTAAGAATTTCAATATAATACCACTACGCGTTCATGAGTAAAGGGGTAATAAATTTAAAATTATTAAAAATATTTTTATTATATGATGTAACTAAAAATTTATGCTTTTCGCAATTTTTCCTTTATCTGTGTTATAAGACGTTGCTTCGTACCAAATTTCAAGATTCTGAGTTCACGGGAAGTACCCTGTAGGTTTTGATTCCCTTGCGAGTAGTGGCGAGTTTCAAAATATGCGGTTTTAATTCCTGTTTCTTTTGATTGCGTTGACATAGAAGTTTGATTTTGTTACAGTTTAAAGGTATTATAGATTTGAGTATTTGATATGAATTTTAATATAATACCACTACGCGTTCATGAGGAAAGGGGTAGTAAGTTTAAAATTATTAAAAATATTTTTATTATATGATATAACTAAAAATGTATACTTTTCGCAATTTTTCCTATATCTCTGCTATAAGACGTTGCTTCATACCAAATTTCAAGATTCTGAGTTCACGGGAAGTACCCTGTAGGTTTTGATTCCCTTGCGAGTGTCGAAAATTTGCGGCATAAACGGGAGTATCTTTTGATCGCGTTGACTTAGAAGTTTGATTTTTTCACAGCTCTAAGATACCATAGACTTGAGTATTTGATATAAATTTCAGCTTGATACCTCCACGCGTTCCTGAGAAAAAAGGTCTTGACAGACAGACAGACAGACAGACAGACGGACAACAAAGTGATCCTATAAAGGTTCCGTTTTTACCTTTTGAGGTACGGAACCCTAAAAACTTTCGTATAAAATAAAATCTGTGTTACAAAATATTATTGTGGGTGCCTCACAAAATGTGCCAAACGTAACTTTTAGCTCTGATTTTCAACTACAATTTTAATAAATTATTGTGTAATGAATGTCTGACCTTGGTCGCCATTCCTTCATAAACTAGATAGAGACACAACATTTTAATGATTGACGTAAAAACTGTTAAACACAGAGAAGTCATAACTAATGTATTTCCGTTATTTTCAGGTATAGTTATGAGGTCAAAATCTGTTCTGGCGATCTGCCCACCGTGCCCACCATTCATAGATAGACATCAGCACCTCAACTGTAAAATACTTATTATTAGAACAACATGATTAGTTTTGTACAAAAACATAGAACAATAAAATTATTCTTATTTAAATTACTAGCTGTGCCCCGCGGTTTCACCTGCGTAAGGTTCCGTTTCCGTATAACATGTGATCTATTACATGCCTTCTGCTGAGTAATTAATCTTATTTTAATGGTTCCGTACCTCAAAAGAAAGAAACCGGCCAAGTTTGAGTCGGACTCGAGCGCGAAGGATTCCGTACGTGTCTATAAAAACGGCTTTTTTTTGTATGGAAGCCCCCTTAAATATACAGGATTAAATTAAAAGGAGTGCGTATATTCAACAACGTAATCAGGTACATATAACTGAACCCCAAGAAACATAGGTCGAATCTTAAAATGGAAAATGACGGTTCACGTGACTTATGTTTGTATGAAAAGATGATTTTCCATTTTAAGATTTCGACCTACGTTTTTCGGGAAAAGTTGCTCAGTTATATGTACCCGATTACCACCTAGAATATACGCACTCCTTTTAAATTAATCCTGTATGTTTTATTTTAATTAAACTATTTAATATTGAAGTTTGTATGACACACATGCATAGCAGTAATAAATCATTATACTTCAATGGATCTACATGTTTACTTCATCTCTCCGAACCCACAACCATAAATTATTGAAGTGAATAAACACGCTGGATTTTTTAATGTCATCTGGAGGAGAACTATACTCAAAGGAAACATTCATTTGTATGTACCTACGACATGCAAAGACATTTGAGCAATCCATTATGCGATTGGTTATTGGAGTTTCGACATGATTTTGACGTTCGACGCTGACGGTTTAGAGAAAACACGACAGAGGCAATAAGCAGTTCTGCCCCCCTAGCCAAGTGACATTTCTACAAGCGATATCGCTGATCGAATCGCTCAAATGTATGGAAGTGACAAGTCTGAGTCACGTGACTTATCGAAATCAAATGTCATTTCCATACAATTAATGTCATTTAAGCGATTTCTATCATAGTTAACGCTTGTAGAAATGTAACTTGGCTAGGGGGGCTGGTAATAAGCCTCTCCCTGAAATAACAGTTGTCCATCCATGGACTCATGTTTCCGCATCCAGTCTGACCTTCGTAAGGTCAACGACTTTCAGATTTTTGTCGCGTAATGCTTCGATTGTTTTAATAAAACTAATAATGGTAATCAAGGAATTTATTACTAAGATATTATATAATCTATACTCAATGTACCTAAATACTTGTCAGTTATCTGCGCAATATAATTTCTTTAAATAACAAAACAATCATCTTTCTATTACAATAAAATAATAATTCATCATGAAAAAAATAAAAATAACTTCCAAAATTGTTTATATGTTTCGAAATTTATTATTATATTAGTTTATATACCCGTTATTATTGTAGATTATAATCATAAATGATAACTGTGTTGTGATGACGTCAGACTTTTTTATTTCAGATGCAAACAATGGTATGCCGTGATAATAGCTGTCAATAGTCATAAACAAATTTTAAGTAATCATAAATTGTAATTAAAGTTGAATAAAGCCGACATGGATTGATTTGTTGTCTATGTGCAGACATATTATTGCACCTGCGACCTTATGATACGCATAAACAATATGCACTTTAACAACTGATACGAAATCGTAAAAAACAAAGAATGTTCTATATTTTGTAGCTTAAGTAATTTAATCCTTTTTTTAGATTTTTTTTGTGTTGTCACCATACCTAATTAATTAAGACGCAGGCTTGTTTGATAATTGGGAGATTGCGAAAACACGGATAATTAGATAATGGTGAAATTGTTCTCAATGGTACTGTAAAAACATACCTACTAGGGTTGTCGCAAAAAACTTGTGAAACGAATCGAAATGAATACGGTCATTTTGTCAGTAAACAAAAATATAGTTCTAATAATAATATCAGAGTTAAGGATGATTATACAACACTTTATTAATAGGCTATGTTTTTATTATTTAAACTAATTAAAAAAAATGTTAAAAAAACTTCTGTCTTGGACGTCCGTGTGTCTGTATGTACGGATCCCGTATCTTGTGGTCACGATAACGAGCTAAATACTTCACTTATCGAGTTGGTTTTTTTTTATAGGCTTCAGTATTTTGAGGAATAGTAGCCTATTACTTTTCACGGTACAATTCGATGTAGTTTAATTATTATTTACAAATAATCTCAATTTTGTTGTAATGAATGAGATTATGAGGCGTGCACTTTTGGATTTTCCAACTATCTTTTTTTTTCAATACATTTGACAAAGAAAAGGCGCGTGACTTTTATATTTCCTTTTGTACATTATGGATTGCAGTAAAGAATATGAATACCTATGAATATAAATTCCAGGAATGAGGGTAATGTCTTATGTAGGCGAAAATAGTAGCCACTGGTGAGGTGTATGTGAATTCACTGTATCATAATATTAAATTCGTTATTTCGAAAAGCAAAAAATACCTAAAAACAGGAAATTGAAAAAAATTAGTCTGTACTCCTATTATAATACATAATACCAGCCTATAAATGTCCCACGGCTGAGCACATACCTCTTCTCATAAAGGAACGAGCATTGATCACCATGCTTGGTTCACTGTGGGTTGGCGGTTCCATATTTCAATTTTCGGAATCCAGGTTTTTTTCATGTTGTCACCTCACCGATTGTCTATGATGTCTTAAAATACTTAAGAAAGTACATACCTATAACTTTCAAAAAGGCACATTGATACTTGCCTGTAGTGGGTTCGATCGCCCGCCCTATATCCCTTTTATAATTATCAAATGAACTGCGACTTATAGAAGTGCCAATTATAAAAAGTATTCAATAAGTCCATCCATCACAAGTTATAAAATCTGATAAATTACCACATTAGTTGTTTGTTTACTCGAAATATCTGTATCTACATAGTCACCGCTCGCCATAGGACGAGTCTGTTTATTTACGTTGAATGTTTGCCGGACAGTAATCGAAAATCAATGGTGGTGACGGTAAGGGGACGTAGATTAATTTCCGATGACGCAATCTGACCACAAATAAACTGCGTTATGCCAGCTTATTTAAAAACTGCGTATTCGAAACCCCTGGATATTGATAAAAGCCAGAAATTATAACCTATCTCTTTAGAATATAATAATTTTATTTGCGTAAATATGTGTATACATAGTATACATACACACACACAAGTGCGTGTACGTAGGTTAACAAAAGAAAAAAAAGGAAAAAGTTTATCATTCTTACAAAAATTTAACAAAAAAAAATATTCCCAAACATCTTACCTTCTTATGTGTAAGATTTGATACGTGGCTGACTGAAGACTGCGATTGCTACACTGAAATTAAAACCCGCATTGAAATCGACTGAAGTGCTTTCAACACTAAAAAACCTACTTACAAACCACTCCGTACTCAACACCTTAATTATTACGCCTGGCCAATAGTTGAACTAAAAATAATAATATAAAATTCGATTAATTTTCGAAATCAATTTCAGTGCATCTACCACACCTTTCTGCATCACCCTAAGGTCGACTGGCAGAGAATGCCTTCTGGCATTAAGTCCACCTATGTACACTGTGCATAAAGTATTAAATATAAATATAAAAATTAAACTCAGAAAACATAGAAGCATTCGAAAGTTTTGATTGATGATTAAAGAGGCCGGTCGCAGGTAGAAATCCTGGTTGAGGAACCCACGAGAGTGGACTGAAATCCTGTGGAACTATTCCATCTTGCCAAACGAAATATAAAGTACGCAAAGCTATAGTAAAATTACGTCATGGGAATTATCGCGAACACATGTATTTACTTTATTATTTAAAGCATAAAACATAATCCATAGTTTTCATTAACAGTACGTATAATTATTTGTAGAACAGATATTATATCCCGCAACTTATTTTTCTTTTTCTTTAGAGGTGTCGATACTGGAAATTAATAAATAACAGTAGTAAGGGACATTTTGCTGAAAAAGTAAGTTATATGTAAGGTAACTCAATATTGTAACGTTGCCAGAATAAAATTTTATCAACGTTAAACAAAAGGATATTGCATAAAATTTAGGTGTTAAATATTAAAGCGGAGTGTCAAAAGCATGCGGGTGTTATCATAGTCTTTCTAAATACCTACATAAATAGGTAGAAGTTTATGTATCGTTCACTTTTTAACCGACTTCAAAGGAAGGAGTTTCTTAATTCGACTGTATGTCTTTTGTATGTCCGTTACGCGATAAATGTAGATCGATTAAAAAATATTTTTTTTCTCTATATGTCACCGAAAAATAACAAGAACCGCAAATTTATAAATTTTCTAGGAAATTTATAAAATTTAGTAGGATTCTAAACGAGAGATAAATTGTATGCAAACATTTTCGCAACTTTATCAATTTTAATTAAAATTAAATGACCATCTTCAAATTCTTTTGTCCTTGACCTTGACATTAGATTTAATAAAAAAAAGAATGTGTAATGATGATGATTGCAGTTGCTAGTAGCTAAATTATAAGAAATTTATAGGTAGGTAAGTAATAGGAATTTATTGTTTTGTGGTTGACTGTGGCGGATAAGCAGTCGGAGACACGTCGAACGACGTGCTAAACACATTGTTTGCTCAGCACAAAATATATTTGTCAACGAAGCAAATTTGTTCATACACATTCTAATCTAGGTTACTTATATGTAGGTAGTTTATAATTATATTGATGAAACTACGTTATTATGATTTAAAAACTCTCGGACGAGGCAGACGGTAGACGTCAGCCGATGAACGATCAACAGATCGATGAATGATCAGCAGACGGCAGCCGATGAACTGCGCTCTCAGCGCTTTAAGCCGCTTTTAAACCGCTTTATATTTCTGTATCAGTTTATAATATCGCGAAAATGTATAAAATGTGTAACAGAATAAACACACCATGGCATAGGAGATGGCAACGTCGAAAAAAGTTCATTTTAGTATGGCTGGATTTTTAATATTTTATTTGGCATAGAATTTGGCATGTGATAGGATAGGTCTGACTTTTCCATGGCGAGAAAAAAATTATTCGAGGAATAAAATTGACGTAATTACTTATAGGATCTGTCAAAATGTCTTCCACGAATAAAGTTATCTGACGATGGAAAAATCATAGTACTTAATCATTGTTATGGAAAACTAAGAATCGACTGCCCGTTAGGCGCATAACTCGACAAAGTGTACATAAACCAAAACCTGATTATTTTTACGCGACTTTGGGGTATAGTAAAAGTTGTTCAGAATGATGGAAGTGTTTTATTCTGTTAAAAGTTATATACCTACCACTACCTAGTTAAAGTTATATTATAGTGCACGGATAGCAGAGTGGTTAGGTCAGCAAGCCAATTACCACTGTGCGCGACGTGCTGCGGGTTCGATCCCCGCAAGGAAAAAAGCATTTGTATCATCCACAAATTCTTGTTACAAGTCTGGGTGTTCATTGTGCGTGTGATTTGAATGTTTATGAAACTCCCCGCGTAACAAGGACAAATTTCTTGGTGTGGAAGTAGTTTTAAAAAAAGCGTAACAGTATTCACAATCAAACGGCAACATAGGCTAACATACTGATATTAATCTGATTTGTTGATACATTCTAATAAGAAAATTTGTACCTACGGATAAACAATCAGACCGCAAACAAGGACTAAGCTAAGAAGATTATGTAGCCACACAAATATTTGTAATAGGTAGGTAATACTCTATCCATGTTAACTACATTGAAACAAATATCTCAATAAGATCATTGTATGTAGGTCTAGGTACTATCAATACCTACCATCGAACGCAAATGAATAAAATAAATATTCTGCGGCATTGTAATTAAAATAAACAAAAACATTACCATTATTACAACCCTTATATTTTTGAGACATGCTACAAAGATTGATTAAAGTAATTGGCAGATTTGTTTCATTAACCAAAGTTATAAGATATCGTATGATTGCCCAACGTTTCACGTACCCCGGGTATAATTTATTTTTACGAACAGTATATTATTTCTTGGTTTCCATGAATTCGTTCAGGTTTATTATTACGATTGCCGCTAACCACTGTTAGCAAAAGTACTTGCTTTTACGAACTAGTAATGAACTTTTGACAGTTCATTTCTAGTCAAACTGTACCATTTCTAACATAGCGACCACACTACCACAGAGTCAATGGATTAATCACAGCCTACGTTTAGAGCGACAACATTATTCGACTTTAACTACACTCGAATCGTTAAACATGTACTTAAATTTTAAGTAACGGTAGATTCATGAATACTCAGTAGCTGTTCACAATTTTATTATCCCATGATGTCATTCAATAAAGTTACAAATTGTAAGCCGGTCAAAGGGAACAAACGGCCACAAACTCGACTTATTTACGATGCCTTTGGCTATAAAAGGGCGCTAAGAGTGCTACATTAAAATGCAAAACGACTGTTAACGACCCATTACACTTTTTTTAATATAGACGAGTGTTTTCAATGTTACAGAATTTACAGACGACAATAAAGGGGTAAAATGTTCTTCTTACCAATTTAATTGAGAAAAACACTAGTATTCTCAATAAGGTTTAACGATAAGCATTCATTAAATAAAATCACAAGTTGTACATAAAAAAAGGATTTTGAATATGTATTTTACTGCCATCTAGCGCTGAATAGAAAAATTATAACGTGATCGGTTTTGCTTTAGCTTTTATTCTTTCGGCCATGGTTTGGCACTTTCCACAGACAACAAAGAATCCTGCGAGTGCTGCCATCTATCGAAATGATTGTGAGTTTGACCATAGACATATGGAGAAACTGTTTTCAGTCACCGGAATAAAAATACTAAATATGTGTGCCATTTCAGTAATTGAAGGAATTGTAAGAAGGAATTGTAACTCATATGTTGTCCTCACCAGTTATTTGTAAGTTCCTGACATTTATATTGAAGAACAACAAAATGCTATTATTTTCATTACCTGCTTATTTGTCTATGCTTTGCTCTATTATTTTGCGCCTGCGCTCTTGATGGTCTACGCGACGTACCTAAAATCATTTTGTGGAAAATTTGAAGTTTGTTGTTATTTGTGACAACTTATAATTCATAATTATTTATGAAAGCTTCGTGCTAATTACCATTCCAGGCGCGGGGCAAGATTTCACTGTGTTGGTTAGCCTGGATGCGTTCAGACACTATACTTCGAGCGGTGTACGGTAGCCATCTTGGAATTGAACAAAGCTTCAGATGTGTAGTTTGTCTGTTTATCAATAATTTTTGTGCATTTTCTTGTAAATAGTTTGTATGTTTAGGATATGTACGGAACGTTCGTCCATATGTGTAAATAGCTATGGCTGCGACAAGGAAATTACAAGGTAATTTGTTATGTTATCAGGTTAGAGATTGATTGACCCCAACCAATGTAGGTACGTGTTCTAGAGCATTATTGTCAATTGATGAGACCTCTGGCGTACTGAAGCTACTAGTGACGAGCAGAATATGTGAAACGTATGCTAGTTACACGAGTACAGAACTCACCGCGTACAGGTGGTCGGTAAAACTTTACTAACTGCCGCGTTACGGACGATTATAGTACTACGTACACGATTTATTGTTATGAACCAACAAACATCGATTGTCAGTCGGTCACTGTCAGACCTACCCCCAATATTTTTAATAATTCTTGAATCGTTTTGTAGTTTTCGAGTGATCGTTTGTGAAACAGGTTCATGCATTAATGCAATAATGTGGTTTACAGGTGAAATAGACAGGTGTTTAAAAAAGGTAACAGAAGGTGTGGAGACTTTCGATGACATCTGGCAGAAGGTACACAATGCGACGAACAGTAACCAAAAGGAGAAGTATGAGGCAGACCTCAAGAAGGAGATCAAGAAGCTTCAGAGGCTACGGGATCAGATCAAGTCGTGGATCGCCTCCGGGGAGATTAAGGATAAGAGTACACTTTTAGAATATAGGAAACTAATAGAAACAGTGAGTTTTTTCTTTATTATACTATTTATTCTAAACTAGTTAAGTTATAGTTTAACAATAGGGTCTTCCACCCACATTTGAAAATTATTTTGCCCCCCTTTTATGTAAATTACATTTTGTATCATTATTGTTATTGAAATTCAAATCAAATCAATTTACTTTTCTACCAAGTGCATAGACCTTCCTGTCTATGTTGTCTCCCTATCTTTGATCAAATTTAAAATTCTATTTAGTTTTAAGAACATCAAAATCCATACTTATTTCAAAGCATACACTTGTCTGTATTACCCTGTCTGTGCCCTGAAGAATTTAGCATGAAGATGTTTTTATTTTTTTTAGTAGTTGTGACATTTTTGTTCTTATGCATTTTGTTCTAAGCATATGTGATAGTTATTTAAATTGTGTAGCTAGGTAATCCAACATTAGTTGAAAACACTTGCATCGTTCTCATGAAACCCTTAACTTGACTCTAACAACACAAATCTACACAAACAACTATAGTGGTAACTACCCTCATAAAGAAAACACCTTTTTTAATTTTAATAATATTTTTAATCACTTAAAAACGACATTTTTCACATTTTCGACACTGAAAATCAGTCTTACGCACATTCATAAACTTTTTGATAATAAAACACTAAAAATATGACACCAAACTAGTTTTCAAAGTTAAGTTTCATCTTAGTTTATTCTAAGAATAAAAATAGGTATTGAAACTTGCCTTAATCATCTTCAAATTCAAAGGATTCATTTTGCAATTATGATTTTAAAACACACATCATTTTTGTGAGAAGAAATGTTGAAACATACTCAGGGTTATAGCCTCTTTTAAAGTCCAGATAAAGTTACTCATAAGAACTTTAAATATCTAACAATTTATGCCTTAAACTGAGTTATTCCTGTCTATCTTAATTTCAATAAATTCCATTCAAACACATCTTGGATGTAAGAGCTCGTTGTTTTCTCTCAGATATCAGATATTCTGCTGAAGTAAATTCATCATAATATGATATTTATAACTGTGACTTTAAATATAGAAAACTCTTGCATGGCTTGTAATATACTATTTTACATTGCTTTATTCCTGTTTTTTAGTAGTTTGTATGTAGCCACTAATACATTTCCCCATAATAATATGATTGATAAAAGCAATTTTTCAGTTCTGTTTAAAACTGTTTTTTCTAATCTGTTTATTATCTCAGGTTTTAAATTATACTTCATATCAATATACAAATAAGTTTTTAATGTAAAGAGGGTCAATCTTAATAATCCAACTATAAGCTAACATTCTAATAGCATTCAACTTTGTCTTGTTAAACTAACATTCCAATTTGCTTTTAATAAGATCACTTACATCCCATTATGTTATCAAAAACCCATTACAACCAGTTTGTTTGAACAAGTTAATCTCTTAAACTAAAAGTCTAATTTGAAACAATCTTATTGCATTTGATAGCTCAACTCTCGAGGGAGGCTATATAACATCACATAACTTTCCCAGAGAGTAAAGAAAGTCGAGATAAATCATAGGGAATGGAGTCATATTTTTTTTTACTAATATGTTAAGAAAAGTCTAAATACTTTGCTTACAGACAACCGATCAGACACACCCACAATTTCATAATTACTATACTACAAACTGATCTATCTAGCAATCTGTTGCACAATCCCTTATCAGTGAGATTACTTCTTTGTAATACTATAGTCATACTTACAAAATCTCTCTGGTTACAATAAAAATACTATGTTCAGTGTTAATCATAAAATATTTTTTGTAGTAATGGTATTGGAAGTACCTCATCCTCACTATACTTCTTGAAAGAAAAATCGACAGCTTTGTATCACATTATTTTTGTAAGAGTAGGAAATTATTTAATATAATAATAAATATAATACCGGGCTTTAAACGTCCCACTGCTGGGCACAGGCCTCTTCACATATAGAGAAGGGATGAGCATTGATCACCGCGCTTGCTCATTGCGGGTTGGCGATCTTTTCCTTCACCATTTGTCAATGATGTCTTAGAATGATAAAGAAAGTACATATCACTTTGAAAAAGTCACATTGGTACTTGCCTGGGTTTGAACCTGCAACCATGTGCATGTGAATCTGGTCATTGAACCGCTAGCTAGGCCACCACAACATTAAATTATTTAATATCCACCATAAACTATGTAATTGTTTTAGTAATAGTATATTTATCCTTTGAAATGGGTTTTGGAGGTCAGATAGGCAGTTGCTCCATGTAAAATACGATGTTCAGCTGAATCCAGTAAAACTGGAAGCTAACCCTAACATAGCTTGGGATAAGCTGAAGATATTATCATCCTTTGAATGATCCCATAAATTACATACAAATCTGACACAGATATACCTGAATTTAAATTGAGATTGAATATTCTTAAACTGTGCTTTAACACTAATGTCATTGACATTGTTTTTTTATGATGGTTAAAACTTATTGTGATTCTAAATTCTTAAATCTTTACTTAAATCGTATATGACGGATAAAAGAATGTAATTATGAATGATTCTTTGTCACACTATGTTGCGCCTATTCTTTTTTTTATGATGGCCATGGCTTTTTTAATGTTGAATTCTTAAATCTTCAGTGAAATTGTATAGTACTGATAAAAAGATTTCAGTGATGAATTATTCCCCGTCACTATGTTGCGGTCACGCATCACTGTCGTATTAATTTCGGGATGGTGGGAAAACTTGAAGTAGACTATAGAATATACACTTTTGTAGATCTAAGCCAGTTTGCTGTTTCTAATTACAACTAGCTGCCCGGACAGATTTCGTTCTGTGAAAAGTTAATAATAAATAATTAAATGTCACGTTATTCGAGTGATCACGTAATTTTTTTATATAGTATTAAAACCTTCCGTGGACCATAAGGAACAAACAAAAAAAATGATAGCCGAATTGGTCCAGATGCATGACTTATGCGCTTAGCATCATTCATTTTTATTTATATAGAAGCTACAGATATACGGTACCGCCTAGGACTTGCAGGTTGCGTGACAGTAACCGATTAAATAAATTTATAAAAACTTATCTCATGACGTGATGATTTTCATCTGATTCTTCACTTTTTTTATGTTATAAATGTTATAAAAAATACCCGCCTTTTTTATTTCGCTCTGAATAAACGGTTTCTTTTTATTTGCATTGTAAGCCAGTCTCATTCGTCTACTACGTGTATTCATTTTTTCCGCAGAATGCAATTGTTTCTTTTTTTCATTGATTACGTCTTTACGTGGGCATGGAAATAATTGTCGAGTTTTGTCCCTTGATGTATTATGTTCATTTCAATTATAATTTCTCATTGCTATTTCTTTGCTTAAATCCTAAAGTGGATCTTTTAATCATTACATTAAGCATTTAACCTTTTTTAATAATAGTTTAGTCATGTTATAAGACGCTTGAGGTAGTTCATTTCAAACCATAGTGGTGGCTGGCGACTTCGCGAGACCCGAAAAAAGCTTTAGCAGTAAAAAAAGCATTAGAAGTAAAAACTTCGTCGAAGTCGTCACACCAGTCCAAGCAAAAGACTAAATTGGTAAGAATAACCCTGGCCGGCCACTGGCTTTGGGATAGATAGGACACATTAGAGATCTAGAAAAAGGGATAGTCTGGGATCAATTTTACTTTGTAAGTCAAAATTAACGAAATTTTATTGACTTGAATTACTTAACGTTTTTCTTTGTAATGTGAAGGGGCTTTCATAAATATTTTCATGAATCATTTTAAAATAAATCTAAGCTTCTGTTGCCGCAGATACTATAATAATATTTTTTTATTTTATGGGCACAACCCTTGACAACATAATTATATGTAAATAAACCGTTCATACATTATAATAAAATTCTGCAATTGGTGTCTGTGGCACACGGGAAATTATATGAATCCCCGAAGACAGAGCTAAACTTATCTTGTAAATTATGATCAATGCATGAAGACGCATTTAAAAAATATTAAAAAAAGTAATTTAAAATTACACCTGGTTTCCTAAGGTGCGTGATATTGCGTACCAAAGCGGGTAGTTCGCACCGACGCACCATGGGAAGAGTGTCGTCCGTGGTAGCGCAAACACGTCTGCTTGCTCTGTTTAGCACTACCTATGATGTATACACTAAGTCAGTAGATACTGGGTTCAATTTTCAAAACTCACACAGAGCAGGGCGCGCGGTGTGCGGCTGTCTATAGTAGTCGCTCGTGCGAGGTGATCCGATATCACGCACCTTGGGAAGCCGCCTTTTTTCGCATAGCTTAGTTCTTTACACTACACACCAATTAAAAATGCATACAGACATGCATACATGCATACATATTCGTTGTTCTAACTTCTACGAAGCGGCTCAAATTGGCTTTATGGATATGATTTGTCAAAATTTTCTTATACAGGATTATTTTTATGGAGTGCATATATTCAACGAGGTAATCAGGTGCATAAAACTGAACCACTTTCAAGGAACATGGGTCGAAATCTTAAAATTGTAAAAGATTACCTTTTTGAATATACGCACTCAATAAAAAGTAATTCAGTATACGAGCACGTGTTCGAAGAAGGATTCACTTTGGTTGAATGAATAGTTGCCGTATATATTGTTATTATATTTTCCAGCAAATGGAAAGGTTCAAAGTTGTGGAGCGGGAGACGAAAACGAAGGCGTACTCTAAGGAGGGCCTGGGCGCGGCGCAGAAGCTGGACCCCGCGCAGAAGGAGCGCGAGGAAATGTCTTCATGGCTAGTCTCCTCCATCGACGCACTTAATTTACAAGTGAGTGTTAAAGTACGTTACTCGGAATAGTAAGTACGTGGAGGGAGTACTTAACACTAGAGAGCGATAGTCATGTTGTCGTTCATGTTCATTCTTAACAAGAATCAAACCATTGTGAATGCCTCTTCTAGGCACACAACACACACTAACTTTTCGGCAACATTTAAAGAAATGTTACTAACCCACTATAAAATTCCATCCATTCCAATTCAGTAAATTGTCACAATAACCACTAAGTTCTTATTAGAAACTGTTATCCCCATTCATGTAATAAATTCCAGATCAAGTTTTATTTCTTTGATTAAATAAATTCTTCCTCTTTTCCAGGTTGATCAATTTGAGTCTGAAGTAGAGTCACTTCTAGTGGGTAAGAAGAAAAGGTTGGACAAGGAGAAACAAGACCGTATGGAGGAGCTAAAAAGTAAGCTGGAAAAGCACAGGTTCCACATAAAGAAGTTAGAGACACTGCTAAGAATGCTTGACAATATGTCAGTTGAAGTTGAACAGGTCAGTTTTATTCCTAGATCAATATTTACTATGCTATATAAAAAAAAACACCCACTAGCACGATACTACCATTTTAACTAGTCCTAGGGTCTCCACTACTGTTCTGTTTGTATTTAACCAAAATTTTCTTAACAAATACCACCCTCAAACTTTAGATACGCCTTTTTTTTAATGGAAATAATATACACTGGTGCTAAAATTATTGTTAAAAACTGGTAACTTATTTTCACCAGCGTCAGAGTTATACCCTTAATTATATTAACTGCTTAAGTATCGAATTTTTCGCATAAAATCACTTTAAACGAATTAACACTAATTTCACTTGAGATGCGCACGCGCATCTTGAATGCTTTCGCATATCTTACATGTAATTCCATTGAATCATTACCAAATCTTATTATAGTAAATTCCTATACATGTAAAACTTTGGTATATCATCTGAATATACAAATTAAAAATGTTAATGTCAGTTGTATGTAAATTAATTTATGAACACGCGAAAACTAGTTGATGTAGGTCAGTAAAGCGGTCATATTGGGGCAGATCAGTTACGCCTCAACAACTAGGTATTAATTTGGTGAAAGTTTCACAGTGAATCGACGTTTCGCGGTATCTACGTGTTCTTGCTCATTGTTAAGTACGCTTTTTGTGCGTACAGCTGATCTAGTTTTTTTTTGTCATTGATTGGTACGCTTATACTGCTAGTGTAGGTTTGCTCTTACAATTATAAATTGATCTATTCCATTAAGTTTATACAACGCACACAGCCTATTTCGATATGTTTTTAGTACACCTTATTTAGTTTTTTCATTTGGTTGTCTTTGCGGTGTTGCCAAACTTACTCTTATTAGCTAAAACCAACCATTATTCTTACCTTTTATCGCAAAACTAAAACCCTAGAATAATTCGGTACCACTTTATTACTACTTTCAACTGAACTATCAAACTATTCCTACATGGAGCTAAAAAGGGACTCTTTAAAGTCTTACGAAGGTATAGGTAAACGCGGGCTAGTTTTCCGCAAATCGACGTCTTTTCTTGCGCCTGTTTTGCGTTCAGAGGGGGTGTTTGCACTACTCTAGCCACCTCAACTCCTCCACGAAACCTAGCAGACCCTTCACGTTGCCGAAGGCTTCGGAGAGTGCCCTCGGAGCCCCGAGGTGTAGTGCTCTGTAGTTTGCCACCTCCATACAGTCTAGGATGACGTGGGTAGCTGTCTTACGAAGGTATTAACCATAAGCATTATTATTCCAGATAAAAAGGATAAAAGACGACGTAGAGTACTACATAGACTCGTCAATGGAGCCGGGCTTCGAGGAGAACGAGTACATATACGACGACATCCGCGGCCTCGACGAGATCGAACTCAGCGGCGTGGGCCTGCCCTCGTCCGCCACCACCGACAGTAATAATAGTAATGATTCCGCCGGATCACCCACTAGTATGCTCTCAGGTAAACATCCAATATATCTCATATGGAAAATCAACAGCTATAACAAAAAATAAAGAAAGTACTAATGGCTGGGGCATCGGACTCGCGATCGCAGGATGTGGTCGCGGGTTCGAATCTTACTCATTTAACTACCAAATACTGACGTGAATCCACTCGGAAAAGCATTAAGCTTAGATTGAGGGGTTGAAGAGTATACTATCAAAAAAAAAAAAAAAAGAAGCTAAGGGAGTGAAAAAAAAGAAATGCTTTTTTTTCCACAACTGTGGGGCATTTCACCCCACAGTTGTGAATTCACGTATTCGTATTATGTTTCCGACCGATATTATGTTCTACTTCAAGGACAGACTTGTTTATCACAAAAGTTTCGAATTCAAAAAGGAAGTTCACTATCCATTGGTATGTTTTTGTATGAATAATATCCATTCGAAACGAGTTTCTTAACCAATAAGGGTAATCAGCCCCCTTAGACAAGGTACATTTCTACAGTCGGTGACAAGTCTAAGTCACGTGACTTACCGAAGAGAATGTCTAGAATGAGAGTGAGAGAATGTCATTTAAGCGATTTCTTCCTTCGTTATCGCTTGTGTGTACCTTGTTTTTTGAATCGAGAATCATTGTGACTTTTCATCAAACATATTTTAATGTTGTAGGTATTAATTAACGCGATTCTACTGCCGAGCGAACGTCAAGATATAAGGGTTATTATTTGCAGTTACCATAACTTAAACTTACATGTGTATTCCAGGTACAAGTCCAATAACATCACCAACGTTAGACGTACACAATCACTCAACAGACTCCATAGACGTTGAAAAGAAGAAAAAAGAAGACATCATAGCGAAAGTGAGTGTTCCCACGTTCATATCTCACACCATACACATAATATATATTATTCATTAACTGTCTAATGTACTGCTATGTGGAGTTTTGATGTGGATTTTCCAAATTTATTGCTGGATGATTAGTTTTGGGTTCTACAGTACTAAAATATTGCTTCTATACGAGAATGTTTTACTAATTTTCGTGCATCGAATCTTAGTACTTATCGGTATTATCGTTATATTATTTTTAAAGCGGCTTTACGTAAAACTTATGTATGAAACGTATGTTTTATGTTAGCTGAATAAAACCTCTATGATATCTGACGCGGTCTAATAATTATTATTATACCGTTATGATGACATGCCATGATAATAAGTAGTATAGAATAAAGCCTAATATAATAGTCTCTTTTGTATATCAATATACTTAAGACCTCGCGAAAGGTAATCCTATATGAAATACTTAAAAATATCATCTCTGAAGTCGATTGATGTAACAAATTTATTTCCAATTTATGACATTATAGTTTCAGTAGAAATTTTCACATTGAGACAAGCAATTACCTAGAAATATCTAGGTACAGTTGATGCCTAAATCATCTAGAACAACAAAGGCGTTTTTATTTGACACCAATTTTACAAAAGACGCGATTGGACGTACTTTTGTTATAATTTTGTTTATTATAGAAATTATAACAAACACCTTATTCCCTTCTGTAAATATGGTGTTCTGACGTACGCCCTTTTTGTTCTAGGTGTGCGATTTGTCTTTTTCACCGACGATTCATACGACATTGGTAAGTGCCTGTCTTTTATATTTACTCAATTTAAAAGTCGTTTACTTTTTATTTCTGTTCAAAGTAGTTCTCAAAGTCCAATTAAGTTTTCTTGTCAATTGAAATTCTTCTTTTCTTTGATAACATTGTACTATAGAAAATGCCTTTATGCTAAAATGAAAATTGTGTCCCACATGTTTGCTTTGTCAAAGCGCGTCAGTATTACTGCAGCAATCCTCTTACTATTGACTATAAGCGTTTATTCCTGTTCCCAAATACAGGAGAGTTTCATTCCAATTCAAAGCTCTGTCAAAACGTTCAGTGACCTGTAGAAAAAGTCCAAATTGGCAGAAATAACGAACTAAAGTTTGTAAAGCAACCAATGACTTAAGTATGAATTATTTAGGTTCCTGTAGAAATTATCATTCGATTTTTTTCCAAACTGTATATTTCAGTTGTCTTTAAAGTCCATATTCACAAAAAAAAAATATTCCAGTCCGTGAGAGGAATCATCAGACGAAAGTTCACTCCATAAGATTAGTCTTTGAAATCTTAAAAACTGTGATTACAGTTTTAAACTCTTCCAAATCCCATATTTACCAAGGAATGTACATCCTAGTCCATAGAGGACCCATGACAGGAAAGTGCATTACATAAGGGTAGTCTTCGAAACCTTCAAAACTGTATATTTCGGTTGTAAACTCTTCCACTCCCATATTCGCCAATAAGCGCTCATTCCAATCCATGAATTTCACACGAAAGTACAGTCCATTAGGTTTAACGAACCCAAAACCAATCGTTATAGTCACAAGTGGTAAATGATGTTGTATTGATATTTGCAGCCGGTAAAACCACTGCCGCTGCGCGCCGTGAACGCGAGCGCAGTCAGTAACAGCACGTGTAACGTTAGTTCCTTGCTCAATAACTCCGCAGCATCCACCAATAGGTCAGTCCACTGACACAAGTGTATTTATTACCACCTTTATGTAATTGCCCACATTATGAGGACTATTTCAATGGAATATCAATAAAAAAAACTTGAAAGTTTTGCCCAAATTCAAGTTTAGAAACCGGCTTGTGAACTCAAATCTTGAGTTCTGAAGTGTTTTTATTTATTTTAAAGCTAATACCAAGTCCAGTAAAATAATTATCTGTTTATCTATGAAAATATTGGTTTCTGCGACATTTTTTATAAAAAAAAAGAATTTATTTGTGTAATAAATTTTACAATTTGTCTAATATAGTTAAGTTATAAATTGACTTGGTATTTGCTTGTTAAAGAGAAATAAGAACATACGTTATCAGCTAAAAACTAACTGCGTGGTACCAATAGGTTGGGTAAACAAAGTCGTAACACGAGTAAAAAAAAACGTAAGTATAAATAAACTAATATTTAGAACGACAATTTAGATTATTTTAGATGTATCTAACACATTTTATTGACTTGCATTGAAATAGTCCTCATCACTCTCGGAAAAGTAGCAAAATAATTAACAAAATCACTTCAAATGAGAACACAAAATTGCTTTATAATATTTTGTGTTCTCGTTTCAATGCGTGCATGGCTCAAGCTCATTTAAATATAACTATTATTAATTAAAACTATATTAGACGCCTATAAAATATTATGTAGTACAATAAGCTTTGAATGTTGCAATTTTTGTTAAATATAAAACCTATTTGGTTGTATATTTAACAGACAAAATATTTCGATGAATTTATTATAAATGCACTATAAAGAGCACAATTTGTTCACAAAACCACGTATTTAATTCAATTTAGAAAAAAAAATGTTATAAAGAATCGGTACCAGAAGGTTGTTTTCAAAGTTCGCGCGGTACATATTTCCCGCCATACATTTGTAACTTAAAAGGCTTATTGTGAAGGGCAGTTAGCGACATCTCTTCAAATCTCAATGAAATATCTAGCAGACGTTTCCCTGACGTACGGTGCATTCTATATTGATCTCTGCGCTGCAAGCAATACGCTTCATAGTTGATTAATTGTCAACACGCGATGTGCATACTCATAATTTATACATGCTGTTATTGATTTTATGTGATTCTATTTATAAAATGATAGTGTAAGTGACTTGTGCAGTATCGCGAACACTCGTTGTGTCCTGATAACAGTTTTCTCTGATATTGAATCATTGAATCGCGTCCATTTAGAAAATAAACGTTTGAAAGTGTTTGTAAACATAAATTCAACAGGTTTGCACTTTTCAAAGGGCAGTTTAGGCAAAATTCGTCATTTGAATTTCTTTGTGTTTTTGGTCGATACATTCAATATTGTGTCATCTTTAACTTGTTTGTGACTTTTGAAAGTATTAGTTCGTTTCGAATCAGTTCTGAACCGAAGCAACAAGTGTCTCAAGTTCTCAACTGTGACGTCTCGGATTGTTTGCTGGATATAATTTTATTTCATTGAGTTGAAGAGTTTTCATACTGGCTTGAGTGGTTGTTTATAAAGCGGGTAGTGAAGAGATGTGTACGTACTTGCGGTGCCCGGTATATAAGTGAGTGTTGGTGTGCGCAGTATAAACAACACGGGAGCGTCGGGCGCCAGCACGCCCAGCAAGCTGCCCGCGCCCGCCTCGCCGCCGCACCACCACCAGCGGCAGCCTAACAACACCGGTGAGTACCACACACCGACACACCACACATACAACACGGGCGCGGCGGGCGCCAGCACGCCCAGCAAGCTGCCCGCGCCCGCCTCGCCGCCGCACCACCACCAGCGGCAGCCTAACAACACCGGTGAGTACCACACACCGACACACCACACATACAACACGGGCGCGGCGGGCGCCAGCACGCCCAGCAAGCTGCCCGCGCCCGCCTCGCCGCCGCACCACCACCAGCGGCAGCCTAACAACACCGGTGAGTACCACACACCGACACACCACACATACAACACGGGCGCGGCGGGCGCCAGCACGCCCAGCAAGCTGCCCGCGCCCGCCTCGCCGCCGCACCACCACCAGCGGCAGCCTAACAACACCGGTGAGTACCACACACCGACACACCACACATACAACACGGGCGCGGCGGGCGCCAGCACGCCCAGCAAGCTGCCCGCGCCCGCCTCGCCGCCGCACCACCACCAGCGGCAGCCTAACAACACCGGTGAGTACCACACACCGACACACCACACATACAACACGGGCGCGGCGGGCGCCAGCACGCCCAGCAAGCTGCCCGCGCCCGCCTCGCCGCCGCACCACCACCAGCGGCAGCCTAACAACACCGGTGAGTACCACACACCGACACACCACACATACAACACGGGCGCGGCGGGCGCCAGCACGCCCAGCAAGCTGCCCGCGCCCGCCTCGCCGCCGCACCACCACCAGCGGCAGCCTAACAACACCGGTGAGTACCACACACCGACACACCACACATACAACACGGGCGCGGCGGGCGCCAGCACGCCCAGCAAGCTGCCCGCGCCCGCCTCGCCGCCGCACCACCACCAGCGGCAGCCTAACAACACCGGTGAGTACCACACACCGACACACCACACATACAACACGGGCGCGGCGGGCGCCAGCACGCCCAGCAAGCTGCCCGCGCCCGCCTCGCCGCCGCACCACCACCAGCGGCAGCCTAACAACACCGGTGAGTACCACACACCGACACACCACACATACCACTATTTTATTACATTATGTTTGTAACCAAACTCCTCCGAAACGGCTTGACCGATTTTTATGAATTTTTTCATCTATAAATACCAATATTCGCCTGCATTTTAAATTTACTTTTTTGAGCATTACATTAGTGAGAAAACTACCACCGAGCATTGGATCAAATTGGATGAATGGAGATCAAATTTTCCATTCGTCAGATTAGTGCTATAACATGTATATACGTAACACTCGTTATTAAATGTCCTACCTCACATTATCTTCATAATTAACTCTATTTGTTGTGACTTTATACTTCACGCTGATAACACATGTTTTTATACAACGGGTTACGTTCGCGCATGCCAATTGGTTTTCGTTATACTTCTTACGTTTCAATCTGCCCGATAATTTATTCAGGATCACTTGCTGGGAAATAGTATTAGGTACGTTAATTATGCGTGCGACATGTTTATTTATTTACATTAATAAAACGTAAAATACCTATGTTTATGGAACAACAAGAATAATATCACATAATACAAAACTTCGATAATTCTTTCCGAACTTTCAACTGGTTATTTAAGGAATTGGCAGTAAATATGACTTCACTGAATCCAGGAAGCACTCTGACGGCCATAACCAACAATAAAGCTTGCCAAAATATACTCCGTGTGATTGGCAACTCGTTCCAATAACGAGCTTATTTCCAGACTTAATTAAAATCAATCATTCAGCATTTTTTTTCCTTTCATTTAATTATTTTTGATCTTTTCCTCGAATATGGAAAGTGTATCAACATTATGTATTACACGCTATTAAAGCCGCAATTTCCGTGTGAGTGAACAAACCAAACGTAAAGCCAACGCCGCCGGGTAACTTCCTCAAACGACCGATAACAACACAAACAAAACACAAAGTTAGGCATAATTAAAACACACGTTATCATTACAACTAAACGCGATAACGTACGCTTCCATTGTTTACAAAATAAACAAAATACGTTTATCGCGGCGAATGAATGGAAGACGGCGACCGACAACTCATTACGAAAACGATTAATCGTACATTGGCATTCTGCCAATATTCGTAAAATTTTCTAAAAATTGGCTCCCGGCCAGGGCGATGACATGGCGAGAGCGTCTCAGTCACTAGGCTGTATCGGACGAGACCTGTGCCTAACTTTAGAAATAATTAAGAAAACATAATAACAATGGTTTCCCGCGCGAATGTAGGATAAATATGGACGATGGTAAAGATATTATTGTCGAGTGTGTTGTGTGTGCATGTATTTTACAAAAGTTTCCATGGAGTTTGTGAAGTAACCCGGGTATGTTTGAGAACTGCGTAGTTCTATGTTTTGTGTAGTTTTGGTGAAGTTCAATGGCGGTTACATAATTCCTTTGTTATGGTGTGTTACGGGTTGATACGAAACGTTTATTCTTTACTTCTTCATGACTTTCACTCTTGGGACGTGAGCTGAGACCTTAGAAAGGATATTTCAGGTTTCTAATGTTTTAGGCAATAACAACATATTTTAGTGCTTAGAACCTTGTTTTCCTTACTGTATTTTGAACAATAAGCATGTAGGTAAATGATGTACAATATGTTTTGTTATGGTTGGCAATTAGATTCATCATTCATGTGTGTTAGTGTTGATAAGGTATTTCATCATTATCATTGATTTTGCAGGAGATTTATTTGCACAATTTGATTCAAAACGCATCATGCATTTGGCATTGCAACTAATACTTAATTGGCACATCCACTGATTATCATTTGGCTTATAGTTTCTTTCATCATTCTCGCCTTTCTTTCATCAGCACCCACTGCTGAGTTTAGGCCTATGGTCTCTATACACTTTTAGCTTTCAAATCAAGACCCAGTTTCCTGGTTTTCTTCTTACTATTTATAACATTTTAAGGCTAGGGTCAAATTAATTTGGTTTTGTTTATAACGGACATAATATTTAGAGGTGCCTAGATTTCATTTAGTAAAAGTACCTTCATAATATATTATTTTTAGAATATTATGATTTCTTTATTAAAATTATTAGGGTTCCGTACCTCAAAAGGTAAAAACGGAACCCTTATAGGATCACTTTGTTGTCCGTCTGTCTGTCTGTCTGTCTGTCTGTCTGTCAAGACCTTTTTTCTCAGGAATGCGTGGAGGTATCAAGCTGAAATTCATATCAAATACTCAAGTCTATGGTCTCTTGGAGCTGTGAAAAAATCAAACTTCTAAGTCAACGCGATCAAAAGATACTCCCGTTTATGCCGCAAATTTTCGACACTCGCAAGGGAATCAAAACCTACAGGGTACTTCCCGTGAACTCAGAATCTTGAAATTTGGTATGAAGCAACGTCTTATAGCAGAGATATAGGAAAAATTGCGAAAAGTATACATTTTTAGTTATATCATATAATAAAAATATTTTTAATAATTTTAAACTTACTACCCCTTTCCTCATGAACGCGTAGTGGTATTATATTGAAATTCATATCAAATACTCAAATCTATAATACCTTTAAGCTGTAACAAAATCAAACTTCTATGTCAACGCAATCAAAAGAAACAGGAATTAAAACCGCATATTTTGAAACTCGCCACTACTCGCAAGGGAATCAAAACCTACAGGGTACTTCCCGTGAACTCAGAATCTTGAAATTTGGTACGAAGCAACGTCTTATAACACAGATAAAGGAAAAATTGCGAAAAGCATAAATTTTTAGTTACATCATATAATAAAAATATTTTTAATAATTTTAAACTTATTACCCCTTTACTCATGAACGCGTAGTGGTATTATATTGAAATTCTTAACAAATACTCAAGTCTATAATATCTTTAAGCTGTAACAAAATCAAACTTCTACGTCAACGCAATCAAAAGATACAGCAATTAAAGCCGCATATTTTGAAACTCGCAACTACTCGCAAGGGAATCAAAACCTAAAGGATACTACCGCTTTTGTTTCTGATATATATTAATGATCTGCCAAAAAATATAAAAAACAAAATGATCCTGTTTGCAGATGACAGTACAGCTATCATTCATTGCATGGATCCAAATAATTATCAGAATGAAATTAATAACTGTCTTTCGGAAATTATAAACTGGCTTACTGATAATAATTTAGTTATTAACCTTAATAAAACTAAGATAATGCATTTACATCAGCGACGTGAAAATCCACCAGTTAATGTTATATATAAAGATTGTTTAATAGAAAAAACTAGTCAGGCCAAGTTCTTGGGAATAACGATTGACAACCAACTAACTTGGAAGCCCCATACAGAACAATTATGCAAGAATTTGAGTAAGTCTGCTTATGCTCTCTTTCAGTTGTCAAAAAAAGTTAATACAGACACTTTATTAACAGCATACCATGGATTAGTGGTCTCGGTTCTAAGGTACGGTGTCATTTTTTGGGGACAGTCAACTAATAGGGAGCTTGTGTTCAAAATGCAAAAAAGATGCATACGATCCTTATGTGGCTTAAAAACTACAGACAGCTGTGTACCGCATTTTAAAAAATTAAAATTGTTGACATTACCGGCCTTGTACATTTTGGAAACTACAATATTTGTTAAATTAAATCCTGAAATATTTAGTAAATTATCAATAGTGAATAAAAACCCAGTACGATCTCAATACCAAAATAAAATATGTAATATTATATGTAAGACATCTTTAATGCACAAGAGTTTCTTTGGTGTAGCTCCAAAAGTATACAATAAATTGCCAGATTCAATAAAAACATTGCCATTGTTAAAATTTAAAAAAGTGCTTAACAAATTTTTAGTTGAAAAGTGTTACTATAGTTTAGAAGAATTTTTTAATGATAAATTTTAAGTTAATGTGTTTTACCGTCATACCTTCTTTACTTTTGTTTTCCCCTCTATTTGTATGCCTTGCAGGCAAAACATAGCGCTCTTTTATAATTTTAAGATCTTTTATGTATTTTTCACCTATGTTTAACAAATAATAAATGATTTGATTTGATTTGATTTGATTTGATACTTCCAGACGACCTGGAATCTTGAAATTTGGCATGAAGCAACGTTATAAAGTACACATATAGGAAAAATTCCGAAAATCTTAAATTTTTAGTTACATCACATAGTATATTTTTTTTAATAATCATAAACTTACTAGCTGACCCAGCAAACGTTGTTCAGCGATTAAAAAAAAACAGATGTTGGCCGATTCTCAGACCTACCCGATATGCACACAAAATTTCATGCAAATCGGTTCAGCCGTTTCGGAGGAGTTTGGAAACAAACACCGCAACACGAGAATTTTATATATTAGACTTGCTGACCCAGCAAACGTTGTTATGCGATTAACAAAAAAAAAATAAACATTGTTATGTTATGGATTTCATTTAGCAATAAAAATACCATAACTTTTACTTATATACCTACAGGTTTGTACGGAACCCTCGGTGCGCGAGTCTGACTCGCACTTGGCCGGTTTTTTTTTTCTATGAATTGTGTCACGATCGTTATGTTGGCTTCTTTTATAAAAACATCCTCTTATTTATTTAATAACACGTGTGCATCGTTTTATGGATTTACTGTAAAATTATTTTATGACTATAATAATATTGTCATATTTATGACAACGCTCGTTAACACATCGTTAATTTACACATAAACCATGCCAACGGAATTCCCATCATGAGCTGTAACTATTGATTTATTACCTAACTTAATGAAATAAAATAAATTTTAGGCCAGAAGTCGATATAATACTTAGTAAAATTACCATGAGGAATGGGCAGGGGGACGAGTCTTGAGATGTAACAGCGTAACTTTATTGACATGAAACTACACAATAAAGTAAAACACATTGCGATCCAGTAGTTCGATGGCTAGATTCGTACGCACAATTTTATTACGTTGATGATGTATCGGTGAGGGTTTTAGGATTTACTTCCATGAGCTGATGGTAATGCTAAAGAAACACGCACTGAGGCCTTATTTATTATGTCCAAGCAGTTAACGTACTGGGGGCCTACTCTGAAATTCGATATCCGATACTTCGGGACCGACCGAAACACGACCGAACATTGCTTATGTACCCTACTACGAAGAAAGTTCGGATTAGCTAAGTTCGGTCGGAACCATAGTCAATATTCGGAAGAGTGTCAGACCGAACGAAATTCAGTGCTAGAGTTGAACCGTTTGTCGATATGCTTGTATTGGGAATAAATATTCATTTCGATAGAATTTAACTAATAAATTACAACGTAAAATTAATTTAAAAATCAATATAATTAATCCTTGCTTTAAATTCAGTATTTATTTGTATGGTAAAGTGTTATTTCTCAATGGGTCGTTCTCAAAAAAGTGGCACCGTAACCTGTCGGGCCGTTTTTAGACTATAAGTGTATTTTTTTTAAGGTGACTTATCTATTTCTTCACATTAATATACCAAAAGAGACTTTTTACGTGGAGGCCGAGTAAAATTAAGAAGTTTAAAGTCATACAGTTACTAAAAAATAATATTGTAATGTCGTTTTCTCAGTAACTTGTCGTGTCCAAACACGATATGTCTGACTTTGAGGTGAAATAAAAAAATAAATACTATAAATAAGCGTTCAAATAAAATCAAATACAGTTCTTTATATCATTGTTATAAGGTGATTTAAACTATAAGCTCTGAATGTTAATAGTTTTAAAGATATCCGTGTTTAAATTGTGTCCAGAGGATTTTTCTCCACAATCTGCCGTTGCACACTACCGTCCATTACCCGATCACTATTATGTTTGCAACACCTCACCCCCGTGCAAATTGAGCCGACACTATCTGGCTAACCACTGTCAAAGAAAGACGCGATGAATATTGCGCAGTTTTCTTAGGAATTACATCGAGATATCACAATCGGATTTTGTAACGGGTATGTTGTCTACAACCTGACCTATTTTTTTTTGTTTGTGTGTAAACTGCTTCGTTATGTTTTGTCTTAAAATGTGTCAATAGGTAACTATATATGATTCTGTAAATTATATTTTAAACAGCCTAACCGTTTTGTTGTTATTGAATGTTTACTTAGGTTTTTTCATTAACCAGACTCTCTTTACCCTGTTGAAAATGCACAGGTTAAAGAGATTGTTAACAGGTTAAAGATATTTTACCTATATATTTTTTGTCAAATGCATTTTTTTTAAGAATAATCGAAATAATTAGGTATGAAATACTTAGTATATCTACTGCATGTTTACGTTAACAGTAAAAAAGTTAAATTAGGTTATATATATTGCTATTTGGATACCTTTTAGCTATTTATTCATTTATAAATTTATTTGCTTCTACCCGCGACTTCGTATACATGGACTTCAGGATTGGGTCCAAAAAGAAATGAAAAATGTGAAAGTAATAAAATATAGAATAACATGTTCACCCGTGTTGCGCTGTAATAGAGAAAAATACCAAATTTCAAAGCTGTCTGCCCAGAGCTTTGCTCGTAAACAATTTTCAATTTTCCCTCGGGAACTAATTAAGGAATCGGAATAAAAGGTAGCCTATATTCTTTTCCATGCCAAAGGCTACTTGCATGCCAAATTTCATCCAAATCCGATCAGCCGTTTTTGAGTTACAAACATCCAAACATCTAAACATCCAAACGTTCACACTTTCACATTTATAATATTAGTAGGAAGTAGGATTATGGTTACGGTTTGACCTATTTTGTAAGTCTGGCAGCCGAAGTCAACATGGCTTGGGATAAGACTAGAGTGCTAGACAGAAGAAGAAGAAGTAGTAAGTGTTCTAATAGATCTACACCATTTTCAGCTCTGTCTGAAATAGAATTACCTCCGGAACTCCAAAGAAGTACTTCTTGGAAAATATATTAGATGAAGGGCCTGCGATTAATCGCCTCGTTGAATTCATTTCAAATTCATAATCATAATCATAATCATTTATTACGATTATTATGTGATTGATTATTTTTGTGTGATTGGCTTAGGAACTCTATTCATACAAGATCCAAAATATTATTATTATTATTTAGAAGCTGACAATATGTAATAGCAATATAGTAAGTATATTGCTATTACATATTGTCAGCTGATTGTTAGAGACTGATTAAAAGTTCATTAATTAGATTATAAGACGAAGGTTTTCCTTTTTAATTTTTTGTTTTTTTTTTTCGTTATAGAAGCTGTTATTTTCCATCAGAACTGTTATTGTTTGCAGTTAATTAAATAATGAACATTGATTTTGCATGATTACACTGTTTTTTTGTTTCTTTCTCTATAATTTGGTAATGTTTTCTCTTAAACCTGTACAATGCTTCTTTAACCTGTGAAGCCATATTTTTGAAAGGCTGTATCTCATTCAATTTTCTGTAAATCTGCTTCCCTTTCATCAATTCAACCTAATACAAACGCTGCCAATGGATTTCTGTAAAAAAAACTCAATATTTGAAACATTTTTAAAAATTGATAAATTAAATCGATCGGTGCCACTTTTTTGAGAACGACCCCAATAAATCTTAATATTTCTTGATATTCAGACTCCTTTTGCCGATTGTCCAAATCAAAGACTATAGTTTTATACTAAAGAAAAAGAAAATAAAAAGTCAAAGGATGACAAGTAAACCAAAGTAAACAAACATTATTGTGAAAAAACAGGAAAAATACTTAATTTCAACCAAATCTAGCGTCGCCGTCGTCGCACCGTATTGTTGCGATCGTACGATGGCGATATATACCTACTTATATGGTTATTTCGTTTATTTATAATCAAGCTGACTGAAGTAAAAAGTGTTCCAAGTTAAGAGATTTCAACAAAACACAAACGAAGTATTCTCATATAAATTATATGGGTCCAGTGAATAATTTGTAATCAGTTTCCCTTGGTTATGTGCTGCTGCTCACTGCTGTTGAGGTTGGCGCGCTATGGAAACAATGTGCCTCGCTACTAAAAGCATTCACGTCTATCAAGTCATTCACAAAAGTATAACATAGATATTTAAAAGTATCCGTGGATATGTGGGCCTCTCCACTGCTAAGCCATTGGATCAGCCTACACACTATAACACAAAATAATGTTATCCTCCTTATTAATGTTATATGTTTTTGTTACGTTATGTTATATTTTGTAAGTCGTGTTATGATTTGTAAAACATTGTTGTGTTTATATTTTATGGATTTCTATTTGAAATAAAGAACTAGTATTATCTATTGCCTATTTTTATTAAAAACGCCACTTGAGTTTATTATTCTTAGAAATGTATGGTGTGTTTCATATAATGTTCATGCGGTCCCAAACAAAATTATGCAAACACCTATTTGAGTTTTGAAACCAAAGGGGTTGTTATTTCGCATTTCTATCTAAAGTATTTCTTAATTACTTGAATATAATGTTTTACGATTTTAGTGTGCATTTTTTATGTACTCAATAAACAAGCACACAGCAAACTAGATAGCTTTGCAGGACACACCTACGAAGCTATCGATATCACGCGTATGCAAACGTAATATTACCTAAACGCAAGTGTGTTAGTAGTAGTAATGACTATCATAATATTAAGTAATGCTCCCGTTTACACATTATTAGTGTAAACTGAATAACTATCTATCCGTTTGGTGTGTGTACTTTCTGAGTATTACGGATGTATTAATTTATTGCGATTGAGACCCTCCGTATGATAGGTGATCTTGCCAGCACTTGAACGTGTCGCTTACTATTTCTTATTAAAGAATTATAAAACATAACACTCAGGTAAAAATTAGCGTCAAGTCAATAAATTGTTACAATTCTTATATGTAAAACTCAAGATAATTGAAAAGATTTATCAAATTCGATATTTACGATACTCAAACGATAGCTATTTTGATGTCGTGAATTTTGACATAAATTCCCCGATAGACGTCTTGTCAAACTCAAATTTTCGGTCGGGTTTTGTATTTCAGAGTAGGGTTTACGATACAACTAACGTCAAAATAAGTTCGGACGGATTGAACCGACCGAACGAAAAATAATGCACTTCGGAGTAGGAAACGACCGAAACATCGGCCGATACTTCGGATTTAACATTTCAGAGTAGGCCCCCTGTTACGTGTCGGGTTAAGAGAGCCGTTGTCTCTTTCTAATTACTATACTTTTTAGAAAAAATCTGTTAAATGGTCTAAATTATATACAGGATTAATTTAAAAGGAGTGCGTATATTCAACGAGGTAATCAGGTGCAAAAAACTGAACAACTGTCCCCAAGAAACATAGGTCGAAATCTTACAATTGATAATCAACTTTCATACAAACATTAGTCACGTGACCTGTCACTTTGTATGACAAGTTCAATTTTCATTTTACGATTTCGACCTGTTCCTTGGGAAAAGTTGTTCAGTTATATGCAACTGATTACCTCGTTGTAAAGTAACACTACCCGACTACTCTAAGTATACAAAAAAAAATTGACGGCCCGGAGTAGTTCAACTATGATGATCTGCGTTATGCCACATAACGTTTTGTTTGGACTTAGAACCCTGCATGTTTCAAATAAACACTAAGAAATCATGCGCTAATGAGTTATTCGTGAATAATTACTTTTTAACATGACCGTACTAATCATTTAAATAAACTCGTAGTATTAAAATTCATTGAGTGAGTCACGCGAAGCATGTTTCTAATGTGTGTTTTATCTGTGAAAATGTAATTAGTATGCCGTATTGTAAAAGTGTAATTCATGAATTGTAGTTATTTCGTGAATAGTGTACGACGTACGTCATCGATGTTGGTACGTTTTATCACCGTTAAATTTATTGATAGTGCCGCCCTTACGCACTTACGTGAGCGTAGTACTCGCACTGACTCACGGACACGTGCGACTGCGTGCGCGCATGTTTGTTTGTAAACATCGACACGGCTCGCCATCGATAACGCTTCACGTTTTATGAAGTTCATATACTAATTTCATGGCTTTTAACGTGATCGAACATTAATCTTGAAGTGCTGATAATACTATGTCGGAATGTTATAGAATTAACGTTGATATAAATTGGATTACCAATATCAAATCCGAGGCAATACAGCGCTGAACCAATACTTGATTTTGTATCCGATGAGAATAACCCAGGCAAGGCCAGACGGGCGAGAATATTATATATATAACGTGCATAAATATTGTCACAAAGTTGGGGATTTGCGTTAAATCTTCGTATATGTAGAACGTTAATGTGAGGAAGGCAACGCCATTCATATCAAACGCACAAGACGATCAATTGTTAAACAAAATATTGTATTAAATACTATCACAATATTAAAATTTCACAGGAATTGTTCAAATATCCTAGGTTGACCCTATAACAATTAATATTTATTGAATCTTAAGTGTGTGTTTATTATATCATAATCAATAGTTAAATATATTGTTTGTTATATGAATTGCAGAAGTAGTGGAGAATGGTCCGGTGTCGACTACACCCGCGCACACGGCAACGCATCTACCGCCCGCGCCTGCGCTTCCCCCGCCAGTAAGTATCTGCTAATCTTTAAGTAAACTAGCTCTAGAATTTTCAACCTAATTCCTGGTAAATAGGTACCAAATATTGTTTTCTAAAAAAAAAAATGTCATATAAAAAAACTGCTATTGGAGGCTTATGTAAAGTTCCGCTATGTATCCTTTCAACAATTAAGAAGTTCCTTTCTATATGTGGGTCTAGGGTGCTATAAGAGTTTTCTGGTACTTATTGAGCAAGTGGTAAATGTATGTGGTTTCCGCAGACGTCGAAGAGTTCGTCAGTGCCGCTTGGTTCGAGCGCGAGTGCGAGCGAGACGGCGGCGTCGCCCCTCACCGTGAACGGGCCCAGCCAGCCCGCGCACCACACGCCGCAGCACGTCGCCAACAAGTTAGTACACACGTCACTACCTACAGTACACATATTTTTTTGCTTTACGGTAATACCGGTAACCTATGGAGCTTCTTGCCGGATTCTTCTCCATAGGAATGACATTTTAAAACCGAGCAACTAGATTCATTTAACGTTTTGAAAGTACCTGAAAGTGTCTACTCGTAATAAAAATAGTTTATTTCTTTAACAAAATGGTACACAGACAATTCTAGTAGTAGAGACCTTCTATTAAGTGAAGTACACCTGTATCAGAAGGTCACGATCTTCCATATCCGTACATAACAGTACCCGATAAACAGATAGTCAAGTAGTATGGGTTACCACGCCAATTACCACAAAGCGCGACGTGCTGCGGGTTCGATCCCCGCACGGGACCAGCATTTTTACGATCCATACATACTTGTTCTAGGTATGGGTGTTCTTCCTGCATGTGATTAAAATGTTTATTAAAACTTCCCGCGAATTCACAAGTGATGCAGATCACTTTTTTTCGAAGGATATATTTGACGTTTGAATGTTTTTGTACGGCCCAACTGTCAAAATTACAAAATGATTTCTCGAATAAAGTTATCTGGCGATTGAAAAATGAGCCCGTAATAAACTAACTGTGTTATTTGTCGTGACCCAGTTTAAAGCTCGCGTCCTGACCTATATACAAGATGTATTGGTGACCTGTATGCTTTAAGGTCAGGACCATTTTAGTAGGTCGAATGGTCACTAGGAATATAGGACGAGAGAGATGTCCCACATTCAAAAAATATGATTTTTATTTATACTTCTGTAGGTTTTAAATAAATTGTAGTTTTAATTGGTAAAGAATTAGGGTAGCTTACTTTTATATACAGTAATCACAGCAAACCTATAATAGGTTAGAATAGTTATTATTCTATAAATAAATATTGTAAAAATAATCGCTTTTTGTCGCCGATTTATTAAACTCACAATAAGCAACTCGGGAAAAGCGTATTAAAAGGATGTTTTTATCATGAAGATTGCATGTTGAACTGGTTCAGTGTATTTAGGTCAGGGTCAGTAGGGTCACTGGGTCAGCCTTAGAAGACTACTGTTACAGGTGAACTAGGTCAGATAAAATCGATTTGTTCTAACCTGGCTACATACTTGCATTTACTGATAAACTGAATATGAATTTGCTTTTATTTATTAGTTCAGATATAGTTGAGTTAGTTATTTGTATCAGAGTTACTGCATACATCAGGTATTAGGTACATTGTTTTTTAGAGTATTGTATTATTTCTGTAAATGAAAGTTTATTTTTTGTCTTAATTATAACTTGATATGGTTTGGTAACAATTCCTAAATACAATATATATCATAAGATTGAAATAATACTTAGGGCGTACATACCTTTATATAATGTTTATAAAGTAGTAAAAAAAAACAATCTCTTGAATTACAGTTTTTGGGCGACATGTACCGCGATCGCCGTGATTCTTAGATTGCATGGATGTGCGAGTTGCCCGATTTACAAATGTTCATATGCCCTAAGCGTTATCCGAGTTGTTTTGAACGGTGTTGTATTTAAGTTGTGGACGACCTCCGTGGTCGAGTGGCCTACACTCCGGTTTTCAAGGTGTCGCTAGCTCTGAGGGTTCCATCCCCACGGGCCAATGTAGAAAAAAAACACTTTTCTGTATTGTCTCGGGTCTGGGTGTTTGTGGTATTTTCGTTGTCTTGATTTCATGCAATGTATGCTCTTTTCCCCGCAGCGGGCGCGCGGCGAGCGCGAGCGCGGGCGCGGGCACGGCGTCGCTGAAGAGCATGGCGCAGGAGGCCGTGCAGCGCGCCGGCCTCGACCACACGCACACGCAGGTACCTACCCCCACCTGCACGCTGTCACCCACGTCAGCCAGAAAAAGATAACGCCTATTCTAGCCCAGGAACCAACAGCAATATGATATATATCGTTAGAATAGATGTTTAATATACTTTAACTAGCGAACCCGGCCTGGCTTCGCATGCGTTAATAATAACTTGGTACAGTTATAATTCTTCAATCATTTTTCTATTTTGCTATGCATTTGTAAAATTTAGGATGAGAATGCGACGATTTTCTTTTTATGACACTAACCCACGAATACAAAAACGCTAATTAACTTTAACACATTCTTAAGTGTTTTTGTCGCTACTTTACACCTTAAAGTGACAGAGACAAGAGACTTATCCGCGGCTTTAAACTTATTGACGTGTCAGTATTAAGCCATAAGTGTTTTACATCGCGACTAATAACAATGATATCTGTTTCAGAACCTAAGACGAGGGGCACCTCTGGCGCAAGCGCACATTCCGCCTTTATTGGGCGTCGCACCACTAGGACCACTACCACTTAACTCTGTAAGCATAACCATTTTTATGTTCATTTTAAAGGTATATATAAAAAAATCCTTCTCTTCTTTACTGTAATAATTTTGAAAGGTACCAACACAATTTAACAGCCCCTTCGACGTATACAATGAAAAACCTTTGCCATCTTATAAAGATGCTCTAATATTCGCAGGACCATCAGCTACAATTCCAGATGTTGGAATCGTCATTCTATCATATGCCGCACCCGTCAGACTCAGAAAGAACGCGGGTATACCTACCAAGAAATATATGCCCGACACCCATATATTACAACCAGGTCAGTAAATATATTCTCAAAGTCATAAACTGGTGGTTTATTCCTTATTTTTCTATATTGTAGGTGATTCTTCGTGTTGGCTAATCGCTGAGAAAATTTTCACTAAGAAACAGCTCACGCCGCGGTTTAGAAATCGGCCGGTCAACAAGGACGGTAGAGGTTGAGTGTAGGTATCGTCACTCGAGGAGACTCCCTCTTGCACCTTCTTGCTTGTAGGTGCTTTATTAACAGTCCTGTTACACCTACAAGCAAAAATGCAACCCAACCGAACTAAGAATCAGAAAAAATAGACGGAGCGTTTGCGAACTAACGCCATAAATAACGTGAATTTTCGTTAATAACAAGATATAACGGGAAAATATACGTTTATAATTTTGAACTGAATCAGTGTCCTTTTTAAATAGGGCTCCGGTTATCCGTCTATATATTTTTCTGGTCTATTCCATCAAAGTAAGCTCGTAATCTATGTAATATGTTGTATTTTGCAGGTGCTCCTGCCGCACTCGGACTCCGTAGAGTTCTTCCAGCGGCTGTCGACGGAGACGCTGTTTTTCGTGTTCTACTACATGGAAGGCACGAAGGCGCAGTACCTCGCCGCCAAGGCTCTTAAAAAGCAGAGCTGGCGATTCCACACCAAGTACATGATGTGGTTCCAGAGGCATGAGGAACCCAAGGTCATCAATGAGGAGTATGAACAGGTAACAAAACCACTTGTCTAGTGATACATGCCAAATTGATGGCCTTAAACTGAACTCTAAACTTTGCTGGTCGAATCATCTAAACCCATTTCGCATTATTGAGTGTAATGTTAATGAGCGTGCACATATGTTTGCAGGGGACGTATATCTACTTTGACTACGAGAAGTGGGGCCAACGGAAGAAGGAGGGCTTCACGTTCGAGTATAAGTACTTAGAGGACCGTGACTTGAACTGAGCTGAGCAGAGCACAGCAGCGGGCCGCAGCCCGCAGGCGCCCGCCGCTGCCGCCACTACGCAGCTGATCTGAATACTTCACTATGTGTGACCTTGATGGATGATATTGAATGAAGTGCTGTCTGGATTTTTTTTGTGTGTGAGTCATAGCCGTAGTGTGGGCAACGCCCGGGAGGCCTGTCGCCCGACAGTGGACATATAGACTTAACCGACACCGGCAGGTCGCGCGACCACTTGATGCGTACCGACACTCTATTGTAACTAAAACATAGTATACTTCAACATATTCTGGCAGTTTTGTAAAATGGAATAATTTGTGAGGACACGAAGTCAGTTAGTACCGAAGCCGAAGTGTTTGTAAACTGTACACAAGAACGAACAAGCGAAAGATAACGTGAAGATTAGTTTCAGCCATAAAAGGTTGTTAGTAGCGAAACATGTGATATTGTTATAGGCGCCCGGGCCGGCCTCGACCGACGCCTGCCGACTGCCGATGTTCCCGACAGGTTGCTCGCTGAACAAAACAGTTTACCTATCATTTGTACTGCGCGATAGACGAATAGTGTTTTTGTTGTCGGTTATGATCGTTGCTCAGCGACCAACCTAACATCTCTGGCCGGCGACAGCTGGGTTGATTGTGAAGTCTCCATTAAACGGTTAGCGCACATTTTATTTGTAGTACATTGATTGGAGCATCGGCTTGAGTATTGTTCAGTACGAGCAGACGCTGTAGTACGGCCTGGCCAGCGCGGCGAGCGACACGCCGAGGTCGGCCCGGGTCATTTGTTTTTAAACTTGTGTATAGACATTGGAATAGTTTGAAATTATTTTAAGTGCTAACTCGCGCGCACCACACGTTGCATTTGTGATCTTAATTTTTGTAGACTGACTAGTTTTCTTATAATTGTGATCAATACTGACGAATGTAATTGTCAGTGTTCTATTGAAGCTGATAGTTCCGAGGGCGCATCAAGCGTGCACGGCGGCGGTGCGTGCGGCGTAGATACCTAAATATAACTACAATAAGGACCTCCAGTGTGATTTCATTAGCTTGCTAAGTAATACACTTTTTCACCTCTAAAATTATGTATATTTTAGTTAGTGCATTTAAATTTGAACAAAAGTTAAATTATGTAAGAGCATGCATGTCCCACTGCCAATGTATTATATTATTGGATAGCTATATGATATATATTATTATTATATAAATTGTACTTATTTATTGTTTGTGATAAATTTATCGTGATGCACCGGCACCGCTTTGGTTACGAGGTGAAAGAGTATATTATCGAAGGTTATGTGAACGCGAACGCAATAGCTGTACTGCCAGACGGGTGACGCCTTCATCGTACAATCGATGTTACACCAATACTATTGTTCTCCATTGTTCGTCAGAGCATAGTGTAATTTTGTATTTGAACTGAAATCATAGAGCGAGTGCGCTCGCGGCGAGCAGTCGGCCAGCGGGCCGGAGCCGCGGGCGGGAGGTGTGGGCGGGCGCGGGCGGGCCAGGCGCGCTGGCCGGCTGGCGGCGGCGGGCGCCAGGCGGCCGGAACTGCGCGCGATCTCGTTTATTACGTGCGTAATGTTGATAGTTTTCACTTTTGTAAAAAGTCTATCGTGAGAGCAGATGAGATGTGGTAAATAATTTAAAAAATTATCTGTACAGTTCTATTTGTATAGAAATAATAAATAACGATTAAAAAAAATTAAAACAACGTTGTGATTTCTTCCTAAACGCTTAGTTTTAAGTGCGTCGGTTTTTACAAGTGCGCGTGCGCCGAGTTTACTGGCGTGACGCGATTTTCGCATTTCTTTTTTTTTATTTATTTTTTTAAAGAAATGACTGTTTACTTTTAGAATAAACTGTAAGAAAGCATTGAACAATTTTGTTTCGTTTGAGGATCGTTCTGATTCCCTATGTATATAAAAATTATTTATGCAAAATTTCCTTCCCGATGCTTTTCAAACCTTCGTGGTGCTAAAAGTAATCCACCTTAGTATTGCTTACCCTGCACTGCAGAGCCTGCAGCTGCCACCGTAAGATAAACATCAATTCTCGAATAAGTGTCTTGACGCAGACACTCACTCAGAAAAAAAGTATCTAGGCTTAAATACTTTTACCTAAGATTAAATTAATTAAACAAGTCGATTGTCGAGTAAATTAATATCAATTTATATTCTAAAAATATTTCTGAACAAGAGTTCACCTCTGGAAATAAAATGAATAACAAGTTGGTTGGTCTTGTTATTCATTTTGTCCAGAAGTGCACTGCTGTTCTTTCCCTTTGTAATTAAAAATTAAATAAATCTGAGTTAGACATAACACTCGCTAAGCGCCCTTCGCTTCTGAATACCAACTGCAGTGGTTTGCCCTGCATTCATTGAATAGAAAAGTAGGCTAGGTATCTTTGGTTCAGCGGAGCTGTTACATCTGGTAAGTAGCAAAAGCCAAGAGTAAGTATAAACTATAACCTTAATAATATTACTAAAGTAACTGTCTGTATTACGGTTAAACGGCTAAACCGATTTTGATTAAATAGGGGTTGACTTAAACTCGAAATGACGTATCACGCAGACTCTTTTTGCTACGACAACCGTCAAACATCAACGCTAGAGTCGCAGGTTATACGAAATAAATCTTATTTCCGTATGACTATTTATCCCCGTTAGGCTGCGTTTCTGTCAGGTAGCTGGGCGTTGCGAGGATGTGTAGCTCGCTCGTTTCAGATGAAACATTAGCAGCTAGGTGAGATAAATGCAATATTATTCCTTTTGGTTCTAACAAACATCCCTCGCTTCGCAACCTCGCACATCATTGGTGGAAACGGAGTTAGGTGAAAACTTAAAGCACAACCCGACTTAATAAAAAGCTTGGGGTGCTTTTTAAGATATTTACAACTATTGACACCATGCACCCCATGCTTTTTTTATTTTATATATTTATATTTTTTCTATTTTTTAGTTTGATTTTCAATAAAAAGCGTGTTTTTAGAACTATTATTTATTTTCTACTTTTTAGTTTAGTTTATTTATAAAAGCGTGATTTTTTAGTTTTTTTTTAAACTAAAAAAAATCTTTTATTAAAATAGTGTATTGTCATCTGTCCTCGATAAATCTACAAAGTTTGAACGAAATCTGGCCGTTTAAAGTGGGTCAAAATCGCGCCCAAAGAAGTCGGTTACAAACAAACATACAGGTGAAGCTAATATAAAGCGTGTAAAAAAAGAGCCATAAATGCTGTCGCCCGCAGCTTCCCTCGCGCTTCGGTATTAGTAAAGGATAAAATGAATGTATTGGGTATTTCTTATAAATCAATGATTATCTAAGTTAGAAACATAAAATAACATTCTGGTTAGAAAAAGGGGTGTTACCGAGGGAGCATTTCATTTCAATATACGATGCTTTTGCCTACTTAATCACCCTAACCTTCACCACATGTTGAAAAGTAATTATTTGGCAAAAATGACTGCATTAATTGTCAGTAATTTCGAAGGTAATTAGTAAAACAATAGGTATATAATATATATAGTTATTTATTGGTTAGCGTTTCCTCTTGCCGCCGTGCTTGTGCTTGCCGGGCTTGCCCTTGATGCGTCGCCGCACGCCGGCCGCCTCCTCCGTATCGTCGTCGGAGTCCGCGCCACGCTTCTTTCCTTTACCGCTCCTTTTGTCTTCTAGCTCTTTCATTTCCTGTTGTAATAAAATTTTATATTAATTCAAGTTTTATAACATTGCATAGGAGTGGGCTCGTTAACTATCATTAGTAAAATGTTTAAATAGTGCTATCTTTTCGACTTGCTATACTTTTAAATAGAAAAAAAAATACCGTCGAATTGAGAACCTCCTCCTTTTTTTGAAGTCGGTTAAAAATATGTTATAAACCGTATAGCTTACCGTATAATAATGGTAAAAATAAAATAGTGTTTTCAGTTTTTCATAATTAGTTATGTTTAACGTTAGTTTATGATTAAAATAAATGTATTATTAATTAACTTGGGCGTAAGTTACAATTTAAACTGTTATTGCCTGAGCCGACATTTATTTTGTAAAATTAACGATATACTTGGTATACTAACAATTTTGGTAAGTCGCTGCGCCTCAGAGACGCGCTCCTGTAGCACCATGACCTCGTTCTCCTCCGTCTTGTATAGCGGCAGCTGCTTGCCGATCAGCTGTTCGATGCGCTGGTACAATTCCACGTCATACTGCAATATAATTGATGGTAAATTAAGGTTATACGATTAACCATGTAAATAGTACATAATATACAAAGAACTCAGGATTGACGCCCTACAACAACTGAACGGGACCGCGCAGATCGTGAAAGAGATGGCGTTTGTCCGAACTGAAAGACTGATTCCTGAGGAATTGGCAGGAGGAGGCGAGGGACCCGGATCGCTGTAAGGAATGGAGGGTTTTTCCCAGCAGTGTTTGGCGCTGGGCTCACAGTACAAACTTGATACAATATAATTATATGTAATAATAAATTAAGGTTATATGGTATAGATAGAATAACAAAAAATAAACCAAGTAGTTCAATTAAAACTGCTTGAAAATGATTTCAATAATAAAAGGATATTCTATTGTATCATATAGCGTGAAATGAATCCGACTGTCTTCTTGGTAAGAATAAATACAATAGTACCTGTGACACGAAAGTGATGGATTTCCCGGCCCGTCCCGCGCGAGCCGTACGTCCCACGCGATGGATGTAGTCCTTGCTGTGCAGCGGGATGTCCAAGTTTATCACCACGTCCACGTGAGGGATATCCAGACCTCTGTGGATTAGACGCGTTATTTAAAGAGGATTATTGAGCATCAAGCTATGCAGGTGTGATTCTATTCAATGTTTTATTTATTATTTTGGACTATTGTTGAAAGTTATAGCGGCGATTTTAGGGCTTGTTCAAGAAAAGTGAGTTTTCAACATGATAGCTTATTATGTCAGGCAAACACAGCAAACAGCTCAGTTAAAAAGTGGAACAAACTTATCTGAACCTGTGATGGCGTCGCTATCGTTGAATTTAGTTTTTCAATTCAATAGAATTATCGTTGTAATTAGGGTAAATCTACTTGCCCAAGTGTTCAAGGAGCAAAATTAAATCCTAATTTTCGATTATTTTATATTTAAGCTATAAGTATATAATATTCGTTCCAGATTTGGCCACCAGTTCGGATAAGTTTGCGGCACACTACCTTCTATTTCGGTGTTTAACATTCTAAATTCTCTCCATCTACCAACCTAACACACCAGTCTCATGATATTACTGGCACAGCCTTTTCTAAAGCTGTTTCTGCTTCCAGTTTTATCAAAATAACACACAATTTTAATATTATATTCTCACCTAGAAGCGACGTCCGTACAAATAAGTATGGACCGACTTTTATTCTTGAACTTATTGAGTGCAGCGAGTCGTTTGTTCTGTGACATCTGTCCGTGTAACGGAACGGCCGCTAGTCCGAGGTTGCGCAGTAGTAACGCGGTACGCAGTGCGCCCGCGCATGTCCCCACGAACACGATGAACGAATTGCCTGACATCTCGTTTAGAATGTGAACAAGGTATACGTCCTGAGAACAAGAAAAAAAAAGGTCATGATAATTATTTTTAGCCAACTTCAAAAGGGGCAATCTTATTATATATAATGATAGTCGTATAGTCTCTATTAAAGATAAATTTATGTATTATTGATATTGTGGACCAAAATCACAAATTTCATGACATTTCACTTGTTTGTAAATACTTAAATATTATACAGAGATTGAAATTCCCTGGCGGAGTCTCTATTTAACGAAACAATAAATTCAATTTATGAACTTACTTTATATTTAACAGGTATGAACAGGTAGTACTGCAGCAGTTTCTCAACTGTCTGGTACTTGGTGGACACCTCCACCTTGACAGGGTCCTGCAAGGAGGCTCGCTGCAGCTTCTGCACCTTCTTGGTCATGGTGGCGGAGAACAGGTAGGTGCGGCGCTCGCGGGGAATCACACGAAGGATCTTGTCGACTTCCACTTCGAAATCCATGTTGAGAATGCGGTCAGCTTCGTCCATAACCTGTTAAAAGAGTGAAATTAGGTTTGATGATTTAAGAATTTCCTACTGTCCTTACTCCCGAACTTTAACGCGAAATAACTTCGTATTTTTTTTATCTATAACCTTATATACCTATAACTTATATACCTATAACTTATATACCTATTTGACGTACATAAGGACTGAATAGATTTATACTTTTCGTATATTATCCGCATGCCTATTAGTTCCTTTTCCTTTATTTTTATAGCTTTTTTCTTTTTTTTTAAATAAGCAGCTTCAGACACATGCATAAAGAAAATATTCATATCTATTTTCCCCTGTGTTATCGTAACTTATTTTGGGGTTGGTGCAAAATATTAATATACTTACTAGGAACTTCAAAGCTTTCAGATTGAATCCTTTAGTGTTTTCTAGATGGTCAACCAGTCTGCCGGGAGTAGCGATGATGATGTGTGGCTTCTTGGAGAGCATGAGGGACTGTGCCACCATGTCCATACCACCAACTATTACTGCACATTTTACTCCAATACTCGCTCCTGTTATATAAAAAGTATAAATATAAACATCTGCAGTTTATTTTTCAATTGTAATTTTTATGTATCTTGTGTAATTTATTTAATTTATATTTTTTGGAGAGAAATGGAAGGAGAGTAGAGAGGCCTTTGCCTTGGATCCAGATAGAAATAACTAGGGAAAAAAGTTAAAAAAAGTTTCAATGAAATATTTGTTGCTTTTTTACAAATACAGTGATTTCTTCCTTTAAAAAAGAAGGAAATGACAGTTATTGTAATAAAATCAATGTTTTATAGATATTTAAGCATTTACATGAATGCTTTAAGTGAGTTCAGTTATTTATCGACATTTAAGCAGAAAAAACCACAAGTTGATATTAAAACAGTTTTTATAACAAACATAATGCTAGTTAGTATAATACTCACCCAGAGCTTCAAATTGTTCAGATATCTGGAATGCTAATTCTCTGGTAGGTGTAAGTATCAACGCAAAGTATCTCTGTGGGTTCTCCAGCAGAGCTTGGAGGATGGGCAGTGCAAAGGCACCAGTTTTGCCAGACCCTGTCTCTGCTAAACCTATTATGTCTTTGCCTTTCAAAGCTACTGGTATTGCTTCTTTCTGTATTTTTGATGGTTTCTTCCATTTTAACTCTTCACAAGCCTCACATAATACGTCGACAACTCCCTGGAAACACATAGCTTTGGTTTGAAAACATCACCACATAACCTCAAAATTTGTTTCAGTCTTAATTGATAAACATGAATGAATAAGTATCTTGTTTTGGCAACTAAATACTATGTATGATTCACTCTAATGACTTACAGCTTTTATTTAAAATTAATACATGCAGGATAAGCTTACCAAGTCCTTAAACGTTGTATTATCTTCTTCGGTATCATTATCTTTTACATCTTCTGTTGGTTGCTCTTCTACTGCTTCATTTTCCGATTGCTCGCTATCCTCCTCACTACTTTTGTTATCATTATCTGGATCCGGAGTCATTTTCAATAAAATTATAGAAACTAACACAAGGGAAACATGTGTACTTTTATGTCATTGTCAAACTCAAACTTCAAGTAAAGTGTAAACTCTTGAAGGACCATAACTGTGCAACTTGTCTGTCCAAAAATAAACAAAATTATGGTTAAAAGAACTATGAGAACTTCTTCAGAATATAAGCATCGATTACAAAATAATGCGGACCCTCGACTTGTAAAACCGTCCTTTAACCCTACATTACTACTCATGTTGCGAAGTACAAAGAAACTACTCATACGACCACAAGGCGCATCATATTGACTATTGATTTTATTCGAAACCTATAAGTATGAATGTAAATTTTGACTATTTCTATAATTGTTTACATTATTAAAAAGAAAAAAAACTCAATTTTATATTATATTTGTTTATTTTTTATTATAAAATGTTTAATCAAATAAAAGTTAGGAACAAATTTTAGGAACTTAGGTAAGTATCAGTCTTCACATTAAAATAAAAAAAAAAACAACTTAAAGTATACACTTCCCTTAAAAAATAATCAACTATGAAGTGTTTAACTGAAAAAAACTAAGTAAGAAACAAAAACAATATTTTACATGCATTCAATACACACATCAACTTGATGTTCGCCACAGATAGATTTTTGACACCTGATGCATGTCATTTTGGACATCCTCTTCTTTTTAGACGTGCAGTATGCGCAATATCTTCGTTTTTTTGGCGGTGGTGGTCCCTCATTTTCCACAGAAGAGTTATCGGATGGTTTTTTCAGGATTACTTCAATAATCTCCCGGATATTGCGTTTCAACGTAGGTGCTTCTAGTCTTTTTTGCATCCATTCCGTAGTCAGCTGCGTACTAAGTTTTTTCATAAATTGTCTCCGATTCAGGGGCTTTTCATTTCTTGTGGATATGTTATGATAATATATAACATATGAATTTACAAAAGATATATTTAGCATGTCATACAAAATAGCCATTGGCCATCGGTTAGTTTTTCTAGACCAGGACATAGAGGAAGTCATTTGGTCTAATGTATCTACACCACCTTTGGTCTGGTTGTAGAACATGATCATCTCCGGCTTTCCAGTTTCACTATTTATGAGCCCTTTTTCGTCGCATGAAGATAACAGGAACACCATTTTAGCTGGCTTTGGTTTGTAAGAAACCAAAGTCAAAGGGCCATCATAGGCGAACATGGATGTACCAACAGGTCGACGTCGGGTATTTTTCATTTCTTGAGGAATTTCCCGTTTGTTAGACCTTATCGTACCAACAAGTGTGAGTTTGTATGGTTCAGCAAGTAGTGATTTGGCCAGCGGTACAGACGTGAACCAATTATCACATGTGACGTTGCGATTAGTACCATGTACAGGACGGGTCAATTCCTTTACGTAGTACTCTCCCTGAGGTAATCCTCCTGTGTCGGTGGCTCTTCCAATGTATGGCAAAGCGTTAACCATATATTTCGTACCATTATCACACATCATGGGTATTTTGATTCCGTACTTATTGGGTTTATTCGGAATATACATTCTAAAGGGGCACCTGCCTCGAAATCCAACCAACTGTTCATCTACTGTAAGGTAGTTTCCCGGTGTGTAGTTAGACTGGCATTGCCGTATAAACATTTCCCATATCTTCCTAACTGGAATAAAGGGATCTTCTTGACGTAAGGCAGGACGCAAAGTCTTGTCATCCATTCTCAAACAACGAGTGAGAAAGTTAAAACGCTCTTTACTCATCACTGCTATATACCTAGACCCTGAAAAAGTGCTATCAAATAGCTCAGTTGTAGATAGATGGTTATCTTTCATTGCAGCAGTTAGCGTCAAAATACCAAAATAGGCTCTAATTTCTATGGAGCATGTATCCTTGCAGGTTGCGTGGGTATTTCCAATAGGTCTTTTTTTAGATATTTCCACATTTGTCCACTTCACTATCTCACCAACAATGTCTTCCGTGATGAATATATCAAAACACAAACTAGGCTCAAAGATATTTCTACACATTCTAGTAGGGCCTCTAGAAGTGTGCACGATGTTTCTAGCAGCGATTCTACCTCGACTTTCACCTTTAGAAGTAGACCAACAGTGCTGGTTTTTGCCCTTCAATGTTCGACGCGCCGGAACAAGGATACGGTGATCAGAACTGGTTGGCTCCGAAATCTCACTATTTTCTGGGACAAAAGACGGCACAGATTCTTCAGCTCTTCTTTCACTGGAGTTCTCTATAGTTTCATCTTCTATGTATCCTTCTTCTAAATCGTCCTGAACATCTTCATCGCTTACGTGATCTTCAATGTCAGAGTCATCTCCCGAAAAGTTATCATCACTGTTATGGTCGCTTTCTTCTAGCCAATTAGCTATTATGTCACCCGTAACTCTTCTATCACTAGTCATGATGTTCAAGTTTCAAAACGTACCTAAAAAAAAGATAAAACACACTGTTAGTAACTAATAATGCAAAACAAAACACTAACAAAATAATTTGATTAATAGCGCAAAACTTACATACAAGCTACTCATACGTCTTTGGAGCACCAAGAGTAGAAATATCAAAAAAAACTAGCACACTTACCGCAACGCAAACACCGTCCTGCGACACGTGCGGCCGATGACTGAGATGTCCTTGAACGTCAATGTCGTACGCGCGAAGGATAAAAAGAGAGAGCAATATATCAAAAACGCGGGCGCCTCTGCGACGTAGAGTAGTAATCTAGGGTTAAACTTGTTTGAACTTTGTCCCATTTTGTTTTGTTGAACGTTTATTTCTGGACGAAATGTGTTATTGGCTAGTTCGAATACTCGATTATTTTACTAGATCGTTGAACGTTTTAACTCCGCATTTATATATATTACTTCTTGATATTTAACTCACTAAAATTATTTACTTCCTATATGTATAATTTAATTTATTTGCAATGAAACTTTTTGAAAATGATTTTATTATAATGTTGTTGTAGATTTTTATCTTTGTTTGGCCTTTTTAAGTTTTATAAATTGAAGCGATGTTTTTGAACGCACTTATAAACAGCAAAGAGTTTGAGGTTATGTCCGTGAATCGTTGTTTATATTTCTATTAAGTTAATAGATCAATATAGAAAGAAACTAAGAGTATAGCTTAAAATGGCTAAGCATCATCCAGATCTTATCTTCTGTAGAAAACAGCCAGGAGTCGGTGAGTATTAAAATATCGAGTATTAGATTAAACCTACTTTGCAAAACATTGTCCTCTGTATTGAATTAAAATTTCGGTTGTTCTAGCTATTGGGCGCTTGTGCGAGAAATGTGACGGCAAATGTGTGATCTGCGACTCGTACGTGCGTCCATGCACCCTGGTGCGCATATGCGACGAGTGTAACTATGGCTCTTACCAAGGCAGATGCGTTATTTGTGGAGGCCCCGGTGTTTCAGACGCTTACTACTGCAAAGAGTGTACAATACAAGAGAAAGACGTGAGTTAATATATTTACTCTTCTCTCTTTTAATAAACGACGCCCGTACTAAGGAATTTAATCCTTGTGTCGCGGGGGTTTCACAAACATTCAAATCACATGCACAAAGAACACCCAGACTTGGAACAAGCATCTGTGGATCACACAAATACTTGTCCCATGCGGGGATCGAACCCGCAGCACGTCGCGCACAGTGGTAATTAGCGTGGTGACCTATACCACTCGGCTATCCGTGCAGTCAAACTACGTGAAGTCATTTACTACTTCTTCTTTGCAACTGATTCAGTAATGATCTTAGCTCTTACGAGATTGTGTTTGGTTTTCAATTATAGTTCTCTAGTGGTTAATACCTCTATTGTGTCCTACCAAATTAATATTATCAGTCAGATTGTTATGAACAATAATATATCAATGTACCTATTGTTAATTTATACTTTTGTTTCGTCTTTGCAGAGAGATGGCTGTCCGAAGATTGTGAACTTAGGTAGTTCAAAGACTGATCTGTTCTATGAAAGGAAAAAGTATGGTTTTAGAAGACATTAATTGTGATATTCTTAAGTTTAGGCTAAAAATATTGATATGTATTCTAATAAATTGTCTTTTATCAGCAGTAACTGGAATACAAAATGTGTTTTAAAGAGCATACTCTACATGTTTCATCAGACATTTAAGGCAGGTTTTTAAATTGAGAATTCCAACTTGACAAATTCTCAAACTCTACTTAGGCCGTGATGATTGGTTGAGTAACCAAGTAATGTCCCACATTGAGACACAATTTGTTAATCAGAGATTTTTTTTTAATTTGGAGTCCACAACTCAAAAACCGACTGTTAGTTTGATATCTTTCTTTTACAATAAATGAATCTTCTTTTGCCTAGCCTTTTCAAGCTATTTTGGGGTCGGCTTCCAGTCTTATCAGATTTATCTGAATACTATATTTTACATGGAGCGACATTACTTTACAATAAATGAATATCTTAGAATAATTGACCACACTGAATATAAAACCTGTATAATGTGGGGTTTGCATTTAAATATTTAATATACCTACAATAACATTAAAATTGAAAAATTAATTCCATAAATAAAAAGAGACTTACCTAACTTATTTGTATGAATACCAAAATAAAACTTCAATGATACAGCGTCACACACTTTTTTTATTTCATACAATATAATTATAATTCACATAATATTTTTCTATGATAGCAGTCTAAATGATTAGAATTATTTACAGAAACCTTTTATATATGTAACTACTAGTCCCTCCACTACACTTAAAACGGATTCGATACCAAAATACTTCTACTAACCTTAGATAATAATACTTTATTGTCTACTCTATATATTACACTAGCTTTTGATCGCGGCTCTGCCCGCGTGGGCGTCATTTATCATGACAAATTATAGCCTTCCTCAATAAGTGAGCTATCTAACAGTGAGATAATTTTTCAAATCGGACTTGTAGCTTCTGAGATTAGCGCGTTCAAACAAACAAACATACTCTTCAGCTTTATAATATCAGCATAGATTCTTGGCTCTACACGAATATTGGAGAACAATTTATTTCCGAGACATTTTTAGAATGTATATAGGTAAGATAAAAATTAAACAACTGCAGGGATTATTTTTTACTACCAACTTTACCTAACCTAGTATTTTTACATAACTAAATTCAACTTATAATATAATTACGTCACGGGAATTAACGCGAACTCATGCATTTACCTTTTAAGGCTTGACGTTTCGGCCGGGTTACACTGGCCGTGGTCGCAAGCAGACGTCAAGCTTTAAAAGGTAAATGCATGAGTTCGCGTTAATTCCCGTGACGTAATTATATTAAAATCATGCAACGCGATAGTTTTAAAGTTAATAAATTCAACTTATTATTGGAATGGCAACATTCGTTTTCGTCTATTGGTATTTGAATTGAATAATGGATACTGGCTATTTATAAAGTAAATTATATATTCTTATTCTGCCTAGCCTTCCCCCAAACTTTATTGGGGTTGGCTTCCAATCTTGTACTAGATTTGAATACCGTAATAGCTGAATACCGTATTTTACCATGTTTACTTTGACTGATCTAAATACTGTCTCTATGGAAATACACGTTGTTATCTAGCCCCCATAAGCTACATTTCATAATTCATCTGACATTATAATCAATTAGCTTCCTCCGCTGGCAATACTGTCTGCTGTCGAAGTGGCGGGATTGGTCCAAATGTTGGTGCTGTTGGTACTGTTGGAGCCAGAGTATGTTGGCCGCGCCGGTATGATTGGTGAGCGTACACAAACACTGCAACATTATGCACGTTTTAATTGAAGTTAACAGCAATTATAGGTTTATGGGTTATGGAAGGACTAAGGAAAGGTTATGCCTAAACAGCTAAGGTCAAGAAAAAAAAACTGTTAAGATATGTAAGTAGTTCATTCAAGTTATCCTAAAAACATGCGATCCGTTTCACTTTCTGAGTAAAACTAACCATACAATAAATTGAGTAGAACCAACCATACATTCTGAGTAAGAACTATCCATTCTAAGTAAGACAAAGCATATATTATGAGTAAGAACAACCATACATTCTGAGTAAGACCAACCATACATTCTGAGTATGACCAATCATACATTCTGAGTAAGACCAACCATACATTCTGAGTAAGACCAACCATACATTATGAGTAAGACCAACCATACATTATGAGTAAGACCAACCATACATTCTGAGTAAGACCAACCATACATTCTGAGTAAGACCAACCATACATTCTGAGTAAGACCAACCATACATTCTGAGTAAGACCAACCATTAAACAGTGGTCAGTGGAATGTTGAATAATGTCTAATACTAAACACACGTGTAGTGAAGTGCGATAAAGATTAGTTTAGGTTTTATTCATGCGTTTAGTTTAGTATTTTATTTAGATTTTATATATGTTTCGTGTGGTGAAGATTTCGAAGTCACGCATTCTGTGTATAGCATGCGTTTGGAGTTGTCTGAAACTGACCTCCTGTTTGCTCTTGATCAGCTGAATCCAAACAAAGTCCTATGAACACCATTTTAATATGACATTAGTTTTAATTGAACGAAGCAGCCAAAGGAATGTGGGCTACTGTAGTTTCGCAACTTGAGTCGTTATTTCATAACAAGATTCTACTTCTGATTCTAATATAATATCGAATGTTTTGCAGTCCGCATCTCGGAGGTTGGCGCTAACAGTTGCGACACAGTTTTTGTAACTAATGTGGCTGTTAACGCATAATTAATGTTACTTACTGGTTTTTGTTCCAATAAATGATTTTGATTTTTTTATATTTAATTGACAGCCTAAAAAAAATTCAAAGCTGAATTGGTTTTCACCAATGAATTCGATCACAAAATTCATGCTCCAAGCTAGCCAGCAAATAAGGGCTGGTATTAATGTCAGTAGGTTGACCAATTTTAGCTGCAGGCTATTTTTAAAAAAGTTACAAGTCTGACTAATTTGCCACGCTATAACCTAGCCGAACGTTCTTCAAACTTTTTCATTTTCTAAAATGTGGTTCCAAAAGTTTTCCAAAGCGTAGTACCTATACTTACGAATTGACGTCCTCCAGTTTCTTGAGGAGCCTCTCGTTCTCCCGGTTGAGCAATTCCTGGTCGCGCAGCAGCTGGTCTCTTACTCCAAACAGTTCTGTGTTCTCGGTTCTCAATGCGGAGTTCTCCTCCATGTGTAGTTGGACCAGTTCAACCAGCTCTGATTGCGGAAGCTGGTATAGTTTATTTGGTTCGACATGTGTTGGGGTTCGCCGGTGGCCTATTAATGTAAAAACAGTTATCAATAAATAGTTATGGCATTATCTTTAGTAAAACCTTTTTTTTTTTTTTTTTTTTTTTTTTTTTTTTTTTTTCGGGGTGAAAAGCTAATGCTTTCAACCCACGCCGAGGGCACGACGTGGGGATATGTCGGACTTTCACCGACCAAAAACACATCTTTAGTAAAACCTGCATCTGACAGTGCGCGATATGGCGGATCAAGTCGCACTGGTCCGTGTGAGTTTTGAGAATTGATCCCAGTATCTACCGACTTAGGGTATAGATCAGGGGTATATAGTCCCATTGTATACATACAGAGCAAGCAGACGTGTCTGCTCTACCGTGGTCTATACTCTTCCCATGATGTGTCGTTGCGAGCTAGCGGCGTCCGTCCACAATATCGACATGTAAAAAACAGCGTGCTGCTGGGGAGTTTGTTGCGCTCATTCTTCTACCCAGCTAGAGAACTTCCGAACCGGTGGAGGGTGGGTGAAACGGGGTGCTGTCCATTATGTGATTGCCCTTTGAAAACAGCTTTTTTTTAGCCTAATTCAAATGATTTCAGGGCCCTTGGGAAGCCAGCTCAACATTTAACTTAATTTTTTTGTGAGTGAACTTCAGGTCTGCATAAAAGTTATCAGTGAGCGTAATGCGAGATTGTTTTATGCGATGAAGCATTATACGCGAAGAATCCTTCATCTTTGCGATGCTGTCCAAAAACCATAGATTGGAGCGAAATGAAAGATTTCTGAACGCAAGTGAAGTATATAATTCTATGCCTTGAATTTGAGCCAAACCAGTTCTAAGATACAAAGATATAATAACTTACTGTAGGGATCCAAATTGTAGTCAGTCTGCACGTGTAAGGCCGACCTCAGATGCTCGTTCTCCGCCTGCAGCGCTGCCACTTCTCTCTTCAAACTTAATATCAAAGCATCTCTTGGTTCCTGTGAATATTACCAATAAAGTAGGTAGTAATTGTACCCGTACCTATTAATTAAATCGGCTAAAATAATTTGAGGAAACCAGGATTTGAACCAGAAGCAGAGACCAATGCAGCCAATGCAAAGAGTATAATAATAATGCGGGAGAGCCAATGCTTGTTCTTTTCTTTTCTATAAGAGAAGAGTATATTATCTAATGCAGTAAGACAGTTACACAGAAAATTATATTGCATATAAAAAGGTTGTAATATTCGTTATTTCCGTACTTACCCTATTAAAATTTAAACCTATCAGGGAGTAGGTACACTTCAATAAAGTAATTTAAATAAAAAAAATATATTGTTACTGACTATAATACTCACCATTTTCACGATAGGTTTGGATTTGATCTTCTTGGCTCGCGCCGCGTAACGCAGCGTGTTGATGGTTTCGCACAAGTTTGATCTCGTTGGGGCAATGCATGCGATCTGTGGAATTCGTTTTTTTTATTAATATTTTAATTATGGACAACAGCACATACATTGTTCCGAATCCAATGTAATGTGTATATATGTATAATACAAGTGCTTTAGCTACTAAAGCACTTGTATTATAGAATCAGAGACAACGAAGGTAGAAAAGTGGTTTTTCTACATTGACCCGTCCGGGGATCGAACCCGGGACCTCAGAGCTTGAAACCGGTGTGTACGCTCGACCACGGAGGTCGTCGTATTTTAAACTTATCTATTTGGTGTAGCACAAATGACACATTTAAAAATTATTAATTGTTGCTCTCTTTTTTTATATTTTTTCTACGTCTATAAGTTCGGCTAAGGTGCGGAGCCACTTCCTTCTACGTCCTAAATTTCTTCATCAGTCCAACTTGCCAGAGTTCGTCTAAATATTCTATAAACTTTTCCTGTGTTAGTGTAGGTCCAAATAAAATACAGAACAAACGAGGGTCGTTATAAATTTGACCAATATTTGTGTGTCAGTTTGTCTGTCTGTGGTACTGTCACTCTTAAACTGCATTTGGATGCGGTTTCTTTTCTAGGGCCACACTTAGGTAGGTATATAATTCTTACCATGAGTGTAACTCCGTTCCCCGCGAGGCTGTCGGCCAGCAGTTTGGTGAGCTTGCTGTCCCGGTACGGGATGTGGCCGCGCTTCTTGCCGTCACTGAGCTGTGATATGCAATACCCTGAGGAATAAAGTATATACTTTCAGGAACTAGGAGCTATTAAAGAGATTTGTATTTGTATTTAATTTACAAGTATTGTGACGCATGAATGCGGTTAAAATCAATAAGAATATTAAAGACATACTTGAAATTTGGGTTAAAATCCACAGTCCATGAATCTCAATGAAAAACTGACGTTACTATGTTTAACATCCAAGAAATTTTATTCCTAAAGAAACACGTTAGTGTACCGTATCTCAATCGTACCCTGAAATTTATAGTGTGATGGCTACGAAGACAAAAAATTAGGGTTTCCAGCTTTTTCGCCCAAATGTCCGGCTAACCTGGCTGGTATGGGCGGGTTTTGCGGTATTTGTATCTGGCAACCCTAAGTTCAGTCAAGGTAACAGGAAAAACATGCTTACCAAGAACCATAAGACTTCTGTTAATATTATTAGCTTCTTCCAAAGTCTTGCCAGTGCTGTGGGTCCGTTTGGTCATCTCGGAGCCGGCGAGGTCCACGAAGTTGATCTTGCCGTGCGTAGAACACGTCACACCGGATGAGTGTTCCCGTATGTCTCGTCGCACGCGCACGCACAGCACGGTGTGGGAGCGAGACGAGTGCGCGTTCATTGCGTGTGCGCCGACCGCACGATTGCGCATGCCTGGTGGAAAAATAATGAAGTGAACTAAATAAATAGTTGATTTAACACATAATGTGAAATAGCGACTTCAATTAAAAGAAATCAATAGCGGGACAAGTAAATATGCAAATTCGCTTTGACATTTTTGGTAAAGTTTAAGTACCTATTTGTTAAAAAATCAATATTAAATCTATTTCGGTTAAATCTTTATAGGACCTCTAAGGTATACAATATTGATGACGACAAACATGTTTCGAATTGAATTTACATTAACAAATATAATAAAATATAGAGCCGAATTGAGTAGGTACCTCGTCCTTTGGGAGTCAATTAATAAAAGTTACTTACACAAGTACCTACGTAGTTCCCTAAAACAACAAATTAAAAGTAACGCTCTTTTTGTATAAAAAGCAGTTAGTTTCAAACTAAGTCACAATAAAAAACCACTTCTTTTTCAAATTCCACTTCGAGTAAGTATTATAAAAAAAAAAATTGTTGACACAAAACATTACATACACGGTGTTTAAAAATAAATGGACAATAAAATAGAGCAAGGCATTAGAAGCTCACCTTCTTCTAGCACAGCAAACAAGTCATCTAGTTGTTCACAGTCCACCATGAACAAGTTCTCCACGTAGAAACCTCTGCTCTCCTTGGACCAGCGCACCTGCAGTGGCTTTCTGGCACTACCCGGGTTTAGGAGGTCTATAACCTATAAAATTTCATGTGTCTATGTTTAATTAAGTTGCTTTGCATAATTTGAGATTTTGAGTAAATTAATAAATAAAACTAAGAAAACGGCCGCACTAGATAATTTGATCCTATGTATCGCAGGGGTTTTGTAAATATTCAAATCACATGCACAAAGAACACGCAGACTTGGCGGTAGATAATAACCAATAAGCGGCGGTAGCCCAATAGCTAGGTCATCGGACTTGCGATCATGTGGTCGTCGCGGGTTCGAATCCCATCCTTTGCACTACCGACGTGAACCCGCTCGTAACACAAGCATTATCTTACCACAAAAATAGTAATTGCAAAACAGAAATGCTTGTATCAAACAGGAATCGAAGCCGCACGTGTCACATAGTATTTGACGAGGTGATATAAACCACTTTGCTATTAGTGTAGTCAAGACTTTGAAGGTCTGATAGAACTTGACGTAGGATCTATCCATATAGATCCTTATGACATCAATGTGGGAACAACCAATGACATGCAAGAAAGAATGGATAATAAAATGACCATATGAACGAGCAACGAGTAAGCACTTCAAATTTTGTATTCGATGTCTCAGAATTTTTCATGGGCATCTACTGATATCAATTACTCCTAGTATTATAGGTATTTGATATCTGTTATACTGTAACTGTTTGGATTCAAATACTCGAAAAAATACGCAGAGTATTGACAAAAAATTCAAAAGTTGAGTTGCTACTTATAATGTCTGACTGTACGAGTACATACACTGCACAAGTGCACAAGCATCACATGTCATTGTAGGTTTTCAAAAAATAGTTAAATGATATCTTCTTCTTGGGACAATCTCACACACAGCCCTCTGATCCCAAACTAGGCAGAGCCTGTACTATGGCAAGTTGGCAACCAGCTAACTGATAAACATACCTACTTATATATTTCTAAATACATACATATTATAGATATATTACACCCAGACACAGAACAAATTTGTGTGATACAAACATCTGTCCTGGGTGGGAATCGAACCCACGACCTCCGGCTTAGCAGCCAGGGTCACTAACCACTAGACCAACAGGCCGGTCATCAAATGATCGATCGATGAATTAATGTTGGGTGCGAAAGCATCAATTTGGAAATAGGCTATTTATTTATTAGATCAAATTAGATGTCCACTTAGGCCCAGTTTTTTTAATCCCGAGTTAACTCTACCAATGGTTTCAAAACGCGTTTTTTCATCAATTGTTAAAGAATCAAATTTAATGGTCAAAAAAGAGGTGAGTTAATTAATTAACCATTTTTATAGAATAAAAATTGATGAATAAACACGTTCTACCGAAGTTTGAAACCATTAGTTAGCATATATAACCATTGGTTGAGTTAACTTGGGATCAAAAAAACTGGGCCTTAGTGTTTATCAGTTATGGAATATTAAAAGAATGTGATTACCTTTTCATTATAAATTTCTAAAAACGAAGCCTTAAGTATAAAGTTGGACTCTGGTCTTTCGTTTATCAGTCGAAATAAATAGACGAATGAGCGAACCACCAGCCCGTGTTCCAGCGAGTAGGGGCTAGCTCCACTCTCCACCTAAATAAAATAAACAGAATAAACCGATTACGATAATATCTTCTTAAATAAAACTGAACTCCCAATTTAGATAGAAAACCCTTAGGAGAAAACAAAACCTTAGAAAAACACTTAGACAAGGTTTTGGGAATGTCTTATCTTGGGATGGTGTTTTTTTTATGAAAAACTTACGTAAAACCTAAAAAAACTATATAAATTATTCTCGGTTTGTCTACAAATGGTCACCCATCCACGGACAAACTGCGCCGAGCGCGACTTAACCTTTATTATCGGTCAAACCGTACCTACAGCTTGTTATCTAGTGTCTACCCTCCAATAATATCTTGTAATTAAATGTTTATTAGTAATTGAAAATTTTAAAGTGACTTAAAGGCATAAGCACGGGAATATTGTTCACTACGTAACTCTATAAATTAATTAAATTATCAGTACTTTTTAATGACAATAATGGAAAATGTTCTTGTACCTACTTGGGCACTAACGATGCGCAGTTCGCGTGACGTCAACTGTCATGTCGTTACGTTGTTTTAGCGTGATTACTTTTTTAATTGTTGACAGTTTGTTGTAAAGCTTTCTATGTAAATTAACTAGTAATTGCTATCATAACGTGGTTATATACGGACTAAGTAGAGGCGCAAGTAATTCAAGTTAATGTTTTTGAGAACTTGAATGTACTTGCTGAGTGATCGAATGATGTCAATGGTAATAAGTTAGAAGTTAAACCTTGACGTAAAGGCGATGTCAAGTTCTGTTAAGATGTATGGTTATTTCCTGTCTCAATATTCAATACACTACAATATAATTTATTGCTATCCAAACATAAAGATAGCACAATTTTAAGAGTAAATATGGACCCTGTAGGGACGGTAAACTACAACTAAAAAACGTATGAATTTCATGTCAAACTAATTCTAAAGAAAATACCTACTTCGAAGAAAGAAGTTTATGTTTTATTTTGATAAGTTCTTAGTGTAAATATTATCGAAAGCATTGACGTAGAATATAAGTTTCACAAACGACTGTAGCTAGTTTTTGTAATTACCTAATTATTTATCGAAAAATAAGGTTTCTTCTTTATTCTAAGAGTATTGTTGCCTACCTCGGTTACCAGAAATATACAGGGTTATTTGTAAAACACCGGCAACCCCTTAAGAGGTCATTGTACTCAACATTATGAAAAACTTTTACTTTGGGACCATAACTGAATTCGCGAAAAAAAAACAGCTGTTCCATACATTTTGTCGAGTTATACGAACATAAATGTATGGAACAGGTGTTTGTTTTTTTCGCGAATTCAGTTATGGTCCCAAAGTAAATTATTATTATTATTATATTATATTCTGCAGCCAATTATTAATCAAGTTTGGACAGGCGTTATCGGCGATCTGTCGCAATAATAACTCATCAATGCACCACGTATGTATGCGATCGATATTGGCCACGACGAGGTCGGAAACGACTGTCATTCAAACATCGCTGTTATTAGCCCCTGTTCACACTAAATCGTTTGTAGGAAACATAGGGGACGATTTGTATGTCATTTTGATTGTAGCATCGATAACTGTTTGGTGTAAGTACATATAGTTTGGTATGTTATAGGTGGGTAGGTTGTGGTGAGTAGGTACCTACGGCTTAATTCTATAAGCAGAAAACTTTAGCAAATAAGAAAGCAACTGCATTATAATTATGAATCCACTCTATTATCTAGTACAAGAATAATAAAATAAACAGTCCAAAAATTCTCCTGCTTGCCCATTTTACCTCATCTATACAATAAACACAACTCTTAAGGAATCATTCTACTCATCATTATATACCACTTTTAGTATGGGACTAACACTGAAATCGCGAAGAAAAATTCTACTGCCATACATAAATTATGAGCGCGTAACTCGATAAAGTGTACTGAACAGCCGATTTTTACTCGCGAGTTTCGGGTTGGTCCCCTAGTAAAAGTTGTTTACAATCCTAAGTACATACCCTATTAGTCCTATTACTTATGAGGTAATTTGTTTATAAAACCAATATTCAACCCCTAATCTGCTGGGACTGGAAGCCAGCTCAATTATAGCTTGGGACAGGGCTAGTCAGAATATTTTTGATGGTAAAGTATATAACTTACCAGGCCCGGCGCTCCAGTCAAAGTGTGTGTCTTTCCACTGCCAGTCTGTCCGTAGCAGAAGGCTGTACAAGAGAACCCCTCGACCGCCATCTCCAGAAGGCGCTTGACGCCAGAATATTCCAGGATATCTTCCTGTTCAACGACAGTTGATAATTTAGTAGTAAACATAGCGTATTGTGACCGACATGACATTGTAATGGCACAGTCTTTACATCACAGTAATGGTATCTACTTTTTCTTTCATATAAATTTTCCGTCTTCAGACCTGATTTAGTGGGAGTATTTTTGTTTTCTTACTGTTACTTGAGATATCTACACTAGTATTATACAGGGGAAAGATTTGTATTTTTGTGTGTATGTTTGTAATGAATAAACTCAAAAACTAATGTGCCGATTTCAAAAATTCTTTCACCAAAAAAAATTGGTACCGTGGGCGGAGTAACGGGGAACAGCTAATTTGTAATAAATTGCTTAACAACTATTAATTTTTGGAAAGATATTTATTTTCATGCGTATATAGTTCAATATTCATTCGATGTATCTCCAATTTCTATTGAAGTTACAGTAATTAGCTTGTTTTCTTATTATATAATTGCTGTTAGACAAAATTAGGAACGAATTACAGACAAGGTATCAGTGACCTTATTTTTAATCATGGGTATTAGCTTGGGATTCATTCCATGTGAACTGAGCGCCTTCACGTTACCCTAATTAGACAATCAATATACACGCGCCAGTTCTAGCTTCTCTTACACATATTGTAGGGAATAGGAATTTGCCCATCTTCATATAAGTAGTTATTGACTTTTTCTCACTAGGCGTTTCTTCATATATATATATATATATAAATATCTCATATCCTAATTATAATAAAATATTTTTCAGTCACAAGAAGGGCACTTCCTCTTTATATAAACACAAAAGGAAAATCCCACAGAAATATTAACTATTTGTTCCGTGGAAAATCCCAATAAATTTAATGTTCAATACAAAAATCTTTAGTGGAAAAGTTCTCCCGTATCCTATACTAGTTAAACAGCACACAAAAGTGTGCCACAGGGTTCAGTGTCAAAATAATATCTCAGCTGGATCGGGCTGCGTACCTGTGTAGCCTCTGGTTCGAAGACCACGTTGTATGAGAAGACCTTAGCCTTCTGGTTGGGTGTGGTGTTGTTGCAGATCACCTGGCCTTTGCCAGGGAACTCCAACAGCGAGCGTTCCCCACACGACCGCTCCTTCTCGTTAATAGGACGGACTCTGTGACATATGGACCTTTATTTATTTATTTACAAAAATAAATATTACAAGCTTACAGTTCATAAAAACCAAAACGCTTAAATGCTATGCTATTAATTCAATTCAGGCGAGGACAATATATTCTCTGCTCAATTGCAGGAGGGGTGGAAATCCTCACTCCACATCTGGTTAAAGTCTTTAGAGCCAGTCTGGCCTGGGGGCATATACCAGAACGATGGACCACAGTAAAAGTCATATTCATTCCAAAGGCTGGCAGAAAGGACTACGCTTTGCCCAAGTCCTTTAGGCCAATAAGCCTCTCATCCTTCCTTATGAAGGTAATGGAAAAGGTTATTGACATCTATATTAGGGACGTAACTTTAAAAACGAAACCTATTCACCATACACAGCATGCCTACCGCGGAGGTAAGTCTACGGAAACAGCCCTGATCAGCCTAATTGACAGGGTTGAAAAGGCACTGGAAGACAAGGAAATAGCGCTTTGCGCATTCCTAGACATAGAGGGAGCGTTTGACAACACTCCCACTTCACTTCTGGTCGAAGGTATGGCTGCAAAAAGCCTTGACCAAACGACCACGAGATGGGTGGAGTCAATGCTCTCCAGCAGGAGAGCTAAGGTATCTCTGCTTCAAACCACTATGGAAGTTATAACCACCAGAGGATGCCCGCAGGGAGGCGTGTTTTCGCCCCTTCTCTGGACTCTGGCGGTTGACCAACTGCTCTATAAAATGGCCGACCTTAACATTGACACACAGGGATACGCTGACGACCTAGCGACTGTAGCGGACCTAGTTGTCATAATAAGGGGCTTCTGCCAGAGCACAGTATCTTCCATTATGCAAAGGGCGCTAAACACCATAGGTGGGTGGTGCATAAGAAACAATTTATCAGCTTACCCTGACAAAACTGTTATTATTCCTTTTACCAGGCGTAGACAGCTGAATAAGCTAGTCAAACCCTCTCTAAATGGAAAAGAGCTTGAGTTTTCCACAGAAGTTAAATATCTGGGCGTCACTATTGACCAAAAGCTAACATGGAATACTCACCTTAACAACATCATACAAAAGGCAAAAATTGCCTTAAGCTCCTGTAGCCGTATGATCGGCAACAAATATTATTGTAAATCTACAGCGAATAGTACATATATCCTTTGCAACATTTTCTAATGTAATGGACCTTAAGGACGGAGAAGGAGTTTGAGAAATAATTTTATTGCACTTCGTGACGCTTCATATATTAATACAAATAAAACAGAAAAACATTCTCAGCGGATTATAAACGTATCATTAAAACAAAATATCGATTTCTTTATAATCAAAAAGAGCATGTGACTACCGGAATGACTAAAACTTGGTTCGATTAAAAGCTTTGATAGCATGTGGATGTCCGACTGCTAACTTGTCTGATTCACATTGTTTAACTATTTTAAATACAGTTGCGATAGCTAATTTAATATAATTGATAAAGCAAATAGTTAATACAAAAGTCGTTGAACATATTCAAACTAACAAAAAATACAAAAGGTTACAACGATTGTAACTATGTCGGTATAGTCAGTCATATAACAGCCAAAGTAGATGATGAATTGAGTTTATAACTTTTGGAGTCAAAACTGATCAGGAATTGAAGGCTGTACTAGTAAATGTTTGGTATAATTAACAATCACATACTTTTATCACATCGACGCACACAATTCTTCCGTATTGAATTTCTGATTTTGAGCATCTACCTTTGCTGTTGACTGTACAGCACATAAACGGTACGGAATCGCGAATGAGAAACTTAGTTTTAGGCCCAATATTTGCAATTGGGCCAGTAAAGAGAAAAGTGTAAAAACAAAAAAAAACTTTTTTTTTATAACGGAAAAATATTAGACACGTATGTTATTTTTGTCTCGTAAACAGATAATTACCAGTAGGTAAATGGAATGTGTGACGTCACTGTGTCCTAAAATTTTTCTTAACGTTACTCGTGAAGTTTAAAACGCTTCATCTTAGTTAATTAGATTGAGAGAGAAAAAGAAAGAGTGAGAAATTAGAATTAATGGAAATAGAGAATTATATTTTTTTCCCTTGTCTAATATTTTTTTGTTAAAAATATGATTTTTCATATCCTATTAAATATTTTAGCTATGGTTTATTTTTAAGCGCTTCAATTTAGACCTAATTTGCTTTTTAGTAATTATATTTCGTATTTTGAACTGGGCTCTAAATCTAGGGTCATAACAAACCTGACAACAACATTGATGTTATCCTCGTCAGAGTTGAGGTTGGTGCTGGAGCCGCGAGTGCTGCGGTCCAGGCTGCCAGCTCTACTGCTGCCGCTGAAAATAAGAAAGGTTAAACTTGGAATTTTACTAACCTATCATCACTAGTCTTTGTATTATTTTTGAGAACGTTTTGCTATGAAATGTTATTCAGAGCTATCAGAGGCCGGCACTTATTTATGGATGTCAGAGCGTAGAGAAGATTACTGTGATAAAAACACCTGTCGGCTGTATGTTCCTGTATTTTATAAAAAAAATGTTTAGGATGGGTGATAAAAAAAACCTCATGTCCAGACTAAAGATCAAAACAAACTGACGCCTGTATTTTTAGACCGGATAGGTGGCGGTTAGATAGCCATAAGTGTAAATGCAATAAGTTATAAAATATATGATCACATTATTTTCAGAATGGCTTTATTAAAAGCTTACGACGTACTCGTAGTTATTTCTTAAATTTTATCTATATACTTTTATATTAAAAAGCTGAAGAGTTTGTTTGTTTGAACACGCAAATATCAGAAATTACTGGGCAGATTTGAAAAATTAATTCACTGTTAGATAGCCCATTTATTGAGGAAGGCTATAGGCTATAATTTGCCACAACCGACGCCCACGCGAGCGGAGCCGCGATCAAAAGCTAGCTTTAAATATAGGTACTTACATAGACATACCAACATTTGGCTCAGATCATGCAATAGTTACCCGTTGTCACAAAAAATGCCTTTGGTTTACATTGGAGCTTCCAAACAAATAAAATAATTTGTTTGCTTTCGTAGGAAATTACTATTTTATGAGTGTAATATGCGTAGGTCGCATTTGACCTCGATAAAAGTGTTTGCCTCTATTAGCTTGTGGTTTGGAGGGACAATTTTCCGAGTAAACTAACAGAATATTGTTTGATGTCACCGTCTTTATATTTTGTTGCATGAAACGTTTGCGGAATCGATGAAAGAATGTTTATACTTGTGTACATTTTTGTGGTCAATGTAGCATTAAACTGAAAATCCGTAAATAATATTTTGGTTTAGTCTTAGGATATCTCACTTCTGTTCTTTTAATTTAACTGTCTTTCTTATGCACTGAATACTAACTAAGTATCCAAAAGTAGAACCAGGTGCCTTCAATATGTTTAAATCACGAAGTTAGCCACTGGTTAATCTTGAAAGAAGTAAAAATATATAAATTTGAGAAAGTTTTGAATTCGAACTACTTATACAGCTTCCGCTGCTCAAGTTCATCCCGTGTTAAATTGTCATACTTTTTCCACAAAAATTAAAAAAAAAAAATTAAAACATTTTAAACATTTTATGCAGATCGAGCTTCAGAGCATCTTAAAACCGTTTTATCATAAAATTTAACTTTCGTAAGTTAGTAATAATATGCTTTTTACTTTACACATTTGTGTCCAACACAAGAATCCAAGAACAGCCTTATAACCAGCACTTAAGAATGTCAGTTCTTGATTTATAGCCTCAAACATAATTATTACCATATCGAATTTAATACACAGTAATTTGTGTTAAGGGAAGGAAATGTAAGGTTCCTGTTACATTATGTGGCAATAAAACCCTCACGCCATTCTTTGTTATGGTGGCTTATTAAAAAGTAACAAAGAACATTATTGGTGAATAATGGGTGTACGGTAACTGGTCTAAAATATTATTAGTCCGATGAGACTGAAGTCAGGTAGAGAATAGTCTCTATTAAGTTCCTGAGAGAGTCGGTCAGTGTGTATTCGGTGGAAGGAGCCAGGTCAGTGTGAACTATGAAGACAATGTAATTCATTATTGGGAAATATACATGTATTATATCCCTAAATTATCTACTTTATCTTCAAATTGGTACACAAGGTAGACTTAATTCCAGTATGCATTTTCCACCAGTTAACGTATAGGTAATTATTGAATAGGTAAATTGTTGAAAAAGTGTTTTTAACACTAAATGACTAATTCTCTGTGAAAACATTCTAGAAGTTTCTTTACTTATTATTTCGGATTAAACATCAGTGGATTATGATCTACCTACTGGTTTTCCGGCAGACGGACAGTTTATCAATGTACTTCATGAGCTTACCCTGAGTTTTTTTTATTTTCAAATATAACGAATCTACAGTTACAATATAAATCATCTATTCCTCAATCATAGTCTTGCTACAATTTTCCCTAGATCAAAATCATTCTCTATTAACAAATAGCCAAATGATTCATGTTTATACATGTTTAAGTTACATTATTACCAACCATTAATAAAACACAGGTCATTAATACACTTCTGGTAAAACAAAAACATGGCGTGTTCTTCGTAGCTTACGCAGGGAAACACACAAAGTTTCCCAGAATTTCTTTAGTGAGGTAGTTGAATATTCAAATAGATTTAGGAGTGATTGACAGGTGGTCGGCACAAAATGCCAAGGGCTCCTATTGACCGTCGGCAATATTAATGAGGCTTTCACCCGCCGAACATTGATTGGGTGTGGCTGCCACACGCTAGGCGTAATAAGATCTATTATACGCACTGTAGGTACTGAGGAACGCAGATATGTGTGATGATAAATTTCTCTACTGCCTAATATAGTACTGAAAAAGACAGAAGAATTGTGACCCCCGAAAAACGCAAATTAACGTAAAGACCGTCTTCATTTTTTTTTTTTTTTTTTTTTTTTTTTTTAAAACGACGCCCGCACTAAGGAATTTATTCCTTGTGTCGCGGGGGTTTCACAAACATTCAAATCACATGCACAAAGAACACCCAGACTTGGAACAAGCATTTGTGGATCACACAAATACTTGTCCCATGCGGGGATCGAACCCGCAGCACGTCGCGCATAGTGGTAATTGGCGTGGTGACCTATACCACTCGGCCATCCGTGCAGTCAATCTGTAGCTACTCTACTTTTTATATTATAACAAACACATAGGATTTGGATTGTACTGTATACTCGTTTCTAACACAGCTAATCGCTTAAAGCTCATATTTCATTAAAGTTTACTACGGCGTGATTTATTACCATTTTGGTAGGTTTTTAACAGTTCATTTCATTAGTAATTGGCATAGACATTGTTTGTTTTCTTGTAAATTTTCGAATACAGACAGACGTATGTAGGAACATCGTTCTCTTTTTTCGTTGAAGATTTACATGGTTGCGACCAAAGACGTTAGTTTTATACATCATTGGTTGCGACTGCCTATCTGACCTCCACAACCCATTGCTGGGTAATATTATTATAGTATTCCTTAGTAAGACTGGTTGTTACGACGGTCATATTTCCCTGTATCACAGTCGGGACCTTAAAAAAATGTGCTTTCCGAGATTTTAATCTAAGCACGAGATCAATATTCTGTTCTGATTTTGAATAAACAGTAATATATTTTAACGAAAGTTCGTAAACGTGAATGAATGGAAAGTGGGATCATTATCAACAATTTGGATCAAGGTTTCGCGCATCAATACTCCATTAAATGTTCAATAGAAAGTATATTAATCCTTTGTGGACTTGTAATTGCTGAAACATGGCATTATTGGAGAGAAAATTGCTTTTTGGAAAAGATTTACCCATCGGTTTACTAGATTAAGTCTAATGCACTAGATATAGAGGTAAGTTCCTATGAATCGACAGTTCGGCTGACTGTAATAAAATAAAACCGGGTTATTAAATCCCATCTCGGAGTACAGGCCTCTTTTTATACGTCATGTAAAGCAGGAACCAGTATTGATCAGTATGCTTGCTCATAGCGTGTTGGCGATTTCAGATTCCAAATTTGGTGCCTGTTATGTATTTGATCCTGCAACCTTTTGAAAAACCGTACATTGAACTCATATGCCTCTATTAGACTACAGGCCCATGTCCAAAATGTACCTACATTTTCCAGGACATTTTCCAGGGTACATTTGCTCACTCACATAACATTACTGACTTTGATATATTGAAATGGTTTTCTAAAAATGGGTTTATAAGTTAGTTGCAAATAATTGTAACCGTTTTTATAGTTTTAGCGAAACGATCAAGTGTTACGGAACGATACACCTTTATGTGAATATTTTATGCGTAAAAGAAATAAGTAAAAAATATGCATCCGAAAATTCTAAGTTACTTTTTGCATTTTTTTTTGTATTACGTTCATCAATAACTTATTACCTATTTTCGCTGTAGTTTGCAAGGTTGGTTTTCAAGGGCACGTAGTCTCGTGTGAAATTTGAATACCATACATTTATTATAAGCCTATATTCTCCTTCTATTGGACACTGTATAATTTTCAATTTAAGTAAAAGAATGCATAGAAATACTGTAGCTTTCTCATAGCATGTAAGCTAAGCGGTAGCTACCGATTTTGAGTACGTAGTAAATTAAAAAAAAGTATCGACCTGTAATGTAACTACTCGCACGACTAAGCATATGTTCATCTCATATAATATAGAGAACAATAATAATAATATAATATTTCGGGACACCTTTATTACACACGGTCATCTGATCCCAAACTAGGCAGAGCCTGTACTATGGTGACCAGACAACTGATAAACATACTTATATATTTCTAAATACATGCATAAATTACACCCAGACATAGAACAAATGATCATGCTCATCACACAAAGATTTGTCCTGGGTGGGAAACGAACCCACGACCTCCGGCCTAGCAGTCAGGGTCACTAACCACTAAACCAACAGGCCAGTCATCTCTGATGATTGTTTGTTTTATTTGAGAGGATTGTATGTATTTGGAACCTGCACATACAGGGTCATGTACTTATATTGTCATTTGTCATTGCACCGATAAGGTAACAAATTCATATAAAATCTCACACAGAGATAGTAGTTCCAATAACATGCATAATAGGTGCTTGGATTAGGTACATGTGTATGTTATAGAGCAATTTCTAAGGATGTGACCACATCGCGTGTTTTCAGTGATTCATTATTACAGGGAGTGAGGGAAACTTGCGTACCTACAGCCTTATTAAAATATTTAAATTGTTACGCGGAAATTGCGTAGACTTTAGTCATTTCTTAGTCAGCACTTAACCTTTGATTTTAATCTAATGGTGACTAGCAAAATGTTAACTTATTACCGAATTATTTGACAAAATCACTCTATTTTGTAAATAATTATGCGTTGAGCTGTTAAATATTTGAATTGGCACGGAAGGCTCATGGCTAGGGCCTCGGTCATGTGATCATATGGTTGCCTGTTCGAATCCCACCGATTGCGCTACTGACGTGAAACTACTCAAAACACAAGCATTTAGCTTAACCCAAGAGGCTAACAAGAACACCAGTAGTGTGACCCGCATTGCTAGTAAGCTGTTTATTAAGAAATACTTAAATACGGTAGGTATTTTTTTTTAAACAATTTAGATACGAGAGGTACCTACTATGTACTACCTCGAGCTAAGTTACAAATTAACTACCCCTGGTTTTTGCTATAAGGATGTACGCTATTACAATTTGTACTGTTTGTTTTATTTAAATGTCAGTGATGACATCACGCTTTTCTATTTAATGACGTCAAACAATTTCTGCGAAATATTTCGTTGTTCTGTGTGAAATGGGCAGTTAATTGTTTAAAAGCATTGCGTGTGGGCGAGGTGCCTGCTTAACCTGCCTGAACTTTACTAAACAGAATGAAAGAGCTTGATATTAACGAAGCTTTGGAAAATTATTCATTACACATTACATTACAGGGCTTTGTTTGTGGTGACAATCAATATTTTGATGGATATAGTACCCGAGGGAAAAGCCAGCAATAAATGGTCAGTCGTGCATGCCTCGTGATTGGTAGGTGGGGGAGAAAGAGTTGATTTTTCTGTTATATCACTAATAACATTCATAACTTATTATGTTGCTTACGTAGTTCCAACTGTTTGATACAAAGCAGTATTGGCATTCAAAGTTCGTAAAAATGTAGCTACGAACTTTCTGCTTAATAAAGACATTTAATTTTATATAATTGGGTACCTAAATTAATGATGAATCTCGTGAATTGATTGCTATAGTAAGCGTTATTACATTTTTTATCAACTGAGTAAGGTTTTTTGAGAAGATTTTTCGAGTACGAACGACGGATTTTGCGTTCGTGTGTCTATTAGAAATACATAGTATTAATTTATGTTATATTATAGCTCTAAAACAACACTGTAAACATTGAAAGCAATAAATGTATTCTTATTAAATCTTAATCATTCTTAGCAAAAGTGGCCACAAAATGTTCAAACTCGAAAATTCTGGAAGTAGAGCACTTCACTGAAGAGGTTTTGTAAGGTTTTAAGAATGCTAGATACAAAGGTCATTGGGCATTTTGTTCGGACATTTGACCCAAGGCGTACACAAATGAAATAGGGCAAGGTATTAAGATAAATGTATCTGCAACCCAGTGGTACGGGTCGCATTCTTGTGGGCCATGGGATAATTGAGAAAATCAATTTATTATAAATAAGGCATTTTTGTAACAAATTAACTCAAAACTACTGGACTGATATCAAAAATACTTTTGAAAGCTAGTCATCCCTAAGTGGCATTGGATAATTATCTATGGGGATATTCCCACGGGAAGTTTAGTCAAATTTCTTTTTTTTTAAAAGCAGTTGTTTTAAAATGAAAATAAAATCCAGTTCTAATTAAATAATATTTTTATTCTGCTTGATCAAAATCTGTTGTTATTTCATCTAAAAAGGCTGCAGGTGCATCTATTGCATCTTGATGCCTGGTCCATGATAAAAAGTAAACTATGCTTACAACATGCGCACAGCTTCCAACAGTGCGGCGGCCGTGTACACACGAACAGTAATACTGATCAATGCCATTTCTTCCAATTCGATTGGGACCTACTAAAATATAAGTATAATATTGTTTACTACGGACGTGTCGCGACTGAATTCGGCCTCTTATTAGTATCTTGTTTTCGATCATTTCTTGGTTTCGGTATATTTCGATGTGGTATACTCCATTCAAACGCATGTGCTCGTGGCAATATGACCTCGCGATTCTCAAGTGGTACGATCCCAACGTAAATAACATTAATTCTTCATATGTAAGGCGCGGAAAGTCTTCAAAATCTGGATCGTTTCCGTCGAGTTGCACGAACGCTACTCTCTGCCTGCTCAAATTATGCATATACATAATCTGACAGCTAACAATTATAGTGACTGAACGACACGTTTTCACAACGCTAAAAGTAAAAAACTTCTGTTTTATTAACTTTTTAAATGTTAAATAACTTTATTTTCCCAGCGGATACTTAAAAAAAAAATACATATTTTGCAAAGTAGGATTGAATTCTTCAATTTAAAACTGATTTGGTCTGTGTACGCGAACTTTCAAAAAGTGGGTCATAAATGCCCAATGACCTTTAAGGACGAAATGCCAGTATTTGACAAGGAGTTTGTAGTCTCGCAAGTGATTACAAACTCCTGCTGTAGCTTCCACGACAGGTGGTCTACATCGTTTGCTAAGGTCAAGGCATAATGGCATGCTATTGGATAACAATGATACGTTATTATATTCACGACCTTGGGAGCGCAAGGCATCGTTACCTTTGTGATGGACCGTCTGTAAGGAGCTTTTGTTTAAGTTTTTTTTTAAACGGAGATCTGGCAAAACTGATTTCGGTAAAACAGAGATTGAGGGACAGGCTGACTTATCTGAATCTCGTAAGTGAATTTGACATTTTCAGCATCAAAGTTCAGGTGAAACTTTAAAGGATTTTGAGTGGCCGGTAAGTTTAGTGTAGAAATTATTTAAAATACTACTTTGGACTCATCGTGGACTCATTTCTGAATTATAGAATTTGAATTTACCTGTTTTCGGTCATATGGGATGGGAACTTGGACTATAAAAATGAGGGAATGGATAGGACGCACTTTCGTTACACAAAGCTTATCTCCTTTTTGTTCACCACTGTTGAAATTCTTTGGAGCATTGAAACTACAAAGTTAATCAATCAAACAAAATGTAGAGTCAATAATTCTAGTAAGCTGAAAAGAAATCAGAGAATCTTCAGCTCATATTTCTTACATCTAGGTACTAAATTTAATTGTAACTTTCTGACGAATTAAAAATACACACCTGCCATTTCTGGACCGGCTTCGTAAACTATCATCATCTCTTCCCCAGCCCTTCGTGAGCGTCGGGAGGCCGGAGATGCTGGAACCCTTCACCAGTCCCGCTCCTGGCTGCTCCGTACTCCGAGCTTTACGAGTTTTTGGCTCCTTAGCTACATTTATTTAAGGGTACGTTAAAAATCAAATATTACAAGGATAGACTATCTAGACTAGCTAGACAATAGAAATTGAAATCAGTTTTGCTAAGTGATGCTGCAAGTATTTAAAGAAGCTAAAACAATACCGTACATTTAATACTGCCGGCGAGAGTTTCAGCGGACTTAGATATGTTTCTGGACATAGCCGTCGGCGGAGCCCTCATAGGTGTCGCCTGCCGATGCTGATACCCCATGTCTGGCTTCACGGGATGAAACAGTTGCAGGTTCTTCAAAGCCATCACTTAAAACGACCATCTTAATTCCCTCATAAATACTTCAATTCCAATTATATTATCAGTCCCCCCCGCATAAATAACCATGTGCATTTGACTTTGATACGAAACAAACGGTCTATGTTTGATAACATTTTCACATCATGCGGGCATTTTAACAACCTACTTTATGAAAGTTTGTATTACAATCACAAATATTGTTGTAACTGAACGTTTCTTTCAGTCCCCTAATTACTGACATAGAAAAATAAATATCATAAATCTATTTATTCTATGTCATAATAATCGATGGCTCTATTCTCTATTATTGTCATGTGAATGGACACGTGGAAATCGAATATAAAGCAAACAAATAATGTATTTTACAATAATTCAATCAATATTATTTAATGTGGAGTAATATTCACTTGTGAAAATATTTTGGTAAAGGCGCGAACGGAAAAGCGGGAATAATTTTCTACAAGATGGCGACGCTACTGTCACACACGCGCGCGCGGCATTGACTGAAGTGTTTTCAGCCAGGGATGTCAAAACTCATTGTTGGGGTTTGTAACGTTAACATATTCAACGTTAATACATATACACGTGTGGGTGTAATAAATTGTTCTTTAGGTGAGTCTGTCTTCCATAATACAGAGAAAATTATGGTAGTATTTTTCTTAATAAACATTAATCATGCGGAAATCAATAGATATACAAATCATACGGTAGGCTGACGTTTTGATGACCTAAAATGATTGATCGATCTTGAAATAACAATCGGGTAGGATACTCAAATTAAATCTTAATTATTAGATAATATTATTATTCTTGCGATTTTTGGAATTATAATAAAACTTTTGCAAGCACGCAACTGAAAATTGTCTGTTCCATGTTTGCAAGACATGCTAAATATAAAAAAATAATTGTAGATTTCTGTGTATGTGATATTGATGTGTAGGAACTTCTATCACAAAGTCCACGCGATATTGACATCAACTTTTTTTTTCTACCTATGGCTAAACTTTTATTTTAATGTATGGATGCATTGAGTATTATGAACTTATAACGCTGTTTTACAAAAAAGTTTAATGAACGAATGCTATCTAATAGGAAAAATTATAGAAGAAGGTAAAGGTACTTGTAAATAGAACAGTAATTATTAGAGGTTATAGATCCGATATTATCATATACAGCACTGATCATCAGCTGGCGGTCAATCCAAACAATAACAGGTATTTAATAAAGAACCCTCTGCATATACTCACCTCAAATTTCGATTCTTCTACGTATGGAGGGGCTCTTGGCTAAGTGTAAGCCGTACCTACGTTTCGACCGATAATAGAGGTTAAGCCGCGCTCGCCTTGGAAACATACCGAGACCTCTCCGTGTCTCGGAAAGCACGTTTATAAGACGTTGGACCCAACTGTTATACGTCGGTCTTTGACATTCTTAAGTCATTATAATTCTGACAACAGTCTTACTAGGGGGATACTGCGTTATCCAGTCAAATGGGTTCTGGAGGTCAGATTATAAGCAGACGCTCCAAGTAAAATACGGAATTCAGCTAAAGCCGGTATAACTGGTAGCCTAGGCAGATGATGACCTTTCGTTCCTTCTTCAAATTGTTTAGCTGGATCCTAAATAATAAATTGGTTCGTAATTATAATAGGCGGCCAACAATCTTTTTACTTTTACGCGCGTAATTGTTTTGTCAAACATAGATAATTACTAATTTGGGGCCACAAAGACAGAATATTAGATATCTAATATATAGGTAGGTATAATGTGTTAAAGTTCATACAATCTACATATTTCAGCTATGTATTTATAGTTGGTCTTTAAAATCATGTTTTGTTTCAAACTTTCAGTTCTTATATACTAAATATAAGAACTGAAAGTTTTCGTTAAGTAGCCAAATCCTAAATAGGGTTCATTATATTCTAGCAAGCGAGACTACATAATTACCTGTAGAGCAGAAGAGTAATAATTAAGTACATAAAGCTAGTTAACTTCTCAGGCGAAAATGAGTCTGATGACGTTGATGCATTTTGCGTTTTTTATATTTCGATGAGGTTGGTACACGGATGGATGTGACTGTGAAATATGTATGAGTTATATCTTTAATTGATCGAATTGAAGCGGCGCGGGCGGTAGGCTAGGGCGTCGGACTATGAAGGGACTTGAGTGCCCAAGGTTACAGGTTCGATGCCACTCCAGGCAAGTACTGATGCGACGTTTTCAAAGTTGTATGTTTTTTCCTTATTATTCTAAGACAAAATTGACTAATTTATAATAGTGAATGTACATCGTGATAAGTGTGAAACCTGGATTACAAAAATTTTAATCTGTAATCCGATATCTGAAAGCCAATCCGCATTGAGCAAGTGTGGTGATCAAAGCTTGTTCTTGCTCTATATGCTTCCGAACCACGAGCTCTACAGATTACTCAAAATAAAATCATTAAAATACTCTATTGAACTGCGATATTTTAACACCTACCTTTTAGCTGCATAAAGACACAAAAATGCCAACTTTACACTCTCAGTACATTCAAATTAGTAATAAAAATCATTACTCAAGAAATTCACAGCATTGAAATCTGAAAAATCTTCCCACTTTCAAAAAATAATTAGAAGAATCAGTCTGCCCGTGACCATGTCCAAAGGCGTCGAAACGTCGGGAACTAAAATAAAAATAAACCGCGATAGAATACGTTTAAAAGTAGTTTTATTTCAATAAATAGGTAAATGTATTTAAACCAAACTAGGCTAAGCCTGCATTTCGACTTCGACTTCTATCAGTGCCCAACCGGGGTAACTGGGTTATTCAGTCATGTTGGCCCTATGAACACAATTTTGCACCGATTAGGTAAAGTACTTTTACTTATTCTAGATTATTCTTTTACGATTTTTAAAAGTGTGTGTGTGTGTAAACTTTAAAGTACTGCGTTATGGACATAAGTAGTAACGCATAAACGTTATAGTTTTGAACTCGAACAAGAATGAGGTAAGTATAAACTAAGATTAGTTTCCATAAATGTATTGTACATTAGATCTATCAACAAGTTAATGAAGCTTTTCACATCAAATTCTGAAATGCTATTATTTGATCTTTTTTTATTTTATCGTTGTTAGCCATGACTACTTCGCCGGAAATTTTGGCGAAACCATTAGGACCAATAGAGAGTCTAATGACGTTAGCAGCGTTCAGTAAGGCACCGCCTGCAATTCGGACCTCGACTTAGTGAGTTAGTTTGTTAATAATCTTGATAAGGCAAATAGTAAAAGCTGCTGGATCTAAGTTTTTATTATTTTGGACATGTTTTTATTGCTAGTTTAGCCGGCTGGGGCCAGCTTAATCTACGGACGGGGGGGCTTCAAGGTGAACCTTATATTTCCTTAAAAACGTTCAATGATCTTATTGTTAGTATTATGTATTATCGATCGACATTAGTGTTTAACATAACTATTGTTTATGTTACACTCTCGTTAATTATTCACGCGCGCGTACAGCAAGGGTGAGAGGTTGTTGACACCTATCACCATTCTCTATGGTCACTGATTTTTTGGTAGTTTTTACGTGCTAGACTCTTAACAATGTGTAGGTACTTTGGTTTTACGTGGCATTTTTAACTAAAGTTCACAATAAAGAAAGCAAATAAATCTCTTTGTAATTGGTAGACTGGCGACAAAGATAATTTAATTTGACTAATGGACCTCTGAAGTTTATTCGTAAGTATTTCATGTATGTTGTTGCTATGAGGTAGGCTTAGGCTCAGTTTTTTGATCCCTAGTTAACTCAACCAATGGTTAAATATACTAACTAATGATTTCAAAACGTAATTTTCAATATATATTTGTTACAATAAAAAAATTGATATGAATAAACGCATCCTACCGAAATTTGAAACCATTCTTTGAGTTATTCGTTTCGTTTGCGTATTTAACTATTGGTTTAGTTAACTAGGGATCAAAAAACTGAGCCTAATAGTATTTTTTATTTCGGAATTATGCGAATTAGACCATTATCTACATAATTAGACGACTTGCTTTATAGTGTCTTCGATCATACTGTTGATCGAAGTTTCACTTAGTTAGGATTTTTTGCTTAATATACAATAAGATCGTAAAGCACCTAGGATGCAGGTTGAATGAGCGCCATAGGAAATATTTGGTTCTGATCATATTTTTACGGAAAGCACGTTAAGCCGTTGGTCCCGACTGTCATACAGTGATCTTTGATAGTCGTTAAGTCATTACAATTCTGACAACCAGTCTTTCTATGGAATACTGTATTACCTAGCAATAGGTTGTGGAGGTGAGATAGGCAGTCGCTCTATGTAAAATACGGTATTCAGCTAAATCCGGTAAGACTGGAAGCCGACCCCAACATAGCTTGGGAAAAGGCTAGGCAGAAGGCATATTTTTTATATAAAAACAGATTAATGCGTTGATTTATCGAAAAATAATAAAACGACTGGGATCTTTCATTGAAAACGCAAACCAATTCCCTTTGCGATAAAGCAAAACAGTGTATTGTAGAATAGCTCCTTTTATCAAATAAATCTACAAAAGTCCGAGAAGGTAAATAATATGTCTATATTTTAAGAATATAACTTTTCACAATAATTAAAGCAAGCCAACTTTTATTTTTCATTTATACTTTCACACTATATTGGGATCGGTTCGGAACAAATTGTTAGTTTTTATCAATAGGTATTCCGAATGAATCCCACAAATGGGTTACGTTTGGAAGAGACCGCCGAAATGTATGTACGCTATGCGCTTCCGAACGACTCTTCTGCACCGAATGGGATGTAGGTATCTTTTTTTGGGTTGATTATTGTCAGGACAAGCTTTGCATATAAGCAAATAGAAAAAACAAATTGATACTTTCTTAATCCTATTATATAAAACATGATCCAGTGAATAAGAGAAGACTGATATATCACGTTTTATGGAAACAGGATCTACGTATGCGAGTGTATCCGGGGGCTACTAGTTAAAATTAAGCCGAGACTATTCCTCGTATGTTTTATGAGGTTCTAAAGGCTGTCTACCTTACAATGACATTTCTAAAGACAGTGTTAAGTAGTTCTACATTCCTCCAAAAATCACTATTCCGATTAAATTTATATCGATTTTCTGCCAATCAGTTCTGTTGCGTATAATAGCCTACGCTTTCGTCAAAACAAATTACTGACAAATGGGTCACATACGAGTAGTGTAAGGGTAAAACCTACAAAGAGGTTCCAAAAGGCCGAGGTTTGTAGTTCATAAGGTTAAAATAGGCCGTATAACTAGATTCTTTAAAGAGTTTACTACTAACGATTACAATACTGGCCGAATATAAAGTTAAAGCTTGATCTCGTATGTCCTACCAACAATAAAATTAAAGGTCCTTTAACTTGGGAAAATAAAGACATTTAATTACAGAGCAATCTTATCTCTATGTAGGAAAAGCTCTGACAGACAAAGCGAATTTACTTTACTTAAAATTTGAAAAATATTACCACAAATTTTCTGACATTCGAAAATAAACTATCCATCATAACACAGTTGTGAAGTACTTATCAATTTCATCCAAATATCCTACAAAGCCTTGACCCTACCGTAAAGTGGTAGTTTACTAAAAGCTAAATTACTGACATTAAATAAATAAAGTTGCACAATCATAGAAAATAATATGCAAAATTTTGTGTCCATTGACATGAAAAGTATGAATCACCATTCCAATGTAGTTTTGGACTGTAACCTTTTTGGAGTGGTATTGGTATTATGTCTGTAGAGGGCGCTGTTCGTCACGCGCATGCGTACAACAACGACTTTAGGCGGGAACAACATCTGTCATCCGTTCAAAAACCGCGAATTATGTCGACATGGCCTCAAAAACACCTAATTACGTTTGACTCAATAAAAAATGGCAATTGCCAATAAATATAGTTGTTATAGCGGTCGGGTAGTGCGTGTTATTTACAGTAATGAAGAGGATACTTACATACAGTAGGTTTACTGTATATAAGTATCCTCTTCATTAACTTGCTATGGATACGGTTGTTAAGATGTCGTTAGGTATCTACCATGTTTGTAAAAAAATACTAACGATGCATAAAGGAACGAAGAACAAAACACGCACTTTTGGGATGACCATAAATTCCGCACGGATCAGACAGTCATCGCCTGAAGCTAAGATATTAATTCAAATTTTCTTCAGGTCAGACATACAGGCTTCACAGGAAAATATCGATAAAAAGATTCTTATTATATCAAGATCTTGTGCTCTTAGCTGAGAGTGGAACAATAGTAGATGTAAGAAGATGTAAGACTATAATTATTACTGATAGGATTTATAAGTATACCGAACAGAGTAAAAGTTCGGAGGGGAGGCCTTTGTCTGCAGTGGGATTAACGGCTAATAAAAAAAGGATGATATACGTGTTCATAGCCGAAATCGAGCGCTTTTGATTGCTTTTCCATTTTGTGACCTTCACAGCTGCAATTGCGTGTACATACAGATCCAACCACATTAATAGCTGCGTTTTCTAAAGAAAAGACCTCCACATTCTTTCAAAACTGACGTAAAAGCTATCTTCAGGTACACGTACTGATTAGCCAACTTTAATTATCATTAGTCATCTTGCTAACATTTATTTTAACTATAATTTGACAAGTGTGTACCAGTGGCTACGGTTCGTTGGTTAGCAAGGCACACAATGACGTGTCAGTCGCGGTTCGGTAGCCGACGCGTTTTGATTTACTAGTTTTAATTAGTTTGTTTCCATTGTCATACGACTTTGTATACGAGAATGATAATAATAAATAAATGTGGACAACATCACATACATTGCTCCGAATCCAATGTAAGTAGCTAAAGCACTTGTGTTATGGAATCAGAGACAACGAAGGTACCACAAACACCCAGACCCGAGACTATTGAAAAGTGTTTTTTTCTACATTGACCTGTCTGGGGATCGAACCTGGGACCTCAGAGCTAGCGACACCTTGAAAACCGGTGTGAGACGTGAGAATGAGAACCAACGTAATCAAAACATGCAAAAACGAATACAAAAATTAATAATAACGAGCATTATGGTTATGTGAGATGTCGTTGAAATGGATTTTTAACCCCTACAACTTTTAATAAGGCAGAGTGTATCGAAAAGCTCGGGCTAAGTGTAAGCCGTACGGTTTGACCAATAATAAAGGTTAAGCTACGCTCGCCGCGGTAGGTCCGTGGATGGGTGACCATTTTTAAACATACCGAGACCCCTCCGTGCCTCGGAAAGCACGTTAAGCCGTTGGTCCCGACTGTCATACGGTGATCTTTGACAGTCGTTAAGTCATTACAATTCTGACAACCAGTCTTACTATGGGATACTGTATTACCCAGTAAAATGGGTTGTGGAGGTCAGATAGGCAGTCGCTCCATGTAAAATATAGTATTCAGCTAAATCCGGTAAGACTGGAAGCTGACCCCAACATGGCTTGGGAAAAGGCTAGGCAGAAGAAGTGTGTCGAAACGCTATGGGAAAAAAGTTATGACCTTAAAATCGACTCAGCCTATCGTCATCAGCCTCCCAAGTTGCGCCACAACACTGGATCCTCAGCCTTCCGCATCCAGTCCGAATCAGCTACCTTCTTAAGGTCATCAGTCAATCTGGATGGGGGGCGTCCTACACTACGTTTGCCTATTCGCGGCAAATTTATATGACCATGTAAAGTGGTGAAAAAAATCAATGTTTCTATTATTCTTAATCTACATATTATATGTCACAGTGTTTGTCCTTCAACCAAACTTCTCCGAAACGGCTTGACCGATTTCTATGAAATTTTCGGGTATATTAGGTAGGTCTGACAATAGGTCGTTAAGTCTTTTTCGTACCCCTAGGTGTTAGAAGTGGCCCTCTCGAGACTTTTTTAATATGGCAGAACAACTTTTGCCAGGTCAGACAGTGAAAATATATAAATATCTAAAATTTTAATACATTGGAAACAAAGCATTTATTTAGACAATAGCGCTTCCCCTTCCTGCTTCAAAACTTGTACAGTGTAATAGTTACACGACCTGGGTGCTATTATTTAATTTGGACATCCTACTATAAGACAAAAAGTTCAATGTTTAAAGAGTTCATGTTTATTTCTCAGTATGTAAAACATTCCACATTTGTCACCGTGTGAATGACATGTGTCTTCATGCTCTGTTGTGCAGGAATACCAAAGGACCCATTGGTCTCGGATGCTTTTAACTTTCTTTATATCTTTCCAGTTTAAATATCTTAGGAACAGACCTCTCTTATTGCTCCGTTGTTAAGGAGTTCCTTAATTAAGTGTCCTCCTAGATATTTATGTTTTTACGTAAGTAATTTTAATTAAAACAGCAAAGAACTAAACTGCTTGGCAATGTTCAATCTAAACATGTACCTAATAGAACCGTGGTATACATGACAGGGAAATTTTTCACATTTAATTTATGATAGAATTAGAATTTAGATGACCTCCGTGGTCGAGTGGCGGGACACACCGGTTTTCAAGGTGTCGTCAGCTCTGAGGTCCCGGGTTCAATCCCCGGACGAGTTAATGTAGAAAAAACCATTGATCTACATGGTCTCGGGTCTGGATGTCTGTGGTACCTTCGTTGTCTCTGATTCCATAACAAAAGTGCTTTAGCTACTTACTTTACATTCGGAGCAATGTATTTGATGTTGTCCACATTTATTAATTATTATTTATTTATTTATAATTAATGAGAGTCAGACAACATGATTGCATAGCTTAACTTCTGAGCGATCCTTTATTCACATTCAATGCTTATAGACTATAAAGCATAAGTTCTCTGATAAAGTTATCGGTGATTGATATGCCATAATTGAAGAATAATGGCTAAATCTTATTGTAAAACATTTTCAACAATAGCCCCTGTGGAAAAGTTGAAAGCTTGCAATTCCCGTTCAATAACCTGAACTCGAAAATGAAGTCAAAAAACTCTTGTTCAATAGCTCAAAATATATGGTAGACAACGGTAGCCTTCACAGTACCGAACTACCGACCCAGTGGGCCCTAGGCGGATGGGCAAACAAAAAACCTGCGATCGCCATAATTATTATAAGCCGGGGTCGCATGCGCCGCGGCCAGTTCGCCATAACGCGTCCGCGCATTCACCGGCGCACAACAATAAAACGCTAAAATTCTTTTAGGATAAATACTTTTTAAATATGTAAAAGTATTTTTAATTTTTGTTTATATTGCTAAGCTTTGAGTTTTTGGTGTTTTTTATTTTAGAATAGTAAATAATGAACTTGATAGCTTTTTAGTTGAGTTAAAAACAAAATGGAACGGTTTGTGATTGTGGTAAGTATTGTTATTTTTATGGTGTTGTTACAGATTTACCTTATTTGTAAAAATAGAGAAACAACATTTAAGTACAAGTCTGATAAGTATTCGCGAGCTTTTTATTTTTATTCTCTTGAAACAGTTTAAGCCTTTATCCAGACCTGTTTCCAATTTAATCAAGCTAATGTGCGTTGTGTTCCCAATTTAAAATAATCGTGCGTCGTATACTGAGCACTTGATACCTATAAGTATCTTATTAAATCAACAATCAAATAAAAAAGAAAGCGTCCTAAAAGAATAATAATTTTGTAGCATAAACATTAAAAAATAAAAATAAAAGACGATGTATGTTGAGATGGTTTTCTTCTTTTTGCGAATTTGACATTTCTGTTTCTTGCAGTTTATATTTTTTTGCCTTGCCTGCTCTATACGCTTTTTATGAGATTAAATAAGTAGTTAAGTTTATAATTACTGAAATTAAATAGTTGCACGTTACATACTTATTAAGGCAAATATAAACGTCATCCACAAAAGGGTTAACCGTCCGTTCTGACATGAATAGTATATGCCTAATTGCATTTTGCACACGCATAAAATGAGGGAGCAATAAACTTACAGCTTTCCTAACTGTAAAGCTTTATTGGCAGAAATTATGTCGCATATCATATTGTATACATGACGAACTACCGACCTACTCCTCTTAGAAGGCACCTATAAACTCTATTGTTTTGCAAAATTTAATCTCATAATTATCGAGTAGGTAATAATAGTTAGGTAATTATCATGCATTAGAAACGTTAAAGTTTTTAGTCATGTGGTGTATAGCTGTCTCCTAACTCAAAATATACTAGTTAGAAAATAGTTTTGTGGGAATCTTACCGATCTTTTGCGTAAAAGAGACTATACTACACAGCCACTGTTCAAATCTGACTAATAAAAATAATTATTTAATTTATTGTACTTTTTTAAACGTAAATGTTAGATGGAGGACTAACTCGTAAAAAGAATTCCCATAGCAATTTTTTAGGCCTATATTGTTACAAAGTAACATTTAAAGCTTTGTTCTCACATAACTTTTATCTGTAGAAACAATGTAAAAATCGATACTTAGTAAACTTACTGATTAACAGTGACCGTGGAGTTTATTTTACTTAATTAACAAAACTTTTTGGAGGTGCCAACGAGAAATACACATATTTGCCTTTTGGTAGCATCTATTCATAAAAAGAACGCTCCTTTTATTTCATTAACTTAAAAGTAAGTAGAAAATATATCTACCTAAATTCATCCAAACGCCACTGTCTTTTTTGGTTTAATAAACCCAACTTAATTAAAACAAAACCTCGGATACAAATGGTAAACTATTTGAAATATTTTACCACTCCGCGCGTAACGTTTCCATGTCATAATTCGAATGCCCACAATGCCATGCTTTTGTCTCCATTAGCCCATGGTCGCGCACAATTATAAAACGATTATGCCAACGGATGTGTTACGCCTAAACAATGCAAGTAAACTCACTGACTAATTTTTGTATTTACATTACATAATATGTGCTAAGTCCCAGTTCCCACGGCTAAGATTTACGATGTAAATAGCTACGGTGATAAGGGTTAATATGTGGAGCGTTAATATTATTTACTTTGCATACATGATACATGTCTAATTATTACTATGTTATTAGCTAAATATTATCTTTAAAAATATCATACTAATCACTCATAATGTTCATCCTTGCTGTCGCAAGTCATTGCGATCGCCATTGTGATTGCTGGAATAAATCGGACCTATATTTTTGCTTTTAACAAATTAACCGGACTACTAAGTCCGTGACTAAGTAGTATCTATATTATACAGGCATGACTATGATCCATTGATACGTTTATAAAAATTCTATTTAATATATATAATGTAATACTAACAAACTTTCGACATTGTGTATAAAACTAAATATCAAGTTGTCCTTAGTAAGCGTTTGAGAACACGATACTTTAATAATTTGGCGGGAAAATAAGCAGCTGTGGTCGGCTCTTTTAGTTATTCTACACAAAATTAAGGTAATTGACCTATACTTTGAACTTATTTGTTGTTCCAGACCGAATTTAGGTCACTTAAGGAGACCGGCCTAGCCTAGCCATATAAAACGCTTTGCTGAAAGATATTTCCGTGCAGATATTTTGTGAAATGTATGATCCTAAATGAATAATAAGTAATATGCGAACACGGATATTTCAAAGCCCAGAAAAAATATGTAGACGGAAAACCGAGCTATGAATAGCCCTTAAACATACAAGTGATTCGAATAGGCTCCAACGAGTCTCTTATTTAGTCAATTTTATCCATGCAAAAACAGTCGACTACTAGTCTCACTCCTATCATTTGTGTGGCTTTTAATAAGAACTTCTTTCTTCATCTTCTTCTTCTCTTCCTTCTGAACCTCAATAACGATATTTACGTGACTATTTGCAGTTTTTTTTAATAGCTACTTTATTGCCACAATATGATGATACAAGTCAAAATAACAATGAACTTTTCTACAAGTCTCAGTTATTTCGTTAACAATTAATAATCTTACAAAGATCTTGAAGCTATTTTTGTATCGGTATGAAATCACGTTTATTTTACATATAAATTGCTTGTTCTGACTTCCAGGTTATTCAAATAAGTAGATATATTTTATTTTATAAAACTTTACTTACTTACGATTGAAAGAAAATATATTTTTTTTTCCTTGCTTGACTATGTTTGCTGTCTGATGTACTTATACTTGTTAACTAATAAATACCGAATTCAGGTATTTAATATGATTATTTCTAGTTTCCTATTATCTCATAATTATTAAAAATAAAACATTATTATTTGATTTTACAAATGTTCCTCAAAAATGTTACCTATTTACGCGAAAAAGGTAAGGAAAAACCAAAGTATTGACCTACTTAGCATGTTATTACATTACATGTTATTCAGGTTGAATTTAGCTTTCTAATGGTAAAAGAATTTTTGAAATCGGCACAGCAGTTTTTGAATTTATTCATTACAAACATACACACACACAAAAATACAAATCTTTCCTCTTTATAAAAAAGTCTGTACTATAGTCGTGGTGGCCTAGCGGTTTAATGACCGGATTCGCATGCACATGGTTGCAGGTTCGAACCTAGGCAAGTACCAATTTGACTATTTCAAAGTTGTATCATTTACTTGCTTAATCATTTTATTGTTTTCTTATCATTGACAAGTGATAAAGGAAAACATCGTGAGGAAAACTGGAGTCTAAAAAAAATGGAATCTGATATCGCCAACCCGCAATGAGCAAGCGTGGTGATCAATGCTCATTCCTTCTCTATATGGAAAGAGGCCTTAGCACAGTAGTGGGACGTTTATAGGCCGTAAATTTGAATAGATTGACCTAACATAGGTAATATACGTAATGCAACATAATATCTAAAATACTAAGTTATGTTCCTGTATTAAATTATATCGAAACAATGGAAAATTAGGTTACAACCTTCATTTTGGACCAGATTTTCTCTTTGTGTACGTATGTGATATCATGCCATTGTTTTTAGAGGTCATAGGCAAATTGAGGGCAATTTTATGGTATTTTTTTGCATATCCAAACAATGTATAAATATGGTCTCATAGTTACATAACAAGGAAGTTTCATTGGTTAATCATACTACTTACTTAACTATATTCCAAAAAAAAACACAATGAACATTATGATAGTCAATTTTATTAATTTAAGGACAGAACAATTTTTTTTAAAGCTTAAGGTACTAGCAATATGGGTCGCACATTACTAGTATTCTTGTTAACCCCTCGTGGTAAGCTTAATGCTTGTGTTACGAGTGGGTTCACTTCGGTAGTGCAATGGGTGGGATTCGAAACCGCGACCACCTCCTATCCTAGCCTTTGGACTACCGCCGCTTCAGTAGATATCTTTTTACATCTGATAAAAAAATAGAATAATTGTCCCTAATAATGTCGAGGCTTTCTTTTTTTTTTCTTTTTTTTTTTTAGATTACTAGCAATGTGGGTCGCACATTACTAGTAATCTTGTTAATCCCTCGTGCTAAGCTAATAATATGCTTTAAATTCTCATTTATTGTCTACTGCTATACACAGGCCTGACCTGCTTCGACTGACGACGTGAAAATGATACCTGGCTCTTGCTGGCGGAGGACTGGACTTTATTCCCATTTAGCGAACCTGCCCTAGCTTCACACGGGTAGCACAATAATAAATCGTCCCATTAGTAGAACAATGTTTTATCTACAAAATGTCTACTTTTCGGTAGAGTGATTTGAAGTTTGCGCGTGCATTATTTTGCTTATAACTCTTTTATTGAAGACTTTAGCCATTTAATATTTTTACAATGTACATAGACATAAATACAGCTTTTATTGTTATAATTATTTATTCTAAAAACTATTCCTGTGCGTAGATAGTGTGTCGCATGTGCATACATAACATTGTACTGCCAACGAAAACAGTTCAAGAGCTGTTTCTTGAACACATGGATCGTTATTTGACCAAATTAATCACGTTATATCTGCATGTGAAACAATATTTTACGGAATCCTAAAATTATGTCAATGTCTTTCGTGAAGATGTTTTATATAATACTAGCTTCTCGGCGCGGCTCCGCCCGTGTTGTGTATTAACGTAAGTAATGACGTGAATTTTACAAGTATTGAATGCTCTACACACTTGTCTTGTTTAGTCGTACTTACTTATTTATATGTACACCTCTTAAAACAAATAAAAACAACAAGTTGGCAAGTTATATCTTTAATATAATCAGTATAAAATCTAACAAATTAAGCTGTAACATAAAAAGTAAACATTGAGGAATGTAGGTACAAATGTGAACAATTATAAAATCACAATAAAATCTAGCTTTAGGTGTTTCACAGCCTAAAAAGTTTCGTACTCATAATATCACATTTATTTTCCATAACGTAATATTATTATTTATTATCACTATTATTTTTAATTGTAGTTTAGTTTAGTTATTAAAATATAAAGCTACGTCAAAAATTAAAATATAAAATTTTAATAATTACGACTATAAGAAGGTAGGTACACGTAATTATAATAATTATTGATCATATGATGTGCTAATTAAATCTGAGATCCGTCTTTTATAAACTAAATAGAAACTAAATGATCACAACAATAACAATTTGCAACCCTGTTAATGTAAATATTAAAAATAATTATCAAGAATAAGTAGTATTTTTTCGGTATTTAGATTGCTAAACAATGTTTATACTTAGATGCTGCAGTACTCGGCCGCGCAGACAATGTCGCGATAATTGGGCAGATACAAGAAGGAAACGACAAAAGAACCTTGGACAGGAGTACTCTACTAAAACTGGCAAAGTATTTAATGCAAAACAAATGGGTAGAATTAGTTACGTACAGCGGTTAGATATATTTAAAAAGTTTTGGGAGTTGGGAGACAAAAAAAAGCAATGGGAGTATATTGTTTTAAAGTACACTACCAAGGAGAAATGTCACAATTGTCCCGAGTATTATGGTTGCCTAGATGAGGTAAAGACATAAAATAATCTTTATACATCATATCTTTATATAATAACATTTTCTTGCAATCATTTATGAAAGACGCTTGCTCCTTACTTTTATCTAAAGATAAAGGAATATAATACTTATACACGTTCGTTTATTGGTTGTATTCTGATATAAACATCTCTTCTTTTTCTCCTTGGTAATGTAGGTACTTTAATACAATATACTCCCATTGCTTTTTTCTGTCTCCCAACTCCCAAAACTTTTTAAATATATCTAACCGCTGTACGTAACTAATTCTACCCATTTGTTTTGCATTAAATACTTTGCCAGTTTTAGTAGAGTACTCCTGTCCAAGGTTCTTTTGTCGTTTCCTTCTTGTATCTGCCCAATTATCGCGACATTTTGAGCGTTTTTTGGATTGGCGTGGTATCGCAAGTTCAGAAACAGAGCTATCTGTACAATAAAATTATTGACTTTGAGCTGATGGAGCGGAAGATGCCATCACAGTACTCTCAGTGTTGGACCGAGTTGGGCAAGATTGAGCAATGGGAGCATCTTGTTGCTTCACAGAATTAGACGGATTAGGACCTTCTGAAGAACGTTCTTCAATAGCTTGCACTTGTGATTGGAGTGGTATGACAGTATTAGAAACAGAGCGATCTATACCATGAAGCGATGGACTTTGATCAGAATGAGCGCGTAATGCCATCACAGTACTCTCAGTGTTGAACTGACTTGAGCAAGATTCAACGATGGGTGCATTCTGTTGCGTCACTGAATTGGATGGATCATGATCTTCTTCTGAAGAATAATCTTCAATAGCTTGCAGTTTCATCCAATACTTTTTGCCAATACTATTTAAATACGCTTGTCTTGAATTTATTACTGGCAGGTGGCGCTTTTTTAGCAGACTGCTGGCGAATATAATTTCATCATAACTCGTGTCAGATTTAATTGACTGATCTGAATGTATCGGACAAAAATCACTATAACAGTTTGTGTGATATGGGGGTGGTGATGGCATAGGCGTAGGTATACAAATCTTAGATACTATTCTGGAAATTGTTGCTGTACTGATAGCAGGTGATGCTTCATAACTGGATGCAGATTGAATTTGGAACGGAGTTACTGGACGCAGTTCAGTAAGAGTCGTTTGATCCGCTGATCCATCACGACAAGTAGAAACGTCAGGAACATCACTTGATGAATCATCCCAAAAGGGTAGTACGTTGCTTTTCTTAGCACCTGTAAATATATTTTTTTTGCTTTTAAAATGTACACACGGCTACCGTTCAACCTATACAGAACCAGTGCAAGCTGGTCTCGCGTTTGTTTGTATTATGAAACCATCGCGCGGCCAGCTTAGACTGATTATGTGTAGTACACACGGCTGTGTGTACTATGAAGTTAGACCTAGATTTTTTTTAAACGACATTAGAATTGTATTTTTTTTTGTAATTTATGTACATTTAGTTGAAAATTAGTTATTAAGAATAGCTGTGTACAATTAAAACTGTATTAAACAATTTTATAACCCTTTTAGATTTCGAATAATGTTTTACGAAAAACTAATTAACAGAAAAAAGTAGCACAAGCGCTTACGACGCAGACTTTAAAAAATAATTTGGTCAAATAATGTTTCATGTGTACATCCCGACGAAAAGAAGATACAATTATGCGTAGTAAAATATAATATGTGCATAAGAAACTACAAAATTAGAGAAACAAATAAGACAAGCTTTATTGTATATTAACATGTTAAGAAACTTATCAGTAAAGTATTGTAGCGGATTACACTGAAGTTTAAAAAGACGCAGCAACTTGGTAGAAAAATGTTTCATGTGATCTTAAATACTGTCTCTGTGGTAATGTTAATAATTTTGTGCAATAGATCCAAAACAATGTAATTAACATAATAAAAATGTTTATTTTCCATTAAATTTCATGTAAATTTATGGTTGTTGTATAAATTTTAGAATAATCCAAGAAATATTGTATTTTACGTATATTCTATTCCGTAAATAATTTTCTTATCACTAATTTAAACGTTTAATTCTCACCAGTAATGACAACAACAACACAACGTTGTGTATGTAAACAAAATAACAATAATTTAATTGATTTCTTACCATTTTGATCGCCACTGTCGGTATCCATTGTCACAACACCTCATTTTCGGCGACTACGTTGAACAATGCGCGTTGTAATGAAGGAACGCGACGCACGGAGCCGGGAGCGCCAGAGCGGGATAAAGATAATCGCGTTATGTGTTCGTGAGACGTTATTTTAGGTATGCCGCGCGGAAAAAACTTTATTCGAACTTAATAACTTTTAAAATATTGAATAAAAATTAAAAAAAAATATATCATTGGATAGCTTACGTCATTATGATAACGAATTTACCATAATATAATTTTTGTTACATGTGATGATAAAACAATATTCTACTAATGGGACGAAATGATCCTTAGAGCATAGAAAACCTTCCTCTAAAATCTGTAATCCGTTGCGTAGTTTTAATTATCTAAGCGTGCAAATAACTGAACTATTTTTTTTATACTTGCATAAACTGATGATATTATTTTGTTTTCAATAGTAAAGTTTATTTGAATTTACAGTTTTCTTATTTTTTAAAGATATCGATTATCTCTACGATTATATAAAAAAATTTGATCGTACGATGTAGGTACTACTAGGCAGGATCCAGTTATATTGCAGCCGGAGTCGAGCAGAGAATGCGCGAGTAATCCCACGACTCCGGCCAAGGTAGAGACGGGACCGGGGTGTTTTGGTCGGTGAAAGTCCGACATATCCCCATGTCACACGTAGCAGAAGCTTTTCACCCAGAAAACAAAAAAAAAGGGTTCCAGTTATACATTAGATTCAAACATTACTGACAGATCAGAAGAGTTCAAAGATCCCTTCTTTTTTGGAGTTTATATATAGTTACACAAAGAGGTCGTTAATGCAATTACTTAACACCTGCCGACGCGGAAACAGGTGTTAGACAAAAACTAACAATCCCAGTGCGCGGGTAACGTAGCGTGATATTGACTGATCTTAAAAAGATAATGCTTACAACGTATGAGTAATGCATTATTTATGATTATACATACCTTTGTTCTAGTTTATTTTTTATTCAGACCAGATTACTCCGGAAAGAGAAGAATTTACTTTTTTTTAGGGTAGAGTACCTCAAGCTCTGATTTTAAATAAAAAAATGCAAATTAAAGCCGACATTAACGTGTAGTGATTCAGCAATAATATCTAAAATAATGAATCTTATTTCTCTCCAAACTCAACTGTAACTGTCTCAGTCTTATGTACAGTTTCTTTCGTTACAGGTATTATTCGCATACGTCCTGACCTGTCTTCATTATGTATCAGCAGAAGACACTGTCCTATCAACAGTTCTAACTCCCGAAGTTTCCACCGACAAACTAAAACGACAGAGCAGGAGTTACTACGACTACAGATATGGTGTCCCAAGACCGGTGTACGATAGACTAGAATACGCGAGGTACGAGAGTGACAGACCACGGTGCGGACGTTGTGACGAGCGGAGAGACAGCCGAGACGATCGCGACGATGATTACGACAGACGCGACCGATACGACGACGACAGACGCGGACACAAACCAACGTACGGCAACAGATACGACAAAAAGAACTACGATAGCGATGAAGATAGATACTCCGATAGAAAGAGTGGACAGAAAAACAGCACAGAAGAAGATAACGGTGAAAAGAAGAATGCGTATGATGACAAAGATAACAGACCGAGTGGGAGTCGACGAGGGGGAGATAGAGACAGGGACCGGGAAAGGGATAAAGACCGTGACAGGAAAAGGGGAGGTGATCGGTACGATGACAGAGATCGATACAGACCGGATTATTACGACAGATTCTTAAGGACCCCCTACAGAGAAAGAGATTACTACGACGATATATACAGAGAGAGAAGACCGAGCTATGATAGGTATTACCCAGGTTACGATGAAGGGGTGAGCAGATATGACCCGTACCCTGCTTATCGAAGACCTGCGTATGATGACAGAGGATATGACGACGGGTATGGTGGCTATGGACCTAGTGCCGGAAGAGGACAACACGACAGGTGAGTGAATTATCGTAGATATATTTAAATTTTATGAATTTGTATCACCTTGAAGTGTGTTAGTAGACGTAAAACAAAAAGAAGTGTAATTAAAATCGAAGTATGTCACATCAATCTTATTTTATCAGTAAAAATGGACGGTTTATAATCTTTAAAATATAAATACATATACATTGATCCGATCCAAAGTAAGTAGCTTAGAAAGCACTTGTGTTTTGGAATCAGAGACTAAAGCTACGAAGGTACCACAAACATCCAGACCCGAGACAATGTAGAAAAGTGATTATCTACATTGACCCGTCCAGGGGTCGAACCCGGGACCTCAGAGCTGGCGACACCTTGCAAACCGGTGTGTACGCCACTCGACCACGGAGGTCGTCAAATATTCATATAATCATCTAGAATAAACTAGATATTAATTCAGTTCTAAAAAATAAATTCCCATCTCGATGCTGTAATGAAGATTAGATTAAGACAAATCAAGGGAATGGTCAAAATTCCCACAAATTCAGCTAACGTACTACGTATCTCACCGGAAGCTAACAAAATAGTCGAGTTAGTAGACCGTGAAATATGCGATTGTAAAGTTCATTCGCACATGAAAATCAACAGCACATTGTCCATTTAAAATGTGTCGAACGCATCAATACATGACACTTTCACCTAAAATTGAAAATGGCAGATACGGTTGAAAATAACGGTAATCAAATTGCAGGTTCGTTTCCCGCATTGTGGGATACTATTGTAGAGTGTACTTACTAAACAAAAATGTTGGTGCACTATATCATATATTCTGCTTAACTGTTATTGAGATGTATCGTAACTCTTTCTTCTTTATTTCCTCTGCCTTGTGGTAGTACCAACAGCTAAGTTTATAGATTTCGTCATGAAAATGAAAATTTTCAAGTTCCGCCAAACAGTTGGGGGATAGGTTCCAGACTCTTTTATATTATAACAAATGCCTTAATTGTGATTCAGCTACCCATTGACTTAGCGATATGTTAATTGACTACTTTGACTAGCAATAGCTTGATTAAATAATTGAGCAAAGTACAATTTTAGCTTCCTAATAGGGGAATACCCAAATTACCAAGTTTATGATCAAATTCAAACAATGCGGAAATATATTACAGTAACATAAAACAACATCTATAAAAAAGTATAGGTACCCTTGTTAACTAATCCATGAGAGATGCCACAAAAAGTTTAGATTCACACAACAATCACATATTTGGCTGTTTTTCTGTGCATATGGTAAAAGCAATCTCAAAAGTCAGTTCAACTGCCTCGAAATGAAGGCGTAGTGTTGAAGTGATACAACTATTGTTAAGGTAGGTACCGAATCTAATAACTAGAAGAAATATAAGGAGAACGTAAAACAACATAAACATAAATAAATACATAATTACTAAGGAAGCTTCTAACGGACTTAAACAATAAAGAAATATTGTGACTCCATAATAATAATTATCCAATCTATAGAGCAATCGGATGTTTGGTGTGTTCACATTATAGGTCAGTACCTTAAGCACATTTTTGTTTAAGAGATAGAGTTAGGCTTAGAACTCTCTTCTTTTTAATTAAGTGCCACTCCAATTAGTTAAGGTCGGCTACCAGCTGATGGAATCTCTTTCTTTTGCGCGGCGGAACAATTCAGTAGCACTCGTGATCCCCATCCCCTCCCGGATGTTGTGGAGCCACTACTCCTTGTGTGTCCTCGTCTTCGCCCCGCGAACTCTTTGTCACTCTTCAAATATATTCCGAATAGCGTTTGCTCCCGGCTCCACCCGCAAAAGAGTCGATTCTCGCGGAAAATTTTAGCCTCCCTCAATAAGTGGTCTGTGTAACCGTGAAATAATTATTCAAATCGGACCGGTTGTTCCTGAGAATTGCGCCTGCATGCAAACAAACAAAGTCTTCAGCTTTAAAATATTAGTACAGATGAAGAAAGTCCGTAAAAAGTAGTTACTTTTGTAGCGCCATACCACGCCACCATATAGACCCGGAAAGGACGTTTGATAAGGTTTTATTATATTGTGTCTGTTTTTTGTTTTATTCAGTAATTTTTTGCGTATTAATTTATTTTCTAATGAAGCTTTCTGAATCTGTTATGTTTAATGTTTGACTTCTATATAAAGTTCTTCTAGGTTTTATAGTAAACATTGGAAACGTATACTTAAACAAATTCAAACTTGTTCTCTTATATTTTGTTTTTAAGCTGATCCTGCAACCCTGCGGAAGGCCAATTATGAATGTTATGTTGCTATATTACTATATGAACGAACTTGTGCTTACTTATGGAGTTCTCTACTGGGCGATGCTCTTAATTTGCACAGCGGTATTAGTATTTTTTCTGTCCACCATTTTGTTTTCCCGTTGGCTGGTCACGGGTCGGCGCAACGCCGCGCGCCGGTAGTCGACCGTTTGTTCACTTTTTGTTCGAATTTTAACCTGAGGTCGAAGCACCTATATCTAATTTTGAATTTATTGTCAAACTATTTGGTGCATATTAAAGTATGACTTTTTTTAACATCTGAAATTAACATTCACATTGTCAATTTCTCAGGTCTGTGCTACTGAATCTAAACTTGATTTTCTCTACCAATGTAATCTTCATTTTTACTACCAATGTAACGTTTTTTCTATTAGAGATTTTCTTCCACATAACACCGATTTTTTCTTGAGTGGTTCTATTTGAATATTATCCCCGTACACCGGTCGCACCCACAACTTCCTTTCCCGGCTAACATAACATTGTAATAAATCTGATTAACCTTGTCTTGGTTAGTTTCAGACCGTGGGATGAGACGTACCGCGGTCAGGCAGGGTGGGACGCGGGCGGACGAGGATACTACTTCGCGTCAGGGAGACCTGATGCAGCCTCAGCATGGGGACGTCCTGCATATACTAGGTAACGTTTCATAGAACATGATGCGGGACATATACTAGCTTTCTGTGTGGTTATGTAGAAAATTGGTTTTCGATATTTTTTTAGGGTTAAGTCCTTCGTTTTCCAAATTCTATGTTGTGCTAATAAGCTCATCTTCCGATTCTAGACCAAACCAATTTTACCGAACTTGAAAATAAAAAAGGAACCTTCAATCCATCTTCAACCAATAGCACAACTCACTATGATACGCTCTCAAGAGTAATGTCATTTCTTTTTTTACATTTCCAGACCACAAGAAAGTGCTTACCAGAGCGTTGGCTATTCCAGTGGCTACGCTGGCTATCGTGACCCCTACGCCCAAGGAACCACAGGCTACAGTCAAGGTGCGGCCAGCTATGGGCAAGGCGCGGCAAGTTATGGGCAAGGAGCAAGCTATGGACAAGGAGCAAACTACGGGCAAGGAGCAAGCTACGGGCAAGGAGCTGGCTACGGGCAAGGCGCTGGCTACGGGCAAGCTGCGGCATATGGACAAAGTTTTGCTGGTAATGGAGGCAGCAGTGGATATGGGCAGGGTAGTGGGTGGCACAGTGTAGGAGAGAGAAGACCTTACAGAGATGAAAGGTATGTAAAGACAATTAAAGCTTCCTTAGGAACTTAATGGACCATAATCTTCTTTTAAAGTAGTAATTAGTCTTTAAAACGTGACCAGGAACGTAAAACGGGACCCAATTACTAAGACTCCGCTGTCCGTCGGTCCGTCACCAGGCTGTATCACATGAACCACGACTGTGGAAGATTTCACAGATGATGTATTTCTGTTGTCGCTATAACAAAAAATACTAAAATCCAAATAAAATAAATATTTAAGGGATACAACAAACGTGATATTTTGCCGTTTTTTGAAGTTTTCGCCCTTCGTGCGCAATTCCGACTCACAGCTGGCTGTTTTTTTTTTTTTTAATAAATGTTGGTTGTTGGTTAGCATCTTGTTCTTTTCCTTTTCCGGAATGGAGCAGACTTCCAATGGAACCCAATTTAGGCGCGTTTGAAATTTTATTCATTCACTTTGAAGCTTTCATATTTAAGTTCTTCTTCTAAATAAATGAACGAATAATATTATTCATCATAAAATTACTATTTTCAGCGGAGTCAAGAAGCTGGATAGTCGTGACTACAACCAGGGCACCCGAAACCAGAACAGCTATGAGCAAACCAGTCGCCAGCCAGCCAGCTTCGGGCAGACTTCCAACTACGCCCAGAATGGGTACCAGAGCTACAGCAGCAGCACTACTCCTGGCACCAGCTACCTGTTCCAGAGGGAGGATGAGCAGGTCACGGTGAAGGTAGACGAGACCACCAAGCATGCTTGAGATTGTGTTTTGTTTTATTTTACGATTGACTTCTTTCAGAGGCTATATTCTGGATTTAATAACTTAGAATGAGGCTATGTAATTTTATCATTATCAAATAATATCCTTCACATAATTACAATTTGGATTGAGGATGAAAATATTTGTAGTTAATTTGTAATAATCATATTTTAAGAACACGGATATTTACAGTCGGGTTTGATTCTGTGTTAATTCCATTAATTAAGCGATACATTTTATCATGTTACAATATGCTAAGAGGTCTTGCCATTTAAAGTTCACGTAAGTCAATTTTCCTACTCTCTTCCTATTTTTAGAATAATCCATTTTATCTTCACATATAATACCGGCCTATAAATGTCCCACTGCTAGCCACAGGCCTTTTCCCATAATGAGAAGGAATAAGCATTGATCTATATGATTGTAATGTCGTGGTGGCTTAGCGGTTCAATGACTGGATACGTATGCACATGTTTGCAGGTTCAAGCCCTGTCTGAGTACCAATGTGGCTTTTTCAAAGTTATATGTAGGTATCTTCTTAATTATTCAAAGACATTATTGTGACGGTGAAGGAAAACATTGTGAGGAAGCCTGGATTCCAAAAATTGGAATCTGTAATCACCAACCCACAATGATCAAGCGTGGTGATCAATGCATCCTTCTCTAATTTCTCTTAAGATGTGACAATTATGAAGTCAGTCGTAAAATATTCTACAAATCTAGTAATATAGTGTGACGTCATTTGTGTAAGGTTGTCGTTCTTCGACTATGACCTACGACCTAACACAGTGCCTAGTACTTAAGTATCGCGTGTGCATTCCCACAATTAGACGTAAGTTATTTAATAAAATTATGTATGAAGAATTATAAAATTATAGAAAATTATATGTTGTATCATTTTTTATGCTAGACTAATCTTATTCCCTGTAAATGTTAAAGCAGCATTTAAGTTTAAGCAGCTTTTAAGCTATTATGTGCCTGCTTACAATAACCTTTATTTTTCGGGTTTTCCCATTACGAAAATTTTATTAAATTCGTAGTTTAATTATTTTGTTATAGAATTTACAAGATGTAAATAATTTTTTTTAGCTCTCTGTGAGCGATTTTACACCATCTAACGGAAAAAAGCAAAACTAGCAGCACGACCTTTACAAACCAATGTTATGTTAATTCTTCTATTGCATGCTAGATGGCGTTGTCCCAAACACTTCTTACAGTGAATTTTGAAAAAAAATTAAAAGTATTTTTAATTATTACCCAACTGCGACAGAAGAAGGGTTATTTGATCAATTTCTACTGGCTTTGCCTACTTTCTCTTTTTAACTTAACAAATACCTAAGTAGATAATAACTAATTGTAGTCGGGGTGGGTCAGTAAATTAGTAGGGCTTTGATTTAGGGCATAAACTTTTATTAACACAACACAAGACACAAATTTTACATACAAGTTCGTCACGTAGGGTTCACTAACTAACTAATGCTAAGCCTAACTCCTAGTTCCTACTGACACATCCAAATCCCGCGCGCGAGCCGGTACAACCGCTGCGCTGTGATTGGTCGGCGTAGGGCGCATGCGCGAGGTCATATCGAAAACCTCTCACTCTACATAACGAGCGGGCGCCTTACCTCGGCCAATACGTTCAGGGAGTAAGCGCCGCTCGGAAACATCTCCTGCTATACACTCCCCCTCGGGTTCATGAAAGTGTCCTCACTCAGGAACCCGCTCAAGAACGTCAGAAACAGGCTGAACATAGCAAGCGGCGTGAGATGGGACGCATCAAGCCTTCCTAAACCTTGTCAGGAGCATTAAGTTTTAAAACTATGTAAGTAATAGGACTAGCTCTCGTAGCCATGAAGTCCTTAAACAGCATTACTCAATACGTGTGACTTAACTAAAACTTGATCTCCGACATCATAACTTCAGGTTTACGTCCCTCGTCCGCGTATACTTAACGCCTGTAGGAAAATCTTAACATCAAAAACTAAAGAAAACAAGTGAACGGAGATCTCTAAATAAGGTCAGAACAACTGGCAAAACAATAAACCGTTGTGTGACACATCGAAGAGCTAATGGCAAAATCGAATCTAAGACAAATGATTAGACCATGATAAATACTCTGTGTCGACCAACAGCCAGCTGTACCTTCAGATCTCTGCAACTAAGTTCTGCTGGGTTCGACTAGGGATGATATAAAGGCAACAAAACCAATAACAAAAATGACAAACTGAACCCAATTGACAAAAAAAAACAAGACGTGAAAGGCTATAGCCGAGAAAATATATAACAATATAACAAAACGAGTACAAAGGTCTAAGGTGGCGTCAGAGAGCACAGAGCTTGACCCACCGAGAAGTTGTGTCCTCAACTAACAAAACGTATGTCTCCCCCTTCTCTCCAGGCGGGAGCGTGTACAACAAGTCAAATTTGATGACTTGTACTGCTGACAAGTCGCACAAGACTTAATAAAGTCGGCGACGTAACGTTTCATTCCCTGAAAGAAAAACCGCTGTGAAAGCTTTTGTAAAGTTCTGTGAAAACCTTGATGCCTAGCAAGAGGACTATCGTGACTCTCCCTCAAAACGTCGAGACGTAAACTCACAGGAACTACGAGCTGTGGTTCTTTAACTTTGACGTCGGGGTTCCGCCTATACAGGACTCCTTGCTGCATAAAGTAACCTCGCTTTGACCAGCGTTTGTCTTCCACTGCATCATCAAGTCCACTAATAATCTTCATCAGTACCGGGTCATCTAATTGAGCCGGTCGCAGATCAGCTGGACAATGCGCGGGTAAGGCTGCAGTTCGAGACGTATCTTCACTTCTAAGAATACTGTTAACCGATACACTACATACGGAGTGTTCTGACTGTTCAGAGAGAAGATCGTACTGCTGAGCGTTATCAGCAAACTGCCATTTGCAATTACCAAAATCAACACTAATATTAAAACTTGTTAAAAAATCAATTCCTAATAAACTTTCATTTCTAATTGCGTCAGGAAAAATTAAAAAACTAACCAGCCTGGTTCGACCTTCAAGAGTTACATTTACCTCGGTTGTAAGTACATTCAATAACCTACTGACACCATCTGCTAGTTTTACATTTTCGACACTGGACGACATAGGATGATTCTTGGCCTTCAGGAGAGTGTATAGCGCATGACCTGCAACACAGCTTTTAGCTGCCGAGTCTACCATCGCGATAACATTTTCACCTAAAATACTAATTTTTAGCACGGGCCGAAGAAAAGATCGACTAAAAGTACGATTACCGGTCAAAGGTTGATGACCTCTGGCAATTCCGCACAGCTGATCAGAATCGTAATTTTCCGTAACTAAATTATCATTATAAACATTATCGGAAAAATTACTAGAACTAAATGTACTATCAGAAAAATGTTGAGAGTCGCTAGTATTGTTAAAACATGGTTTATAATCATGAATTCTGGAATCTGGCATAAAATCGCGAACATAAGATTTTGATCCCCCAGCATAACGAGAATGAGATTGACAACCACTGAACTTAACCGACTGCCGCGAATAACTTTTACTATTATTAAGCGACACGGACTCCCCCTGGTTACAAGAATTACATAAACACGAAACACAATTACATCGTAACTTATTATTTAACACCTTATAACATAAACACTTATTACGATGTAAACAAACATGAGAAATAGGCCTAGTAGTAACATCCCCGGCGACATGCGCCGGGTTACCTTTATGTGTAGGTAACACACGTTGCGAAGCGGCGACGCTCGAAGTTGCGAGTACGCCGGCCGGGCTAGCAAGCATCACGCTATCTCGCGGCTGCGCGGTAGGTGCATGCAGCGGCGTCGGCGTCGTCGGCGCGTAGATCGCGGAGCGTTTGCCGCGCACATAGCGCGTGCTACACGACGACATGTGAACAGTGGTGGGCGCCGGAGAACTAGGTGCCGAAGTTATCGAATAGAACGCGGAATGTTCACTATTGTTTACATTATTACTATTACACTCCGTACACTTCGACCTTACAACGTTCGCGGCACCACAACCGTAACATTTTAATTCAGGTTTTGAATTGTTTTTAAGTTTTTCACATATGTCCTTAGTGTGACCGCTACGTTTGCAGTATACACAAAACACTTTAGACTTCTCTTCACTGCGACTATCATTAGTACCAGTTGAAGAGCGGGAAACGAAGCTCGGCGCAGACTCGGGCTCGGCGCGCGGCGGCGCAGGCTCAGACTCTGAGTCGTCGCGCGACGCGGACTTCGCGTCGGCGCGCGTCGCAGGCTTGGGGGACGTAGGTACATAACGCGGCGACTTCGTTTGAGACGTGCTACTTGACTCCTTTAGAGAATCTTCTATTATACGACACTTATGTAGTAGCTCGTCGAAACTGCCGACATTCTCTCGAGTAACGCGTTTTCGTATTCGCTGACTAAGGAGACTAAACGTCATATCTAATTGTACCTTCTCGCTCAAGTCGTCTTTAGGTAACTTCGCCAACAAAGAACGAACTTTAGCAATAAACAAATCGGTGTTTTCACTGTCTTGAGAAAGATTGAACAACTTCCGATAAATTCTATGTGGCGGGTCGTGTTCACCGAAGGCTCCTTTTAACCTCACGAGGGCCTCTGACCACGTACCGGTCGATCTCTTCACGCCCTGCCACCACACGGCTGCAGGTCCTTGCAGCAACATTGAAAATCCGCGAAGGGCATTTTCGTCGGTAACGTTAACACGTTAACAATCCTTGTATATAACTATCGCGTCAATGAAATTTTCTAGCGACTCGTTCGCATGTCCGCTATAACGCGTCGTGCATTTCGCGAAGGTTCCGTTCGCACCAAATGCGGAGGCCGACACCTCGGACGCGTGCTGCGGCGTTGACGATCTCACTTGACGGAGGAGTTGACTACAAAATTCAGCTTGTGATTGTTGGATTGTCGTCAATAACGTCGTTATAGCATCTTGTGTAAGTGTTACGTTGGAGGATTTGTCGGATTCTTCTGGAATTGAATCGTCGTCGCCATGTTGCGACTTGCGTCGGCGCGGCATTTTGCAAACACGTAGGCACTTTTCTTCCGTACCTTACTGTTCGTGGTCAATCTGACCAGCAAAGATCCGCGACAAGACTCAAAACATCGGCAAAATCTCTTTAATTAGCCTTTGTCGGTCGTAATACCTATCGACTTGAACTCACACTCAACGAAAAGTTTGATCCACTACAAAGACTCCGACCCTTTGTTTCATAAAAACACACGTTGGGGCGCCAAGATGTAGTCGGGGTGGGTCAGTAAATTAGTAGGGCTTTGATTTAGGGCATAAACTTTTATTAACACAACACAAGACACAAATTTTACATACAAGTTCGTCACGTAGGGTTCACTAACTAACTAATGCTAAGCCTTAAGCATAGTTTACACGGAGCCAACACTGGCTGCCAATAAGACTGGCAGCCAGTGCTGGCTTGGTATTGGCCTTGTGTAAACAGTTTTTCAAGCCAAGCCAGCGCTGGCAGCCAACGCTGGCGAGAATAGAGCGACCGTCTATTTTTCTAGCCAGTGACCTCCGCCCGCATACCCTTCGACCCCCGCGCCAGCGTTGCGGACACGTGTAGACGAGTCTCGCCAGTCACTGGCGAACGTCCGTACGGTGTGTGTTCTTTGTTGTTTTATTTGGAATTTCTGCGACAAAATGCCGAGAAAATTCAACGAAGAGGATACTTTGAAATTCGTACAACTTTATAGAGAGCACGAATGCTTGTGGGATAAGCGTTGCGATGCATACAAAAATAAAGAAATGCGCGCTTCGGCACTAGAACAACTTCGTGTAGGAATGAATATAGAAGAACTGACTCTCGATGAAGTTAAATCAAAAATCAAAAGTATTCGAAATACGTACTACATACTTGGAACTCGACAAAATCGAAAAATTGTGATATAGATGGTTTAGAAACACGGTAAAAATGACTCAAGCTTCGATAACTCATTCCAGATGCTAAGAACGATAACGTTACTTCTAATTTTATTTTTGCTGGTAATGCATTTCTCATCAGAGTGTCTTGGCGCTGAATCGAGCTCTGTATAAGCGAAAGCAACTCATCAAAGTTTTCAGCAGTAACCCGCAACGCCAACCTGTACTCAGAAGGATCTTCTAATCTTAGTTGTTTCAGCAACAAGGCAGAAGCTCCAGTTACAGGTCTATCGCTTAACCATTTTCTTATCCAAACTCGTTTCGCTCCCTTTTTTTGTAATATATCAATCAACTCTTCTCTTAATAGTGCAGAGATATTCCTTAAACATTTCTTTTTCAACAGCCTTTGCTGCGTATTCATAATTTTTTCCAAACGTGTGCACACCCGAAGAAAAAATCCATGAATGATTGGCCGCGTCTAAACAACAAGGGCCAGGCCAACGCTGGCTTGTCTGTAGACTGGCGCCAGCATTACTGGCTTCGTGTAAACTCTGCTTTAAGCAGAGTTTACACGAAGCCAGTAACTAACAGAACTCCTAGTTCCTACTGACACATCCAAATCCCGCGCGCGAGCCGGTACAACCGCTGCGCTGTGATTGGTCGGCGTAGGGCGCATGCGCGAGGTCATATCGAAAACCTCTCACTCTACATAACGAGCGGGCGCCTTACCTCGGCCAATACGTTCAGGGAGTAAGCGCCGCTCGGAAACATCTCCTGCTATATAATAAGTATTTGCTATTGCTTTTCTTTGGTTTGAATCAATTATTTCTTCACAGGCATGTAAGAGAGTGTACCTGAAGAGCGAGAAAATAAGGGTGTTATAATAGACTATTTTCTACCGAAGCAGAAGAATTCATCATCTTTTCTCTTTCAGGCAATAGGCTCATCCGCTTCATTGATATTGCACCGAAATTTCACAACATGATAAAATACTGGCCTTTCAAAGCTACAAACATTAAAAAGCCTATGTACACGAATATTAACTACACTCTATACATAATATAGGATGTATTTATGCCACATAGATAGAAACAGAAAAAAAACCAAAGCCAGGAATTTAAAATTTCGTAACTTAAGTCTAGGCCTGTCTAGGCAAGCCACGTATTATTTTAATCATCTACATATTAGAATAAACGACGTAAGTAGGTACCCACCCTCTTAACAGTTTATCATATCATCGCAAGAGTGTAAGAATTTAAATTTGAATTACGTACTTATTGATTGTAACAATTAACTGTTGATATGATAAAAGGATTATTTTTCCATATCTGATAAGTACCCAACAATCGTCCACTTAGCGTCGGATTCTTGTAAGAAAACAGTGTTACTAAATAATAATTATATTTTAATATAATACTTAAAGATTGTTTCCATAGCACCCTTATTAAATTTCGTAAAATGCATAAATAAACAGTGTTATACGCGAGTGTTTCCATTTTAATGTTTTTGGCAACCTGCATTCTATATTCATAACTTGATAGCTGTTTTTTATTATCTATTTCCTGTAAAAAATGTTGTAGATAACCCGCTATAGTTATTAATAAAGTAATTCGCATTACAAGCAGTTGTTGAGAGGGTGAATGGTTGCCAAAAACATTATATCATTATATTAATTCATTAGGTCGGGTTGATTTTAACGAACGATGTCGCAAGGAGAATCAGTGTTAGTGGTTGAGCAACCAGCGGAGCCCGTGCTGGTTGTGGAGTCTGCACAGGAGGCAGAGGTCACCGTGCATTTGCAACCCGAGCCCGTGCAGGTTGTCGAGAACAGCAACAAAGATGGCGCGCAGATATTGCTCAACGGTGCCGCGTAAGTATTTCAAATTTATTATATTAGATAGGTACTACTACTATTTGCTACTTGGGATAAGCCTGTGAAAAGAAAAAGACGGTAGGTAGAGTGGATTTGACATTGAACTTAAGGACTTTGTTTGACAATGAATTATGTTTGCATGTTGTTGTAGAAATGTCAATTTCTTAAAGTGGCCAAGTGGGCAAATTTTGATTGAGAAAGAGTCCAAAATACAGGGAGGAATTATATAGCCCATCTTGGCAACCTGAAATCTAGAATATCTGAGGAATGTTCGGTAAAAAGAAGTTGTATACGTCAAAAAGTCTTCCTGTTTATATAGGCCATTTAAAAAAGAAAAAAAAAATACCGGAACTCTTAAAATATTAGACCGTCGACCTTGAGTTCGAAATCGTTTAATTATTATTATCTGCAACGTATTTTATCACAAGTCGCGTACCTAAATGATAAAATGTATATTGTGATATTTACTAGAAAAATGCTATAACATTTATCGTAAATAAATATCTTTATTATTATCATATTGTCGGTGATTCAGAAAGAATTTGCATGTACGGGTTATAATGTTAACATTCAATTTTACTTTATTTATCGGTCCTATCTCCAAGGCTTCTTTGATGTTGATATTGTATACGTATTTAATTTTATATGAGTTTTGGTTAAATTAATGTTTAAGCATAGAATAAGAAGCCCTAAAATTTTGACTTGCTTGCTTAACATGCTGTCATAACATGGGATGGAGTCAATTCTACAGTAGTCTTAGCGTCAATCCATCTCATAAGAAACAAGCATACTTAGTATTGTAGAGTTAAGGATGAATTCGTTATACATATTCACTTAGATGTACGTTTCGATGTAGTTACCCATATTATAGATAACCATACTAAACCCTAATACCCATACCGGAGGGTTATTCTTCGACTTATTTGACCCTTCGATAGACTAATTAAACGCGTTTTACCGAAATTTAAAACCATTGGTTAGCATATTTAACCCTAATAATAATAAACTGCAACCGCTAGTTAGTTACCTAACCATTGGTTGAGTTAACTTGGCATCAGAAAACTGGGCCTTAGTAAATTAGTACCCAGTATTATCCACTAATTGTTAGGTGGAAGTCATACTGACAGACGCATGTTAAAATTGTATTTTACATAAAGCGGCATATAACACTAGATAAAGATGAAAGTCGATCACCGAAACTTGTTTTGACATCGGCTAAGAAGATTTTTACAAGGTTTTTCCTTAAAAGAATGTTGTAAGTCTTTAATGATTGTGAATGGGTCATCATCAGCCTGACCCATTGAAATTGTGTCAAATATTCTTCTCTAGATACTCAACTAAATTACTCCGGGACAGTTACCCGTGATTTAAAAGAGATGCCTAATTGTAGTAATGCCTTACGAACAGTATCGACTGTCGCGACAGTTAATGCAACCAATTTATTTTAATTGAGGGCTGTTGAAGCACTCGTATCGATTTGGTCCAGACTCACATTATATACACAGCCCTACTTATTAATTTATGATACAAATATAAATGGTTGCGATGTAGGTACAAATATTACGAAACCAATTAACTCGACTGCCATGTGCTGATATTTGACAGATAGTCCCGAAAATTTTGACACTCGTTATGTAAAAAAAACTTCACAAAAAAAACTTTAAAGGTTTTTTTTTTCTTAAATTAAAAAACGACGCCCGCTCTACGGAATTTATTCCTTGTGTCACGGGGCCGGGGGTTTCACAAACATTCAAATCACATGCACAAAGAACACCCAGACTTGGAACAAGCATTTGTGGATCACACAAATACTTGTCCCATGCGGGGATCGAACCCGCAGCACAGTGGTAATTGGCGTGGTGACCTATACCACTCGGCTATCCGTGCAGTCAATTGTTGCCGTAGTACTGGATCAGTAGGTATTTTGGTTGCCTTAATCAGAAAGGCATTATGCGGTAACTTCCCCATAACGTGGTGCCCGATAGCAATTGAAAATAATTTACATAATCTATTAATTGATTGTTAACGGACGAATGAACCAGCATGCAAATGTCTCACTGTGTCGCCATTGTGGGTCGGACATTATTATAAAGATACCCCATTAACTTGTACGGGATGGAACCCGCAGCCCGTAGCAAAGGTCTGCAAAGTATTAGTGCCGAGGTGACCACTTATACTACTACACCATTCTTGCAAACTATGTGTACATTTAAATAGTAAAAACCTAAGAAAATATTTTTTCTGATGATCGTTTGTTTACATGAGTTATGATATCGTAGACTAAAAAGTGAGCTTTTTAAAAGTTTCTCAACTAACGTCCTGCTGTTGTCAGGAACTGGCCGATAATAAACAAATTAAGAAAGATTAAAAAAGATAAACATCACAATCCATAGACAAGCCGAGCGTGAAGGTTTTATCTGATTGTAAGTTGCTACACTTGCTACGATATATTTTTCTTTATTAATTTGAATTGCTTAATTCCTGATAACATAGACATCGATGATTTGATCATAATTATACTATTTTCCGACCCTTGCCCTCTAAAGAAAGAGGTTATGACGGCTTATGACGTAAGACTTTGTACCAGCAGACTTGATACCAACTCTGGTTTATAAAGATTCCTCTGTAGGAACTGATCAAAGTGTTTATTTTTCTTTCTCTGTATGTCTACCAAGGCCATATATATTTGATATTTTGCCGTGCGTATAATCTGTAACACAAAGATGTTAAGAGTTGTTGTTCTTTAACTCAACAGTATCTGCCTATTCGAAGACGCGGTGTCGGCACAGAAATTGTGTGTCGCACGGTGCAGTAAAAATTAGAGCTTATAAATTCGGATATTTTCAAAGAATCTTGATTCTCTCATGCAATTTTGAGATCATTAAATTTGTTAATAAAATAATACTGCCTTTAAGCTTTAGACAGCATGTTGCTGTGCGGAACCAAATTTTAGTTACGCAAATTGTAGTCTTTTATGAAACCAGTTTATTTTGTGGTTTCTTAATATAGTACGTGTTTTGTTTTGGGTAAGTATAAGAAAAAACCTGTATAGTATCATCATCATAAGCCAATTACTTATGTTGTCACTATTTCATTATTATATTAGTTCTTTAATTACTAATCGCATTAAGCATTTGGGTCTTATCGGAATCCTATTAGACGCGAATTTCTGCCGCGTAGCGTTCAGCGCCATATCTTCTAACAAAATGACGGTTATCGTCTTAAAAACTGTTGTAGCATCTGAAGATTATTTATCAGCCCACACATGTTAGCTAGAAAACACAGAACACATTGATGTAACGCGCGCTCTCACTTGACCGGCTCGTGCCAGCCAGTTCAGTACGGCGCCAACTCCCACGGAGTTTTCATGTCGGTCGCCACGACGCTGGCCGTTAACGTTCCAAAACTTTTTAAACTTCGAACTTGCTCAGTTAAAAAGTAATTATTTGAGCGGGAAAAGTGACAAGTGATAAAATCTTAATTTTTTTTAGGTTATTGAAGTTTAATTTAGTGCGGCCGTCAAAATTCTTGTGATAGATAAGAGGTGATAAATAAATCGATATCACATGTTGTAAGGTGTTATTACAGGTTATTATTCGTGTTGTGATGCACCTTTGGCCGAATGTTTTGGTGAAGCAAGTTTCGGTTTGAGCAAGGTGAGTCGCTTACTTCGGTCATTGACTTTGAAATTTTTCAGAGGATGATCGGGATTGTAAATAATTGAATCCCGATGTAATATCGTGATCAGTGATTATATTTATAACTATCGATACAGATAGCGATTGTCAATTTACTTTTAAGTTTCCGAAAGTACTAAGTACTTGCAAGCTAATTGTAGGTCTGTTTTATTTTATTTATTTTGTTTTTATCGATAAAAGTATAAAAGATAATCGTAAATAGGTAATATTATTAGAAATAAAACCTTCTACCTACATACATGCAAATAAACTGATGGCCTTTGGCTGACCGAAAACGAACGTTTGAATACTTTTTTTAACTTAAATTTACATTTATTATTTTGGAAGCCTACTTAATTGAATAAATTTTAAATTAGGTACTCTAAAATGCAATGAAGTCGGTTATAAGATCAAAAACTCGTTAGTCTTCTCAATATCAAGCCGAAATTTCTTATGGACTTGCGAACTTGAACACGCCATCTGCAAAAACCGCTCCACAGAAAGGGCTCCTGTATAAAACAATGATGAATTTTTTTTGCACCTGTCAGTATTAATTATAATATGCTGCTGCTGAATATAATCAAATCGATAGTTATTTTTAAAGCGGATAATTTGTAATAGGGTATAATGTTAATAAAGATGTAACATAATTTGTACTACTACCTACATATATGAAATCCAGTGAACGAAAGATTATAAAAAATATTTATAAAATCGTATGTCCCAAATATAAGTGCGTTTAATTATTTTTTGGCACGTCGCAAGCTAACCAAATAACTTTTACAATTAACTTCTTTCCCTTTCTTTCTTCTTTTCTTCTTTAAGTGCCACTCCAATTAATGAAGGTTGGGCTACTAGTTGCTGGAATCTATCTCTATCTTTAAAATCTAAACTACTTCCATAAAATACATTTTTTTCATAGTCCGTACGCCTAGGAAACGCAAGGACAATTCCTAGGAATCCTCATCAGAAACAAACATAAACTATTTTCAATCAGAACCATTGAGCTAATAACATGGGTTTATGAATCACGATGTTTGTTCGTTATTGTAAATATTTTAGTTAGTGATGTCATAATGTGCTATACGCGGTCATTGTTACCATAGCTTAGCGAAGATTCTTTTAAGTATTGTTTAAGAGACAGGAAGTAGGCCTTATTAAATATGGATGAAAAAAAAACAGGGATTAAATGCCTTTAAAAGTAGATTGAGAAGGTCTAACCATGAAATATTCAAAAGCAAATTAAAAAAGACAGCGTGAGAATTAGGGGCTGCTTAAAATTTTGTTTGTTAGTTAGTTGCGTTTGAGTCTCTCCGGCCACAAAAATAGTTTGTGAAAAGTGTGAGTCAACTGCTAGCATATTATGTCGGTATAATAAAATTAAGAATTATGACAAATCCGAAAGATGACAAATTACAAAAAGATTAAATTTGAAAAAGTAAAACCGGGAAAGAATAACCAAATAAACATTTTTGACGTTCTTGCTAAAGTCGAAGAGAATTTTCATTAGGTTTCAGACGAGATGATTAAAACAGCATTGTAGTATTCATACATTTAATTACTGCTCATTCAAGTAACACGAGCTTTCCACGCTAACAAAATCAGATTTACTATGAGAAAACTACGAAACTGTACGACCCTGTGAAAGCTGATTCCGCTAAATACTTATTGTTTGCACGAGAATCGCACATATAAAAACATAATAATTGTTGACAATTCTAAAAGAAGGTAGTATTTTTTCGATCAATCCCTTAAAAGTTTCTTGCCAAATCTTCTCCATCTAAAATATAAACGCTGACCTAGAAACATCAGACAAAAAGGATTTTTCGAAGTTTCAAACTGGAGCCCAAGGTTGTCCTTCGCACCTGCTTATAACAAACGAGGTTTCATAAATATATTTTCGATGATATGAACATAAAAGTCCATCAGCTATTATAATATATCTCTTTTATTGACAGAAATGGATTATAACTTAATAGATTCAATTCAATCGATCTGACGTGACGCAGCTAAAGTAATTGTTGCTTTCTCCGTATCTATTGCAGATCTACGGCAGATTAAGATTGCAGGTTATAGGTCGTACCCATCTATCTTCATATTTGTGAGTAATGGACTAGCCATTATGTATATTTGATTTATATGAATCCATGTTATTTCCTGGGCAAACGCTTGGTGTGTTGTTGCATTAAATAAATGAATTATGTGTTTTATATTTTAAAACAAAGCGATTACGATTATGTTAAGAAAAACATTCAATAGCTTTACTGTGGTTGTTCCGGAATTTAAAAAAGAATTGAAGTCTTTCTAAGGGTTCTGCATTCTACTAAATTCCCTAAGTGAAGATAGGAAAGGCTTGTTGATGTACAAATAATTAATGTTACTTGTCGTAACCTTTTTGTCGTAACCTACGATCACATGATTTTTTTAGAATTTACGACCTTTCTAAACCTATAAAATCTTTATCACCAGAATTGCAAAGCCTATAAAACTTAAGTGCAATAACCATTTCTATGCGGTCTCATTGTAGCTAGCATTTGTAATTATATTTGCCGTCTGAACTCTCGTAACCCCGTGAGATTTATAACCGTTAAATATCAGCTCCTTTATAACGCTGATCGGCTAAAGAGTTGTATGATGATGTTTCTAAGCTTCATTCAGTTTTTTTCTAATGATATTTATTGATCATTTGGTGGTAACATATTATTATACTAAGTTGGTGACATATAATTCAACTAGCTATTTCCCGCTGCACCGCCCGCAGTCTCAATTTTTGTGATGTAAGCTATCCTATCTTTCAAGTTGGATCAAACTGCACACGGTGGGCAAATTTGATTAGAATCGGTTCAGTAGTTTCAGAGTTCATCCCGGACAAACATCGTGACACTGGGATTTTAAGATTGATATATTTAAATTATCCACGCAGGTGAAGCCGTGTTTACTAATTCTGTCCTTATGCTGTTCTCCGGTTTTTTAATTGAGTATTCCAACGTGTCAATTTCTAAAACTTTACTTAAGCCAGATGAGTGGTCGAGTAATCTCACGATATCACAAATTGACGTTTGGTTGATCAGAGATTGAGACGTTCTTAAGCTAACATAATTCAGAAATAGGCTGTAAACCTCTAAATTCTAATGAAATTATATCTAATTAGGTTTAAGCTTTACCCTGATAACATCAGACTACAGTGCCAAGATAACCGCCTCATATCCAAAGTAGCCGTATAAAGAAGTAAGACAAAACAACTCTAGCTAACCTTTGTATAAAAATTCTAGTAAGTAGGTATCACAAGACACTTACTCTCTTCGTTATCGGCCTCTGAAACTAGTCTAGCCAAGTATGCTATATTTTTATCGTAAGTATAATAGGTATATAATAAAGAAAGGCATTGTATCGGTAACGAGCAACGATCTATTGAGTCAGATAGGCGAGGGCACCATTCAATGCCAGTAAACACATGTGCCAATCGTAGTCGTGGCTTCGTTGTCGCTGTTGAACTTTCAAGTTCCATATTAAATACGTATTTAACTGAAGACTACAGCTTAGACTATTTCATTATTGCATAATACTTAACTTATTATTTTATCTAGTGCCTAAATCTATTTTAACTTTTTTTACTACGGTCTGCTTTTCTGCTAATACTTTTATTACCTAAGTACTACTTTGAACATTTGTGTGTCGGGTTGTTAGTTATTACTTAACTAGTTTTGCTTGTGACTCTGCCCATGGGGGCGAGGTTTATATTACATCAAAAAGTAGCCTATAACCTTCATCCATAAATGGGTATCCAGTATCACTAAAATATTTTTTCAAATCGGACCAGTAGTTTCTAAGATTAGTACTTACGGTTAACCAAACATACAAACAAACTGTTCTGCGTTATAATATTAGTATAGATATTAGGATATTATAGTTTGTTTTCTTTATTTTTCTTATTCGGTTCGTTTAACACAAATGCAATCTATAAAGTAGTTTCTTAATATCAGGTGAACTGATTGGCCCTTTGTCCTCTATTCTGGTATTTGTATAAAAATACAGCAGATATAAATATCGTAGAGCTTGACAAATCACTTGACAGTTATTTCCGCAATACGATAGAACGAATCAAAATAATAGGATATCTATTGAGAATTCTTTTATACCGAGTATTTTCTACTGGTTACTTATAATAATGAATAATAATATCTTGAGACACCTCACACACGGCCAACTGATTCCAACTAACAGACCTTGCATTACGGCAAAAGACAACTGATAAACATTGAATACATATTGTAGGTGGATACACCCAGACAGAAGAAATTATTATTAATATGCTCATTGCATAAAAAATTGTACTGAATCGGAATCGAAACCACGAACTCCAGCTTAGCAGTCAGTTTCACTGGCCACTAAACCAACATGCCAGTCAACATAATAAGGAATAATTATAAATTTACAATAAACTAATAAGGATAAATTGTTTGGCAATCGCTTGTACCACCGCTACCTCCTAACAAGTTTCTCTCAGCTAATTTATACGATGTGAAGAATTGAGATAATTAATATACTAGCACTGGTATAACAATACATTGTTTGACGCTTGTAGAAATGTACCTTGTCTAAAGGGGCTTTTATTTTCACCACAGCTGGGAATGGGGCTCTTTTCAAATACATGATTTTTATGGAGTGCGTATATTCAATGAGATAATCAGGGGCATAAAATTGAACAACTTTCCTCAAGGAACAAATTTCGAAATCATAAATCATACAAAGTGACAGGTCACGTGACTTATGTTTGTATGAAAAGATGATTTTCAATTTTAAGATTTCGACCTATGTTTTGTGGGAAAAGTTGTTCAGTATGCACCTGATTACCTCGTTGAATATACCTACGCACTCCTATTAAATTAATCCTGAAGAGTAGGAACGACCATTCATAACAACTTACTCATGAAATTGTTGCCCCACAAAATAATAACAATTAGTTGTGATAAATAATTAGTTTCTTTATCTACTAATGGGTATTACTTAACCTACATAGCAACACTACACGTGTGTAAAAGGCGCCAAACGTATCAGTATTTAAAATGAAATGCATCGGCATTTACATCGACTATAAATATTTATAAGTTTAATATACAACCCAAATATTTATTAAATTTTAATAAGTGTGTTATAATTTTAATCATGGCCTATGAGTTGTTGAGTTGTCGTGTTGAGCGTTTGCAGTGCCACCATTAAAAGAAACGCTTAGAAAATGTCCCCTCAGAAAACAAATAAACGAGATGTAAACCCAAGGTATCTAACCCTGTCAGAATGGATCTCGGAATGAAAACAAATAAAAAAGGCATTGTAAAAATTAAATTAAATTATTTTCTAAACTATTTCGACATATTGAAATAAAACAAGTATTCTTTCTACGGCGGTCTATTATGATTTTAGCTGTCGACGTTTAAACGCCTTAGGTTACCTTAGGTCGCTTAGTTAGACTAGCTACACGTGACCGTCGGAAACTAAATTCTAAATAAACCGCGATAGAGCCCGATAAAATAAAAGACCATCAAACGTCCTCATAAACCTCTGAAAACACTATTTAGATACAGAGGATAATATTACTTACATACACAGACAAGGTCAAATCTTCATCACATCTTCGTCAAATAACCTTTGATGTTTGGAGGGTAGACTGAAAATATAAAACGAAAGCAGTATAAAAACTATTTGATCAGTTATCATATTGCACTGGTAAAGTCGTGAATATTTTATAGCCTTAAACATGCGAACAATAAAATACTTGTAAAATGTACAAGGTTTTGATAACTGTCACTATGTGGATTTATGTACTGTATATTTCAAGTACTGTGTAATAAATATAATTAAGTAGGATGAGTAAATAAATATGTACGTACCTGTATTGCTAATATTATGTGTTGGTAGCTGTTTGATAATTTAAAATCTGAATAAGAGCAAGAGCGTCCTTTGATTATAAGCAGTTAACTATGTACACAAATATCAATCGAACAAATCAGTTGTCATCTTTAATCAAAGTTTTTATCCTGCTTTTGATTAGGTAAGAGAATAATGAAGTTCCAAATATACTAACCCTATCTCACTAAATATATTCCATGAGTCAAATCGCCCGAACGACCTTAAGTTTATTTCATATTTATTTATTCAGTTCTACAAATGTTATAAATATCGTAAGGTTTTACGAGAAACAAAAAGTCGTAATTATGAAAGCATAGTAAGTATGATTCATAAGTAATTCAGCTAAATAAACATTGTAATATTATTCTTTTGTAACACTTACTTGCCAGTGATAAATATATTGTGTTCAAATATTTAGATAAGCGTGTTCAGTGAGGATGACGACCTTGTTTGTGCAAATCTTGCGCTTAACGTGAACAGAACATCATTGTTGATATGTTTTACAAGTTAATTAGTGAATACATAATAATTTGACTGCACGGATAGCCGAGTGGTATAGGTCACCATGCTAATTACTACTGTGCGCGACGTGCTGCGGGTTCGATCCTGTGGTTCACACAAGTATTTGTGTGAACCACAAATGTTTGTTCCCAGTCTTGTGATTTGAATGTTTGTGAAACCCCCGCGACACAAGGATTAAATACCTTAGTGCGGGCGTCGTTTAATAAAAAATAATGTAAGAAATAAGAAGGCGTAATTTTACATTTATTTTTCGATCTATGAAACTACCATTATACCATACCAACATTTTTCCCAATCTCACCCATTATATTTTCCGAACCACCGTATATAAATAGTTAACATAACTATGTTGCCACGACAAATTAATAAAGAGCACTAATTCTTTTCAATTCAATAAATTATTATTATTTATTTTATTTTGAGCCTAAACCCACTGCAGGGCAAAGGCCTCCCTTTCTTCCTTCCATTTTTCTCTAAATTGGTCCTTCAGAGATAAAATTCAATAAATAGTATTAAATATTTTTTTAAAGCAATTGCAACTGCAACAAGTCTAAATCACATTGGCAACACGACATAATTGACACTAGCTAGTTCTCATGACACAATAATGGGAAATAATCGAAACTACAAAAAACCTTTACTTTCCCATACCTTTGATGCAGAATTGTAATCAGGGAAGTGGAAACAAATGCCATCGAGCTTTGACATTGTTTTCCATAAATAACATTTAGCATTTATATAACATTTTATGCTGGTAATGTACTTATATGTGTAATGTATATCCATGTTATTTACATATTTGAAACAGGAAAGGTACAATAGTATTTATGAATCATTATGTTGATTGAACAAAACAATGTCATCTCTTTTTATAGAGATCTGCGTCTCTAGGAAGATCAAGCAGTGTTTCCTGTAGTTGCAACAATTTTAGCTAATTGTAATTACATTATGGTTTTCCACTCATACCTATTTCTTTGTGTATAAAATAAAATCAAAAGTTTTTCGAATTGACATCAAATATCAACGTAATATTTTTGATTACTTATTTATAAGCAACTGCATTTTTCTTGTAACATAACCTTCAATCTAATTGCATAATACGGGTTCAAAGAGATAGTCTAACTACATACAATAACTATTACTTATTGACGTAAGCTAAAGCTCATCCGATCACACTTATTTTGGCGGCGGTATTATCATAGCAATCTGCTAAACAGTCACGTATACTTGAAGGATGTGTGAGATCATCCAAAACATTGAGTCACCACGAAATTTCAAGTTGTCGACCAGGATTTAACGAGTTTACTTACACCTACATACGGTCGGCATACAAGAAGGTACGGTCAAACACACCTACCCAGAGGTAACACTTTAATTTTGACAGAATCTTAATTTAGAATTCAAGCTTTATAATATACTGGCTGTAGCCCGCGTGGGAGTCGGAATTATCATGGTAAAAATCTACGTTCTTTCTTGGGCTCTAGAGTCTAGACTCTAGACTATCTCTGTAACAAATTTCATTTAAATCGGTTCAGTACTTTAGGCTTGATTGCGTAACATCCAAACAGAGAGAGTTACTTTCGCATTAATAATATTAGTAAGGGTTTATATCATTAATTATCAAAGTAAAAAATGTGGTAAACAATAGTCGTGTCTACTTAAACCTTAACTTTAGTGATCACAGAATATTCATTGATCAAGTAATTTGTAACCATTTCATAATACCTAGCTTTGAATTAGAACCACTTGCAGCCATTATACTATGACCAATCAAATATTAAACCAACTACAAACTAGAAACCCTGTTCGCAATTTGAGCAATCAAATAATTAGTTTAGAAATCTCATATCGACTATATTGTATTACCTAAAAACTAACCTTGCGGTACCCACAGCTAGCAAGCGAGCAAAATTGAGAACTTCCAGGATATGCACTGAGTTGTAACGCAGAGGACCATGACAATAAACAAGTGACAAATTGTTAATACACTAGATGTGGCAGGATATAAGATAGCTGAGATTACAAGGCTAAACGTTAATTAGTAACGTGTTAATGAGTCTCCAGCTGATATGACTAACGGAAATGCGAGGATAAACATTCTTTTACCTCTAAGCCAGTAATAAAATTAACATTTTTCGTGTATATTTTTACTTCATTACTTAGTATCAATTCTTTTAATTGTTTCCAGATTCACTAAACTTAGTTCAATATCCGTATTTTATATGCATTGTCTGCCTATCTGACCACACACACACAGTTTATGTACAGGAATTGTTGGAAACGACTGTCAAACATGAAGTGATAATTAGTTAATTAGCCACGAGGTAAATCATTAAATGGTTACGACGAGGAGATCTTACATATACTATTCATATATTAAGGTTTATATTTTTTGGAGAGATCTACCGAGTGAGCCTTTGCGCAGGCCTGACTGCTTCCCCGGATTATTTGGCGAAATCTTAAAGGCTTTAAAAACTAACTACGTTGACAACCTCAACTATGGTCACCTCCTACAAGGTTCGGAGCACGACTAAGGCCCAGTTTTTTGATCCCCAGTTAACTCAACCAATGGTTAAATATGCTAACTAATGGTTTAAAATTTCGGTAGAACGCTTTTTGTTTGTCTATCAAAGGGTCAAATAAGTCGGAGAGTGAATTATTTAACTATTTGTTTTAATAAAAAAATTATGAATTTAAAACATGTTCAAGACTGAAACCATTAGTTAGAATATTTAACCATTGGTTGAGTTAACTAGAGATAAAAAAACTGGGCCTTAGTCCGTTGTTAACAATCTTAATACGGCAACAGCAAGAGAGGGCTGGATCTAAAGATTTTTTTATCTTTACTCGGAATGCATCTTGTTTGCTTTGTTCTCTTATAAATAAAATGTAACTGGTCATATTTAATCCTATTTATAGTTGACGTCATACTATAGGATATAGATGCACGCCCGCATACCAACTCGTTACCTAAACATGGGTTTCACCTTATAGGTTAATGTCGCTATATTAACGCACAATAATTTACATGAATAGCTGACTCCGGTCACATTTCATTCAGTTTACGATCAGTAATGAAAGAATAAAGTAAAGTATATAATTATTATGATTGCCATAGAGAATATTTATAATAAAGTAGGAATTCAAAATGATAACAATTGGTTCTCTTTTCATGTAATCTGAAGACGTTATTTTTCACGGTTTCAGTTTTCCGTACTTTACAATTATAATTTTATGTTACACTAAATGTTTCCCGCGACTTATTTCTTCATGTTAAGCGCGGAAGCTTTATTATTTTTCTTAATTAGGTTCCTTAAATCAGGCTATCATATACACAAAGATTTTTTCCATCCGACTGATAGTTCCAGAGGTTCATTCATTCATATAAACAAACAAAGAACAAGTTCGTTGTATAATTAAATATCAGATGCCCGCGACTTCGCCTGCATGAATGTCCGTAAGCCAATGTAAACATAAACTTGACAAATTGATTGACTAAAACCTTCCTCGAGAACCACTCTATCCATTGGTATAAACAGCATGCAAATCGGTGCAGTATTGTTTGAGATTATTGCAAATAAACAGAAACAGCGGCGGAGGACTTGGTTGTAAAATATGTCGTGATTATTTATTTCTTTTTTGTAAATTGTCGCGCTAAGAAAGGCTTAATACCTGAGGCATTTTTTACCAGTCAACCTTATTAGTCTCTAAAGATAACTTGCGTATATTCCTTTTCCATGCATTTCACTGGAGGTCACTTTGACCAATCATTATTTCTACAAAGATCGTTATATTTACCCCCCAAAATAAACGATGTATCATCAATCAGTGATCATCAATTATGACTACAGGATACCTAATATGGTATCCTGTAGTCATAATAAATTAGCACTAAGTCTCTAGATTTCAAAGTACTTTACAAGTAGTAACTTTTCTTCTGGGATAGGATTATGTAAGATTGACGTAATCAATGACTTTATTATCTGCGTCCAGTCGTGCGGTTAATAATATTCGATACTTATTTACTAAAGGTACCTAACAGATTATACACCAGGGGAACTAAAGACCAGGTAAAAATGCAGTATTTCATGGTTTTTCACGAAATTACCTATTAAATTACCAACTCGTCATACATATTATGTAAGTATAGTATTTTTAAGAATAAAGGTATTGCACGCGGTGGCAACCCAAAGAAGGAGTGCAGGTACCCGAACCTTTTGTTTTTTTTTATTGCCGACTCATTTTGGATTACAAAGAAAATACATTATTCAGCCAGTGAGTAACTTTCTTGCGTATTTCTGACTCAACAAAATGCTTACGAACTTATAACTTGATTCGAATTAAATCCAGATATTTTGCACGAAGATAAGCCAGAGAAAAAATTAATGGCATTTCCATGTAGGTACCTACTTACTAAATCATATATGAGCATGCTCCAAATTCTTGATAGAATATAAGAAAGGAAAGGTTTATTTTGAGTACCGGCACGTTTTTGCATGCACGACTTACTTATATGTACGTCGCAAGGAGGTTAAGAATTCTTCAATATTTATGTTCGATTGTGACCTTTTACCGCACAATGGTACAGACACGAACAATATTGCTACAACTTTTATTACAAAAACAACTTTGACCTTATAAATACACTGAGTACCTACCGATATTTTTAACTATTTAAGTACTTGTTTGGGGTTCAAACCATGTCTGTCATGTCCATGTCTGTTACACGATCATAAAATGTTAAATCAATAAAACAGTCTTGCAACATTCACTACTTACTAAATGAACATTTTAGTACCTAAACTCACCAACTCTTTTTGCTGTGACTGTACCACTCACCATCTACCTCTGAGGCCCAAAGGTTTAGTGAACCTACTATTCCAACCAAAACAAAAAAAACCTTTACGAAAGGTGCACGTATAAATGCATAGTAAAATCTTACGTAACTGAAAATATTTCTAACTTAACTATAGAATTGTTATACAAATGTCAATCATTGATAATTATAAAATTCCTACAATTTTCTCAGCTATGTTTCGTAACAGTAGGTAAGTTTATGCGCTCTCATTCTTTAGAATAAATAATATTTTACACGCACCTCTTTTACGTGCATCAACATGCCTTATATTACGATGGTAATATTTAGTTGGATGTGCAATTGTCCTGAAAAAATTAACCGACCTCAAAAACAGGAACTTCTCCTTCAAATATCCTACTTACAGATTTAAAATTGATTTCGTTCACTACAGAGGTGATTCCATATAATTTCCATGAAAATCTATAAAGTAGCTTGGTTTTGAACCAAAATCACAAGAATGCCAAAACGAAATAGCGTATTTTCTTTATTCCTAATAGTTTCCTACAGTAAAAGCCGGATTTCTTACATTAATGTTTAATACTTCATTATTTACTTAATTGTACTGATGCCAGTAACACTTCAGAATATCCCTAGTATTAAACATTCACGTGACGTCATAAGTTTGGGCGCTTATGAACACATTGGCGACGGATGCGGGATGTAGGTCGCGGGCGCGGTTTGAGGCGCACCTCCACCGTTACGTCCTGACCCTTCTGCTATAATGTGTCCAACATGCTTTCTTTCCGGAATAATTTATATGGTTATAATGCTTTCTTTGTATTCGTACTTTCAACACCTCGAAGAATCTTCATGTAATCTTTCTTTCTTATTTATGATACCCTGGCAGACTCTTGTGTTCGCAAATTTGCCCGACATGTTGTTTTTCCTGAAGCACTCATGTAACTTAATAGCTTTTGGCCGCGTCTTCGCCCGCGAGTAAAGAAATTGATATCAGTAAAGACGTTTAGATAGTTCAGATAGTAGCGCTAACACTTCAGTGTTATCACTTTTTTTCACTTTGATATATAATATCTTTTCGTGTCAATGACCCTCAGCAATCCTACAAAAAAGTTACCAGCAGGGTGGCAAGGTCATGGGTCGCGATCACATCCTGGAGATAACAGATAATAAAGCAGTTAATACGACAGAAGATATTGATTGATTTCTCTTAAAAACCATCTTCCTTCTACAAATAGTGTATTTACTACTTAGCCAAATCTGGCCACAATATGGCTTGGGAAAAGGCTAGACAGATGATGAGAGACAAACCATCAAATACTACCAATACTAGCATTGACACTTTTATAATAAAAGAAGGATACAACGCAATAAAACACTCATAAAACAATCAACAACAGTTTCGAACAACTAATGGGTTCTCAATAAACTGGACAGCACGTGCTTACGTGACAATGGTATTGGTTTTATAGCACCATGGGGACCGATGACATAAAAACTGGCACAGGCGCGGCATTTAACGTAGCGCTATTGTGCCATCACAACGACTGCTTTTTAAAATAACTCCATGTCCTCGCATTATATGAAAGTTAGGAATGTATTGGTAGTAGCTGATGGTTCGTATGTCCTTATTTATGCGCTGTATGCCTCCTTTGACTGCCTTTAAGTCACAAATAACACATTAAATATTGAATATACCGATAAATTAACACTCGAAACTTATATCCAGTTAATTCCGGCTTATTATTGCAGCTCTTGTTTTCCTAAACAGTTCATTTTAAGGGAGGCGGTTATGAAAGACTGTAATACTAAGTTATGACTTATAATAATAAGACTCGTTGATCTTGGCTCATTAAATCTATTACAGTCATTTATATTTCCCTACATTGATATGCTTTACAAAAAATGAAGAAGAAATTCGTTGATACTGATGCCGCCATATCTATTCATACAAACATAAGTCACGTGACCTGTCACTTTGTATGAAAAGTTCATTTTCCATTTTAAGATTTCGACCCATGTTGCTTGGGGAAAGTTGATCAGTTTAATGCACCTGATTACCTCTTTGAATATCCGCACTTTAAATTAACCCTGTATACATCTCTCTACCATAAATACGAAAAGAAGAAGATGAAAATTTGTCTTACTATTGGATACTACCGAGAAGAGTAGGTTTTGGAGATAGATATTACAGGCAATCGCACCATATAAGTACCTAATTACGGTATTCAGCTGGAACTAACTGAAAGTCAACCTTAACATAGCTTAGGAAATGGCAGACAGACGAAGAACACGAAATGGAAGAACGAAAAGCTATTCTTCTTCAGAGGGCCAAATAAACTCTTGTGTTATTTATTTGTTCTTAGTTCCATTAATAAATAATTACTTTATTATAAATGTTCACTGACAAAGCCATTGCGCTATTGCTGATTACTTGATAATTATGTAAGCATGTGCAAATCTTAAATGTAACGCGGTATGTATGCAATTTTAATTAATATTTAGTAACATAAAACCGCTAAAACGATATGAAATAATATCAAATCGCAATCGTTAATTAATAAAATGAAATCCCTTTCTTAAAGATTTCTCAATTTATTCCCAACTATGGAAAGTCCAAAAAAGGTATATAAAAACTTGCTAAAAGCATATTTGATTAGAGTGTCTTATTAACTGTACATTTCGGTTTGTGAATCCTATTCAAAAGATAAACAAACATACTTAACTTTTTTATGTCCACATAGACTTGTAAAAAATACATCGTTTTATGGTTGACCTTATAAGGGTGTTCCCAAAAGCCATAAATTACGGAGACACTTAGTCATCGGCTGTATGTCAGTGACATTTGCTTTTTTCGGATATAACTTTCGACTCAAAGGTCGGTTGCCTGAAATGTGAGAATTCTGTACTTTCAAATTAGAGTTTTTTTTTGCTTCACTTTCAGAACTGGACGCACCCAACAAGGCAACAATATCTTTCACCACCAAATTTTTCTACAATCTTATCTTAGAACTAAAGGTTGAATTCCCGGAGAATTTCTAGGAGCAGTCATCATAATTATGTTGTGATTGATTAAGAAATTTTCGAATTCCATCGCATTTATATCTTAAAAGAAGAGCTAACTATTGACTTTATTTTAGCATAAACCATAAACAGATATTAAAATTCAACATGAATACGGGGTCAGTTTATAAAAAACAAGTGACAATTGATATTTCTAGACTTCGTTTTGCATTTAACGGGATTCGTTGTATTTAATTCTTGCCTAATTAGTCTAATTTGGTAGCGATTCAAGGTCAAAGTGCTATAAATATACGTTCATATAACAGGTTTTATTATACCGAACGATGAAATTAATAGGTACCTACTTAAAGAGAGTTAAGAAATAAGTCTACGACACAACAAACTAGAAAATTTTAAACATTGGTACCTCTACCTATCTGCGCTGTTACAGATATGCTGTGCCCGACAGGGTCTATAAATAGTATAATAATAATATCTTGGGACAACTCACACACGGCCATCTGATCCCAAACTAGGCAGAGCCTGTACTATGGCAACCAGACAACTGATAAACAGACTAATATATATTTCCAAATACCTACATACTTATGATACATAAATTACACCCACTGCATGTTACGATATTTTAGTCGGAATTTGTAATTAAATAAGTCAAGTAGAATCTTGGCGAGTTTGAAAAGAGCTACAAGACGGTTTGCGTGAGATGCAAGTACACATAAACGGTGGGTCAAAAAGGGACGACAATATCTTTTATCGCTTTTAACGCTCGCCAAGATACAGCGGCCGCAGAGTATAACTGAAAACAAAACTGGACTATTTTGAAAGATTACACAGTAACGCTAAGTTTCGTAAAATATTGTTGAAAATAATAAATTCCGTTTCTAGGAAAACAAAATAATGGAGTGAGACATTAATTATAATTTATGTAAATGTTGCTGAATAAATTATAAGTGTAACCTTGATAACTTCTTGAATTAATTTAAATAACTTTTTGATACTGCTTATCGTTTGCTCCATATTTTAGTTCTGATCCTTCTTAAAAACAGTAATACATGCCAAAATCTTGTCTCTTATCTAACTAGCTTATTCCCGCGGATTCGCCGACGTGGATTTCGGTTAGCCAATGAATACAAAAACTGGACAAATTATATACTAAAACCTTCCTTGAAAACCACTGTATTGGTGAAAACAGCATGAAAATATGTGGTTTTTGAGTTTATCGCGGACAGACAGACTCTGCACTGCACGTTAACATTTTTAACACATTACTCCCAATTTTTAAGATACAAAACAAGGAGCCACACTATTCAACATGTGTGTAATTTTGTAATAATAGAGGAATACCATTGTTAGGTTATTAAAAACTTCTTGCATAATTAATTGTGAAACATTTGTTAGAATCATATTCTATAACACTTGATTTGTTTCGATATCGGCTCTTTCATAGCACGAGATGGCTGGTTCTTTCCAGAACAATGTTTTTTTAGCTTTTTATTTGAATTATTAGATATATTTGAATTTGATAACATTATGAACAAATACTAAATCTAAATGAGTGTTTTTGTCATACTTTTAACCCAGTTTTTCGTAGTCGGTTGATTCCTTTAAATTCTTTATCCCTAAAACTCCACATTCTAATTACATTTAATACGTTTTTAACGTTCACCATGCTTCAAATCATCACAAACACTCGTAAAATGCAGTTCTTGCATTAAAATATTAATTAAACACTTAAAAACCTTGATTTAATAGAAGAGTGGGTCTAAATAAATTTCTTGGTTTAATTGATGCAATCTCTGCAAAGTGGCTACATTTAATTATCTACTAAATTCTTGTTTAATAATTAAACAAGTTATAGGTATACAAATACGAATCACTTCGTCTTGTAGTCACCGATAATTAAGTTCAATTAAGAGTAATTACTTTAGATTTTAAATTAATAATTTTATAACGTATTGAACACTGAATATATGCTAAGATCCTTGTTTATAGGGTAATGACCTGTCCTCACCTCGCTGGACATCAAACATGACCAAATATAGTCTATGGCACTTTGGAAAAATGCAGCTTTCTACTGGTGAGAGAATTTCAAAATATTGATCCAGATATACATAACTTCCTACAAACAAACTATGAAATTAAAATTGATATTTTGACAACGCAAGTGCAACTTGGATGAAACTTCAAGGGAATACAAGACATTGTGACCGTACTTTCCTTCACATTTTGTTAGTTATTGTTATGCAAACAAAAGTCTTAGTGGAAAAAAACAGACAGACAAACTTAATTAATTTAGTCAAGCGCAAACCCTAGCACATGCTAGGGTTTGCCTAACTTGTCAGGCAAACGTGCTAAGGTCAAGGTTGAAAATGGTGCACAGCTTGCTTTAATTACATTGAAGTTCTCTTTCCCAGTAATATGGGTTGACTCAGAACACATAATAGGTATAAACCTGCAACCACAGCTCTTCGTACTATAAAGGAATGGCCATAGATCTCTATGCTGGCACACAGTGGGTTCTCGACTTTAGATTTAATAAATCTAGATTTCCTTACAATGTTGTCAGTAATCAGAAGTGTTGTAACATAAAAAGTACGTAAATAACTTTGAAACAAGTATTTAAAGATCGTGTCGGACACTAAACAAAGTATTAATAATGGTTTGGGCACGCGCTGTGATATATTACTAGCTGCGCTGCGGTTTTACCCGCAGTTTATCGGGATAAAACTAGCCTATATGTTAATCCGGAGTGAAAGCTACTTTCAATATCTACCAAATTATATCAAAATATGTCCACCCGTTTCAACGTGAAGAGGTAAAAAACTCATACACTTTCGCCTTTACAATATCAGTGTGATTAAGTAACATATAAATGCACTCAATCAATGAACTCAGCCTATCGCTGCCCAATGCTGGACCTAGGCCTCTCCCATGTTGCGCAACAAACACCCGGTTCTCCATTTGGGGATGTGAGTTGCCGTCCGCCATAATTAAGGTGTTTGCCTTAGTCACCACGCTCGGCAAGCGGGTGGATGATCGCAGTCTACTCTACGTTCTTTAGTAGAACGCTGCTACCCATTCTTCTTGTTTATACATATATCCCATTTGTCCTCTTACGACAGTCAAGGGTTGACAGGAGGACGTTTTAGTCCATGTTGAAACTCCACGGCAATAAATTACTATTATAAACTAAGACATCAAAAATAGTTACTTGGTAATCCAACACGTACGTTGGCGATGACAAAGAGCCGGTGAGGTCAACGCGTGCCTTATCTAGTGCGGCGTAGGCTGGAGGTGACACAATACCTGGAACTATTAAACTATTCCTAAACATTTAAATTAAATATTACAGCTTTGATATTTTGATGGTGCAATTTTTTATAAAAATTAATACACATTAATACACAAATTTTAATAGGATTTAGGTAAACTGCGAATATACTATGTACGTAAGTGTGAAAACTATATAGAAAAAACTTTATTTTGATAGTCTCTTCTTCAATTCTGACTAACGGAGGCACACCGCAGTGGAAGGAAGTGGATACTATTTTGCCCACTCCTCCTATAATATACTTCTGATTAATTTCGTTGCAGGTTCCAAGACAGTGGGACACGTCGAGCTTAATTGTCTCGGTGGTATTCGTTGGTTACCATTGTAGATTCTGGCTTACAGGAGTTGCAATAATGGGCACATGTGGCATGGGTGGCCTGTTTAAAAAATAAAGGAACCACCCCGGCTTCGCAAGGGTAACAGTAGTGAATACCTATTATACTCTGCAATGAAATCCGGAAGAGATTGGGAGTGACTTCGTTTTAAACAATGTAAAGATTTGTAGGTATATTTAACAAAACTTTTAACATTTTCCCAATGCCAAACTTGTTATAGGTTGCCATTCGGTGATCATTCATCTATAATAATAACATTTATAAGACCTTGTTCTGCTGTCTTGATCATAAAGCTTAGATTTTATTTATTTGGAGCTAAGTATGTTATTTATAGTTATATACATGTTACCCAATCAGTTCACGGTTCAGTGAGTATGAATGAAAGTTGGCTCATAGGTAGAATGTTATCTGGATTATCACATAGGTTATGATGAAAACTAAAGTTGGAGGAGCTGGTTTTACACTTTTTTTGCCATTATATTCATTTATAATGAACTATGTTATTTTCATTAATATAACTGTGACAAGATTTTGAATACCATTGCATACAGAAGATTAAATTTGGGTGATTCATTCATACTTTCCTTGTAATATTATCAAATGAGGTAACAATTAAGTCAAATAATATTTACAGGAAAAAGTATTGTCAAAGTCGAGGTCACATTTCAATTAGAATGTTACTTTACATTGTATAAAGAGAATGTTCTGCTCAGTCATAACTAACAGATAAGGTTTCCCCTTCACCTAATCAATCAATCAACAAAAATTTCTAAACTTTTATGAGTTCTAAGCGGATCTTATAATAAAATCGCTCTCAATATATCTATCGAATCTGGACGTTATCGTAATTCGGTTTGCTCAACATTAAACCGATTTAGCAGGCTACCTTCACAGTTTTGTAACGATCGATGAAAGATGGCCACAAATTAGGCAACCCGACATTCTACGCGTGAGGTCGTCTCGTTTCAATTGTATTCATTACTGCAACTTGTATAGCAACGAATGATTCTGTCTTTTATACAAAGTAAAATTTTTTATGTAAGTAACTTATTTAAAGGCGTCTTACTGATGGGCAAAGGTCTCTCCCGTTTGAGTCCATACTTTTCTGTCCTTAGCATCTTCATACCATAATATTAATATCAATTTGTAAGTTACTCTGAGGTAATTATTTAATAAAAAAATAACGGAACCCATCAAGTAGATGGGGTATAAATAATATCGGATACCTAGTTCCGTGAAAGCACAAAACCTCTCGCAATTTCCAAGGCTTTACTAGAGTTGACACACATTTATCTGCACTTTTTAGTAGAAGTAACTTATCAAAAGGCATTTGTTTTTGGGATGCCATTAAAAGCACTCTCAGAAAGATTAATAAAGCAAAACAAAAGCCAATAAGTTATCTTGCTCAATATCTTGATTAATTATGAGAAAAGTGACATTGAAGTATCACGTGTCATACATTAGCTAAAAAGAGATAGCGGGCTTTCTATCTACTTGACACAAATGAGTAATTACGCTTTTACATGAAAAACTATACAATATACAATATCGAAATGTCATCATACAAAAGTGGATTTGTATCACTTTCTGAGACAAACTGGATATATTGAAATATATCCAGTTTGTCTCAGAAAGTGATCTGACTACAGCAATGATACCTATATCGGCTCATATAAATTATTTACGATGTAAGCAGATACATCTAAAGAGTTTCAAGCCCAACTATGGCCCAGCTCGTTATCATCTTATCCGTCTATCGTCTCTCCTCAATTTAGACCTCCCAAAGACCAAGCATCAACCATCTCTGTCTCGGGATGTCCTCATCCGTCCACTGCACATGGCACAGCGCTATCGCACGATGCACATAATCTTAATTCATTTTCTGATATCATTTTGATATTTGTCATCAAATTATTAAAAAAAAAATATTTTTCTTGCTGCCCAGCTCTTAAGAGCGAGCATTATCGCTTCCCATCACGCCTTGTGTTGCTTCCATCCTAACTGCAGCTTAATTGTCGTATTTTTTTGTGTTTATGAACAAACAATAAAGTTCATTCTATTCTCTCGTAAACCGGTAGAGGCTCTTTGTAAAGGTACTCCTACGTCACGTCATCCGATACTTTGTCTGCACTATATTGTTACAATACCTGACTATGCCTCGCTTCCCTGAACAATTTTATGTTCAAGTATAGATACTATACTTCCTCGTATCGATGTTTCTGCTGATGAAAAGACGAAAATGACTTCAGCGTATGTGATTAAAAATCGAAAAATAATTTACTCCCGTAATGGACAATCGCAGTGTAGCGATACAATTCGAACTCAATTTTGATTACAATATAGGGATTGAACACACGTCGTTTTACATCTTGCGTATGTTTATCTTTTGTTTAACTAACTATATAAAATAAATAAATAATAATAATAAATGTGGACAACATCACATACATTGCTCCGAATCCAAAGTAAATTTAAAATTGTGTTATGGAATCGCAGACAACGAAGGTACCACAAACACTCAGACCCGAGACAATGTATAAAAGTGTTTTTTTCGACGTTGACCCGTCCGGGGATCGAACCCGGGACCTCAGAGCTGGCGACACTTTGAAAATCGGTGTATACGCCACTCGAACACGGAGGTCGCCTTAATGTAGTCTTTCGGTTTCTTTTTTGAATGATAACGTCAATTGATAATTTTATGCCAGTTCATTTTAAGACAAGTTTAAATCTAACATCGTACCTATATTCTAAGATATTTAGCGGCACAACATCGACAGAAATTACCCTTGTGTGTCAAGTTAAGTATATTCATTAATCTTATGTCAATTGATTGATTGATCATCTATAGGTTATTAGATAAACGTCATTTTGTACTATAATTAGGTTTAGTGATAATATATTATTCATTACAAACTACAAAAACTTTTGAAATACGTGAAAATAATACTTAACACATGAAAGTGTTTACAAAAATAATTTTAAGAATTTTGATTTTGTATTTGTAAATAATATCTGTGTCAAATATTTTTTGATACGTAAAACTATCAAAATTATGTGAAACGTGGAACAATCTGTTTCTCACAACGATTCGCAAACATGAAAATTTATTTAAAAATAAACTTACTTCGATATACAAACACTTAACATAATATTATTTATGCATAATGGGAAGTTGTGCCAGTTCTCGTCGGATTCTGTTACACTCACACTATATTTTGACGTGAATGACATTACAATCCTACACGCTTCACGTGGGTGTATCAAAAGAGAGCTAGAATACAAAGTACAGTCAACACCAAAAGTAGATGATCAATGAGTTTATAACTTTTGGAGTCAAAACTGATCAGGATCTATATGGCAACTGTAAAGAAAATCAAATCAAAATATTTTTATTTCGAGTAGACCTTTTCAGGTACTTTCAAAACGTTAAATGACGCTATTTGCGCGGTTCCAAGGTGTCATTCCTATGGAGGAGAACCGGAAAGAAAGAAACTCCATAGGTCCATGTATGTAAAATGGTTATTTATACGTATTGAGTAAATAAATGCAGGGTCTTTTCTGTACTAGTAGTAAATGTTTGGTATAATTACTAATCACATACTTTTGAATCTTTTATATATATTTCTTTATCACACTTCGAAGTTCTGACGCGTATTCAGTCCATTAGTATTGAATTTCTGATTTTGATCATCTTCTTTTGCTGTTGACTGTACTTGTTTATAAGTCCAACTGCAAGTCAAGAGCCTTTTCTTGAACGAAAGAAGACCATTCATCACACCTATCTCAATGCGAGGAATGGTTATAGTTTGTGGATTGCAATGTCAATAATGGGCTGGCTAAGTGATATTTCCTTGATTATTCAAGACAATTTGGACAAGGGAATTTGATCTAGGTTTAATCTATACAACTGAGACTTTTACGGCCGAATACTGAAACGTCACTCAGTTTATGTATTAGAGACAGATAGACATTTAAGTACATGTTAAAGTTGATTTGCGATTCAGTATTCGAGGGTAACAGAGTTATAAATTTTACTCGGAAGTTCACTTAAATGTATTATAGAATTGTAAGTTCCTCATTAGTTTTCTGAGGTTTACGCGAATATTAGACATTGAAATAAAACTACTTTAAACGGATTCTATCGCGGTTTATTTATATACGGACAGTCTGCCCGTGACCATGACACCTGCAAAGAATAAACCGCGATAGAATCCGTTTAAAGTAGTTTTATTTCAATTCCTTATTAGTGATTTTTTGTCAAGGAAAATGTCACATGTTTAGACATTAAGGCTACACGGTTCAAGTTCGACTTACCATTAGTAAAAACAAAAAGGTATCAATTGGCCAACATTACCCTGATTTTTATGCAAACGACCCCATAATAACCCCATGCTTACTTGATTACGGTAGACAAAAAGTCATGACGGTCTACTAAATCTACATATGCAAACTAGACTGTGACTGAGACGATTTCCTGCTAAAACAATGGCATAGATAGAGTCATTTTCTTGTTTAGTACATGAATAACGGTTTGCCCAGGGTTGACGTCGGGTCAGAGTCGGTGATGAGTGATGACAACTTTTTAATGCATACCAATTTGTTTGCATATATTATTTAACGGCACTTTTTTCTGATTTTATTGAGTTACACTGTGCTCATGATATCTAGAGTTGAGCCCACTATGTAATACCTCATTCAGTAATTGCCGTCAATAAAACACTGACCAACGCGAACAACATCGCGGGTACAGCTGATCTACTATATAAGTCGAGTTTGTTACAACAATTTTCACTCGAGAATGGGTGGACCGATATTCATGATCCTTGATTTGTAGGACTCTTTTCCGTCCTAAATAGCTGAATAAATATTATAAATAATGGAAAATTTTCTAAAAGATATTAGTTTTTACGGGAACGGGGACAAATACGCGGGTGAACCTGCGGGTACTGCTAGTATTAAATAAAAATGCTACATGATTTTATTTCTCCATTCAATGTAATGCATGAATATCATTAGGTAAGAAAAATTCTTAGGTTAATGGAACTTCGACTCCTAGCAAAAAATGCCAGGGATTCTGTCTCCACGCTTGTTTGATAGAATCATGTTATGTTTGAAATGTAACCTAATATTTTTATTCTGTGACTGAATTTGTTTTGAAATTTCTTTAGCTGGCCAAAGGCTCGTGCGCATAGAAGGTTACTGAGTAGTAACCAGAAGTTATGGCTAAAATTATAAACAGGTATATACTACAAAATCTTACACTGATGTTTATAAATAATATGCAATTTCATAATATAATATGGCTTTCATACCTATCACATTTGCATCATTTATGCTAATTTATTGTAATTTATGTAAATTGTAACAAAATTATTCTACGAACTTAAGTCATATTAATATGCATAAAATAAAAAAAAATTGTGAAGCTATTATACATATGAAGCAATTTTGAAAAGCATTTATTCTCTGGATAATTGTAAACATTAAATTACTATCAAGCTTTTAAAAACGTGATTTCAGAACATAACTGAACAAAAACTTAAATTTGGGACCTTTACCTACGGTTTTATTTTTACCATCTATTTCACTAGAGATCGTTAGTCTTGATATTTTTGAGAAAAAATTAACGAACAATCGACTTCAAAAATGAAAGCCGCCTTATTTTCCTTTAAGTTTCTATAAAAATAAATACAATTTTTACTTTCTGGATGCGTATTGGACTTTTCAACACTTTGTTGTCAGTTTGTATTTATTATTACATTATTACATTAAAAAAAAATCTTTTGAATTTCCTTCAAAGTTACGTACCTACCTATACACGTTTTAACTTAGCTAGAAGTCTGACTTAGTTGTTGATTAAAAATGAAACTGTAATGTTGATAAGAACCAGCCCTGAGTAGTTTCTAGTGTTGTAAAACAATGATTTTCTTAGTAAGTAATGTACTTTCACTCACTCTTGACAAACTGTAATCTAGCGCGTCTAATGTTCTAGGAAGTTAAACGTCTGGGTTTTGTTGATACAACGTACAGTCACCGTGAAAAATCATTACATATAATATGGTGAAAATATTGTAGTAGAGTTACATGTGGCGAAAATTTACATTATCTGTTGAGTTGTAGATACTTAGGTATCGGAACTGCGGACCTTTGATGCACCAGCGTAGCTTACACCTGGGCAAACACATCCTAAGCCCTCAGGATGTAACATATCGCCGGCCAAAAGATACTGCAGTACTTAATGGATGCAGGATTCGGTAGCGAACAGCATAGGGAAAACAGCGGCCATCACAAAAGATCGATACGGGTCACAGTGATACTGGGAGTCTATAGTGCCAGAATAGTCGCTAAAAACAAATTCAAATTCAAATTCAAATTCTTTATTTGCGGAATATGGGTAAATTAACAAGATGTTCTTTAATGAATTTATAAATCGCCATAATCAGGCTCACGCCATGCAAATTTAAATGCAAATTACGTACAGACGAATCAAACATAGTATATAAATAATAAGGTATCGGAAAAACAGGCAATTTGCTCACCTAATCGTAAATAAAAACTGCTTTCTTTCAATAGTACCTATCTCTAACACCAGGGGTCTTGGTCATAGGAATAAAGTAGTGCCTATACCTCAAATGTTAGAATTAATTTAACCATCAGAATGACTTTCAGTCAAATTTAATAGGTACGATATAAAGATTTTTTTCTCCTTACATCAAAATATAGATTTTTAAATACATATTTTTGTTTTTATATACAGAGGTTCACTTTCGAGAATGACTGTACATCGCTATTAGTGTTGTATTATCGCACATTGATTGTTTGTTAATACTGAAGTGGTATTTCTACCACTAAGCTACTGGAAACAATTACTTGGAAATACCTAATCTGTCAAGCTTTGTGTAATTATTGATATTTTACAGGTAGAACTTAGCTGGTACTACGTCTATCCTCATATAGGTCTTTGACCTCCTAGTCCTATCATTAATGCTATCGAGCTTATATGTAAAAACTTAGGTCATGCAAAGTGGTGGTTGTAATTTTGAATATACAGGATTAATTTAAAAGGAATGCGTGTACTCAACGAGGTAATGAGATGAATAAAACTGAACAACTTTTCCCACGAAACAGGTCGAAATCTTAAAATTGAAAATCATCTTTTCATAAAAACATAAGTCACGTGACCTGTCACTTTGTATGAAAAGTTCATTTTGCATTTTAATATTTCGACCTATGTTCGTTGGCAAAAGTTGTTCAGTATTATGCACCTGATTACCTTGTTGAAAATCCGCACTCCTTTTAAATTAATCCTGTATAATATCGTTTTTGTATTTTTTATTCCATATAGTAGGTACCTAAGTTGTGTTTTGCCTAATCAGCTTCAATTAAACTTTTGGTCCAAATATAGTTTCTGATAAGATTCTCGTGGAGTTTTATGAAAATAGGACTTCATCAGAATCGTACTCGAAAAATAATAACCATCTTAAGCCAAAATCAAGCCTGAGTTCTTAACCTTGCCCATGCCACGATAAATTGCGATTGACATTAACTAACAAACGGCTAATTATTACGTTTATGAACGTTCATGATGTTTCCAATCACCAACATGACACGATGCCTTTAATGAAGTTAGTATGGCAATCATTAAAGTCAATGACACGGTGTTACTATCTGTCTATGTGTAAAATATATTTAAAATTATGTAAATTTTAATGCGGGCCTAAGAATGAAAATCAAAACCTAGGTACTTATAAACAAGCTTTGAGATAGGTACCAATTATCAGACGTTAAGACATTCATAAACTATACGATATTTTTGTTTGGTTGATGTTTTAAGGAAACAGTGTTACAGAAGAATTTACGTTGTCTTTAACCTCAGGAAAGGCGTACTTTGTTTTTAGGACTGCATTTCTAATAACTTTTAAAATAACACAGCGAGTCAGCCCTGATGAAGGAGCTTAAAAAGTAAGTGATACTCCGATTTGTATTCAACCTGCATGATACTTAAACCATGATTGATTCAAGTGAGGTCTTAATATGGTATGAATAACGGATTGGACTTTGTTACTATGGTTTCCTTCCTATGCAAAGGAAATAGCATACTTAGAGATATTATTAAAAAAAAAACTCAGTATTTTTCTTGATGTTGGCGGATCACCACTCTGTGAGGACTAAAAACTAGCCCTTTTTAATGTACCTACATAAATGTAATTGTGCGTTGAAAAGCGAATTGAACTTCTTGTGTCAAAACTCGGAATATCAGCTAGCGAAAAATGCTTGAGAAAAGAAAGTAAAAAAGCGTACAGTTCCCAAAAACAATATACCATAGCCTGTATGGTATATTGGTTGGTTATTTATATGGTTGATAATTAATACAACGAAAAGCAATTTCATTTTTCTACCAACTTAATTAAGTGCTTAAAACAGCATCCAGAACTTCAAACAGACATCCATTTACAATAAACATCGAAATCTACATCCAATTCCGAACCGCTACAGTATTTATAAAGTAGAGGGTCTATACTTAGCAAAATTGTAGCCGCAAGGTGATTGACTCCCATGGACGTTTTTGGGAACATGCTTCGGAAATAGTCTTAGCTTGAGCTAAACATACAAGCAAGCAAAACAGACAAATACCAGTCTTATAACCGAAGCCGTAAGAACCAAAACTGTGTTCGATCGCCGTGTTATACAGATACATGTGCGGAACACTAAAATGTGATGAGAATTTTAAACGAGTGTAATTGGACACGTTTCCGAATTGGCCGTGAATTTGTTATTAACTTAATCCAGTCACGGAAACAATCAATGTCTTAGTTATTTGTATGCAGATTGATTTTTATCATGTAGTTAGGTATAAAATGTTTGATATATGTTGAAATAAAAACGGTTTTTTCATTAAATGTTGATATGTATTTACAAAAGCTGAAGTTATTGTTGTAAGTTTTATTCAAATTTATAAGTAGATAGATTTTTTCTTCGACGTGTCCGGTGAATACTACTTACTTATTGAGGTCAGATTTTATAAAACCTATTCAATATCAACATTCAATTAGATCCAGTCGGTGTTAAAACAATAAACGGCAAGCGACCGGTAATGAATTAGGGCAGGCCGATGGTCGCGCGCCGCACGCGACCACTTTTTATTAATTGACGATACATTTGCGGAAACTTTGACACGAAACTGTTCAGCGAAGGACCCGAACGGGCAGCTATGGGCGAGGCAGAGGTCAACGACATGGAATACAGAACCATAACTTTATTAGTTAGGTATTCAGTAAATAGGTAGCAGTATAAACACTTAGTAAGATTATTTGCGTGGTCGTCGTTTATCACGGCTAAGTATAGCCTCCTCAATAAGTGGGCTATCAAACAGTGTAAGAATGTTTCAAATTGGACCAGTTTTTCCTGAGATTAGCGCGTTCAAACAAACTCTTCAGCTTTATAATATGAAATATACTTAGATTCGACGACCCGTTCCAAAAAACCGCTAAAAAGCTCTAACATATACTTTTTCATCAATCACTCTATCTATTTCTGAAAACTGCATTAAAATCAGTTTCTTAGTTTTAAAGATCTAAGCGTACAGACAGCGGGAATTACTTTGTTTTTAACTATGTAAAGAAGATGTGTGTTAGCGCAATTTGACAGACTTTTTCCAGAATATGATTAAAGAAGGCTAAAGAACAGATCCTTATTTGTTAAATGCCTGTAATTATGAACTTGGAGCTTCTAGAACCGAAATCACATTTTGTTTTCACGGGAAAAGTAATGACAGAAAGAAAGAACGCATAAATTTGTAGGTTATTCTGAGATAAGACGCAAAGATTCAAGTGCAATGCCATGTTTTATCGTCATTACTGTTATTTACGACTGCACGATTGCCGTCGGTCATTGCCAGATGCCTGTGAAATTCGAAATCTGTCCGACTTGGACTGTATGCTCTCGGTAACAATGGACGCTCAACTCCGGCTTTTTGTTGTCCTACTTCTAAATGACTTCATTATAAACCAGTTTTGTAGGAAAATGACTAGAGTAAATATGAATCAAAGTGATTACATACAACATACAGGGACGTGAGAATCATGTAATTAGGTCACAACGAACCGGACGTCCCTATCTATCAGGGATGACAAATATTAAGCAATATATAAAGTGACGTCAGTTGCACTTAATATTGTATTTAGTTGTAATTATAGCAGTGACACAACGAAGTATGTAGGCAAGGAATAAGGGTCAGTTTATAGACAATGTAGGTATTGCTTTAGCGCTATCAGCTTGTGTAAAGTTGAACGATGTATTAATTATTTATATAAAACTAGATGTACGACATCATTAGTTTATTCTTCTTCTCTTTCGGTTCGCTCTTGTCAGAGCGGTCGTAGTCAAAATGAGTCCATATAGTTGGTAGGTGTGGACATAGTTTTTTTGCACGATCTCCCGCCATCTCTCTCCATCATAGTCTGTCTGGCACAGTCAGATTTCACCTGGTCAGTCCAGCGCATAGCTAAATATGTCTCACTGTTTGGTTATTTAACTCTACATATAAACTGACCGAGAGATAGACTTAGTATAGATAGACTTTTAAACTCTTCTTACAAATTGGCAGCTAAAGCCACTGGGGTGGAATCTCCTTTTCTTGTACTAGGGACCAAGATATAACAACAGTTTTAAGAGGCCTACGGACATTTACAATCCTGACATTCGAAGAACAAGTACAAAAAAACTTCTGACATCATGATATTCGTCAAGGTTAGCACTAAACATTTCTCTGAATTAGCACCGGTACCCTAAGGAGACTTCCTCGAAAGGTTGCTCATTTAGTGAGTAAGCACTTAGAGTTAAGACTTGTGGGAATCGTCCCATGTCCCGTGACATTTACAACATAATGCCAAGTAAGTTGACATTCCGTTAAATATCACGATTTGGGTTAATTTAGCTTTCCGCAGACATACTGCACTGCGGTCGCCACGCTGATGTTAATTATTAACGAGCTTCTTACATTCATTGTTTCACGTGTTCATCAAATACAGGTCAATTTACGTATTTATTTGTTGTTCAAAGGACATACGGAAATTCACATAAATATTAAAGTAAGTGGCGTAAAAAGTTGAATGTGTTCCATAATAGTTCAGGCCAGAAGGACTAGTTCTGGCAGAATGTTCAATTTTATTTTATACTACTTCTGCTGTTTCCCGCGCCCGCGGTCTCAATTTTTTTTTATACTTGAGATGTAAGCTATCCTATCTTTCAAGTTGGATCAAACTGAACACGGTGTGCTAATTTGATTAAATTTTTTAAAGTAGTTTCGGAGTTCATCACGGACAAACATCGTGACACTGGAATTATATATAAGTAATAGATTTAGCCAGAAAAAACAAACATAGTTTGAAAGATACGTTGATAATTAAATCTTCATAGAATACTCCCTTCTTGAAGTCCCATTATCAAAATAACAATTTCCTTTGATGTTTTTAGTTATAACTGTACATTATTTACTTAATGTCATTAATGCTAAGTATTTGTGTGCGAGAAACAATGCAACGGAATATTTACCCTTCCCAAGATCATTAACGTTAGTAAACAAGCTAATTACCGCCCTCACCGTGTTTGAACATCATCAATATCTTCAGTATTTCAATCTTATTGCTAGCGTTAGGGGGACATTGGAAAGTTGTGAAACTGCGATGGGTTTCAGTAGGTTCTACCATGCCTGTGTCTCGAACGAGTATGATTGTGATTTCAGTGAGTTTTGTTACACTGTGTTTGTGTTCGCTAAATTATCTAAAGCATGGTAAGTTGGCGTGTTTTCTGTAGCCCTCATAAATCGCACTAAATTATCCTTAATAATATTATAAATGTGAAAGTAACTCTGCCTGTCTGTGTGTTACGCAATCACACCTAAACTACTGAACCGATTTAAACGAAATTTGGAACAGAGATAGTCTAGAACCTGAGAAAGGACATAGGCATCTTCTGTTGCAACTGCGATGCAGACACTCATGCGGGCAGAGTCGCGGGTAAAAGCTAGTAATTTAATAAATTACATAAGTAATTATTCAACCATTATTCACAGTATCGATGTATGTTTAAGCAAACGGTTAACGTACGCGCATTACTTATTTTGAGATAATCTGATTAGTTTCTATTCCAACCGAAGTTCTGTAGTAGTAGCAGTCCTAAAAAAACAATCTTTTAACAAGAAAGGACCAAGGCGACTTCTTATCAAAAATTCACGCGCGCCAAAGCTTGTATATAACTATAAAAAGTACCAGTTTTTTACCTATTTTTATCAACGTTGCCCAAGGTTTAAAAAAATAACCAACCCCTTGTTTTTGAAACTGACGTTTTTTTTTCGTTTCATTGCAATTATTACAAGAGAAATGTCTCGTTTTATGCCTCGTTAACTGTTACTTTATTAATCTCTGTTGCAGTACAGGGTTTATCTGTTTGGACTTAATACACCTTAGTTCCCCGCCAAATGGCAACTTGCCAAGACGACGGCAAAATAGGAGGAAACACTTCCTAGGTACACACACTACACACGAAGTTCTTAAGATATTAATATGGGTATAGTCACTTATTCTAACGGGAGTTTTGTAAAATCTTAACTTAGTAACTACGGAATAATATTTCTGTGGTAGCAAGTAAATTATAAGTCTCACGTTCTGCATTTGTGGCGGAAGTAAACGCCCAAAAAATGCATTTGTATTATTGATTATTTTATACTGTCTTCAAAACGAGGACGTTTTCAAATCGAATTTATTATGTTTTCTTTTTTGTAATAGATAGGTAAGTTGGTTATTTTTCAGGTCATCTTTTCAAAATCGATTTTGAATCATAATTATGGGAAAATGTTACAAGGATGTCTAAACGAAATTGCATAACTTATGCTTTCGTGCAATTAAATTTGTTTATTATAGTTGAATTTCTATGATATTATAAACTCCAAAAGTAGTCCTACTCTGAAGTAACATAAAACATAGTGAGTGGAAATATTTCGGTATCTTCATTAATTTATATGTAATCAGGAATAATTAATTAACTTAATTAGTCTACAGGCAGCCAACAAACTATACTACCTTTTTAAATCTATCTTATAGTTACATACCAATGCAGGTCTGCGACCTCTCCTAGATTTTTAAAACTTCATTATTTTATCTCTTTCCTGCTATCCAAAATGCATCAAAGTCACCCCGCCCACCATTTCCAATTTCCATAATCTCGCATTGTAGTTAATCCATTGCTTGTTTTGTTGGCAGGCTCCTCCGGCCGGTGTCAGTGCAGGGCATGATGGAGCACGCGCTGGTGCACCGCGAGCGCGTCGGCGTGCAAGACTTCGTGCTACTCGAAGACTTCCGCTCCGAAGCCGCCTTCATCGACAACCTTAGGAAACGATTCAATGAAAATATTATTTATGTAAGTTAAGACCATTATTTTGCTACATATGGTCGAATACTGAAACGGCAATCAATTTGAAGCCGCCTTGCTGAAAAATGAGTTAATTTAACAATTGAAATCTCACACAATCACTTCGAAATAAAAAATCATAACCGGACCGTTATAATATGTTGACTCTCGTAACGTGGTGAAACGTTTGTTATGATTTTGGTGTCTGAACTTGTAAAATCAAAATGTTATTTTCATCTGGATACTTATTTCTGTCTCAGCATCATAGGCATATTCTGTATTTATAATCGGGAGCTTTCTCCTTACACCCTTATAGTATTAAAATTGTGGAATAAAAGAAGCACTCTTGTTTAAAAGAGGGCTGTTTCTATATTACAACTAGCTATGTCCCGCGGTTTCATCCGTTTGGAATGACACAAAAACCTTAGTGAGGTCATGCAGATCAACTTTACTAAAGATCATCACATACCTAGTTTACAATTCTATAAAGGACATAAAGACAAACATTATTTTTTAGATATACACCATGTAACAAAAACCCTGTCCGATCCTTGAGAGTATTATTCGGTATCGTACTGCGAACACATATACGCAGCTATTAAATGGATTGGAGATATTTTTTTCCCAATTGAAAATGATTAAATCAAAATAAAAACTGATCCAAGGCAACAGCAACACTGACCGCTTCTCAAAGTTCACCTACTTACTACCTGCAGCTTTGTGTCAAAGAAGCCGCCTATGCGAGACGGTTCATGAACTGTACCACGAATAGGTACACCTTTTTTGAATCTGACAGGGGTTTTGTTACATTTATTTATTTATTTACTCTTTATTGTACATGTTGTATAGGATAGAATTTTTACGCTTTTCGATCGTCTTTTCAAAACAAGTCTTTCAAATATTAAATCTGCCTTGTAAAGCCAAGTCGTCGCTATTCTTGTCACTAACTAGGCTCCACGCCTACTTATACCTATATCATCACAAATTTATAGTCCGAGTTACAGTGACAATTATAAATACCGTAAGCAAACCATTCAACCACGGTAACAGTACATTTAATAACCCGTAATACGCATGTGTCGTTAACAATATTGTTGGCCAGATATTAACAGCGACTATAGACTCTAAAATAAATGTCTGCAAAAAAGTAGAAGCTAAAAAATATATAGATGAATTGATGGTTGATGAGTATTCGAGACTTTAGTTAAGTTTATAACTATCTGGGTCTTGGGCTTAAATAAAATATATACATAAAATTGGGCGGTGGTCTAATGGATAGGGTGTCAGACTTTCAATGATGTGGTTGCGGATTTGAATCCTATCCATTGCACTACTGACGTGAACTCACTCGTAACACAAGCAATTTAGCTTAGAGCGAGGGGTTAATAAGAGTACTGGCAATGCAACCCACTCACACATTGTTAGAAAGATTTAAAAAAAGTAATAATAATAGTGCCACTTCTTACCGTATTTATTAGTTGATTGGTTGCATTGTGGAGGTCAGATAGGCAGGTGAAAAATGATGGTCAAAGTAGTCCTTGTAACGAGTTTGCGAAATATAATTCTTAATATTGTCACTTAATAATTTTAAACAACACTATCTCTTTGCAGACATACATCGGAAATGTGCTAATATCAGTGAACCCATACAAGAACTTACCTATCTACACGGAAGAGAAGACCAAGCTATACTTCAAGAAGGCTTTCTTCGAGGCTCCCCCACATGTGTAAGTTTATTATAAAATACTAGCTGCCCTGACAGACTTCGTTCTGTCAAAAGTAAATTAATTAAGGTAATTCCCTTCACCTTTTGAACCTTCCCTGGACTTCCACAAACATTTCAAAATCAAAATCAGCTAAATCGGTTAAGCCGTTTTTGAGTTTTAGCGAGACTAACGAACAGCAATTGATTCTTATATATATAGATTCTGATATAATATGCTTCTTGTATTGTCCGGTGGATCGCACATCACGAAAATACAAATAATATATTTGTATACCAGCTTGTCATCATTAAACAGTTGCGGTATTAATACACTAAAGGAAAAACATTTCTCTCGTTGTATTTCTTTTTACTCAACTTTTTTACGACCCTTCAAAAAAGGCCGGCACTTCCCACCGTAAAGTTCTGAGATGGACATGTAGCAATATTGTTTTGCAGGTTTAATATATGAATATTGTGTACTTATTGGAAACAAAGCGTGTGCCTAATTTATCGACAAAAAGAATAAAACGGAAAACTGACGAATTCTTCGCCGGATCCATTCGTTTTTAATCAAATTAGGTCTAGACGCGCATAGCAAGTAGGTAATAAGGTAAGCGCCGAGTGATAGACTATCTATCTGATCCGATAAGATAAGTTGATACAGTATTCTATCATTATAATACGTATTTCTGTAAGTCGATAATGTAAATTAATTACATTCAGTGATACCACACAAGCTCGCAAAATTAAGGATAAGTAGGTACAGTACCTTCAAAACACACCATTTGTCATCATTTTACTTTGTAAATAGATAACGCATTAATAAATTAGGAATTCCCAAATAACAAACACAGTCACACAAGTGTCTGTTGCACAACCAAACGTACAGTCAACAACAAAAGTTCTTGAAATAAAATCTGTTTAACAAAACACCTACAACATTTTAAATTACCATATCACCAAGGGTGAACTCGAAAGGGTAGAGGGTACCTAGTAAAAATAATTTTAATGCATTCGGATGTTTTGTAAATCTGACTGTGTTCATCAGCTTTTGTTGCTAATTATACCTGGTATGACTGATCATTGCATCCCATATTACCTACATACAACACTAGAAAAATAGTGTATATACTGCAGTTGTTAGCTACAATCGAATCGTTGCGTAAATATACGAATACTTTTTCAGACTTTTTCGAGAGCAGTTGTAGGTAGGAGATCTAAAAATTCAGTTAGGACATTTCTACGCAGATACATTTTTTATAGAAGGTCTTAAAACAATAGATAAGCTTTGTATAATACTTATTTCTTCTCCAGTTGCATACGCGATATTAGCCAAAAAAGATTGCGTCAACAATTCAATTGCAACATTACCGGTCTATTTTCCTTGATATGTGCTTATCGTACTTACGCATTAGCGGTATATTTTATCACTAAGAGGTAATACGTAAATAATAAATTTATCCTTCGATAATGTGGCGTTAATGTCCAAGAATTTTGAATAAATGACCAAATTCGACCAGTGTTTTGCAATGAAAAGTTAAAACATACCAACATTTTGATTAGCAATTCTTTATAAGTATTTCTTGCTAGTTATCGGCACATTAAAAACAGTCTGAAAAACCTGTGAAAAAAAATTTGAGAGCGTAATAAAGTAGCGCGTGTAATAAAAAAAAACCTTGGGTGGCATGGTAGACATGTTATGAGGAAAGAAAGTCCATAGTCAAACTCATAACTAAACAAGTTATGAGTTTGAATGTATCCACATTGTACAAGCAGAAGGAGACCGAAAAAGAGTTGGCTGGATTGTGTGAAAGATGGAATGAGATAGATGGTGGATGGTGCGCTGAGAGTAATAAAGATTATTGGAAGGAAAATACGCTGTGCACCGACCCCGTAGGAATGGGATAAGGGCAGGAAGATGAATGATGGCTTGGCTTGTTCTCTGTGTGAGAAGGGACTTTCCCTGCAAAATCGGTAACAGGCTGGTACACATTAGGTTATAAATTTAGGTTGTTTCATATAGTGACAGTGTATTGTGACAGAAACACTCAGCTGTTTACCTAATGTTATTGATTAGATAGTGGCACTTATCAGCTATCTGCCGTCGATAGCAATAGCGACGCTATTGGATACGAAGCTGCTTGATGTGTCACACAGCAAACTTAAGCTACAAACTAGAATAAAATATGAAAAGTTAAGTTACTGAAGAGAACTAGAGGGAAGAAACAAAGTATTCTTGATATAAGTACGTTAGTACTGTTAAGAGGAAACTTTTACACAAATTGTCATTAGATTACATTAGTCAATACATTTACGATAATCATTAAAGGCCATAATGATTATTTACAATTAAAAAATTCAATGTTACAACGTGAGACGTGCTCGCCGCCGTATCTACCCGAATAGTGTTGTTCCCAGGGCCGGATTAAGCATGCCGGGGTGGGTCCCAACGCAATTCAATTCTCGAGTTCCGTTTCAGCCGTTTGATCATCAACTCCTTTCAAGTTGATGAAGGGATGTGTCTAATAGCATCAGAAAACCTGACTGATGCAAACCTATTATTGAAACTTACAGCAATTTTTGTATTTGAGCCCATTGCTATGGCCTTAATGAATAGACGTAACGACATAGCAGACCGGCGCAGCGTCGCAAAGCTGGTGAGCTGGAGCGTCACGACGATAGTCAGCTAGCGCGTAGCGTCGCCAGACAGGTATGGCGTCGCGACGCTGGTCAGCTGTGGCGTTGCGAAACCTGTTAGCTAGGGCATCGCGACGCCTGTCAGTTATGGTGTCTGGTCAGATTGTCTCGCCGTATGTCTCGCCTACACAACGATAATAGTACTTCTTTACGATTTAATAGTACAGATCAGGCTTCGTGACTGTTCGATAACATAAGGAAAGAAACAGATTAATTTGGATTAATCCGTTTCTTTGCCTATTTCTTTCAATTTACCTAATACGTGAAATATTTTTATCTAAAATAAATGCAATGATAGGAATTTGGGATAGCGATAGCATAAAAATTAAACGTGTCATGACTCATTCATATTATAAAGTGATGATGAGTGCTTCATTTAAGCGGCGACTTACTGTTTATCGTAGTCCTTCATCCACGAACATGTAATGGAACCTTGCATTTAAATTGTTAGTTAAGTCCTACTTTACGTGGAAATCACCTCGCGTACTCATACGTGAGTCGTGACTCTATAAACATTAACATTGTATTGAGCAATACGTACACAAAAAAGTCCTAACAGTACTAAATAAAAGGAATCAATTCCAACGTGGGCTAGATAGAAATAATCTGCTTAGAAAGAATGTATTATATTATTTTTTGTAATAAGAGTTAGGTGTATAATTTTGATCCATCGGATGATTAAGAAGACAGCGTGATGATTTTTGTTTTAATGCAACCTATCGGTGTGAAACAATGTTCTATTTTTCTTTAATTACGTTAATTCACAGGTTCGCGATCGCAGACAACGCTTACCGCTCTCTAGTGTTTGAACACAGAGAACAATGCATATTGATCTCAGGTACGACACTATTCACAAATACATCAATATTTTGACTAAAAACTAAGTTGTTAGCTAACATTTACTGTTCCTAAAAAGCCTTATAGGTGCGGTCAGAAATATAATTATGGTAAAAGTCTCAATTTTCCGTCTGCATGTCAACAATTTGACTAATTTCATCATCAAAATTTGGATATTTTCAGGCGAATCTGGCTCAGGAAAAACGGAAGCCTCAAAAAAAGTTTTAGAATACATAGCAGCAAGAACAAACCATCTTCTCAATGTGGAAACCGTTAAAGACAAACTTCTGCAAAGTAATCCTCTCCTTGAGGCATTCGGCAACGCTAAGACCCATCGCAATGACAACTCCAGTAGATTCGGTAAATACATGGACATCCAGTTCAACTACGAAGGGGCTCCCGAAGGAGGTCATATACTTAACTATCTTCTGGAGAAGTCAAGGGTTGTCAGTCAGATGGCGGGGGAAAGGAACTTCCACATCTTCTACCAACTGATCGCGGGTGCTGATCAGGAGTTGTTGAAGCAGTTGAAGCTCCAAGGAAGGCCGGAAGCTTACAAATATACTACCGACGCTGTGAGTAATCAATTACTTTTTATTCTTTCAGAAATATTGAAATGAAATTTTTTTTTTTTTTTCGAGTAGACCTTTACAGGCACTTTCAAAACGTTAATGACGCTAGTTGCGCGGTTCCAAGGTGTCATTCCTATGGAGAAGAACCGGCAAGAAACTCCATAGGTTACTCTTTTAAAAATGGTTATGAGTATGATACAATTTAAATAATATTGAGTAAATAAATGCAGGGTCTTTCCTGGACTGGCCTTTTTAAGAAAGAACCAGATCGATCTGAGCAAGCCTGTGCCAACAGATGGCAAGCATGCCTCGAATAGCTCATGCAGCTCAACCATTTTCGAGGGAGCTGCACAACCCGACACACAACAATACCACCAGTGACACCATAAAAATATGTGGGGCAACAACTTCCTCAAATCGCCAGATTGCAAAAACTATAGCAGACTAAAAGATGTACAATAATTTAGAATCAAATTAAGAGTTAATAATAGACCTGCATAATATTTACACTTACAATGCCCATGAACTTATATAATAATGAATTTAATAAATTGAATTAAATAAAATTGTAAACATTATATGCAAAAGCACAAAACATGTCAAAAAAAAAATATGAAATACAATAATGTATACGCAAAAGCGCAATTTTAAAATTTAAAAGCGCAAAGCGCAGAATTGCTCTGAATCGTTAAAGTAACTCTTCTTCTAAAACAACATAAGTAATAAACATAAAATCTGTGGTAAGGAAGTCCTTACCTTTGGAAAAGAGCACTCCAAATAGTATTCCAAACTAAGCTAACATATTGTAATGCACTTTTCGTAAAATATGTATATGTCATAAAAAATATGTATAAAATTTGTAGGCCTCAGCCCAATCTCAACGCCTGAACGATGCGGCTCAGTTCCGCTTGGTGCAAGAAGCGATGAAGGTCATCGAGATAGGCCAGAGCGAGCAGACGGAGATATTCGAGATCGTCGCCAGCATCCTGCACTTGGGCAACGCCAAGTTCGTGCAAAACGAGAAGGGATTCGCCGAGATTCTGTCCCACGACGCCAACACCGGGAACGTGGCTGAGGTAAGACTATCTGTTGTTTACCACTCTCTAGAACATTTATAATTCATAGCTAAAGGTTTCAAACTGTGCTGCTCGATAGTGCTAATGACAATAATTGACGTATCGTCAAAGACTCATAAAAATATTCCTTGGTAAGGGTTTCTGAAAATCTCATGCCGGCAAAATAAAATTACACATAACAGGCCGTTTTTCCATATATGGAAGAACGAGGGAGAGATTGATGACCTTATTGGGCAACATATAGGAAGTGCTTTTTTTATAAGTTTACTGTGTTACAATGTAGGTCACACTTTAGTAGTTTTTTTGTTAACACCTCATCATCATCATCATCAGCCTATAGTCTCTCCTATAGCACGCCAATGAGCTCGATCTTCAACTCTTCGTCTCCAACCGCTACCTAACCTCGTTAACACCTCGTGCCAAGCTAATTGCTTGAGTAAGGAGTAGGTCATCAGTAACGTAATGGGTGGGGTGCGAACCGGCAAACACATGATTTCAAGTCCAACGCCTAGCCATTTGGATACCGTTGCTTCATTTATTACAGGTATATATGTGGAAAATCCCAGATTTACGGTTGGATACTACTTCGAATGAACGCAAGCCCTAACCGAAATCTCTAATTCTTCAAACTGTCTCGACAATAGTGTTTGTTATGTTACTAATGTAACGCACTAACTATTTCCATTGTCCTAATGTGTTTGTTTATATAAGTACCTTACTATTAGAGTGCTATTGTCTGCCCAAAAGGCGGTGACGTCATTCTCATTTACATCTGTCGTTTAATTTCGGTATTTACAATCACTACAATATGTTCCCACACCTTTAAATTTATCTATAGCTACCTTTATATTTATCTACTATATAAAAATAAGTCGGGTTTTCCTTCCTGACGCTATAACTCCAGAACGCACGAACCGATTTCAACGGTTTTGCATTCGTTAGAAAGGTCTCGGGCTCCGTGAGGTTTATAGTAAAGAAAATTCAGAAAAAAAAAATCAAGAGAAAAGCATAGACCGCGGGCGGAGCTGCGGGAAACAGCTAGTCAATAATGAAAATCAATTGCCGTATGACATGTGAAGCGGCGGCAGTCTATGGCTAGGGCATCTGACTTGCGGTCATGTTGTCGCGCGTTCTAATCCCACCCATTACATTACCGATGTGAACCCACTCGCAACACAAGCATATATTTAGCCTAACAATAATACTATTACTGTGCGACCCACATTCCTAGTAAGCGCTAAATATTGTAGAGGTTCTTTTAAAAATGTGGTAGGTACATGAAGAAGCATCAAATCAAAACGGCGTGGCCGACTTGCTGTTTTGTGTTGTTTGTAATCATCATGAAAAGATTTACATGAACAAAAACTGGCGGGAAATGTCGAAAAATAATAATGGAAATTTATTTAAAAAAAATTATATGTTTTTTTTACATCTATGTTTAACAATTGTTGTATAGATAGACAGGACAATGATTGCCGGTCAGCTAGTTTTGAATATTCAATACAATATTTTATTTAAATATGTTTATACAGAGGGCAGCAGTATTTCCAAATACTGCTGCCCTCTGTGTCCGACTATAAACAATTTATCTTATACAAAAGTTAACTCAAAAGTTTTATGCTTTTTCTGACTATAACTTGTTGGTGATTGCAATCAGAACTCCAAAGAAACATGACGCATTGTTCATAAAAATACTTCTTTTTATAACGATAAACTACAGATAACCCCTTATTTGGAGAATAATGTAGATTCGTGGTATTTCTATCCATAAAACTTTTGAAACTGTTGTTTGATAGTGCTCTTCAGACTTTAGGCAATAACTCATGAATCCCCTTTTATATCTTTAGCTTATTCCTTTTTATAAAATGTCGTCACCGTGGTCACTCCTTCGGTTATGCGACTCTCCTATCTCCAGCCGGCGGCATCCATTCTACACTTATTTTTTTTAACCTTCGACTAAAAACAGCGGTGTTATTTATGTATCGAACCTGTTTGACCCTAGCATGGGACAAGCAGTTGTGTGATTACAAATGCTTGTTTTTAGTCTAGCTATTTCTGATCACGTTCACCCACGACACATTATACATCAATCGTAGAAATTGCCATGACAAACTTTGTATATAAGTATTATATTCCCTAGTACAGGCAACCGAAAATCAGTTTTGATATGTTGTTATCACTAACAAGTGAACTTTAAACTCTGTCTTCGGGTAAATACAGGTCCATTGTCATTATTTGTCATAAAGGATAACGATAGCTTTACTACCCTCTCCACTTAATAAACACATCATGAAATTACATTCCATTACATTCAATAATTCTTCCACAGCTTCTAAAAGTTAACCCCTCAAAACTACGAGAAGTCCTGACCAACCGCACGATCAACGCCCGAGGGGATGTAGTCTCCACCCCACTGGACCTCGAGCAAGCTCAGTACGCAAGAGACGCGCTCGCTAAGGCGATTTACGATAAGCACTTCAGCTGGCTCGTCTCCCGGCTGAACGCGTCACTAGCACCGCAAAACAAGGAAACGTTGTCATCGGTTATTGGTATCCTGGATATCTATGGATTTGAAATCTTCCCTAAGAACAGGTAAGTCAAATTTCTAAACCATGCTCTTTTATTTTTGCAAAGAATTTCCCATAGGGTTTTTAGTCCCGTAAGGAAAAGGTGTGGTACTTAGTTCTAGGCATAATCATGAGAGTTAAATTAGTAATAGTTAAATTTGGTTGAAAAAGCTATCACCTAATAGAAAACTGTTATAATTAGTTTTAATTGAGTTTGTGACGAATAAACAATTTTAAACGATTTTTGTCACATCAATCTTTCGCCTTAGAACTCCAAGAACTCGTAAGGTATTTAACTTGATTTTGTGGTCAGCTTCGAACAGTTCTGCATCAACTTCTGTAACGAGAAGCTGCAGCAGCTGTTCATCCAGCTGACGCTGAAGCAAGAGCAGGAGGAGTACCTGCGAGAGGGCATCGAGTGGGAGCCCGTCGAGTACTTCAACAACATCGTCATCTGCGACCTCATAGAGGCTCGCCATACAGGTACGCACTATATTCCCTTAAATAAAATAGTGTACTAAGTTATTTAATAAGGCTGTCATGCGCTCTGAGGTACTTGTCGTGGTGAAGTTGTAATTAGCATGTTGACAGGAAAATTCGAGCGGCCGTATCACAATGGCTAAGGTTTCGGAAAGCCGTAGGAGACAAATTATATCTTCATATTGTACCTAAATTTTCCGAACCGAAATGGATGCTGAAAACAAAACATTAAAATTCTGTCGCTCAAAAGAAAAAAAACTGCTGTAAAAAATACAAATTCGAGTATCTTAACAAATTCAACTGTTCTTCATCATATTCTATTGATCTGAAACTTGTCAGGTATCATATCGATCCTGGACGACGAGTGCCTCCGACCGGGCGACGCCAGCGACCTCAGCTTCCTGGAGAAGCTCAACCAGAAGCTGGAGCCGCACGCGCACTACAAGTCCCATCGCCGCTCTGATGTCAAGACACAGAAGATTATGGGGCGCGATGTGAGTTACACTATAATCTTTGATCAATTTATCAGAAACAGGCATTGACAGGCCTGTTGGTCTAGTGGTTAGTGACCCTGACTGCTAAGCCGGAGGTCGTGGGTTCGATTCCCACCCAGGACAAATCTTTGTGTGATGAGCACGATCATTTGTTCTGTGTCTGGGTGTTATTATCTATACTAATATTATAAAGAGGAAACCTTTGTATTTTTGTATTTTTGTATGTTTGTATTGAATAGGCTCAAAAACTACTGGACCGATTTCAAAATTTCTTTTACCATTACTTAGAGGGATTTTTCCGAATCCGTATAGGCTATATTTTATCCCGGAAAATAGATAGGATTTTTCGTGGTAGTGAAAATTGTGGAGTAAGTCGACGAAAAAACTGCCGTACGTTAACGATTATCGCGAACGCTGCCTAAATGGTTAGAGATGTATGGTTGACTTCTATAGAAAAGTTGTAGAACTCAATAATGCCTACAAAAAAGTCCGCGATAGTATTTTTTTTTTTTTTTTTTTTATAAAAGATTACTAGCAATTTGGGTTGCACATTACTAGTAATCTCGTTAACCCCTCGTGCTAAGCTAAGATGCTTGTGTTACGAGTGGGCTCACGTCGGTAGTGTAATGGGTGGGATTCGAACCCGCAACCACATGATCGCAAGTCCGACGCCCTAGCCATTAAGTCCGCGATAGTATAAACCAAACATTTATATTTTAGCCATTATAACCACTTTTCCATAGAATAAAAGCAATTAAAATTATTAGCCTTTGTTTATTGATCATATTATCGTCAAATACTAATCCTTATCCAATTAAACTATTTATTGAGCAAGATTGTTTCAATAGCTATAAATTACTTTTATTTTATTCCAATCGGACAATTCATTTAAAAGATATTACGAATTTAAAATTGTAATTGGTATTAAAATGAATGATGGCCGCCGGCCGATATGTGTCGCACGACTCGCACGGCGAAACCGCAGGGGAGACCGGAGAGGGGTGCACATCTCTGAAGAAATAAATGTCCACCCGTGCGAAGCCGGGGCGGGTCGCTAGTCTATAATATGTATGTATTTAGAAATAATTAAGTATGTTTATCAGTTGTCTGGTTACCATATGTAGTACAGGCTCTGCCTAGTTTGGGATCAGGTGACCTTGTGTGAGATTGTCCCAAGATATAAAAAAATTAATAAAAAAAAACAGGTGAATAACCTTGAAGTTTTCTACTTTTTATGTCTGCTCAGATTTCAAAACAGTGTATCGTTTGCTTAATTAAGATGTTATATCATTACACTTCTCGGTAATATTCGTTGTTTATAGATTAAAGATATCATTCAGATGCGTTTAAAACATGTTCAATTTTAAAATGTTGATAGAAAATCGATCTTCTTGCTATTAATACATACTTTATTGGTAATGCATGTCCATCAACGTTCCTTGGAAACTGTTTAAAAGTACATCGTTAAAGATAGATTCTTAAAATATATTACAGAAGAATTTTGTATAATCATATCATCAAAACATTTCAGGCAGGCAACAATGAAGTTCGGTCCAGTGTCGTAATCTTAAAGCGTAAACTTATCTTTATTGAAGAATTCCTAACACATTGTTCCATTTTACCCATGCTTCTGAAATAATCTAAAAGTCGTACTATAGACAATTGATGATGCAATATGACATCGAAATTGTGTATAATAGTTTACTAGGTTACATTCATATTAATAATTTCTAGAAACAGAAACAATAGGAGCATTGTGTCAATTCTTATGTTATTTAAATAACTTCTATTTCGCTTTGCTTTTGGTTCAGAAGTATATCGAAACGTGACCATAGTGCAACTATTCAGTGCCCTGTAGGTGGATCACGTCATTTAATTATTTCAGCCCAAAGACCTTTTCTTTGATAAAAACGTGCTTGCAATTAAGAAATGTATGTACTTATCGGTAATTTCCAGTTTTTCGAAAATTCAAGTTTTAAGTGTTTTTTCTGGGTCATCCAAAATTCTTGGGATTTGGATGGATCTTGATATTTTTGAGCTATCATAACACAAATTTCTGTCAATGATTTCTGGATCAACTTCCTTCAGTCTTTAAAAATCGCTAAACAGAACTATAAGTTTTGAATACCTCATAACACGATCCTTGGATATTTGCATCGCATGCACTTCGTAAGGTTCAAAAGACTAATCATCTGTGTTTATATAGGAGTTCTGCCTGGTGCACTATGCGGGCGAGGTGACGTACAACGTGCGCACGTTCCTGGAGAAGAACAATGACCTGCTGTTCCGGGATATCCAGAGCCTCATGGCCAGCAGCGGGAACACCATCGTCGCCAGCTGCTTTAAGGTTAGTCCCTCGTTTATTATTTTCAGAATACTTTTGTCATTATTGCCCGTAATTTCAGTCTAATACCTTCTGAACACCTTTTGTATAAATTTCGTACCTATATATTTCCAGAAATACCTACGTTATTAAGGGTTCCAGGTTTATGCAATTCTTACTTGGTTTGATATTTAATTCAATAGTAAAATCTTTTATTTTAAAAGTCCCCAAAATTCAAATCATTTTTCAGTATATGAAACTTCTTTTTATATTCAGGACGTAAACTTGACGAGCAAGAAGCGTCCGGAGACTGCGATCACTCAGTTCAAGAACTCGTTGAACGAGCTGATCAAGATCCTCAGCAGCAAGGAGCCCTCCTACATCCGGTGCATCAAACCCAATGACTTTAAGACGCCAAGTGAGTGCTACACCTAAATAAGACACATATAGCAAGAACAGGAAAGGAAATAGTGCCTGTAATCTGTGCTGTCTTTCGTATTTGCCTTCAAAAAGTGCTGGCAGTACCTAAGTACTTTGGGCTGTCCTCATCTATCCCAATGCTGGACTCTCTTTCTCCAAAGAATCATGGAAGGACTTGGCTTCCTTGATCCTCTGTATCGAGCCACCTCAAACCGACTGACCCACGAAATTTGACACGAGTTCGTCCCTCCAGCTATTTAATGAATTCAAACTTTATTTGCAACTTGTCATTTGCTCTTCGGTCATGCATCCAGTTGGATAATTTAAAATATTAGTTGTGTCAATATACTTCAAAAAATATTACGATTAACTAACAAATAAATGATTATATTTCAGTGCAATTCGATGATAAGCTAGTATCCCACCAAGTGAAATACCTCGGCCTTATGGAGAACCTGCGCGTGCGACGAGCTGGTTTCGCCTACAGGAGGACTTACGAAACCTTCCTCGAAAGGTACGACATCCGTGACAGATGAAATTACTGTCTGTGGTGAACCCCTTAATCTCTGTTAGGAAAAAAGTGGGGAGACGGCTTTAAATTCTGATTTGCGGTCTTTCTTATTACTAACTTAGTATTCCGTTGAACACCATTACAAAAACTACTCATTAGATTTTCGAGACGTAAGGAGAAGTTTAAAGTATAACTTATCTTTATATATAATTACTTATACCATTATAAGTTATCTAGCCACACTGATCCAGGTAGCCACTAGCCCCTATCTATGGAAGTATTACTTTTAACACATATTTGTTCTTTAGATACAAGTGTCTATCAGTGGACACGTGGCCCAACTACCATGGACCAGCGCGCGAGGGCGTGCAGAAACTGGTGGAGGTCCTCAACTTCGAGAAAGAGGAGTACAGGATGGGCAAGTGAGTATAGATAGACATACTAACATACAGAATTTCAGCAATAACCACATTTTTGTGCTATTATAGAAACAGGATTTAAAAAAAAATCTACGAGATAGAACAATATTTTGTTTTGATATAATTTACTGCACGGAGAGAGGGGAGGTATAGGTCATCGCGGCAAATACAATTGGCGTCGAGCTATGGATTCGTGAGTTCTACATGAGTCAGTTTTTTCAGTCTCACAAAATTTTAATGTTAAAGCACATAACCTGAGTTACATCGTCATCTTGTAAAATTGTATGGTATGTTATTTATACTCATAGATATGCTATGTTATACTCAAATATAAAATTCATTCCAGCACGAAAATCTTCATCCGCTTCCCGAAGACACTCTTCGAGACGGAAGACGCGTTCCAGATCAAGAAGAACGACGTAGCCGCCATTATCCAGAGCAGATGGCGAGGGTACTGGCAGCGAAAGCAGTACCTCAAGATGAGAAACGCCGCTATCGTCATCCAGAAGTGGGTGAGGAGGTTCCTCGCGCAGAACCTCAAGGAGAGGAGGAAGAAAGCCGCCACGGTCATCAGGGCTTTTATCAAAGGTTACTACACAAATATATGTAAACTATTATTTTTACCTTGTTCCCGGCTCATAATAAAATTCCTACACAGAAGACCAATCATCACATTATTAGTGATTACGGTAAAGCAAGTATAAAAAAATTCTATTTTTCAAACGCCATCAAAAGGACAAAATATTTCCAACTCCGCGATAGTGTACAACACCAGTTATGTGCACTTTGCATGCTTTGCTGACCACAGGCCTTTAAAGAAATACTCGTAACAAACAAAAAAAACTTACCTTCATCATAAAGGTTTCATCACCCGCAATGGTCCGGAGACACCGGAGAACCGTCGCTTCCTCGGCATCGCGAAGGTCCACTGGCTGAAGCGGCTCTCCACGCAACTCCCCAACAAGGTCCTGGACATCTCCTGGCCACCATGCCCCGCCACCTGCCAGGCTGCGTCCAAGGAACTGCATCGGCTGCATAGAGCCCATCTGTCGAGGAAGTACAGACTTGCGCTTTCTCCTGAGAATAAGAAGCAGTTCGAGCTGAAGGTGTTAGCTGAGAGGATGTTCAAGGGTTAGTGGAATTTGTTTTAAGTTTTACACACATTTATTGTTTTGAAACTCTTCATTTGGTTACAGTGTTATCGTGATTAAACTTTATTGAACTCCTGTATTTTCAGCGGTTTGATTAAAAATGTTTGTTACCTTCCTTCTCAATGTATGAAGTGTTTCCCACTGACCTTCTTTGGTACGTCCAGGTAAGAAGAACAGCTACCAGTCAAGCATCCCGGACCGGTTCGTGACGGACCGGCTGACTTCGGAACACCAGACCCTGCGAAACACCTTCATGGCCTCGCCCTCCTGGCCTGCTGGAGAACAGCTTATTGTGAGTCACTATACCAATTAAACTTTCGGAGTATAGCGCTCTACGCCACATTCTGTTTTGGTACTTAGAAGGATGTGAGAACCAGAGGTGTTGATTTTTGGCTGGAATAATAGTTGGAACAGCCGTCTAGAATGAATATGCAAATAATTTTTGACAGCTCCTACTTTAGAATTACCGCCTTTGTTGGCTTATTGCCAATTGGCTTTGTACTTTAGAGCCATTGTATTTCCAGAGATAGAGACGGGTGAATCTTGATAGTAACATGTAATTTTTGCTACAACAGCCTTTTTTTGGACAATTTTCTTGCATGACCAGACGTAGGTTGGGAGGTCATTTTTTGGCCTGTGGTTCCCTTTTTAAAGAAAGAAAATAATGGCTAGGGCATCGGACTTGCTATGTCGCGGGTTCGAATCCCACCCATTGCAATACCGACGTGAAAACACTCATAACCCGAGCATTTAGCTTACCATGCGGGGTTAAAAAGAATATTCTTAGTAAAATAAATAAAATAAATAAATATAAGTAATGTGCAACGCAAATTGCAAACGAGCTTAAAAAACATCTTGTGTTAATGTGGAATGTGGCCTGGCTACAAGCCTCGCCGTCTCTCGATCCCCTTACCTCTGAGCCTACAGAGCTCAGTGTATAACGTGCTGCTGCCCGCAGTACTCGTGCGAGGCGGTGAAGTTCGACCGGCGCGGCTACAAACCTCGCCGTCTCTCGATCCCCTTACCTCTGAGCCTGCAGAGCTCAGTGTATAACGTGCTGCTGCCCGCAGTACTCGTGCGAGGCGGTGAAGTTCGACCGGCGCGGCTACAAGCCTCGCCGTCTCTCGATCCCCTTACCTCTGAGCCTGCAGAGCTCAGTGTATAACGTTCTGCTGCCCGCAGTACTCGTGCGAGGCGGTGAAGTTCGACCGGCGCGGCTACAAGCCTCGCCGTCTCTCGATCCCCTTACCTCTGAGCCTGCAGAGCTCAGTGTATAACGTGCTGCTGCCCGCAGTACTCGTGCGAGGCGGTGAAGTTCGACCGGCGCGGCTACAAGCCTCGCCGTCTCTCGATCCCCTTACCTCTGAGCCTGCAGAGCTCAGTGTATAACGTGCTGCTGCCCGCAGTACTCGTGCGAGGCGGTGAAGTTCGACCGGCGCGGCTACAAGCCTCGCCGTCTCTCGATCCCCTTAGCTCTGAGCCTGCAGAGCTCAGTGTATAACGTGCTGCTGCCCGCAGTACTCGTGCGAGGCGGTGAAGTTCGACCGGCGCGGCTACAAGCCTCGCCGTCTCTCGATCCCCTTAGCTCTGAGCCTGCAGAGCTCAGTGTATAACGTGCTGCTGCCCGCAGTACTCGTGCGAGGCGGTGAAGTTCGACCGGCGCGGCTACAAGCCTCGCCGTCTCTCGATCCCCTTACCTCTGAGCCTGCAGAGCTCAGTGTATAACGTGCTGCTGCCCGCAGTACTCGTGCGAGGCGGTGAAGTTCGACCGGCGCGGCTACAAGCCTCGCCGTCTCTCGATCCCCTTAGCTCTGAGCCTGCAGAGCTCAGTGTATAACGTGCTGCTGCCCGCAGTACTCGTGCGAGGCGGTGAAGTTCGACCGGCGCGGCTACAAGCCTCGCCGTCTCTCGATCCCCTTAGCTCTGAGCCTGCAGAGCTCAGTGTATAACGTGCTGCTGCCCGCAGTACTCGTGCGAGGCGGTGAAGTTCGACCGGCGCGGCTACAAGCCTCGCCGTCTCTCGATCCCCTTACCTCTGAGCCTGCAGAGCTCAGTGTATAACGTGCTGCTGCCCGCAGTACTCGTGCGAGGCGGTGAAGTTCGACCGGCGCGGCTACAAGCCTCGCCGTCTCTCGATCCCCTTACCTCTGAGCCTGCAGAGCTCAGTGTATAACGTGCTGCTGCCCGCAGTACTCGTGCGAGGCGGTGAAGTTCGACCGGCGCGGCTACAAGCCTCGCCGTCTCTCGATCCCCTTACCTCTGAGCCTGCAGAGCTCAGTGTATAACGTGCTGCTGCCCGCAGTACTCGTGCGAGGCGGTGAAGTTCGACCGGCGCGGCTACAAGCCTCGCCGTCTCTCGATCCCCTTACCTCTGAGCCTGCAGAGCTCAGTGTATAACGTGCTGCTGCCCGCAGTACTCGTGCGAGGCGGTGAAGTTCGACCGGCGCGGCTACAAGCCTCGCCGTCTCTCGATCCCCTTACCTCTGAGCCTGCAGAGCTCAGTGTATAACGTGCTGCTGCCCGCAGTACTCGTGCGAGGCGGTGAAGTTCGACCGGCGCGGCTACAAGCCTCGCCGTCTCTCGATCCCCTTACCTCTGAGCCTGCAGAGCTCAGTGTATAACGTGCTGCTGCCCGCAGTACTCGTGCGAGGCGGTGAAGTTCGCCCGGCGCGACTACAAGCCTCGCCGTCTCTCGATCCCCTTACCTCTGAGCCTACAGAGCTCAGTGTATAACGTGCTGCTGCCCGCAGTACTCGTGCGAGGCGGTGAAGTTCGACCGACGCGGCTACAAGCCTCGCCGTCTCTCGATCCCCTTACCTCTGAGCCTGCAGAGCTCAGTGTATAACGTGCTGCTGCCCGCAGTACTCGTGCGAGGCGGTGAAGTTCGACCGGCGCGGCTACAAGCCTCGCCGTCTCTCGATCCCCTTACCTCTGAGCCTGCAGAGCTCAGTGTATAACGTGCTGCTGCCCGCAGTACTCGTGCGAGGCGGTGAAGTTCGACCGGCGCGGCTACAAGCCTCGCCGTCTCTCGATCCTCTTACCTCTGAGCCTGCAGAGCTCAGTGTATAACGTGCTGCTGCCCGCAGTACTCGTGCGAGGCGGTGAAGTTCAACCGGCGCGGCTACAAGCCTCGCCGTCTCTCGATCCCCTTACCTCTGAGCCTGCAGAGCTCAGTGTATAACGTGCTGCTGCCCGCAGTACTCGTGCGAGGCGGTGAAGTTCGACCGGCGCGGCTACAAGCCTCGCCGTCTCTCGATCCCCTTACCTCTGAGCCTACAGAGCTCAGTGTATAACGTGCTGCTGCCCGCAGTACTCGTGCGAGGCGGTGAAGTTCGACCGGCGCGGCTACAAGCCTCGCCGTCTCTCGATCCCCTTACCTCTGAGCCTACAGAGCTCAGTGTATAACGTGCTGCTGCCCGCAGTACTCGTGCGAGGCGGTGAAGTTCGACCGGCGCGGCTACAAGCCTCGCCGTCTCTCGATCCCCTTACCTCTGAGCCTTCAGAGCTCAGTGTATAACGTGCTGCTGCCCGCAGTACTCGTGCGAGGCGGTGAAGTTCGACCGGCGCGGCTACAAGCCTCGCCGTCTCTCGATCCCCTTACCTCTGAGCCTGCAGAGCTCAGTGTATAACGTGCTGCTGCCCGCAGTACTCGTGCGAGGCGGTGAAGTTCGACCGGCGCGGCTACAAGCCTCGCCGTCTCTCGATCCCCTTACCTCTGAGCCTGCAGAGCTCAGTGTATAACGTGCTGCTGCCCGCAGTACTCGTGCGAGGCGGTGAAGTTCGACCGGCGCGGCTACAAGCCTCGCCGTCTCTCGATCCCCTTACCTCTGAGCCTGCAGAGCTCAGTGTATAACGTGCTGCTGCCCGCAGTACTCGTGCGAGGCGGTGAAGTTCGACCGGCGCGGCTACAAGCCTCGCCGTCTCTCGATCCCCTTACCTCTGAGCCTGCAGAGCTCAGTGTATAACGTGCTGCTGCCCGCAGTACTCGTGCGAGGCGGTGAAGTTCGACCGGCGCGGCTACAAGCCTCGCCGTCTCTCGATCCCCTTACCTCTGAGCCTGCAGAGCTCAGTGTATAACGTGCTGCTGCCCGCAGTACTCGTGCGAGGCGGTGAAGTTCGACCGGCGCGGCTACAAGCCTCGCCGTCTCTCGATCCCCTTACCTCTGAGCCTACAGAGCTCAGTGTATAACGTGCTGCTGCCCGCAGTACTCGTGCGAGGCGGTGAAGTTCGACCGGCGCGGCTACAAGCCTCGCCGTCTCTCGATCCCCTTACCTCTGAGCCTGCAGAGCTCAGTGTATAACGTGCTGCTGCCCGCAGTACTCGTGCGAGGCGGTGAAGTTCGACCGGCGCGGCTACAAGCCTCGCCGTCTCTCGATCCCCTTACCTCTGAGCCTGCAGAGCTCAGTGTATAACGTGCTGCTGCCCGCAGTACTCGTGCGAGGCGGTGAAGTTCGACCGGCGCGGCTACAAGCCTCGCCGTCTCTCGATCCCCTTACCTCTGAGCCTACAGAGCTCAGTGTATAACGTGCTGCTGCCCGCAGTACTCGTGCGAGGCGGTGAAGTTCGACCGGCGCGGCTACAAGCCGCGGCCGCGCGCGCTGCTGGCGTCGGGCCGCGCGCTGTACGTGCTGGACGCGGCGGGCCGCAAGACCTACAAGCTGAAGCACCGCCTGCCGCTCGACAAGCTGCGCGTCGTCGTCACCAACGAGACCGACGCGCTCGTGCTCATCAAGATACCGCAGGAACTTAAGAAGGACAAGGTTAACAATTTTATTTCACATAATCCCGTGATCAAAAAGACAAGGTGAAAATTTTACAAAGAGTATGGTAATAAAAAGTTGTGTCAGACAGTGCCTCAGTAAAATAACTAAAGCAACATAAATAGTAAATATGAATATTTATAAATAATTCATGCCATAGTAAATTCTATCGACGTTGAAATTTAGTGGGCCACATCACTGGTCAGAATAAAATTCGTGACAACTGGTGAAATTTCGAAACGTCTTCTATACACGTGTCCCCCTCTAACATGAGAGCGGCTCCATACGCCAAAAAGAAGCAAGAACATTGAGTTTAGTTGCTATTTTAGCGCACCTATTGCTTTAGTCATAATATAAAAAAAAGAACGAACGAAGACAAAGTTAAATAATAAATAAGAATAGAATGAAGACTTACCCAAATTTTAACCAAGGATATGAAACTGCTTCAAATTAAGTTTCATTTGCTTCGGTTCCAGGGTGACCTGATCATCTCGGTGCCTAACCTGATCGAGGCGCTGACCATCGTCACCGACTACACCAAGAAGCCCGAGCTCATCGAGATCGTCGACACCAGGACGTGAGTCACAAACTATAAACTGCGCCATGATAGCACCTTTATGTCAAAGGAGTAAGGTCGATTATCTAAATAATTCCTGTTGAAAGCGACGTGCAGTCGAGTCGATACACTAATGATTATTTTTTTCTTAAGTTAAAAAAATCAAATTTTTTACTTATCATAAAATTTAATGAGACTTCCGAAATTGTAGTAAAATATTTGTATTTCGACTGACTCCGTTGGTCTAGTGGTGTGACTCGGGTTTCGAATCCCGGGTCGGTCCAAAAAAATAGTTACTATGTACTTGTCGTGTCGGTCTACCGTCCCATCAGAGTATGAGGGTGAAGGAACAGACAGTGCAACTGTATTTGCGCAAACACTGGTGCACTATATTATGACCCGCGCAAAGATTATCTTGTTGAGAAGAGCCGCCATTACTGTTGCCATTGTTGTCTGCTTGGTTCTGGAGGACCCAGTTTCTACATGTTTTATCGTGTTGTCTGTGTTCAGCATCGCGCACAACCTGGTGAACGGCAAGCAGGGCGGAACTATAGAGGTGACGCATGGCCCGCAGCCCAACATCCACCGCGCCAAGAGCGGCAACTTGCTCGTCGTACGTACACATACTTATTCATATTATAGTACTGTACAGATGGCAACAAAAGTTGATGAACGTAATAAGATTTTCGATAAATAGAAGCATTATAATGCCACAAATTATCTATAGCTTTATTTCATTTTTTTTTTATTTACCTGGATATTTTTATTATTTACTTTTTATTGAGTCGTAAAAAAAAAATGAACAACGGAAATTTGTTGGATGGATAGTAGAAAGAAAATTTCAAACTAAAAATAAACTGTGATTGTATTTTTCAGATCGCCTCTCCCTGAGCGGACCAGCATTGCAAGTCTAGATAATTAAAAAACAACGATGTTAGCGAGCGTATCAATTAACTTCAACTATTCCATTTTGTATTTCATAGTATTTATAATATTTAAGCGTTGTCAGTCACTATGTGCCTGCTGTACCAACTTAATTTTAGCTTCCAATGAGAATCAAACGATTGGCACTTATATCCTATCTTAATTATTTTCTATAACGATTAATGATTCTATAATTTTATTAAGTATTACAGCAGGGACATTTTTACTGAATAATTTATATTTTTAATTCTTGGCGCTGGAGCCAAGTGAACAACGACTAGTGAGCGTATTTTTTTAAATGTTGAATGATTTAACTATGTAGTACTTATTTTTTATTAAATATTATTTTTATACTGTTTATAGTAAGTGAACTAAGCGTTGGAAAAAAATATAAATAAATAATTTAACAAACAAAAATAAATCGTTTAGATAACTTTAGTACATCAGATTATTTGTTTGATAACACATAGAGCACTTGAACTATAAATAGCAATCAATGTAATTTTTATACAACTCATTTTATATTGTAAAATGATGAAATATCTTTATAAATGTTCAATATTGTAGTGTTACAGATGTTCTTTATGTATTCGATGTGATATGTCTTCATGAGATTTACGTACAAAGTACTTAGTATTTTTTGTATGCCATACAGAAATGTGTCAATTATATCATACCTATTTATTAGATAATGCACCCGGACACGGAGTGTATTTTTGTAAATAAAAACCTAAATTATAAACTAGGCTGAGATGTAAGAAAAACATAGTCGTTATTGCCAAAGGTATTTTCAAAATTATTGTGAATTTTGCATTATTTAATAGGTCACTTAAAAACTAATTCTTAAATTAACGTAATTGACACATTTCATTTAAGTATATTAAAATATAAGCTGAATCAAGGGTGCCTACTATAAGAAAGTAATTTGAATAAATCATGTTACAATTAATTGTTGTTTCTTCAAAAATAATTAGTATTTAAACTATAAAGTTATCCATAACACACATTTTGATATAGACTTTATAACTAAGATGTTTCAAAATGCGGCACATGTCACTCTTGTGCCTTTGAAAGTGCAAAAATGTATAAATTATGGATAGAATCGAGTAGGCATTTTCCATTAAAATTAAACTTGGGCCTATTGTATATAGGTACTACACAGACATCTGTGTAGTAAACCTTAACTTATTACCATTCTGGTCAACTGTTATCCGGAAAGAATAGGCGGGTCATACGCAATAGGTGCCTGGCAGTACCTATAGCCATATTTAGAGTCAGGCAAATAAGTGCCTTATAAGCCAGTTTCTTCAGTCATTTGAAATAAATGTATTTTTAATAACTTTGCGTTTTATTTCAGACATCTTGCATACTGTGGTAAAAATAGTTACTTTAGAATTAACATTTGTTTAGTAAAAAAACACAAAATCGTATTTCATCGTAGTATAATTATTTAAAAAAACATTAGGTACATTTTTACAATTATTATTATCATAAAATGTGATAAAAACAATCCAGAGTTACAGTGACAGACAATCGTCCGCTCGCCCACGACTTCAGTCTTAATATAAAAACGAAAGATATTGAAGTAATAAAATAACAACTTAATTCAGTTTACGGAGACATGTTTAACGGTTTATTTGATCAGTAACAAATATTTATCGCGAATGTGCAACACATGATATTGAAATAATTATCTTACAGTCGCAAGATTCCATATTCTTTCAGCGCCAAAGCTTGGCATGCTAGCCCTTACAACTGTGTGTCAAACACGAGTCGCTAGCGGCGGGAATTCACCCTGATCATATCTTGCGGACGGATTGCCTTTTATCGTTTTATAATATTGGCACAAGCAGATCCGTTACAAAGTTTACCGCAATTAACAAAGCAATTGATGATACAATTCCAGAATTAAACACCAATAACAAAAATAAATTGATATCATAGGTTAAACCAAACTGCCCTCAACCTAGCACACCATACAAAATATAAAAAACAACGATTATCTCCGAAACTCCGGATTATTCCCACGATGGAAATCGCGCCTTAAAATCATTATAATACATGGGAACGTAGTCTTTCAGCCATTGACTTGCGACAAAGGACGATATGATTATTTACATAAAGGAAAGCGAAAATTTGCAAAGCTTATTTCATATGTTTAACTATTTAACTGTAAACTAAATTTAGTACAGAAAATATAATTTACAGAAAAATAATCTACTTTATCGTGGTATGTGTATTTCATACTAGCTTCTGCCCGCGACTTCAGAATTGGGTCGTCCCTCGGTAAATACTTAAGGAATCGGGATAAAAGGTTCTTATCAATATCAAAGGCTACATGCATGCCATATTTCATCCAAATCCGTTCAGTCGTTTTTTGCGTGATTGAGTAACAAACATCCAAACATCCACACTTTCACATTCATAATATTATTAGGATTTACATGTACCTTGCTCAAGCCATGTCTTGAAGGAAGGATATAGATGAAAAAGAAATCTAACTCTTTCTGATAAATTTCTTTTTTATCTATATATACAACATGTAACAAAACCCCTGTCGGATCCAATAAAAGCGTATTCGTGGTACAGTTCATGAACCGTCTCGCATAGGCGTTTTCTTTGACACAAAGCTGTAGGTAGTAAGTACGTGAACTTTGAGGAGCGGTCAGTGTTGCTGTAGCCTTGGATCAGTTTTTATTTCAATTTAATTATTTTCACTGGGGAAAAAAATGTATCTCCAATTCATTTAATGGCTACGTATATGTGTTCGCAGTACGATACCGATTAATAGTCTTAGGGATCGGACATGGGTTTTGTTACATGTATATAAAATTCTCGTGTCACAGTGTTTGTAACTAAACTCCTCCGAAGGGGCTTGACCTTTTTTATGAAGTGAAGAATAGGTCGTAAACTATTTTTTATACCCCTAAGTGATCAATGTGGCCACCCCGATGACTTTCTCTCCGAAATATGACAGGACAACGTTTGGCGGGTCCGCTAGTAATATAATATTTTATACAGGTCTTGTTGTTGCAATTTTCGCTTTCCTTAGCATGAACATTCGCTCGTAACAAAATGCAGAGTGAGGATATTCTATTGTATATACATTTAATAATTCATGGAAGATACGTTCTTGGAAAACGCAACAGCACAACATTACACATTCGCTCGTATTTATATACAATCGTGTTAAAAAAATAACGCTACCGTTATAAGTTAATTTTTACATCCAATTTAATATTTTGTGAACAACAACGAGATAATATAAATATATATTAGCTATCTTTTAACTAGATGAACATACTGTTGCGGATGCGTGGAACTCAATATACACATACATTCTTATATAATATAAATGCCATCTAGGTCGTGTCCGATATTATTGCTAGTTAGGACCTACTTACTACTTAAACGAGGCGACATAAATAGTTACATAGAACAAAATAGCTTAACTTTCAAATGCAACCAATTTTTCTGTTCTAGTCTATTTGTATTTCCTATGTGTTTATACTATATCAAAAATATATAAAACGTCTATAGACAGAGTTATTTTGAAAGGAGTGCGAATATTCTACGAGGTAATCAAGTGCATAAAACTGAACAACTTTTCCCAAGGAACATAGGTCGAAATCTTAAAAATTAAAATCAACTTCTAATGTGAACTTCCGACCTATGTTCCTTGAGGAAAGTTGTTCAGTTTTATGCACCTGATTACCTCGTAGAATATACGCACTCCTTTGAAATTTATCCTGTATTTTGGCAAAAACGGAAAATTTATTGGCGACATTAAAATTCCCACCACCACTCAACAAAACTATATTTTGACCATTCTGCCAACTATTTATATCGTCCAGTTACCTTAACATTTGGGACCCAACAATACACATTATAAAGTACGCGAAACAACTAAGATAAAAAACCAACTCAATTCCGATTGATACATAATCACAGTATACACAGACTACAATTATTCATCTAACACAGTACAAACTCTAACATGGCGATAACACTATTAGACCTCAATAAACCACCTTATTTATGTAACTTGACAAGATTATTGCACTTAAAGACATAATTATGAATATTATATGTTATGAATTACTTTGATTATCGATAGAAACCTATATTTTTTAGATTGTTTCCTTACGGAGCAGGGTGCGTATTTCGTTTTAGGGTCTCGGAATATCACATAAATTATCCCAAGCTTTTCATGCAGGTAAAACTGTTACGACAGTTCATATTAAAAATGCAAATAAATTTTATATTTTATGCATGATTGTTATCTCATATTTTCTTTTCTTAAATAAATTCAACTTTATGCTTTTAGTTTTGTTTTGTAAATAATTGAAGTAATATATTAAAGTTTGTAGTATAAAATTTCAGTTATATACAAAAAAAAACGGGTAATCTTTACTTGTCTGAAGCACAAATAGTCTTATACTATAGTGGAATAGAAGATGGGAAATAAAAGTATTATCATAATAATAATATGATTATGTTGGCAACATAGTAGATTGCAGCAGCAATATTTCAACAACACTTGAACTGGGAACTGAAGGGGTGAGGTTTAGGACAGATTGCTTGCAGGTAGACCTATGACACGGGAACAAGGCAAGAGCAAATTGTGGAGATCGTTTTTTTCTCTGCCGACAATATAAAAAGCGATTATTGAACTGATACACCAGCATCAGGGGAACTGTACATCGTTGCCAACTGCCTAACATGAGTGCAACAACCACAAGGACACTTAACACAAATAAAACAAGTCGTTTCGCTAAAATTAAATTACTTTTAAAATATCCTAGTTTACAATATTTACAATCATATGCACAGGGCGGTCGACACCGTCCGCTTCCGTGGGTAACTAGCGCTATGCGATACTTTGGTTAACACTATTTATCATACATTTTGGTACGCGTCACACTCAACGCAATAAATTAATTGCTTCACAGGGTTCCGCAACAAACATTTCCAAATTCAATCGTCACATTACATTACTTACATACGTTTAATTTAAACACGGAGGAATTTTATTTTGAGTCTATACTCAGACTATATACCCTTCAATATCCGTTGTAGGATATAAGAAAAATGTTGTAACACATTTGTACTGAAAATTCGTAAATTGTGCAAGAAGCATAGCACAGTGCTAAAGTTTCTTGAAGAACACAGCCTTCATCTTAGGAGCTAATTGTAGATGAAATCGAAGCTAATTTTAGACTAGGCACATAACCGCACTGTTGCACGGAACCCACGTCACCACACCGTCACGCACACCACAGACAATTACTCTAGATCACATCGTCAATTGGTCTAATGTAAGCACCGTTTCTTTCTCTTACGAAAGTATCTTCTACAATGAAGTGTGTACTATTTGACTTGTCCGAGGGCCTCCGGCGCGGGCTCGGCGGGCTTGAAGCCGCTCTCGGACTTGTAAGGCTCAGTCTTGTAGTCCTGGTCGTTCTTGGGTGCGTCCTTGTCGTCGGGGTTGTAGCCGTAGGGCTTGGCCTTGCCCGCCTGCTCCTGCTCGCGCTGCTGCCGCCGCCGCTGCTTGGACCACAGCTCGTGGCAGTCCTGCCACGTCGGCAGCTCGGGCGCCGTCATCCTGAAACGGACACAGTTTAGTGTTGCAACTAACTCTACAGCACTCGCCAAACTTTATGGCCGCTCCGAACCTAGCCGCATTACGCTGCGCAGAACACAACATCAGGTACCAGCGGGACGTAAGCGGGGCGTGGACGCACGCTGTCTTCCACCCGCAAGCGTCCTCGCCCCCCGCTTTAGTGCAAGTGTATGAGTAGTGTGTATGAGAGTATGTAGAAGTATGAGTGTACCATGCGCGAGTTCGTACCGACGGCTACCTTCAGAGCGGCCATAAAGATTGGCGAGTGCAGTACGGTAACGCGGAGCTAACACAATACATTGACTATTTTCCTGTTGTATGCTCAAGTTCTCTGTAGGTTGCTTCACTGTTGTGTTATTTATTAAAGGCAAACCAACTCTCTTTTATCTCTGGTTGTTTATGTATATAATTGTGCGTTATGTTGGTAGCACACTGACAGGAACAGACTTGGCATTAATTCGTAGATCCTTGATAGGACTTAAGCTAGTCATTTACTTATGAGAACTTGAAATCTTTTTTTTTTAAGTAATTTTTTTATTTATTTTATCATAAGATACCAAGTCCGTCAATTGCATTTTATTTACAATCCTATCAACAACTCGTACAAAAGTAAACAACCACTTATTAACTAAGCATTAGATAACAATGTGAGTCCATAAGCATGCTTCAAGACCTGGATGATTGAACAAATTATATAATAAATACTCACGGGGTGCGATAATCCCAACCGGTATAACTATAGAGACAAGTCATTACATAAGTCTTCTTCACCCTAGCATCTCCGCAGCGGACTGCCAGGGGTTTCTACTAGGTTTGTTTAAAGGAAATGCTCGCGAGCTCTTTACGAAACACGTTAGCGGTTCCTTTAGACAAACCTTCGACTATACATATTTATGACCGGATTTAGGCAAGTTGATAGGACTCCAGAACCAAGGTTAATTTAGTTAGTGTATGATGTTATTAATGAGTGTGGGTGTTGCACCCTCCATCTATCAGGTGCGAAAATCCGGGGACATGTAGACAATATTACCAAACATAGATGACTGAATTTTGTTAAAACAGTGAAATAGGAATAGCAAGCAGGTTCATAATACAGCAGATATCTCTGATAGGTTATTACGTAAATGAGTTTCCTTGTGTTTGTTTAATATATGACATCAAAGCCATTGTTAATGTGTGTTTCAAGAAAATAAAGCTGCAAAGATGATCTTAAAATATGATTAGGCAGTGCCATCATTTCAGCAATAAACATACATTCTACATAAATAGGTTTGTGGCTGCAACTTGGTATAATATCGGCCAAAGCTACTACTACTGCAGAGCTTCCTCAAGTCTGTAGTTGTAATGGCGTCCGGCGCGCCTCAGACGGTGCAACAGGTGACTATGTCTAATGACTGGCCAGTATGTACAGCGAGGCGCGAGTTAGTATAAGTGGTTCGTGTGGTAGATGAGGCCAAGCCTAGAGAAGTAATGTGACTCACTGGTCGGGGACCACGTTCTTGAGCCAGGGGCTCTTGAGCGCGTCTTCGGCGGAGATGCGTCGCTCGGGGTCGAGCTCGAGCATGCGGTCGAGCAGCGTGAGCGCGTGCGGCGGCATGAAGGCGAAGTGCTCGCGCACGCAGCGCTTGTGGAAGCGCTTGGGGCGCAGCGTGTGCCACAGCGGCAGGCGCACCACGCTGGGCCACACGCCCGGCACCGGCGTGCCGCACACGCGCGAGATCATCTCCAGCTGCATCATCTCCACGTTGGCCTGCACACACACGCTATTAGCGACGGCTCGCCGGCGGGCTGTGGCGCACGCCCGGAGGGATATGCTTCACCTGGAAGAGCGGGTGCTTGAGGAAGAGCTCGCCGAGGATGCAGCCCATGGACCAGACGTCCACGGCGGGCCCGTAGCGCTCCTCGCCCAGCAGCAGCTCTGGCGGCCGGTACCACAGCGTGATCACCTTGTTGGTGTAGGGCCGCAGCCGGTCCTCGGCCGACCACAGCCGCGCCAGCCCGAAGTCGCCCAGCTTCACCTCGCCTCTGCAGACACAACACAATCATACACTGCTTCCTAGTCACTACATGTTACTAGTAGGGATATACTAAAAACAGGAGGACTTCCATAAAAAGGACTAGTGATAATAATATAAAAGCGAAAGTAGCTGTATTTCTTTCTGTTACGCTTTCTCGGTTAAACCACACAACCGATTTTGATAGCTTTTGGGTATAGACTTAGTATGAACATCAAGAAATAAAATAGGCTACTTCTCGATTTTTTGGGCTGTGCACATATCAATCACAATTATTACTATCACTTTCGTAGATCATAAGATTGTCCTTAAAATACCTGTATGTATAAAAAATACATAAAATGTAAACAAAAGGAATACAAACAACTCACTTATTGTTCATCAGTATATTGCTGCACTTGATGTCCCTATGCAGGAAGTTCTTACGGTGGCAGTAGGCCAGTCCGTCCAGCAGTTGGCGCATGATGGACGCGTTGTGCGACTCCGTGAAGTCCACCATCTTCGACTCCAGCAGACCCATCAGGTCGTGGTCCATGTACTCGAATACAAGGTAGAATGAACCCTTGTCCTGGATACAAAAATTAAGTTAGATATGAGTGGAATTTTATTGATGTACGACAGTCCTTTACAGCAATCTCAGACTGACAACTTGATGAAGGGTCAGAAGTTATCTGTTTAAAAAATCAATTAGGGAAAATTCATCAACTCCAAAGACTTGACTCAAAAAGAACTTCATCATCTACTTTTGCTATTGACTGTACACTAAGTCAAAAACAATTTCGTGGAACTTAATTAACTAACTCAACTCCTTACCTTCCTAAAATCTAAAGCATCCTGCTTATCTGTGACAATTTCTCTTAGATTAACGATGTTCTTATGGTTGAGTTGCCTGAGGATCTTGATCTCTCGTACGGCTGTGATGGGGAAGCCCTCCTTTTCGTTCTCAAGGCGGACCTTCTTGAGCGCGACCAGCTGGCCGGTGTTCTTATCGCGGGCTTTGTACACCTGCCCGTACGTACCTTCACCGATTTGAGTGATAACCTGGACAGAATTTTGTTTTGTTGTATAATTGGAACTATTTCTCAACAAATATACAAAGTGTTAGGACATCGTAACGCAAACTTCGCACATTATTATTTGATTTGATTGATTTTTATGAAAAAGGCAGAATATATGTTTGTGTCCAGAATCATGTTGTGGGTCCATGGAAACTATTTATGGATCGATTTTCCTTATGCACCCGGTGTATGTATTCCTTTGAAAAAACTCAAACATCACAATCCTGGACAGAGACAGATTGAAGGAGGGTAAAAAGGCATTACCTCGGCAGTGGGATGGAAACTGATGAGAAAAATAATGGATACACGTGTTTTGATACTCAGTTAAATATACTTTAGTTCTGCTTCCTGAGCTTTACGCGAATGTTCAACATCGTAATGAAACACTGAAACTACTTTTTAAACCGATTTTATCGCGGTAAAGTAGTTTTATTTCAATACTTAGTTTTATCATTACTATGAGTATGTGTTACCTGGAAGCCATCGACGCACTTCTCTCCCCAGTCCTTAGCGTGATGCGTGGGCGTCGCGACAGGCACGACCTTAGATCCGCGACGCTTTAGGATACGCGGCCGCTTTAGTTTAGATCCAGCCTGCAACATACAAATTTATTGAAGTGCGATTGCTTTTTTTAATAGAACGTGATTTATTAGTGTCAATCAACCTATTCGATGAATCACCGTGTATTCGCATTAATATTACTTACACTGGTTATGTATTCTTTAAAATTACCTCTATGACTACTCTTACCGTCATGAAAATGACAACAATAGCATAAAAATAAAACAATTTTGAACGCAATCTTTGGCGGTATAATTTAGATTTTAATTCGCAACGTTTCGACACTTTTAAAGGTGTTATGGTCACTGATAGCTAGCGCTTTCTCATAAGCTTTAAACAAAATTAGTAACGAATATAATAATAGAAGTAGCTACGTACATTGTCCCGGGCCTGCTTGCGGCTGCTGAACACGTGCGAGTAGTGGTCGCGGCGCGAGGCGGGCGGCGGCGTGCTGCCGTCCAGCTCGTCGCCCGACAGCTCCTCCGAGCCCGGGATCACTGCCACACCACCATCATACCACCTCATATATATCATTGTATGGAGATACTTATGCTAAAGGATAGGATCTAAATAATACAGGGCCTATAATAGTCCCAATACTGAGGACAGACTTCTAAGTAGAAAAGGAATTAGCATTGATCTCTACTATATTTGTCTTCACCTATTGACAAGGTCTTCAAATAGTTTGACCTGCAACCTGCTTGGTGCACACAAACACATTCATTATTTACATCAACTTTACGACTAACTCGTCGTCGACATACGGCAAAGGATTTCATATCCTTAAAGAAATAAGGCAACCTTCGGAAGACCTAGATAAAATACATGAAAACCCGAGAATATAATATCAGAGATAAATATTAAAATAGGTGACATAGTGATTCTACATAATTATAAGTCTTACCAGGTGGCATGGGCAAGTTCATGATACCAGTCTTCTTGGGTTTCTCTGGTTTCTTGACAGGGGACGGAGACGGCGTACTCAACGGACTTTCGTTAGCTAACGTCTTTAGGTCTTCAACCTGAAATTAATATGTAAAAATTAGAATAAATATATTTCTATTATAATGTTTTGCCGAATGTTTTGCCAGCTCTTGGGCTTGGCGGGCGGTGGCTGCGTGTTCTGGTAGTACAGTGTAGACGTACCTGCGTGTTGGGCGGCATGGGTAACTTGGTGAGGCTCTTGGGCTTGGCGGGCGGTGGCTGCGTGTTCTGGTAGTACAGTGTAGACGTACCTGCGTGTTGGGCGGCATGGGTAACTTGGTGAGGCTCTTGGGCTTGGCGGGCGGTGGGTGCGTGTTCTGGTAGTACAGTGTAGACGTACCTGCGTGTTGGGCGGCATGGGTAACTTGGTGAGGCTCTTGGGCTTGGCGGGCGGTGGCTGCGTGTTCTGGTAGTACAGTGTAGACGTACCTGCGTGTTGGGCGGCATGGGTAACTTGGTGAGGCTCTTGGGCTTGGCGGGCGGTGGCTGCGTGTTCTGGTAGTACAGTGTAGACGTACCTGCGTGTTGGCAACACTGCCTGACACGAGGGACGAAGAGCGGGGGTGTGCGCCGGCGACGTCACTAAACGTCAAGACTAATTTGACAGCTCCGTAGGCCGTCACACGCTGAACATACGCGGCACTAAGTCATTATCACTTTGTAAAAATATCTAAAGTAATTGAGTTAGATTGCAGTCAATCACATTAAACTGTCCAAAATCACCTTGGAGTTTAAATTATTCATCCCATCAACAAGAACTCGACGGCTCCGTCGCAAACACTGCGTGTTGGGCGGCATGGGTAACTTGGTGAGGCTCTTGGGCTTGGCGGGCGGTGGCTGCGTGTTCTGGTAGTACAGTGTAGACGTACCTGCGTGTTGGGCGGCATGGGTAACTTGGTGAGGCTCTTGGGCTTGGCGGGCGGTGGCTGCGTGTTCTGGTAGTACAGTGTAGACGTACCTGCGTGTTGGGCGGCATGGGTAACTTGGTGAGGCTCTTGGGCTTGGCGGGCGGCGGCTGCGTGTTCTGGTAGTACACGGCCTCCACCACGCTGGTGCTGCGCGCGCGGCGCTCGGGGCTGGGCGCGCCGCCCGCCGCCGCGCCCGCCGGCGTGGTGGGCGCGGGCGGCGCTGCTGTTGCCGGACTGCTCTCTTTCTGCGTCTACATAAATATGCTTAGTGAGGCAGGCGCTTCTTGATCAATTCTTACGCAAGCCTAGGTAAATTATAAAGCAGCTATTGCATTAGTTAGCACATTTTAGTAGTGGTTTAACCCATACCTCAGCTTCGGCTTCGGGCGGCAGCGGCGCGGCGGGCAGGGCGGGCAGCGCCGGGGGCGCGGGGGGCGCGGGCAGCGCGGGGGGCGCGGGCAGGGCCGGGGGTGCGGCCGGGGGCGCGGCGTCGCCGTTGGAAGCGCGGAACTCGGAGAAGTCCGGCGGCGGCTGCAGCGGCGCGGGCGCGGGCGCCGGCATGGGGATGTCCACCACGTCGCCGCCGCTGCACCCACCGGAGCCCGCGGACACTTCCAAGCTCGCCGAACCGTTCTCCTTCGCCGACTGAACAACAAATACTTTTACTTTAAACGACCAGTTTCTAGATAAGGAATTTCAACTTAACAACGTCTCAAACTGTACTTAAGCCACAGTGAAGTAGAACTTCTTAAAACAGTAGTAATTTACTTAGAATGAAAAAAAGCACAATAACTAAAAAACATAGATAAAATCTAATTGCACCTGATGCATTCGTAAGTAAACTAAACTTACTTGTGTGGTGGTACTATCATTGGTCATGTTGGACAACTCGTCAATAGCCAGCACCTCCGGGTTATTGTTCGACGTCGCGTTCGACAGCGCGCCCTGAGACTCTTCCTCCTTCTGATTCAGGATTTCTTGTAGTTTCTGAATAAGAAGACATTCATTATAACAAAACACATGATAAAGAAAACACACTGTTTCGTTCTTATGTATGTTCTATGATAATCATTCAACATTTCCAAATTATAAATGTTTACTATGAAATTAGTTCACCTAACGAATGTTAAGTTTACACCATAAAATCATTTTGAACTGGTAACCAATACATTATTAAATAATATGGTTATAAAAAGACTTCAAATTAGGAATTAATTATCATTGAGTAATCACCTTAGCCCTCTTATGTTTGTCTTTGACCAGTTCAGCGAACAGGCTCGTATCGCTGATCTTCTCCTTGAAGTCTATCTTCCGTTGTAACATCGTCGGTGGACTAGGCGACTCATGCTTGGTCCTGTGTGATGAAAATACAAATACATTATACCTATATTTTTTTCATCTAGATTTCCCTTCTTGTAAATCTACGGCCTCCCTTGCAAAAGATTATAGTCTTGTAAAAATAGACAAAAAATGCTAAAATACATCGTTAATTGTATATTGTAAAAAGTTTTTCTTGAATTTAAACAAACATACAATAGATGAGACATGACGTCACGTAATGTTACATCATTCGGGAGTTGTTTTTGGAGTTTCAAACACAGATTTCCACTGAAAACTAAGTGGTTAACTAATAAGACTTGGGTAAGTCTTATAATTCGATTGAAACCTACATTGACCTTTTTAGGGTGACTATACAATGAGACCCATAAACAAATAATTTCATGATAATGATAGATCATGAGATGAGGGCAGCCAGATGACTTGAATTGGATTAAGACTTAGGCCCAATTTTTGATCCAAAGTAAACTCTACCAATGGTTAAATATGCTAATAATGGTTTCAGAACGCGTTTCATAATGGGGGCATTCGCGTGTCGAAAATCCGCTAGGGTAGCTTCTGTCGCTTAAGGTCTTTCTGGCAATTTCGACCAATTGTCAGCCAGTAGCTTGTCTCTCATTGGTGGAGAATGACAGATAAACCTTATGCGACACTAGCGACCCTAGCGGATTTTTGCTACGCGATAGCCCCCATTGTTAGCCTATCAAATTGTCAAATAAGTTGTATAGTTAATTAATTAACCATTCGTTAGAATATAAATTTATGAATAAACGCGTTGTACTGAAGTTTGAAACCATTAATTAGCATATTTAACCATTGTTGGGTACCTCGGGATCGAAAAACTGGGCCTTAGTTTTGATTACGCTGATTTGATGGTTGTAAAGTGTACATAGCTGACGGCAGTTTACCCTTGAAGTCTGCTTTGTTCAACCACATATAAGTTGTGTACTAGTAATTTGTAACAATGGTAGTTTTAGGCCCTAGTAAGACCAAGTGTTTGTTAACACTAACTAACCACAAAAAAAATGTATTTACCGATCGTGTTTTCGCTTCCCATGCCTGATTGAAATAGAAAACAGTGTTTTTGAAAAAAGGAAAACACATTCAAAAATTTAAAGACTGATTATGATCATTTTTAAGTCAAGAATTATTAAAGGATAGTGTAAAAACAGTAGTGACACTTGAAGCACACAAAATCTTCATTTGATTATAATTTGGAATAGTTATTTGTCATCGCTTGAGTCGGGTTTGTTACAAAACTTCCCGAAAACGGGTGGACCGATTTTCATGATTTTTTTTTTGACCAATTGATCATTGACTTGAAAAAAAATTACGGGAGCGGGGACAACTACCGCGGGTAAAACCGCGGGGCGCAGCTAGTTTTCTATCAAGGATGTTATGTATTAACAATTTGATTCAGACATAAACTTGGAAAATGGTCAAACATAAGACAAATAATGCAAGTATTTACCGTGAACATTTCTTTCCATGTCTGATTGGAATAGAGAATAGATATTTTTATTTAAAATATCAAAAATTCACACAATCACATACATGTAGGCTTCAATAAGTTATTTATACTCCAACATAGACTGTTCGTGGCCATTTCAGGGTACGTAGCGATTATTTTAACCAGAGCTATTTGCGCATTTTATTGCAGTTTCAGTCTATAGATTGAAAGGCGAGTAGTAATTTTCAATCCTTTAAACCCTGTTTTAGAAGATTAGCTTGTCTTCATTAAGAAGCAAACCCGCAATGAGTAAGTGTGGTAATCAGTACAAGTAACGACTGTTTAAAATGAACGTAAAAGTATTTAATTGAACATCTTGTATGACACCTCTCCAGTGTCTCTTACGAATAAAGATACTGTATCCTAATTCATAAAAAGTATTCTACATTGCAGTGGGACAGATTGGTTAAAATTGTATTCAGATTTATGTATATTGTAAAGTGTTGTATGTTGTTTTGGTATACAAAGTGATATATCTATCCATTTCAAGATGTGATGATAGTTCAATGATCATGTTTATTTACAGTGTATTTACGAAGATGTCCGGTTAGTCGTACTTCGAATGATGAAAGGTGCGAGAGGATTGTGTGCTGTACACTATTCTAATATAGTAAAAGGGGTATTTACCTATGATGTTTTCCTTGGCTGATTGAAATAGAAAACACTCATGTCAGTAACAGATATTAGTCGATTTTAATCCAATGCAATAACGAACTTTTAAACACTGTTAGATAATATCGAAGTCGTTGGGATGATGTGGTAAATGAGTGTCTGGTATTGATGAGGTAATAAAAGTCAGGTGAACCCAATTGAGTAATATGGGAAGCTATTTTGCATTGGATATAGAAAGATGAAGACCCTAGAGCTAAGATTCTCATCACTGTAGAGTGAGTTGAGTCATGTTTGCAATCGGTTAGTACTGTGCGAATTGGGTGTTGCATACTATATAGCTTTTAGTTATCATCAGCAATGAGAAGAACATTCGAATTCCAAGGCTTGCTACTGAAGTCTTTCACTAATAAAATTGGAGAGGTTTGAGTAGTACATTCTGACACTAAAATTACATTACATATTACAATAGTCTGGCAATTGGATCGTAACACTCCCATGGTTTGCGCGGGTGGCGGGGGAGGTTACTACCCAATGACGGCGCCCGAATGAGAAGAACAACGCTCTTGTCATTTGCCCCCGTCTAGCCCTCTCGTTTTACCACCCCCGCTACTTTACATTTTTTTTTATTATAAGCTTACTAGCAATGTGGATCGCACATTACTAGAATTCTTGTTAACCCCACATGCTAAGCTAAATGCTTTATACGATTGGGTTGACGTCGGTAGTGCAATAGGTGGGATTCGAACTGTGGTTACATGACCGCAAGACTGACAGTCTGACAGGCTCCCGCCGCTTGAAAATTTTACTGACGTCATTGACCTAAAAAACCTGAAAAGTTATATAAAAGTCGATATGTCCCCATACCTGTGCTTTTCCCTGGACAGGTCTCGGTGCTTCGGTCGGTGTCGCGGCGGCGACTGCGTGGAGCCGCGGCGTCGCCCGCGCGAGCCTGACCGCCGCCGCTTCATCGAGCTGCGGCTGTGCGACCTGCACACATTATGCACTGCACTACTGGTACACTACCATGTGGGGTGTAGGAATCAAGAGACCTTTTCATGGTTTCTAAAATTCTATAAAAGTCAAGCCAACTTGAACTTTGGGAAACAGGGATTTATTGAATTTGGAATTTATCTGGAGTTAAAATGATATATCTACCACAGCAAGTAAAACGAATTTCCATGAATTATTTAGGACGTCACGAGACTCGCAAAAAAATAATTCGCAATTTATACAACTTTAAAATTGTGACACGCACAGCTCCTTTGCTTGCTTCACACGCTTATATGACAGTTATTATAATAATACATATCGACACATCCTAATTTACTACTCATTATACAATAACCGAAATTACACTATATCTGGTATTATAGTAGGTGGTGGTGATATCTCACCGATGCGGTTTGAAGTCCCTCTCGCGATGTCTGCCGCGGGAGCGACTGCGGCTGCGGCGGCGGCGCGGCGGGCTGCGGCGCCGCATCGTGCGGCGAGGGCTGTACTCACGACTCCGGCCCGACACCTCGTGGACAGGGGAGTCTACCAGACAAATAATAACATTAGTTTACATTATACAACCCTATTAACTTTTGAACTATCGCGTTGCATTATTTTGATAAAATTAACGCGAGCTAATGCATTTACCTTTTAAGTCTGCTTGTGACCACGGCAATTATAACCGGGCCGAAACGTTAAGCCTTAAAGGTAAATGCATGCGTTATTCCCGTGACGACCCGTGACCTTAGTACTACTATACAGGGCGGAGTTTTCTTGCCACCTGGAGGGCGAGTACTCTTAATACTAGAGATAACATATTATACTCAAAGAAGCAGGGCGCCAGCAAGAGCTAGTATTAGGTATACATGAATGATTTGTACAAATTGTGCCAATATCGTATATCATCTACATGAAACCATACGTGGGTTATTAGAAATGGCGACATAAAACTATCACTTAAAGCCCCAATTAAAAAGCTGATTAACATGAAAATTATATAATAGTGTATAGTATAATAGTCGTTAATAATTGTTGTATTGGTTGATAAGATTAAATAAAACATACTTTCTAAACCGGGAATTTGTGTACCAAAGAGAATTATAGAATTTCAGTGACAAAACCTTGTACTTTTGATACGTTAAAAAATCATTTAGATTATAATAAATACAGCATCAAACAAATAACTTCCGTGCTTATATTATGTTAATAAGCAAGCAACAATATATTTATGTTTATCTCAGTGTATATTATTTTAATCAAAACAGGCAAAGATAACGGTTACTGTATTTACTGCCTACACGTTTCTAATTTTACTATTTTATTTAATTAATCTTATATCAATGTTGACGGATTTGAAGTTGCTCATAATGAACTGGTACTCGTGTTTACTAAGATCACATATTTACCAGAACTAAAGACAGGAGGTGGACCTATCTACAATATCGGTGAATCTATACATGTATATAAAACATCCCCATAGCGTTAGTTAGTCTGATAAACTCAAAGAGTACGGAATAGGCTTTTATATGGTTTTCACTAGTGGATAGTGATACAAGAGGAAGTTTAATATGTATAATACCCGGGCGAAGCCAGGGCGGATCCGATACTTTTATTCTAAATGTAACTGTTTATCGAGGTCACGATAAACTTGACCTGTAAATATGTTTCAATTACTGCGAAGTGTAAATTTATTAAATTTAATACAGATCAACAAGATTCGATTTTCAAGGGCATGTTAATAAATAAATTATTGAATGAATTTTAGCTTCCTTGTTTTCCTGGACCAAAATATGCTTATAGCTTTATATTCGAGAAGTAACCTGTGCTTTTCTCCTTGCTTCAAATAAAGCGACTAAAGTTTAACTTCGAACCGGTTTGTGAATTGATAATTTGAACTCTAAGAATGAGAGGTCTATTCAACCAATCCTGTGGCAGGGTGTGGTACGGTTTGAGACTTCAAGTTGGAAATCTCAATACAGAAATTAGCCGTTCTTTATTCTAACTAGGCAGTGTAAATATTCCCATGTTGCTCACTTATTGTTCTGAAATTTCACGCAACAGTTACGTGTTTAACATATTTTTTGTTACGAAGCGATACCCAGTGTTGCGCTGTAGTTTTATGAGTATACGCCTTTTGCCATGATTTGCCTCGCGGTGATGCGGGTTCGCTCACAAATGTCCCACTGCTGGATACCGATCTCTTCTCATATAGAGAACGAACAAGAATGGATCATCAAGCTTGCTCATAGTGGGTTGGCGATTTTATGGAATCCTGGTGCGATCGCGATGTTTTCCTTCAACGATTGTCGATGTCTTAGGCTACCGGCGACACAAGATCGCATTTTTTGGAGTGTGGAAACATATATTGATGAAAGTTTTGATCAATCTTGCAACGACAATATTATTGTGTGTGTGGCTAGCCTTAGAATAATCATTATTGTAGGGCTTAAAAAGTCAAATTGATTTGAGATACATATTTGCTTGTAATGGGTTCGAACCTGCAAGCTAGTGCACACAAAGTGTCAATCCGTTCATTGAACTGCTAGGCTACAACTTCAGACCGCGGGGTCGCTTGCACACTAACCTGAGACCATGATGGGCGACTGCACTCGGTGCTGCTCGTGCCAGTATTCGCGCCGCCGCTGCTCGTAATCCTGCTCCGTGTCCGAGTCTATCGTCACGGTGTCGTGGTACGGCGGCGCTGATGGCGTGTGAGGTGTTGTTGATTTCTGTCTTCTCCTACAACATGATGTATACTTAGTTATGTATTGTTTTACAGAGGCGTTGCGCTAGCCAGATCTGAACACTGATATTTCGACAATGAAGCTTTATACGTAGGTGTAATTAAGCTAGCATCCAGTCAAAAGATATATTAGTTATAAAATGCTTAGAGCTGAAAACAGCGCTAAAGCCAGTTGGGATGAAGGCTGTAAGCCATGATCTTGTATTTGCATTTGACTTCTTTCTTATCTTACTAAGGTGAATCCTAGTATGAAAACCAGTCGTCGTTAAAATATGACTTATGACTGATAATGAATGATTCGTGGATAAATTATGCGCTTTTTTGTGAACCTTGCTTTTCCTAAAACTGCCAAATTACCAACAAAAAATACATTAGAATGATCTTGATTAAGCATGTATTATTAGCATGTTTAATACCAACAGGATAAAAACTGTAATATAGTTATTTATTTTAGTTCATAATACTTATTATTATTTGCAATTTAATGCCGCTAGTTCAAAGTAATATGTTATCAATATTATATATAATATATATTCGAAATTTTCGAGTGAATAAGCATTATAAAAATACATTGGCCAAGGTTAGAGGATGTATAAAAACATCCTTTATAATTACAATGTCTTAGATCCTTAGGGAGGTAATATTTTAAATAATTAGAAAATAAAGGGCAACTTGCAACACTCCTATCTGATGCAAGTCGTCAGTCAATTAGCGGAAACGAATCGTTACTGTGCTCGCAAACAATTGACTGGCCCTGGGATACTTCTCAACAGTCAACTTTGATAAGCTAAACGAAAAGCTATCTGAAATAAAATGGTAGCATTTAATAAAATACAAACGTTGAAACTAAATATATAAAATATAAAAAGTATAATAAACATGTTTGATTCAAAATAAAAGTATTTACTATAATATAGTTGTGTTTGATCTCCTGGCTCAAATATCAGACGTAAAATATTTTTTTAAGTAAGCTTTATAAACTCCAACAGGCACTATTGTCATTAAAAATCATTTTAGAGCTTTGCTTTGTACATTCCACAGCATAAGTAGATGATAATGAATATATGGCAACTGTACTAGTATAAAATGGTAGTAGCCAAATCGATCGACTGAACCGGCAGGAATATTGCGGAAGTGAAAGAAACAATGACAAAAAGTATTTGGACAATTATCTAAATAACGTTAATTAAATTAATCTTGGATATGTCTCATTTGTATATACGGTTGACCGCAAAGATAACATACAAGACATTATATTTAATAAAGCTAAACATTAAACCACACAAAACTTTTAAAGCACACTTGATTGGATTTAAAAACAACAAAAATAAAAAGCCTTTAAAAAAAAGTTTCGTAACAAGCAAAGCCGCATACGAATATAAGCGACCGTCAACCTTTAGCTTGCTAAGGCTTGGCAATTAAAACTATTTTCTAAATCTTTTGACCATATAACATTTTAATAAATAGTTCATATATTTATGTTAAAAATAAATGTGTAAATTAAAATATGAATGAATGAAATGTGAATATCAAAAATGGATACTTCTAGTTCAGTGAAATGCAAAAAAAGGTCGACAGTCTCTGTTCCACGTTTTGAGCGAAAAATTCAATAAAAATTTGATTTAAATCAGAATAACGGAATTCAAATAAATTCACAAAATTTGAATATTGCATAATAAAGCGTGCAAGCTCACATCGAGATAATAGAATAAGGGGACAAGCGTCAGTGCATACGAAACTCATGTGAAAGTAAGTAATCTCATGCATCATAAAATATTTCTATGTAAATTGACAAGATACAAATTATGCAAGCCTGTTCAACTTATTGGTCCGAGTCATGATCTGATCAATCCTTACTATAGAATTCTGTACTAATTTGAACTTTCTATACTTTGGTAATGAGAAATAAAAATCAGAAAGTTTTTCTTCTGCAGGAAGAATCAGTTTTTTTTATAGCAATCTAGGCATTTATATTCTAACATCAACTGAACAGTCAGCAAAAAAGTAAAAATACAAAGAGCTTAAAAAAACCTAATCTCATACAAAAAACCTAATGAAAACTGAGCCTGGTTAAGTCACATTACATTCATTAATCGAATTCACTAAACCTCGTAGTAAATTAAAAAAAAATCACAAGCTTAACTACATTTTTATCTAATCAATTAACAATCGCGAAACAATAAAAGGGAGTTGAACTAATTTCATAAATTGTATTGGTTACATAGCGCTAACTTAAGATTTCCGTAGCACGCTGTAACAAAAATCACCATTTCTCAAATAAAAAGCAAGCTAAGGACTGTAGTTTATTTTTATTTCGAAAGAAATGTGTAAAATTAATAGAGTTTATAACAATGGGATTAAAAAACTAGGAAGTATGTAAGAGCGTTCGTCATTTCAGTATTCCAAGTAAACTCCAATAATGGGCCCAGCTAAGTCGTACTGCACATGTGCAAGGGCCTTCAAAAGGTCCCTGACCCGCGGCCCGGGGCTCATTGGCTAACGCGAACCTGACTGCCTAGTGCATCTTAAATATTTCAATGAATGTAGCGACAAATGCAATGCGTACAACATCGCATAAGGCTATTGCAACATACTTCTCACAGTTAAAACAAAACGTGCGTAAAAACTTAAATAATAACTCACATCAAAACAGTAAATACATGTCCACAATTAAAACGCACTGGACGATCGATTGCACGGTATCGGTTCGATATTAATGCGTTTTCGATAGTTAAATATTCTTGGAGCAATCATTGTAATAACTCTATCGATACGAACACTATTAGAACAGGTAATGTTTGTTGTTATAATGTAAAACGTCCAATAGTAAGAATGTATTATTTACCTTTGATAAATTAAACTCATGGCTTTATAAACAAGACATTTTTAATCATATTCAGGTGGAGAAATAAAACCTAATTGGTATATTCTGTCTAAACATTATCGCAAGCATTTTAGTCACATTACTGTAAATGTTGTGAATTCGCTGTGAATAAAAATGAGCAAAAACAACTACAATCGTTAGATTTTATAGATTGTTAAACAATTTAAGAAAACACATCGACTTATTCAGAACGTAAACTAATGAGTGATAGATGGTGAAAATATCTCGCAAACATTAGTTTCTCTTGTCAAAATTTTCAATATAAAACCCAATCCGCAAATTACATGTCCTTGAAGCTTCAATTAAATGAAAATAGGATCCAGCTAGTCCAATACCGATGTTCTACAAGGTATCAGAATGTTCTGGCAGAATTTGCGGGTCCATACAAACCTTTCAGCACATTGGAAAAACATTCATACAGAAACTACAACAATTTTCTCCGAATAATGTATGTCGCAAGGAGCGCTAAATCGAAGAGATCAGACCAAGAAGTATATATGCAGCAACACGGAAAAAATACGTATTAAAATCCTTTATTAATATTTTAAATGCGAATGAAACTGTCTATGTGTTAAGCAATTACGACGTCTAAACTACCGATTTACATGAAATTTAGTACACAGATAGTCTAAAGCCCGTGAGTTGAAATAGGCTACTTTTTGAAGCGACAACCGACACGTGGGCAGTGTCGCGCGGACAGCTAGTAATTCAGGCATTCACAATAAATGTGAGAAGACAAATGGTAACACCAATATTGGAGCCACTCAATAACCTATTTCATTATGATTCATGCGACTTACGCAATGAGATAAGACTGACAAACAGTGTTTACTTTCCCTCTAGAGTTGGTAAACTATTTTAATGACATTAAAATGTCCAATCATCGAGGCATTAAGAACCATTACTAAGTAGCTACTTAGCCAGTACATTTTTGTAATGATATTTGGATTATTAATTAAGATGATCAATGTCATATTCGTTTTGTCAGTTTGTCAGGATCTAGCACTAGTCTATGTAAACACTTCTCATAAAACTTGGTGCAGCACGATACTTTAGCATGTGCTCAAACGCTTCAACTAAGTTACTGCTGGGTCCGCGGTAACTTGTAATGCGTTCCCACTTGGTCCCGAAAGCGACGGGAAGCGGAAGACTTCGGGTTTTTTTTTGGAATGAGTCCCTACCCTACGACCTCTACAGGTTGGAGTATTTAGCCGGGAAAAATAACACTGTATAGGAACTATAGGAACATTTTAATTGGTCTATTGGCCAGTTAACCCTGCCAATAAAACCTTAAGCAACCGCAAAACTAATATCTATCCAAAAGTGATTAGATAAATCAAAATGCAAGGGTTACAGAAATATTTCATTTCCGAATAGGTTTTTTTTGGAATTGTTTCGAAAAAATTAAATTATAAGACAAAACCTGTATCAAGAAAAACAACTTAGTTTTATCGAAACAGGGAGTGGACACCGCAAAAAGAACCAAGCGACTCTTGATTATTATGGTCATACAACATCTAACGAACGCACATCAAAACGAGCGTGTAGGATTATGTCTCGTTTGGACAAAAAAAATCTTTTCGAAAAACTAATAAGCGATTTTAGAATATTCTATACCAGGTTTGTTTAGGTTTTACGAAACAGTTTTGTTAAGCGTTGCGCACATATTATCTAAAACCGGGTTACTTAGTTACAAAAAAATATTGATAACACTTCCCAATTTTCAAAAAGTTTAATACCATTTGGGTTTAAACTTATAGATATACTTAGTGAAGTTTCATTTTTAGTTTATGCCTTACAATCTGAGACCTAATATCGTAAATAACTACAAAAACGTGTCTACCTACACACATATCAATATCTACTACAATACACATTTACATGCTCAGTAAAAATATCACTCACACGTCATATGTTCCTATAGCATACGTTGCTATGTGACGGACGGGCGCCAGCCAGAACGATGGGCTAGAATCCATAGTAACCAACTCCCCTCAGTTAATTTTATCACAACATGAAACATGGCGAGAAACTAACAGTTTGTTTAGTAAAAATGAGCAGTGAAAAATAAGAACAGATAAGAAAGAAAATGGAAAGAAGTTTTCATACAACTAGGTTCATAAAAAAAAACGTTTAATTCAATTTTATTCTTGAATGCCAAGTTATTATGTTCTGATCTAACTGATGATAACATTGCTGTTTAAAAGCAATCGTTTAATGCAATTATTTTGCATAAACAAACTCCACTTGCTCACTTATCTGCGGTTAGGGCTACATGGAACAAGTTACATAAAGACAACCTGGTATGTAAGTAACTGGCAAGTATGTACTATGTTAGGCACATAAACAAGACTATCTGGTTATAAGAGAACAAAAGTAAACTCACCTGACTGGTGGAGATCTATCCCGATGTGGGGAGTAAGGCAATGCAGTGTGATGCAGTTGTTGGTGTGGGGGCTCCCGTGGGAAGGCACGGTGACGCGGCGACTCGTGCCGCATAAGAGGAGTCGTCGACGGCGAAACTGGGGAACACGACCCATTCCGGAGTGGAGATGAAGCCTTCTCCCACTCACTCACAGGCACCTGCTGGTATCTCTGCGGACTAGCATTTGTCACAGGAGGCTCTTCAGGCATATTGTCATCAGGAGAGACACTCTCCAAACTTGCTGACCTTGACCTCTTTGACTTCTTCTTTTTCTTCTTCTTATCCTTTTTTCGCTTATCTTTCTTCTTTTTATACCTGCCATGGTCATCAAACTCTGGATCCCCTTCATCGTACTCCGTGCGTCTCTTTCTTGCTACTGAGGGATCCCTCATAGCATATTCTTCAATGCCCCGCCGACTCGTCGTGGTGACCGATATTGTCTTGTTATCTACAAATGTACGTATGGAATGGGACTTCCTCGTTCTGTCAAGGTCATCAGCAATATGCCTGCTAATTGAACTTGTTTCACTGTCAATCTCACCAGCCTCTGGGGCTGACAGTGCCTCAGAACTGACATCAGAATACTCTACCAGTGGTTTAAGCGAATTGACTGTAGCATAAGATTGTTCATGGGAACTACCTGAGTGGGTTTTGTGTTTCTTATGTGAGTGTTTCTTATGCTTCTCCTTGTGATGCTTGCTGTGCCTCTTATCGTAACCTCGATCCATGGTCGACTGGGGCGGCGCCCCCGCCCTGTGTCGACACTTCACATCACTTCAACTGAAACATTATAGTATCTAAGTTTATAAAAATACCAAACATGAACAAAAATAAGAAATTATTAGAAATGATAATTTATACAAAGTTCATCATAATTACACAATTTTGTTGGTTAGTACATACCAGAACAGACATAAGTTTATAAAACAAAAGTACCATGGTCAGTGATTGACAAGCAGGACCTTCCTATAATAAAAATAATGGTCGACCCGCACATAAAAAATATCAACGCACGTAGGCAAAATAAGTAGATAGTAGGTACTACAACAATTTTAAAATTATAATAATCAAGTTAAATTAAACTTTATCACTACACAACAAACTATAAGAATTAAATACAAGTAGCGAATTCTAAAAATAACAGGATCGTAAGCACTCGCAATTTTGATAATTCAAAAAAAAAATAAACAAATCACTGCACCGTACAAGCACATGCAACAATAATGTAAAATAAAGGACTTACCTTAGTAAAAAACGGACGTGCGTCCGTCACACGTACGATAAATACTTTTGCAATATTATACGAATTGTGTAAGCTAAGGTATTAGTTTCTTGTATTTTTTATAGTTTCAGCAGGCTTTCTGCCCGTAATATATAGTTATCTTAGTTATTTACTCTTTAAATTATCTTATTTCGCTAATCATAATCATGAAGAGCGCATAATTCATGTAATTACATCGGATTTATATTAGGACTAGGAACGTCGATTTTAGTCAGCCATTTGCTTTTTTTTCATTCATTTTCTTTCATCATCGTTTAGTGTTGTCCTCCGTTTAAAGTAAGGATGCCTTCTCTGAATCATGAATGGTCGATTTTCTTACTCGATTTGATGCTTTTTAAATCGATTTGAAAAGCTGGGTTGTATGTTTATCATAAGTCTCCAGGTCTATAAAAATAAGTATATATCGTTTTTAATGAAACGTGAATAAAAAAAAACTACAAAATAATCACTTTTTAAAACGTTTACACCTTTCGGTACAAAAATTATTATCAACGTAGTAATGTAAGTTTATAATATCCCCCGTTTCAATGAATTATTGGAAGACTGTAGTTTTCATTAAAACCTCGAAATATACTTCTTATGAACAGTAAGTTTCTGCAAATTTATAAATCGCTAGACTTATAGATTTGCAACGATTTCATTTGAGGGATTTGGCAATCGATTCTGGATTATTACCAACGTGCGAGTATCAACTTACAACACTATCGGATCGCAAAACTATTGGCGGATAATTCAAAAACAAACAACAAAAATATAGCAGATGTAATTATATGTTTGCTCTTTAAAATAAGTAAGAAAAGAATTCAATTTAAACGTTTTAATCCAAAACTTTTTAATTAAATTTGATAAGAAATTCTTTCATTTTATGAATAAGTAAACATTTTGGCTTCTCCATGTCCGCCGGACATGTGTCTTTTTCAGTTTTCATTTCGATTTCATTCCAACATTGCTAAATGAAATTTTACAAAACGTTTATGATGATTGTTAGTTTTAAAGATTACTTTCCATGCAAAATATTTTAAATAGTAAATTGAAATTTAGTTTTTGACAAAATTTGTTATAAAGCCAAGGATTAAAAGAAAAAAACTACTTTTGTTGTAAGTTCTTTCTGCGTGTAATCAATCGTAACTATTCTTAGATTGTAACAAAAAAATACAAGTTTCTTGTAGAAATATAAAATATAAATTCTTATGTTACCTTTTGAGATAAAAATATTAATGGGACTAGTTTTGTGACTTTAGCTAGTAAATATAGCTGGATAAACTAATATCATAATGTTGAAGTTTCAGATTAATTAAAGAATACAACTATATAACAATTTATAATTTAGTGTGGTAACACTGTACAGTTCGCGTGCGATTTGCGTCTAGCGGCTAGCGCTGTAGCATTTATTTTGCTGAATAATAAATACAATACAAAACTAATTTTTAATTACAATAGTGATTTAAAATCTATAGAATGTGTAACGAATCAAAACCCTAACGTGTATCATATTATTGTCACTAAAATAGTCACAATGACCCCTGAGTTCACGGCTGCTATTGCCAGTACGTCGTGATATTACCCAATATGGAAAAGAAATTACAAACAATTTAGCAATTACTGTTGTTTATTTTATTTATTTAGTTCTCGTATTACGTCGGTGAAGCTTAGTTTATTGAATATTATTCAGAGTATTCTATTATGGTTATAAATGGTCATTTTAAAGTCATTGAACCTATGCGCGGCGTGGTGACACTGTGCAGTGACTTGTGAATCGGAAATATGTAAATAAACATGAACGATATAAGCTTGAAAATAGTGGAATCTCCGAAGAGTCACGGTGGAGTGGATGTGTCTCCCACGGGGGAGACTGGCGCCGACAATGAAGTGGATCCGTTGGCAATCGACGATGTCGAGTTAGATAAAATAAAAGAGCCGGCGTTGCAGGAAGCGGTGGTCGAGAAAGCTGAGGATGAAAAGGCGGGAAACTGTGATGATAATGCCAAAGAAAAAAGCTTAAGTGAGAGTCAGAATGGGAGTAGTGATAGTTTCGTTAACATTCAACCAGAGAATGTTAAAGGTAATACAATACAACGCCGCGTTTACAACAACGTTCCTAAATAAAAGTATACTGGAATCTGTGCCATTTGATACTATGAGAAGTAGTCTCAGACTGCTCTCATTTTACAAGGCCTGCTTACCTATTTTCTCATCTGTTGTGTACAGATGACCTATTTATGAAATACTGATAAGTATTGCACCATGAAAACACCTTTTGGCAGGAACTATCATGTTTTGAATGTAGTTTAGAGCCATATAGGTATGGCATGCACTAATAACTATTAGCTTTGTCATAATACAACTTTTTTTATGACAAAGATGCTGCAAACTTTTGTAACAATTTACGGTCAGCAAAACACTTAAAGATCCTTCACCTCAATATAGTATAGTTGCAATTCACATGAACAGAATTTGCTAATATATTACCTGGCAAATGCCCAATAAGAACTGTAAATTACATCTATTTTAATATGCTAAACAGTAAGAGCCCACTTTTCAATTTATCGGAAGAAATGGACAATACACAGTTTTTTACTTATGTCTCTATTTTTATAAATGGATATTTGGTAAATAACTCCAGCACTAGTAATTCTTATCACTGGGTCAGTAGGATAGTTAATTTCATGGGGTAATTCACCAACTAAATTTCAATTCACTTATCGGATCACACAAAATGCTTGTCCCATGTGAGGTAGAAGTAAAACATTGTGAGGTAACCTGGATTCCAAAATTTGAATCTGAAGTTGCCAAACTGCAATGAGCAAGCATGGTGACCAATGCTCGTTCCTTCTTTATATAAGGCCTGTACCCAGCAGAAGGACATTGGTAAGCCAGTATTATATGCTGGAATAGATCCTGTAGCAGGTTATGCATGGTGGTATTTGGTATAGTGACCAGTACCACTTGGCTATCTGACAATTATGATTACCTACACTATATGTAAGATTTTTTTGCACTAGGACTCTCTAGGTCTGAGATTAAGTTGTGATATTAATAATATCAGCTCATAATGAGGTTGAACACAATAGTTTATAAGCTAAATGCATCTTTTGGGCCAATGTCTTGAATATTGGACAATAATAAAACATATAAAAATATAACATAACTCATTGGACAATCCAAAGTTCTATTTTAAAAAGGACCAAATTTTATGTTGTAAGAAAAAAAAAATCACATGTGTGTGGACAACATCACATACATTGTTCTGAAACCAAAGTAAGTAGCCAAAGCACTTGTATTATGGAGTCAGAGACAAGGAAGGTACCACAAACACGCAGACCTGAGACAATGTAGAAAAGTGTTTTTCTACACATATGACATGTCATTACCATGTTGTTTACAGTAGGCACAATGTGACCGTTATTAAAAATTTTATTTTTCTTCATGCATGCTGTGGCAGCCTTTAATTAGAGCTACAATATTAAATCTTTGATTTATTTGTAATACAATATGTATTTGGAGGTTGCTTTGTAGGTTGTCCTGAAAGAAATAAATGAAATTAAATAATACATGACATGTACATGTTATAAAATCCTGCTCATCACACAGAGATTTGTCCTAAGTGGGGATCAAACCCACAACCTCCAGTTTAGCAGTCAGGACAACTTACCACTAGACCAACAGGCTCTTGATTTTGAGTGTATTTAGCATATTAACACCAATGCACAATTATTCATGCTTATTTGAAGTACTTAATAATATGTTTTCTTTAATTACCTTATATACTTTCAAAACATAATGTACTTAATCAATGTGATTTGGCATAAGCCTTTGGTATGGGTGGTAGCTATAAAAAGTACATGTAGACCAAAACTTTCAGAAGAATTGATCAAAGAAGAAGACAGTCCAGTGGAGGAACCCCAAACCCCAGAACCGACTGAAGAAAAAGAAAATGAACCCACAGCAACCGCTCCTGAACCTAAACCTGCTGTGGTTGAAAAACCAGTTGTCAAAGAAAATGTGGTTGTAGAACCAATTGTACCGAAGAAGGAACCCAGTCCTGTGAAAGAGGTTCCTATGCTAGTTGAAGAGCCGAAAAAAGAGAAACCTGATGTTGAAATGGCAGAGGCCTGCCCAGTAGAGGATAAGGTAGAATTGAAATTGGAAAAATCAAAACCACAGCCTATGAATGGGGATGTAACTAAGGTAAGGTGTTTTCATAAATTGTAATGGTTTCATCATTTGATAATTTTTTTATAAATACATACTAGCTTTTGCTCGCGCCTCTGCCTGCGTGGGCGTCGGTTATCGCGGCAAATTATAGCCTATAGCCTTCCTTCATAATTCAGCTATCTAACAGTGAAATATTTTTTCAAATAGTGTCAGTAGTTCCTGTGTTTAGCTTATTTAAACAAACTCTTCATCTTTATAATATTAGTATAGATTGCAAATATGGTCTGTTTCACAATTTTCTTGGAAAAACATGTTCAGTTTTATGCACCTGATTACCTCATAGAAAGCACCCCTTTTAAATTAATCCTGTATTTCAAATTGGTTAACTATTTTTTTCTAATTTATTTCTCTACATCATGCTGGACTGTCATTTAATGGTCATAATTTTTGCAGATTTTATTACTATTTTTATTGATTAGTTTGCGCAAATGTCACGCGATTTACTGAGGCAATCGCGTTGTTTTTCACAAGATTTTTAATTCTCTTTCCTCCTAAAATAAAATACAAAAAAAAATCAAAGAGCATTAACAGTTTCAAGTCTTCTTTATATTCCCGTCGATACATTATTACAGGAAAAACGAATTTTTAACAAGAATATGTTTTTATTTGATGTAAAACATGAAACTTTAGAGTGCAAAATCCTAAATCAACTCAAGCTCTTGTAAATTTATTACTCTCAAACACCTACTGATAGCTAATGCATTAGGCTTCTTCCAACTGTAGTGGAGCGAAGCTAATGTGTGTCAAGCGTTGGGTTTGGTGAAAATACATGATTGAAATCATTGTCTGTAAACAGTGAGTTAATAGGGAAAAAAAACTTTTGTTTTCCACTTCTGTTTTTTTTTTGTACTTAGATTAGGACCTTCTTTTGACTTAAATCCAGTGTACAGTTTGCTTAGTCCTAGTTTTCAAGTATCAAATATCAGAATGACTCATGAACAAAAACTCTAGGTATTAAATTTATCGCAAAACTTAAATTCACATTTGGCCTAAGCGCTTGGACCAAAAAACTAGTTGCAAAACAACCTTCCGTGACACTTGATCTCTGGCAAGGTCACGTTACCGAAGCTGTTTGCACAAAATGAACAATATAGCGTTATTATGCTTCGGTGGTGTTTAACTTCGAAACCGAACGCGGAATAATTTATGCTGTAGTCTGCGAATCGACTGATTACAAATATTCTGACGATGCTATAATCAATGCCAAAGCTACGTCATTAAAGTTTAGTTGATGACGTAATTATTACCTAAACGCGTTAACTTTAGTTCTGATTGTCCTTTAGGGGTCAAGTTGACGCTATTATGATACAATTATTCATGTTTATAAACCAAATGTCGTTAGTTCGCCCACTTGGTGTTCTGTATCTGCCCCAATCGCAAAACTATTGTTTATATCGATACAAACATTCGTCACTTTCGGCATAAAATGGTTTTGTCACATTATGATACAAATGTTATAAATCAATCGAAATCTTAGAAGAAAAAAAACAGTAATTAACTTTCGGTCAATCAAGAAAAAAGAAAAAGAAAATAGAAATAGGATTTTATGATCTCTTGTTATTTAATCAAACTAGCTCTTAGGTAACAGTTTTTCTTTTTAAGGACGAGCGAGGAACAAAGCGACGGTCAAGCGAGGATGTCGACACAGAATCGCCGCTGAAGAAGCTCTGTCAGGAAGTAGAGAAAACGTTTCCGCAACACGACACGATGATCAACGACTACATGCAGACAGCCACCAAGAACAGCGTCGACGAAATACAAAGGCACACAGAACAATTGCTCTCCGAGATACAGACGCTAAGAGAACTTGCACAGAAAAAGGAACATGAATGGAACAATATCCTTCACCTCAAAAAAGTTAAAGAGGAAATCCTACTTCGACTGCTAAGACGAAAACAGGTCTTATCTTTCGAAAAATCCGCAGAACTCAACGGCTCTGATCGTACAGATCCGTATGACTACCTGAACCAAGGGAAGAGTCTGGCCATTGATAAGAGCGACGAGATATCAGGGCTGGCTCTCAAGCAACCTGGTTCAAATATCAATCCGATGATGCAGCCACAGGTGATGCCGGTCACTTCGCACTTTAACCCTATGGCAGGGTTACCGCCACCTTACGATAAAGCGCATATGTCGATGCCGAAACCAGTATTCCCTCAAGCGATGATGATGCCTGGGCAGCTACCTGGTTTCCCCAGGGACATGAATGGGCAGCTACATGGTAACTTCGGCCTTCCGATGGGTCGACAGGGTCCTACAAAAGATGTGAAGTCTATAATAGCAGATTATAGACAAAGGAATCCTGAAGTAACGCCTAGAAGAGGGCGGAGAATGAAATCCATACTTAACCCCAACATGATGAATGCGCCGAGACCGATAGCCCCGAAAATGGACAGTATGAACAATTTGAATAATCTTAATATGCTGTTTAATAATCTAGATATGGTAAGTCCTTTTATATTGATGTTTATCTAAGGTGTGCTTTTTTATTATAACAATATAAAATACACACAAAAATCCAACTTTGGCATGCTTGCCCAAAATCATGCCTTTTTTTTCGAATGATGTCAAACGAATATCTTTTTCACCGTTTCGCTTCGTCAACGACGCAAGTTAGTAAGGTCGTTAGACAAAATCAAGATATCGCGCTGAAATCTAGCTTAAAAATAGGTCGGTACAGAACCTACCTACTAACTATTACACAACAACATTACAACAAATTTATCCCTATAGGATACTAGGCAAGCCTACATATCAAGCTCTATTCATAATTCTTAATCTAGGCAAGATATTATGCATCTAAAATATTCCAAATTGAACCTACAACCTCATGCATACGAGTCTCGCTCCATCTAAGGTCATTACTTACATTTAAAATTTCTTCTCGTTGTAAGTCCGTTTAGTAACAAGTCTACGAACATAAACTATCTCTAGAGTACACTAGAGTCAATAATCTAATTTGTAATTGTTCCTTGACCCCAATTGTCAATGACCGGTATAGTACTGGCCCACATGTAATGGCGGTTTGACGTCCAGTTCAAGGGTTGACTGTTTCAAAGGTTATTTTGTTAGGAAGTTTTGATAGTAACTTATTAAGACTGCGTGGTAAAACTTATGTTGTATCACCGATATTTACTGGATATGCAAAGGAAAAATCGGTTGTCTGTCAAATATTTGTAATTTTTTTTCGTCTCGTAAGTCGTAAATAAGACTTACGAATGAATGAATGAATAAATTGTTAGTGGGAAATTTACAATTTATTAATAGGCGATTTTAAAGAATCCAGAAGACAAAACCGCTATTTAAAAAAAAATTGCCGTCTATAACTTTATGTAATGCTGCGTGTAGTAAAATATTGTGCTGGAGAAAGTTAAACTATGAGAAAATAGGTTTGAAAACAATAGCAACTTGATAAAGACTTTTTTACAAGTTCACAAAGGTATCTAATATAGATGACGATTGAAACTTTTACTTTTACAACGCCGCAGTCAAGTTAAATAGTCGATTAATAATAGCACATTTCTAATGCCATACTCAAAATTAATAGTTATAAAACAATGAAACATAAAACTTGGGAAAAATATTAGTTCTCAATGAGAGTACAATTTAGGCTCATTTATTATTCGCATGAAAAAAATCAAAGATACTTATTAACCTTTACGACACGAAACGTCTATAGGTGAGTGACAGAGCATTGCCTTGACCCAATATGTAAGTTTTTGCTCTAGGATTCTTATGGCCTTCGACCAATCAGCAATCGCTTGCTATCATAATTATTGTCAATGGACGTACTCTACGTTGTGGGGTGATTTTTAATCGAGTTCAAAGTTAACGAGAAGAAAAGACATACTGGAATAGTAGTTTTTTTTGTAACGCAATATTTCCCGAAGTTGTGGATAGATTTCGAAAATTATTTTGTTATACCTTAGAGTTGGTCCAATATACGTTTCTTCCAAATCGATTTAAGTCAAAATAAATGGAAATCATGATCAAGAACGTTCTTTTTTTGCAAATCATATCATGTTATTATTATGGCCCTCGTGTTGAGTCTAGAACAGTTTTGTATTTCTTGTTGTTACTCGTTTAAGTATGAGTTTTATTTCAATTTTCAAACGTCTTTGCTTATATATAAACAAAAGTTTGTGTAGTAAAAGTTGCAATACTTATGCTTCATGTAGACTTACTAGAAAAGTACGTACGAAAAGTAAATTCCAGTTTACTTCCAAAAAAACAAAGTACAGGGGGGTCATTATCTAAGTCCAACCAAAACATAACGTGTCATACCGTAGATTATAGTTCAAGAATCACGGGTCACCAGGTAGTGTTTCTATAAACGTTTTCGGCCATTTAACAAATTTTTTAACTTGAAAGTATACTAAGTCGAAAGAGAACGCCTCTCTTAACGTACACGTAACAACACGTAAACTACTTGGATTTAATGAATAAAGTCCCAGGTCCACGATAGGTATACCTAGGTTACCTACTAATAATAATATACCATAACTGGTACCATGTACTCATGCAAAGTTGATTCGTAGATTCGGCAGGGTATTAACAGGCGCTACCTCACGACGTTCACCTTCCACATTTAGAGGTGACGTACGTAAATGTATGTTAGACTGCATTGTAATACACTAGTCCTCGAGTTTGAAATTTATTTCGACCTTCAAGTAACATTTTGCCTCAATTGGCGCGATGACCAGCCGCCTGGCCTTTTCCTAAGGGTCAACAATTTATTTTATGTTCTAGACTTATATTTGTATGACCTAATTTTTTTCTCGTCTGTGCTGTAGCAGTTTATCTAAAGATTGGCTGTATTGCATTTAGAACAGTCATATAGAGTTATCTGTTATACGTCTTACTTTTTTCAACGTCATTTCCTAGTTTAACTAAGTTTTAGACAGCAAACATATATTTTTGATGTTTAATGATCTGATTGTAAATACATAATTATCTTAGATGCATATAAATAATTAAAATTTATGGAATGAATATATCATAAAATCTATTGCACAGTCTTGTTACGATAAGGTTTGATTCGATAAGGTCTAAAGTTTTAACAGTTTTTTTTTCTCTATAATTCAGAATTAATCTTTAAAGATATTTTCATCGTATTTCAGAATCAGAAAGCGATGCTAGAAAGACTGCAACAGATCCAAGCTGGTGGTCTACCGAACGGCCTCTCATTCAAAGACGTACTCGTCCAGTTTGCCAACATGCAGCAGGCCAACCAGGGCCTCATACCAAACAGACCACCGGAGACCATTACTAATCGACCTGAACACCATATAAGACCCGAAGGGAGAAGACGGCAAGAGAGGAACCACGAAGAAGTCCATGTGTCAGTCAAGCAGGCTGAGAGACTCGCGTCACCAAGTCCCCGATTGCCACCACCACCACCATATCCTGAAATTTCCTTGTTACCCGTCACCACAAGCCAAGAATCGTCACAACAAAACTCCTTACTCCATGGCATCCTAACAAAGGTATCTTAAAACACTTTTCTTATCATTTTATGGCTTGTAGAATTAATCATATCCCAAATCCATTATTAATATTTTCTTTTTTTGTATATGGCAATAATGCTTGCAACTAGCTTGAAATGAGTGTTGCCAACCTTCCAGCAGGCGTCTCCTGCGTCTCAGAGTTACTCCCCGACGTTGGCTAAACTGCTCATGTCGCCGGAAAGGAAACAGAGTGCGCCAACGTTACCAACTTTCGGTCAGGCCAAGGTACCACTAATGTACGACATTATAACAATTGGTGTGCTTATTGGCCTTGATCATTCCAAATTCAAAATTTAGTTTTTAAGTGATATGGTTTTAAAAAGTTGGAGCTGTGGTATTTAGGATTCTAATTTCAGTATTATATAAAAGTCAACTTGCACCAATACCGTGATGTTAATTTGTCTTCAAATATTGGTCTTGTAAAACAAAACAGAACTTTTAAGACCCTTTTTGCAACGTTATTATACTTTAATATCCGAATCCTAGTTCCACTACAAATTTAAGGGTTAGTTTCATCTTAAAATCATTCAAAAGAATAAAATGGTGTTGTGAAACTGCAATAATGCATTTCTTGAAACTGACCCTTAAATCGAAAAACGAGCTTCAAGTTTTTAAATGTTTTATTTGATTTGATTTTTGAGAGACTGGCAATGCTCATTGATATGCCACCTCATAATCATGAACCATAATATCAAAGATACATTATTGAGCAAATTTAATTAAAAAATCCTGTAGGTAAATAATTTGGACCCACTTCAAAATCCTACATAATTAGTTTGAAAATAATCATGTACCATTCAAATTATATTATCATACTTCGTAATACGATACATAATATTTAATTGATTTTTATATATTCTTATCTATAACAAATAAATTAAACTGATTTACTTATTACTATGAAATTAAACTTGGGACATAATACAATCCTATTTATTAATTGTATAAATATCATGAATTATTTATAATAGATTTGAAATTAAATGGGGGCGTTCCCCGATACCGTTTGTCCTCAGGATTTTTAAACAAGTAATTGCGTCGTATATAAAACAATAGTATACTCTACTTGATAGTACATAAGGTCTATTTTAAGGTTTTTGAGTTACTGATTGGTCTATTAAGTAGTTAGATATGAATACAAGTTGGATCTGCTTGTTTAAGAGTATTACCATCCTTGGCGGTTTCATTGAGAATTCTAACTTGAAAATGTCTCAGTGTCCTTTTTCAAGAGGCCATGATAGGTCGAGCAGCGTTCACTACATTGCTCAACCTATCGTAGCCTCTTAAAAAAGTTCACTTTGAGACATTTTCATTTTTATTTGGAACGTTCTCATTTAGAAATTCTCTATTTAGGAAACGGTATCTAGTTTTCTCTATTAAAATAATGTAATCATTTAACTGTTTATTTGTATAGAAAGTATTCCTGTCATAATTTCTTATTTTTCTATTATTTCGTATTATGTCCCATGTTTATGAAATACTCTGACAAATATTTATGATAAGATATCAGGTATTAAAAAAAACTGATTAATATTTATTTACAGGTAGGTACTCAACATTCTACATCTTATACAAATAAATCCAATTATTATAATACACTACTCAAAAAATTAAACCACTATTAACACGTGCAGACGAAATTCAAGTTGGAGCTGGACTGGAAAATCGTGCTCCCAAAAATGTGCTTGTAATTATTGAAAAAAAAAAAACATGCTAGCTTGAACGCACAGTAAAATTTAACCTTGTGAATAGAATTATTTTTTCTATTTTTTTTTCACATTTTTACTAAAATTTAAAATTAACAATCTCAAAGTAAATAATAATCAAACATTTTTTCTAACTTATTGACTGGACTGCTCCACATATGCCAAACCTAAAATAAAATGGAATAAGGGCAAGAAATAATATACACACAAGCTGTCTCGCTTCGTCATTTATACAATAATGACAAAATTAGAACCAAATTTAAGTGCTATTAAGCTAGCAACAAATTAACATGCGCAATATTTGATACTATAACCCTATTTATTCATACAACATCATACACGTAACGTTATGTCGCTCCCACAAACACTATTATAGCTTGGCAAATTCTTACGTGACACTTGCATGCGGGTTGCATGTCTGCGGGTGACGGGGGACGTAAGCCAGCGGGGGTGGTAAAACATATGCCCGGGGGGGTCAACGTACAAGAGCTTCACTCGACACATACCGTCATTGAGTAGTGACGTCCCCCACCGCCCGCGCGAACCATGGGAGTATCACGAACGAATTGGACACGAAGGCTATAGCAATATACATACATAATCTTATATATCATAACATAACTTATATGCGCGACGCGGCGTTCTATCTCGCTCCCACAGACAATTTAAAGCGAGAAAGAACATCCCAACAGAGCTATCTTTGTATTGTTACTACTATTTGTGGGTATATATGTGGATTTCGTTGTAGAATTGCGGAGAGATCACTATAACGCCGGTGCAGCCGACGCCGCCGCCCGAACCGCAGCCGGAGAAAACCGAAGAGGTTGTTCAGCTGGTCAGTAACTAATATAATGGGGGCTATCTATCGCGTGTCGAAAATCCGCTAGGGTCGCTACTGTCGCTTAAGGTCTATCTGGCAATTTCGACCAATTGCCGGCCAGTACCTTGTCTGTCATTGGTGACGAATGACAGATAAACCTTATGCGACACTAGCGAAACTAGCGGATTTTTGATACGCGATACATTAGGCTTATTTCCGTAAAATGGGGTGAAGAGAAATAATTTTGGGGTGAATAAAGTTAGAGAAGGATTCCAGCCTTTTATGGTGTCGCAGGCTTATAATTTTACTTTAAATCTGCTTCCATATAGTTTTTAATAGTTTAAAGTTCATCTTTGTCATTATATTTAACCTGAAAAATTAAAAAAAACAACTCTTTAATAACTCTATTCGCTCCCTGATTTTCTATACCCCATTTTACCTGGTACATTTTTAAATTTTGATTAACATTTATCTTACTTCAAAGGTTGTTAAGTAGTAGTAGGTATATTCGACTTACTGTAAAATACTTGCATACCTTACATTTATGAAGTATCTAAATTCTAAATATTGTCGTCATGGCCACATTTCGGTCATTAGACATTTGCACAGGAAATATTTTAGTACCTGTGTGTGCAAACTTAAGAACTTCTAAATTTCCTTTCTTTGTAGCTTTTCTTATCTTTTGAATTCATCATCGTCTGATGTGCATAATTAGGCTTAAAATGTTTTTCATCCTATTATAACCCCTTACTGAACATACTCAATTTAGTTGGTTTAGTACACGTTTTTTTGAATTGTAGTAGTTTTCACTACTTTGTTGTAAATTTAGATTTCGCCACTTACCGGCTTTGTTGAATCTGAGCTAATTTTGTTTTGTAAAAGAATTTGACTAAAAATATCGTAATTTAAATGTCCCACTGCTGGACGCAAATGCCTTTTCTCATATGGATAGAGAAGGAACGTGCATTGATCACAAGACCAATCTTAACAATCCAACAAATGTTTATTCCAGGATGACGAAGAAAGTCCAGCATCGGAAGGCGAGGCGTCGGGCTCGCCGTCGGGCTCGGGCTCGGGGCGGCTGGTGATCGACGAGGGCGCGGCGGAGGCGGGCGAGGCGGAGGGGGGGGAGGCGGAGGGGGGCGAGGAGGCGCCGCTGTGCCAGGGCTGCCGCCGCCGCGACGCGCAGTTCGTGTGCGCCGGCTGCGCCAACCAGTGGTACTGCAGCAGGGACTGCCAGGTCACCACACACTTCTTACTAAATTACATCACGGGAATTAACTCGAACTCATACATTTACTCTCATCATTTTTCCGCAATGCGCCAAAATAAGAATAACTTCAAAAGCCTTTTCAATGGCCATCCACATCATTAAGTTAATCATAATCATAAAATCCTCAAGACGTCTCCCCCAAGTTCTTTAATGATTATGCCTAATGTCTATGCAACCGACTCAAATTATGTTTTCTGATATGATTACATTTACGGCATATTCCAAAATCTTCGGACGGCTACTGCTTATCAGAATTAAAATCTCCTCGCTATGAAGCCGCAGCAAAGCAATAATGAATAATGTTACATAAGATAAAACTTATATTACCTTTATTTTTAAAATGCTGTATTGCAACTTACCTGACTTTTCTTTCATTATCCAGGTGGCAGCATGGGACGAGCACTCGGAAATGTGTTCAGGCTAACTGCGACATAAGTATAGTTGTAATTAAACAGTATAGTGCGCCACGCCGAGTTATACTGTATACAAGGTGTTCCAGAATACCCGGAATATTCACAAACCATAATCCAAACTATATTATATAATTTATGTAGACCTGAAAACACGAAAATCTTTTGGAGTGATAACTTCTTATAGTAGGGTAAACCGCTTGGTAACGTAACGCGTTACGGCGCCACTCTGTCTGTGGGCAGGCGAGAAGGAGTCTGTATAGTTCAACTTAGATTAGTTTAAGTTATCACTTTTGTCGAGCGTCGTCGGGGTCACACACACGTTTTTTTTTAGTATGAAGTATGAAAATTTAGAAGCTTCACTTACATAGTATAATATTTTCTTTATTGCAATCTGTTGGTCAAAATCGAAAATTATTTATTTTTTTTATTAGGCTACTATGTAGCAGTTTTTAAAGTCAACATAATTATACATTATACATAGACGATAGAGAGTCTTCCTTTGCCCACCTTTCACCGATTCCTAAGTGCTGTGGTCGTGTCGAAAAAATGGCGCCCCAGAAGTAGAAATAAAATAAATATACATTTACAGATATTCGGGTATTTCACGCATCCTTGTATGAATATAAGTATAGTTGTAATTATATACAGTATAGTTCGCGCATGCGTGTCTCAAACTTAACTAGCGACATTTGCCTTAATTCGAATAGTGTATACAAGTGAATCTCTATTTTTTCGTGTGAGTAGGCGATGCGATCGTTTTTATAGTATTACTCACTCATTTATTAATCAAATAGATGATCAAATCTTGATAAATCAATTTCAGCATGGTTGTTATCGATATTATATCGATCAATCAAAATTATATCGATTAGTTCGATTTATTTTGTGATCATTTGGTCTGTACTTAAACTTCCAAGCACATAGTATGTACAAAACAAAATTAATTTAAATATTATTATGGTTTAATTACATAAAAACGAAAGCATCGGAAGTGTAAATTTTTCCAATTTTTTTTCTTCAGTTTGACGCGAATATAGTCGTAATAAGACTAGCATTCAATGTGAAATTATTGTAATCCCTAACAAATTATATCGATATATTATTGTTTAGTAATGTTTAATTGTTTTATGTTACAAACATATAATATTCAATGAAAATGTTAAGAATACTTTCAATTTCATTATCATTTTGGGTACTATGGTGAATAGATATTTTTCTTAACTACAATGATCTCACAAAGTAATAAAACATCCTTTGTTAGCCCAGAAATCACTTGTTCTATAGGCGACTATTCTGTATATACGCCAATTTAGATACATATAAACATTTGACTTTTTAGTCTCGAAATTAATCGTATAGAAGTTTTTCAATTACGTATGAGTGGGGACAGTTTTAAAAGGAATATATATTTTTTCGCAAAATCAACCTTATCAGCATTAGATAAAGTTGTTTTTGATATGCACTTTTTCAGTAATTTTTGAGAATGTCTGTGCGTCTTGAATTGTTTCTATACCAATCCTAGAAATACAATATTTTCTTGCAAATAAAATAATAAAGGTTGTTTATTTTCCATACAAGTCAACTGTATGAAAAAAATCTGTAAATTAATAAATAAAAATCATATCTTAATAAATACTGTAAGGTAGAAAAGACATAAAACTTTATTAAACATTATTAAACACTGTATAGGTAAAGAAATATTCCTAGTAGACCTTATTAGCTGTGTCATATGCCTAAGCCTGTTCGCACACGAGGCGACGCTATTCTCCCCTACCCGACGACTTTGGTCTCTTTAGACGCGTGCGTATGTACGAAACTCTTTGAGTTTGTATGGCGGTAGTTGCTTGTATAAAATCATGCAGTATCGGAGTCTTGTGTCGCCTCGTGTATGGGCAGACTAAAATTATTTGGTACTCCGTAGAGTAGCGTAGTATATATTTATAATTTCAGTGATTACCTATAAATTATTATTTGGGTGTGCTGAGAGGCTGCGGCAAAATGGCGGCTTATGACGTCATTTGCCATATAAATATTTATGTTACCACTTCTAAATAATAAACTTTGATGATAGATTAAAAAGTTTTATTTTTGTTTATATTATTATGATACTCATCCTATTTTCAAATGATGTCTTAAGTCGCCTTTTCCTATCGCAAAATGTGCTGCGATTATTTCTACGCGCATTTAGATATGTATTAATATACAGAAATATGTTTCTGTATTTATTATTATAAATATATTACGATATATTAGTAAAAAGTATTTTATTAACTAAAGTACTTTATTAATTTTGCCTTTTTATATTATTGAGCCGTGGCTGCACTATTGTGTAATAAAAGCATAATAAAAAAATGACTGATTTTAGAAAAATCTCCAAAAATTCAAACTTCCTATTTTTATCAGTCAAAAACTGATATTTTGCAGTTTCTTGTGATTTTGTGAAAAATAAAGTTCGAGGCCTTCAAAAATATTATTTTGAAATTACATATAATCAATTAACATTTAAAATAAAGTTTGGTTTATCATCCCTAAATTAAAAACAAGGGAAAAATGCCAACAGCTATAAAAAAAAAATATTTAAAAAAGGTTATAAGGTGCACTTTTAGTTTGCAATAAATAGAACTACTTAATATTGTAGCTGTAAGTGCCTGAAAATGCTTAATTTAAAAGAAAAAAATGGCTCAAAATATCACAAGTAATATTTGTAACTTTCATTGATGGTTCGTGAAGTCTTCCTAGAATATTAAAATATGAATGTCACCTTTTTAATAGCCCATTGCCGATGTTTATGGACTCAAAATCAGCCAATCAGACCCCACAGCCGTATATTAGGCCATTCCTTACATATGTATAGATTAGAATAATTCATTATTTATATTTGAATACAAACAAATGTACGTGCGTTCTGAATTATACCTAAAACTATATAAAACTGGCCTAGATTTCATAAATTATTAAACTGCCCTTAACTTCAGAAAACAAAAATATTCGAATGTTAAAATTTTTGTTTGCTTCGGGTATTTCCGTATAGTCCGAACGTTTGACCAATCAGTGTTGTGAATTTAATACGCGGTTTTATACGCATGCTTTGATATTTCTGTATCGGTAGGTATAATTCAGAACTGTGTGCCTGAAAGCGTGTAATATATAAAATATAAAGCGAAAATATTATAAGTTAGCTATTAGTTTATATCTGTAATGTAATTATGTGGAAATAATTCTTTTTTTCATATTTAAATCGGAAATTGAAATCAAATTATTTTGTGATAAGGTTTTACTTGACCTTGTGTAGAGTTCTTTTTATCATGATTGAAAACGGCCATCTTGAATTTTCAATAGGATAAATTGAAAAAATTTTCGATACTTGGACTTCAGGTCAATATTAATGTTTTTAAGTCTAATATGTCATCCTCAGACCTCAGATAAAATAAGGGTTGTCCTTGAAATTTCTCATTACCTAAATTATTGAACTAATTAGTAAGAACTCTTGCGCATAGTCTAGTTAATACGATCGAACATAATTTATAAGGTTTTATTTTCTACAATAATGAACAGTAATCGAGTATTATATTTAAATGTATAAAAATCGTTCTAATTTTCTACACATGTGCCGTGCCAAAATATATCCTTTGGGCAGAGTTGATAATGTATTGTTAACAGTGACCGTAATGTGTTCACTCGTGTGGTGTCGATGACACTTGGCTTGCTTTTGTGCCTTGCGGTATATTTTAAGTCGATTGTGAGTATCACAAATGTGAATAGAGCTCAAAATGCCTTAATTTTTATATTTAATAGTTTGCCGTTGTTTGTACACGAGTGGCACTGTTAATTGCATAATAAGTAATTTCAAATACATTTACCGTATAATAGGGTAAAACAGGGATGCAAGGGGGGGATTGTAAGGCGCACGTTTTACAGAATAAAGAGTTACATATTCTCTCAACTTAAATAAAAAGAAAGCAGTTATCGTATAAAATAAAGCGCATGCGCATGACAGAACGAAATTTAGTAATACCTTTATGAATTCGTGTCTATTCACCTCCGGTATCCCTTTTCACCTCGTTTTACCGGTACATAATAGTTTTCAGTGAAATATTTATTGATGGAAATTTATGAACAGAAAAAAAAAATATAATTAATAATAGCTGGATGGAAATTAACGATTGTTGACCTGAAAATTATCAATTCTGCCCCGTATTACTAGGTTATTTTAAAACAAAATATCGTTCAATTATTTACAGTTTTTTTATGATACCTTAAGATAAAACCAGTGAAAATCATGTTCCCTATTGGCAGTTGCGATTTATATTGTAGTCAAGTGAAGGCATCTAAAGTTTCCTAAATGTATAAATAATAAATTATATCACTGAGGTGTAAAATATTCCTAATTCTGATAAGAAATATTTCTTTTAGACAATCGTGTTAAAGTGACTTTATAAATACATAATAATATCGATCAGTGTTAGTCCTACTGCTAGGAATAGGCCTCTACCCATAGAGAAGAACAATATTCCTTAATTTAAAGTTAACAGCGTCTTTATTGCATTGTCATAAGGTGTATTTTCCTACTGACCTTAACATACAGATGTTCCTAAATTGTGTTAATTCAGTTGTTTGAGCGCCTCAGTGATTCACTTCACATCGACTCGTACGTTCGTGTCCGCTAGTCACGTTTTTTGTTACCTATAAAACTGTTTATGTATTTTGTAACTTATGTGTTATATAAGAATAAATCACTACTGTATTTCATTTTGGAGTTTTACTGACACTCTTATTTGGTTGGAAAGCCTGCGAATAGTCTATCAGACTATAATCAGGTGAGTTATGCGTGGTAGAGCCTCTGCTCCATGAGCTCCCATCTCCCCTGATTAAGGCTCATCGGCTCTCTTGAGTCTTCTTATCTGATTTGGTTGCAAGAGCATACTGAATAAAGGATTTAAGTGAGGTCGCAAAAGGTCCTAATAATTAGCCGAGTGGACTTTTCGTAAAGTCAAAATTTAATAATGAAACAGAATTTCTATAAAAATAATCAATTTTAATGAGTCACATTACATGTAGATAACGTATACTTAACATAAAAATTAACATAATGTCCTTACACATGTAGGTATACAAAACTAATAATTACAAAAAAATCATCAATAATAGAACTATAAAATCAACCATTATGTTGTTATATTGACGAACTATCGGTAAATGTATAAAAAAACGGAAATGATCTTAGTATACTATTAAAATTCAAGATGTAAATAAAAAGGTATCTCCGTAAATATCGGGGAAATTTTCTTGATAGATTCCCTCCTTTATTGAAGTTTAAAGCATGGTTATTTCCGTGACAGAAAGGTATACACAGAAAGAACCATCACATTTTAACAATGTAACTAAGATTGATCAACATTTAATTGGAAATGTTTATGAACATTTGAAAACAGTAGTTACTAAAAACTTCATATCAAAAGTTTAACAACATAACAACAGATTTTACAATTATAACGATGCAGCTCGCGATAATCTCTTCAAAATAATAAAAAGATGAATAACTATCAACTAATATTATGCATTGATTACAACTTAACTTCAAATAAACAAGAAATAAGGCACAAAAGAATCTTGACTAGCTTAACTTGGCGTGTCCAGAAACTTCGCAGTCAAAGTTACATCGGTAATACTCGGCTGCGTGAAAGAGATAGCAAGTCAATTGAATTTATTTAAAATCTCTGATTGGTCAACGGGGTTGATGTCAACCACGCAATTGTCCAATAACAAGTAAGTATCTATATTATAATAATTTCCGCGAAAACATGGGTCTTTAATTTTCAATTACTTTAACCTTTTGATCGTCACGTCACGGTCTTAACACTAAGTTGATACATTTAGCAAAATTCATATACAAAGCAGGTGTACTTTATCAACCGTTTCGACCAAAAGGTTATAATCAAGTTCTGAACACGCCTTAATTAATAAAAAAAAAGCTGACGAGAAAATAATATTTGGGTAGGTACTTATTCATATTAACCGGATAATGCTGACTTAAGCCAGCCAAAGATATATCAAACATACAACAATACACAGATTACTTTATCAAAACAGACTAGACACCACTAAATGATTTTTTGACATTTTCGAAAACATTTTTAATGTGCTCAGTACTCTGATGTCATAGCGTTAAGATATATGAAACACAATCGGTGGGTCTTAAAATTTAAATTGTACAAGATGAATTCTCAAATACTTAGAATATAAATTAAACCTATTTATAATTTTACAACAACGTATGTACTTACGTCAACGAAATCCAGGTATTTTTTAGATTAAACTATTTTTAGAATTTTAGAAATAACTATTATTTAAAAAATTATCGAAAATGTTAGTTCCAATGTTTACCACCAGAAAAAATAGAATTTTGCCGTTTTACAACAGATGCAATGTTGAAATACAACAAAATTTTTAACTCTTGTTCAAAACTATGTAGGGGAAACTGGGGACACTTGATTACCATTTTGGTTTTTTGCTTATATTTTTTTCAAAATTAGTTCTATAAAAATAATAAATACATGTTTATTACAACATGCATGTTTATTACTGTTCCCCATTATTTGATTATTATATTTATGAGCGCTTCATTTTTATTTTTGCATTTTCCCGAAACTCTCCAAAAGGAACAAGTGTCCCATATTCTGGGAGACTTGATCCCAGTAACGGGTTGACTTGATCATAGGGATCAAGTCCCTAATTCAAACTTTTAATATTTGAAAACCCGGTTTAGTTATAAAAGTATCATTTATTATAGCAAAATTATGAATATAATTAGCTTTATATGTCTTAAGTATTCATTTTAGTGACTATTGAGCCTCAATCTCAATATAAGTAAGTTCTACATTTTCATAAATCTAATAAGTATTAACAGGTTTTATTGAAGGATCTAGTAATAACTCTATTTATATCACAAATTATTAACTCTTAAAATAGAGCTTCAAAAGTGTTAGCAGCGTCTTTATGAACTGACCATCCACCTAAAGGTTAGACTTACATTAGCAACATTTGAAAATCACTTTGGTACTTAAATAACTTCTAATACTCAAACTTTTTAAATCACGTACTATCATTAACTCTCTTTATATTAATCTCAAGGAAATTTAACAAACATAAAGAACTTTGCTTCAACTTTGCCCGGGATAAAGTGTACCCCATCTTGCCGTGATCAAGTGTACCCGGGAGTGCTCTTTTAAAAAACATATTTTTTTCATGTCAAGAGAAAACGTTAATCAAATAAAATACATGTAAATGCAAACTTTAATAAACTACTTTCAATGATTTTGACACATACTCAAGAAATTATTCATTCAGTCATTAAAAAAAACAAATGAAAAACTTACTGAAACAAATGCTGACACAGGAAAATAAAAATGGGTGCATTGCTCTGAAGTTGTCTAGATAAAGATGTCAAAATGACGTTTTTGGTTCACCATAGACAACAAAGAGTTATGTTGCCAATATATCAAATAGAAAAAGTGTTTAGTTTTTGATTTTTCACTGGGTGATCAAGTCTCCCAAGGGAACTAGTCTCCCCAGTCTCCCCTACAATTTAAAGAACTTACAAAATTAACAAAACAATTTTATACGTGTAACGCTGACAACACTATGACTTTACAAGAATGTTGCTATTTCGCACAATGCAAAGCAATTTTCTTTGGCTTTTATTTTTAATTCAGTTACTCTTAGGATCATAATAATAAAATTAGCACCTTTACGGATTGACCGGATTTAATGTACATAGTAAAATATTTAAAAAACCTTTATAAAAATATGTTACAACTAATAACATTGAGCAGATTTGAACTTAGGGTTAGCGCACAGTTGACTAGTGTGAGCTTAACTTTGTAGAATATCTTGTTATAAAATACACAGTATATAGGTTATAATATAATCTAAAAATATAAAAACTAGCTGTCTAAATAACGGTAGGGTAGTATAAATTGCAAGACTTAGCGAGACTCTGTCAGGTTTTTGAAGAACAGTCGTTTCGTTGAATTTTTTGTACATTATTATTACATTTTATACAAGTATAGATAGGATCTTATCCTTACCTAAATATTACATTTTTTTAATTGATACAAATATTCCCGTTGAAATCTTATAAAACAAATCATGGCCTTAACATTTTTCAAAGGTACCGGTAAATATAAGTACTAAATAGTTTCTCTTTGTATGAAATAACTTTACATACAAGTTTTATGTTTCAACTTACTTAATGTAGTTACTTACTAAATAATCTTTTCCAAAAACTTATTTGAGAGTTCCTTTTATAACGAGCCAGAACTCTATTCATAATAAAAAATCAATTTCCTTTTTTTATCAAAAGTTTGAATTGACTTTAGATTTCCATATCATTACTACATTGCAAAATATTGGTGATTAACAAATGGCAATATATTAAGGAATTTTGACACTATGCTGAACTCTTAGGGTTGATATCATTAGTAGTAGTTTTTTTTTTGTGAATTTAATTCACAATTGCAAAGGAGTTCATGATCTGGATGAAGCTGATCGCAAGCGCTGTAATAAGTGTCTTGTTCAAACAATCAATAGGTACTATAGTCGCAATCAGAAGATTTAATCTGCAAGAAAAGCAGTGAACTAATAACTACAGTTAAAACTAATTCCTATAGGTGTTACAAGAAAATCTGTCTTATTAAACATAGCATAATTATATAAAATATACAACATGAACATACAACATATTATTATATAACATACAACTTCGTTGTTTTGGATTATGTACAATTAATATAACATTGATCTGAATAATGACTTATAAAGACAATGCCTTGTCTTGCCTCTAGCTTGACTTTAATTCGTGAATCTTATTTTGGATATTAATAGGATACGTTATACGTAGTTTCTAAGCTCTTGCACATAAATGGTTTTGTGCGAACTATATCGCAATACTCATAAAATATAAAAAGTTGTAAAGTAGAAATAAAAACGTGAAAAAGTCTAGTTAAAAAGTTACCATCTAGTTGCTACTTTCTCGACTCAAACAATTTATATAAAAATAACAACTTTTCCATTATTTTATACAACAGAACCACTAAGCGACTTATTTCTTATTTTACCACCAATTTTTACATCTAGTTTTAAAGTTATGTGACAATATACTGATCTTCTTTACCCACCTTTACTCAGATGTCAGTATAATCATTAAACTACCCTCCATATCTTAATTTAAATTTATAATCCCGCGTTAATTCGTTCGTCATAATTATTGGACTTATATAAACACCTATGTTCTTGGCTTGGCTGGATAGCCACCATCACAAAAGAAGATAAAGAATATACCTACCTCAGAAATCGAATCTTTTGTGACGATTTTCTATGAAACCAGCTGCAATATATGTGATACAATTTTATAAAGCCATAGCTCTAAGCTCTGGCAGTCAGTTAACTCATAGTCGGTACAATAACGTCAAAATATTTGAATATTCACTCCCTTAAACATACTAAGTCTCTTCTACCCACATTTTTATCAGCTTGTAAACATTTCAATTTAAGTTACTGTGCATTGTGGGTAGTTACGTAAAATCATCAGAAAGTTACGCTTAAACTCAAATACCCTCATTTCATAATGAGACAACAGTATTCTTAACTTGAATTCTCTTGGTTTTTGCTGTGCATGACGTCACATATACATATAATTAGTACAAAAAATTGTTGTACCCTCATTTTACGATGAACACAACAAGTTGAACCCTCTTCATTTTTGGCTGTGTGTGTGATTCACACAAATCAGAGACTTGTACTCAAAAGTCAAGTACCCTCATTTCACAATGAAAATAACGTTGCTGTCCCTTTCCAACTGCTCTTCTATTTGCAGCGCGGAAAGCCCGCTCTGACAGCAGAGCTCGTCGAGACAAACCAGTCCGTTGTAAGTTCGCACTAGTGGCTGGCTGTGGTCACTCATTATCGAAGCCGTGTCGTCGTTGTGCATGGTTATCGGGAACTGAAAGATAGTAAAGACACTCATGAATTATTATTATTTATTCGGATGGATGGTTTGGTTTAAAAATTGGCCCCACGTTGGGCGCCAATATTTATTTATAACTTTTGTTGATTACTTATTTCGTGAGTGTCATTAAAATGCAGCTTGCAAATGTTTTATTTCATTGATTTAAAGATCTCCTATAATCGGAATTATAAGAATGAATGAATTAAAGGTAGAATATTTTAACAATATTCACAGGATAGCAAAAACATGAGACTGCTAGAGAATGCCTCAGGCATTAAGTCCGCCATTATACATTGTATGTGCATATAAAGTATCAAAAAATAAAGGTTGCGCAAACAGTATCGAACTGTTACAGTATTTCGGTAAACATTCGGCAAAATTAATCTTAATTCTATACGCCGCATAAGAACGCTTGAATATGTAGGTACTTTAGTTACAGTACTGCTTACCTTATAAACCCTCCTGATAAGCCCCTCCAGTACTCCAAAGAGCACCAACTTCCTCTCGTTAATGGCCAGGTCTTGCGGCTTCATGCGCCGGCAGAGGTCTCTGATCGTGCTGCCGTATGACATGCCCGCGTACATTCGGAATATATCGCTCACGTTTGGATGCTGTCGGGCTGGGGACGAAAAAAAATCGTAAATTGTCATTAAAAAAGGGCTCTAAGTTGTATCTATGTTAGGTACTATTTTGAATAAAGGGACAAGCCGGCCACTGTTGTCCATAATTGCAACTCCTGTAAGCCAGGATATACAAAGATAACCAATGAATGCCACCGAGATAGTTAAGCTCGATGTGTCCCAGGGAAACGATTAGCTGTTTTGGAACCCGCAACGAAATTAATCAGAAGAGTTATAAGATAAGTAGGAAAAATAGTTTCCACTTACCTCCCCTGTAAAGGGGGGGACAAAAGCAAAAAGAAAATGAGTTAAGCCCTATTAGTACTCCTACTACGAATTAACAAACTAAAATTTATACTGAAGCGGAATCGAAGCGCACCAAAGCAATCTAAAAAATTGTTACCAAATTCATCCTAATTCATATTTCATATTTCATTCGTGATAAAATAAGAGAAAATACCGTGGAGTGTGCGCGAATGCGCTTGTGTTCGCACTTCTTTTGTTTTGCTAAGCGTGAATTTGCTATAATATTTTTTAGATTGATTTTCGACTTTGGTGTAGTATGTTGGATTGGTAGGAAAATCTTTCTTCTTCCTTTTGCACGTCAAGTATTCTAACCAAAAAGTTGCTTAAGAAAAACCCTTAGTAAACAGATTTATTCTTCTGAGGATTTGTAATAAATAGCAAGTTACAATAAATTATGAAAATTTGAGAGATGTTTGTTTAGGTTCTTCAGAAGTTGAGATGAAAGATACATAACGGGTATAATGCGCAGATTTCCACATCACACTTTAATATCGGGGAAACCGTAACTCATGTTATACAACATGTAACAAAACCCCTGTCGGATCCAATAAACCCGTATACGTGGTAGTTCATGAACCGTCTCGCATAGGCGGCTTCTTTGACACACAACTGTAGGTATTAAGTACGTAAACTTTGAGGAGCGGTCAGTGCTGCTGTTGTTGTTTTAAATTGGGAAAAAAATATCTCCAATCCATTTAATAGCTACGTATACCTATGTGTTCGCAGTACGATACCGAATAATACTCTCAAGGATCGGACAGGGTTTTTGTTACATTTTGTATTGGGGGTATTAAGTCTATTTCAAGTAACCAATTATAGTAGATGCAGGGAACAAGGTTCCATAAAACTGATCACCGAGTGAGATTCGCTTAAAGCGGATAAGGTACGATTTCTGCGTACTCAGTTTGTTGTTATTATGAGGTTTGAACAGTTAAAATATACTTACGAGATCTAGCACAAAACTCGACGCACTGCCGCTGCAGCCCAGCACAACGCGTCAACTGTCGGAGCTTAGGAGTTGCGCTGTACACCTGGAAACAATTAATATTATTAAACAGATAGCAAACTATAGACGATAGACGATAATAAATAATAAATGAAAAATCTATATATCTATACATCTATACATATAATAAAATCGTAAACGACCAGTGTCTGTACATTGAATATTTTGGAAAAAAAACTATATACACACGTTCTATTCATGTTCCCGAAGCCGAAAATATAGTTTTTAAAATTTTTGTCTGTTTGTCTGTTTGTCTGTGCGTTTGTACGCGATGATCTCAGAAGCGAATTAATTGATGTGAATGCCGTTTTGACTGACGTATTGCTCCAACCTTCCCATAACATTTAGTAGTTATTTCATTGAAATCGGTGCATAAACAAAAAAGTTATGTACATTTGAATCAATAGAAAGCGATATCGGCGATCCAAAGTCCAATTTAGGAAGAGCTCTCATTAATATGGTCGTCCGTATTAAATAGGGATCAAACCTTAAATTAACACAATCTCAATTCATCTGTACACGTAATATTTGACATATAAACAACAAAGTAACCATGGCAAAAATAACGTTGTCATAGCGATCAGTTTATTGAAGTATGAATAACTATTTACGATGCTTACAGTAGTGTTAGACAGCTCGGTGGTTATAAGAAAGGAAATGTGAAATATCTTCCCGTATGTTCAAATCCTGATGTTACTACATATTTTAATTTTTTATTTCTAGCACCGACTTTCTTACAGAAGTTTAAATGTATCGGGCTAACCCTTTTTGTGCTTTTGTTATAATTTTTAGTAGTAAGTTATTTTTTACACAGGTGGTTATTACAACAATTCTTTAATACGCTCAAGATAGCTTGCTGCTCATGTAATTTTTGATGCCTGATCGAGACAAACAAAAATGCATAATCTTTTTACAATCACACTTTACTCTTAGACAGGTGAAGGTCATAGTCAGTTAGAAGATAAGTCCACCATCTCAATTCCGCAATTTCTGCGACTTACATAAAAGAAACCAAATTGTCAAATACCTGTAACAGTCGACTTGAGCCATCTAAAGCGCATTCAGTGATTCAGTCAGTCAAAAATATTTTTCACATGCATACCTATTAGGTACGACTGATCAGCGCGAACAAAGTCGCGGGTACAGCTAGGTTCTCAAGGTTACTTTATTCATCTTTTTGTCTATATTAAGCTGAACGGACGGTATTTGAATATCGCATCGACTACTGATTAATGCCTATGTGTGACGAGATCTGATGGCAAACTGCTAAGCTGGCATAAATAAATATACAGGATAGCGCCTGTTTCAGCTTTTGATATGGTCATTGTTATTATTTTATACACTATGAATGTATTTATCTAGACACTATTTACGGAAATCCACGAGATCTCTGATTTTCGTAAATTCAGCTTTGGTCAAAATGTGCACGTCAAAATTACAATCCACCATTTCCCAAGCTATAAAGTATAGTAGCTATAATATAATATATAAGTAAACTTCCTTTTTCACCGGTTACAGCTGTAGATACCAATTTTACTGAATAATTCAGTACATATATTTTGGTAAGAATGGTTATCAGGATTGTTATGACCAACAAAGATCATAACATAATTATGACCATCGGACAGTCGTGTGGATGTAAACCCGGCCAAACTGCCTGACCCTGAATTCCAATCTGAAACCTCGCTCACGGTAGTCGCGATTATGAACACTAGACTTACGAGGCAACCTGTCATGAAAATTGCATAAAATACAGGCCTATAAACGTCCCACTGCTGGGCACAGGCCTCTTCCCATAAAGAAAAGGAATTTAATGAGCATTGATCTCGCTTGCTCATTGCGGGTTGGCGATTTCAATTGGTAATGGTTTAAAAAATGGTTGGAATCCAGGTTTCCTCACGATGTTTTCCTTGACCGATTGTCATAACTGTATGTCTTAGAATGATGAAGAAAGTACATATTACTTTGAAAAAGTCACATTGGTACTTGCCTGGGTTCAAATCTGCAACCACGTGCATGTGAATCTGGTCATTGAACCGCTAGGCCACCGAAACATGGAGACATGAAAATTACATATTTAGCTGGAAATTGTTTATACGCATTTAGCGTTTTGTTGCCGCTTTCTATCTCCCGGCCGCCTATAACAGTGATCCTCCCTTTTGCTCTATTCCAGTACCGTAATGCAAAGTTATCAGCAATGGTAAACAGGACTATCTGGTATAACACAAAAAGAAAAGAGCCAGGAAGTCCAAAAACGACCAAAGAGAAGGGCATTCCCTTCTCTTTTGGTATACACCATAGTAATATTTTGGACAGTGGATATCGAAAAACCTGCATTCTTATGAGCTATTTTTGCTCACAGCTATATTGACACTTGGCTAAATATCAAACTCAAAATAAATATCGTCGAAACAATCCTTTAAACGTTCAAAGGAAGCTGCTATTACACAGATGTATTTTGTTAAGGCCATTTGAAGGGAACTCTAAATACCTAATGGAGATACCAAACGCGATAAGGCGATAACATTTCTTTATTCCTTTTACATATAAATTGAAATCCATTTCATTTTTAGCTGCATATATAAGATTTTAAAAAATCGCGAGCTAATACAAACATGTAACTACAAATATTTCTGACTCTAGGTCCCGCAATCTTATTTGTGTATTAGTCTACAGAAGAACATTTATCTAAAGAACAAAAATACATCAAACTACATCCTTCGTACAAAGCCTACATAAAGTTTCAAAAACTTTTAAATTTCAGTCATAGAATAAACATAAGTGTAAATATTTATCTTCTGCCTACGTACAATAAGCAACTTTGTTCTAAGATTTTGAAAATCAATGTTGATGATATAATTATGGTTTATGGGACCACGTCTTATGTTAACCCAAACGACACAAAAATTTTATTGAAATTGATCAATTATAAAATTCCCGAGGTATCGCGTAACAAACGAAAAGAAAATATCAGTCGACTTGAGCCATCTAAAGCACATCCAGTGATTTCAGTCAAAATATTTTTACACACTTATACCTATTACGACTGATCAACGCGAACAACGTCGCGGGTACAGCTAGTAAATAAATAAATGTGGACAGCATAACATACATTGCTCCGAATCCAAAGTAAGTAGCTAAAGCACTTGTGTTATGGAATCAGAGACAACGAAGGTACCACAAACACCCAGACCCGAGGCAATGCAGTAGATAAGTGTTTTTCTACATTGACCCGTCCGGGGATCGAACCCGGGACCTCAGAGCTGACGACACCTTGAAAACCGGTGCGTACGCCACTCGACCATGGAGGTCGTCGATAATATATAGTTTTTATTTCAACTCGATACTTCCATGCGTTTCCGAGTCTTGACAGACAGAAGGACAAACAAACGGACAATAAAATGATCATATAAGGGTTCCGTTTTCCATTTAAGGTACGGAACCCTAAAACTAATGCTTTTGTTTTAACTCACAGCACAGTATTGAAAGATGGGCACGAGAGTGACGACGCCGTAGTACACCAGGTTCTGGACGCAGGCGCGCACCAGGCTGATCTCCACGTCGGTCAGCGCCGCGATCTTCGACACGTGGTTAAACCCGTCGATGTAGGGCAGAATCTGAAGCAAAGAAACATACTGTTAGTATATGATACTGATGAATGAAGACCGAATCGAGGGATCCCACGACTCCGGCCAAGGCATGGGACGGGATCAGGGTGTTTTCTGTGTGAGTGAGTACGTCGTAAAAGTACGACGTATCGTCACGCCGTCTCTCGACGTTTGTTACTTAGATACTATTAAGATTTGATTATTTGTTTAATTATTCTGGACCTATTTTCGGCGAATACCTAATAATTAAAGGCGGATAAAACCGCAATGTACAATTAGTATCTAACACCTATATAACCCCATTCTTCGTCATGTGAGTTTCACAAACACTCAAATCTTATTCACAAAGAACACCCGGACATCAAAAAAACATTTGGTTAAAATGTGTCTCCCATCAAAGATTCTGTTGGTGTGTTGACCCTTCCAGTCGGGTTTCTATGCAACCGAAACATTTGACATCTAAGTGCTTTTTCGTTTATTGCATCCTTGATCCATTTTACGACACTACCGCGACCGATTTCGTAACCCCATAACGCCGCAAAGCAATTTACTTAAAAGTAAGCGTATTTTACATCGCTTTTGGAAGTAGGTTACACAAACATGAAGCTTAAACTATCTGGACTTCTGCCAATTCACTAAATAAGATTACATACTTCCTAAACATGATCTACAGTTGTTTATGATTTAATTAAGACATGAAATATACGCCCGCCGGTTAGATTTATCCATGTTATGAAAACTAGTTGAAACGTAATTTTGTTCATAAAACTTAGCAAACGTATAACTTTGTAAAAAAGACGCGACTCCTAATGATTTAAGTTGATTTAGAGAAAGCAAAAGCTAAGAAGGTGTTGAGTTAAATGTGATGGTGAAATGTGTAAGTGATGTGTTGATGTGTGTGTTTGTAAGTGTGAGAGGTTACCAGTTTTAAAATCGATTAGAAAGAAAATAGTCCGCATGCCTGTTATGTATATATGCACCACATATTTGCACCTTCTCTCTCACATAACTGTTTTATAATTAGCCAGTGCGATATGCATGTGGTGCACGAGCACGGAGTATCAAAACAAATGAGTGCCGACATCTTTAAGGTTCCCAAGAATATATCACGAACGTGTTGTGGTGTCACGTTTAGGTTCTCCGAAATGAGTATTTATTGAGATTAGTACAAAGCCGTTTTTCCAGTGCAGACCGTGGAGATGCTACGCACGTGTGACAAGCTTCGCTTTGTATAAAGATCGTAGTGATAGTGGGATCACTACGATCTTTGGACACGCTTTGCACCTATGGACACGCTACCCATGAAACACAACAGGCGATACATGCAGCTAACGTGGTCGTGGACATCGACACCGCGGGCGGAGGAATAGCTTCATTCTCATGCAGCTAAGATCGTAGAATCATAATCCAAGCATTTGTATGTTACCGTTTTAAAGCATGTAAAAAGAATTATCAGTTAATCTACTATGGTTTTCCCAGAGATAGAATTAACACAAGCTCTATAAAAACTTTTCTGTTAACTTCAAAACATACTTAGAGAAAAAATATGGTTATGTACTTCGGGCATTTAGAAAATTTCCCTGTGAAATTCTCTCTATTTTCACAATGTGAAAACATAACTCGATTTCGTAGCTCATAATATACTCTTTTCGCTCGTTATTCCGTGGTTTTTGTTCTAGTTTGCGGTTAGCAACAGCGCGAGCGCATCTGTGCACTCGACCGGCGCCTGCGCACCGCTGCGCGCTGTCTTGTATAAGTGTTTATTTTACGATTAGACGTTTTGATAAATAGTGCGATATTTATAATACAAAAGAAAACAAGTTTTGTTTTTCTGTGAGATGCATTTATTTTCCTCATTTGAACGTAAATAAATAACGAGTATGTTAATTATGTTTGTAATAACGTCATAGATGTTAAACGTAGCGTATATTTTTTGTAAAAAAAAATATCTAAATACCAGGTCAGACCACAGAAGTACAAATATATAAATACTTATTTCAATCAGGGTTCGATTCCGGAGAAGGAGCCTGAGAAACGGCTACCACATCCAAGGAAGTCAGTCGGTGCGCAAAATCTATGGGTCAGACATTGTTTTGTAGAAGTAATCTTCAATAATAATTCGTATAGTTTCGCACCTGAATGTACAAAAAATTTAAACATTGTTAACATGCGCTTGCTTACAATACACAGACATTATTAACAAGGTATTAATTACATAAATTCTGTTGTAGAACCAATAATTATTGCGCACGTTTTGTGGATAAACAGGATAGACCGAAATCGCTTCAAGTCACGTAAAATTATTGTTTTACAAGAACTTGAGTCAAGTGTTATCAAGAAACACAGAAATCAAGAATATCTAGTTATGTATGCTGTATCGAAAACAAACAAACATATTTTGTTTTGGCAAAACAGATAATTAAGAAAGTACTTTCTTAATAAAATTGTTCTAAGACACGATGACAAACGGTGAAGGAAAACATCGTGAGGAAACCCTGAACCATTTTCGGTCAAGGTCGAAATCTTAAAATTGAAAATGAACTTTTCATACAAAGTGACTGGTCACGAGACTTATGCTTGTATGAAAAGATGATTTTGAATTTTAAGATTAATCCTGTATGGTAAGAGGCCTGTGTCCAGCAGTGGGACATTTATCAGCTGGTATTATTTCTTTTGTTAACAGAAACTCCCCTCATCATGTGTAGATGGTAAACAACGGGGTGGTTTTAGTGAGGTAAAAATCCTCATAAGACCTGGCGCCGTTTAAAGGTACCCCCGCAAAAAGGTACGTTCTACTAAGTGATTCATTCAGTGTTAGTCCAAGCGTGCTTTACCTAGTTTTATTACCTATACTTAGTAGAAAAAGTTACCACTGCTTTATATTCTTCAAACAATCATAACTTAGGCGATCAAACAAGCAACAGCTCATCTTTCGAGGTCGTTTAAGCCCATCGAATACCTTGAACAAATGTTAGCTTTATAAACAAGCGGATCAGATACTTTGCAAGTACTTGACGTCAAGCGGGCCGAGATTGATACTTACTTGATAGCCACTGGAAAGTGATTGAGGAGTCTATCACTTAAGTGGTGCTTGACCTTTTGGTTCTAAAATGTTAAATATTTAACCCTCTACAGCAGTTTTAAGGGACGTACTCTATTTTAAACTGCGCCCCGCGGTTTTACCTGCTACTTATTACATATTTTTTGAGATTAAAACATACCACAAAAAACAGTACATACCTCTATACCACATTTTATCGAAATTGGTGCAGCCGTTTATATATTAGCGTGAAGTGTGATTAAGATTTAAAATGAAGTAACTACCTACTGTCGTTTTTTAAGAGGTACGGACAAAAACAGCTACCTCCGTATAATATTCTTTGAAAATTTAGTTAGTGCTACAAAATATTGCCATTTGTTTGGTTAAACACAATGATCTCAGAAACTGTTCAAAAACTACTGCTCCGATTTAAAAACTATTTCAGTTAAAATTAGGTACCTAATTGCATTCTTCGATTAACAGTAAAAATTGTCATGTCGGACCAACAGTTCTTGAAATTAACGCGTTCAACTAAAAAAGAAACATCTCTCCAGCTTAAAATATTAGTATAGATTATTAAAAGGCCCTTGACAGGAGTGACCTGTCCACACCTTATTTATAGAGTTGATTCGGTTGTCACACAATGGAGATCTATTGGAATTCCGGTGTTTTATCTAGCATTGTGTTTGTAAGGGCTCGACAGAGCAGTCTGCCGGTGAATACAGATTGCTGAATGATTGTGTAATCATGTATCCATTTATATCAATAAGTAAAGTGGTTTCGCGTAGAATTTCAATGAAGAAACCTATAATACGATGTAGGTACGTTAATCTCCCATTGTTTGTATGTGATAATTTAGCTTCTGACTGCGAAATCTTCTTGCTGTGTGAATTATCCTAAAATTCTTTCCCAATAGTATCTGATGAACAGATGGGGTATCGGTTTGTTAAATAGTGGTCACCAATCCAAGTACCAACCGCAGGCTTAACCCTCTAAAAACGTGGAACGCTTCACGATTTTGCGTTTCATTCTTGCAATTTTTTTATTGCAATTAATAATTAGCCTTTAAAGTTAACAATACTTTTTAATGTCTATCAATGTGATCTAATTGCAAATGGCGGGTTCGATCAACTGTCAACGCCCACATATTTTACGGTGATATTTAAAAAGGTCAGCAACGCAATTCGCCCTGAATAAAATAACATAATGATATAATAATTATGTATAATGATTATGTAATTACAACCATATTTTTAAGCTGACAAAAAAATACGGTACCAGTTAAATGTAAGTCGGCCTCTCGCTTGAAGGCTACTGTTAGTTCTGTACCCTAGTTTAACTTTTTAAGATACATAAAAACATTATTTTTATTACGTCACACTAGCTGCACCCCGCGGTGATACCCGCGATTTACCAGATAAATTAAAACCTACATGTAATGATATGATAGATAAGTCTATGTGATGATAGACAGACGGACGGAAAGCAGAAGCTTATTGATATAGACCTGAGGGCTGATACCTATTGGCTAAAGTCGTTGACAATTGCTACTAAACTGGACACAAAAAATGTTAGATTCAAATTATGTAGCGAATTTTTTTATTTTTTTTTTTGTTAAAAAGGTTACTAGCAATGTGGGTCGCACATTACTAGTAATCTCGTTTACCCCTCGTGCTAAGCTAAGATGCTTGTGTTACGAGTGGGTAATAATTGGAGCGGCGGTTCTAATGGCTAGGTGGTCGGACTTGCAATCATGTTGTTGCCGGTTCGAAAGACACTATTTGTATTAGTGACGTGAACCCACTTGTAATACTAGCATTTAGCATTTAGCTTAAGCTAACGAGAGGTTAACCAGAATATTAGTAATGTTAGACCTCACGACAGTGACTATAAATAATACATCTTAGTTGATGGCGTTTTTTATCATATTATATGTATATAATATAATAATATAATATCTTGGGACATACGGCCATCTGATCCCAAACTAGGCAGACCTGTACTATGGTGACCAGACACCTGATAAACATACTTATATATTACTTAATTATATTATAGATAAATAACACCCAGACACAGAACAAATGATCGTGCTCATCACACAAAGGTTTGTCCTGGGTGGGAATCGAACCCACGACCTCCGGCTTAGCAGTCAGGGTTACTAACCACTAGACCAACAGGCCCGTCAAGTGAAAAGAGCTTGAATTGTCAACTGGAGGAAGCCAATACTGTTAATACCTACTGGTAAATTTATTAAGGAGACATAATGAAAAGCCACAATGACTAATGGAAGATTAATAATATTTTATCTAAGTGATAAAGTGCAATAATATGCATGCTGATAGCCATACAATACGGAGTATGTGTATTTTAATTCCTAGAATAATTACGATTGAGTAATTGAACAATTGTTGTACTGCAAGTGGTCAAATTATATTATTAGCAGTACAATGACCTCGACAACGCGTTAATGAATGATAACGACTGCAAAATATTCCGTAATATATATATATTTAATTTTTTATCCAGAGTCATAACTTCATAAGCTGCCTTGTACAGGTTTAATTTAAAAGGAGTGCGGATATTCAACGAGGTAATCAGATGCATAAAACTGATCAACTTTCATAAAATGCAAAATTATTTTTTCATACAAATGTTTGTATGAAAAGATGATTTTAAATTTTAAGATTTCTACCTATATTCCTTTGCGAAAGTTGTTAATTTTTATGCACCTGATTACCTCGTTGAGTATCCGCAATCTTTTTGAATTAGCCTTATCCCGTGTTTAAAGTTGGGTGCTGGAAGGCAATTTCAATTGGGTAAAGCTCGCTTTAGTGCATTGTACCTTTTAAAAATGTAATATTCGGGCACAATAACAAAATAAAAAAAAAGAAAGTCGAAAATGTAGCTAGACAATAATTCTCTAAAGTGCACAAAACAAAAGCTACCTACCTATAAAGCTAAAAATATGTGAGATTGAATGCTATTTACAGCGGTCATAACATTTCGTATTTATTAACGCGTGGATGGTCGTTGCTACAAATTGGTGGATCATGAACGTGACGAGTGGGCGAATCACGGTGCTGTCTATAACTTGTTGACCATCAAAGATTGCTACTCGGTAGCCTACTTGGAATAAAAAAAAAGATATACAAACTAGAATGCGACAACATTTGCTACAATTTTAGCATGTGAATCTATCTGTGATATTGTTGCTACTTTTTTTTCGGGGCGAAAAGCTTATGACTTCCGGACATATATGACGGGAGGACTATATACCAACTTATATCATCGAGACTTATATGTACATATGTCGGAATTTAACAGACTAAATACAATTTGGTTCAAAATTGCCTTTGCCAGAGCCGCGGGATTACTTGTGCATTCCCAACGCAGCTCCGGCAGGCCTTGGTCCTCGAAGGGTCCCCTTCCAGAGGGGTGGGTGTAAAACGTCCACCCCTCACTTCTTCCGATATGGTTGCTCCCTAAGGGGTAAACCAATATTGACATATTTAATACGGGACAAGTCCCTTCCTAATCAGATTAAGAGTGTTCTGTTTACAGATTAAATTATCAGCTGTTGAAATTTACATTTTAAATATTCAATTCATTTTGAAGTCTGAAACAGAGTCGATTGACCTCATCTATTCACAGATGCGCATATGAATCAGTATAGTCTTATACTATACGACAGGGGTCAACGGCCCGACGTGACCTATCAGTGCATTTGATAACGCGACAAACAAGGATAAATAGACATAATATATTGTAAATTGTGTAACAAAATAGGTATAAATGTACCTTAGTAATAACTTACTGTAGTTTAAACATTGTTTTATTATGATTCGTACATGCTTTGTTTATAATTGATTTTGAATTGTTATTTTCCTCTTTTTTTATAATAATAATTGATTAGAACCGTTCAAAATTCATAATAATATGAAGTCATTCGTAACTGCAACAATTAAAATAATGACTACTTAAATGATTAATTTATAAAAAAAATAAAGATAAATAATCTTTTTTGTTATTTATTCTGCTTCATACTATCTCACATTTATTTATACATCGCACATATAACTTCATTAAAAATAATTACGCTACTAAAGTTTTGTTCATAACACTCGACAACTAAACCACTCATTATTTAATCTGTGGTACAAATAATTGTGGTTACGATCGTCACCCCGCTATCTCTTGTGTATCGTGGCAAGCGCTCTACACGTGGATCGGTCAGCAAAACTCTCGCTGCCATGCGCGTGCGCCGAATGCAATTAACGACTTCATTTGTTTATTTATTTATTGTGTTACAAACCTTTTGCTATTGTTATGTGTTAATAGTGTCAGAATTAGAGAGTCGTTAACAAATGAATTGAATTTAAAAGTATGGTTAATTAAGTGGTTCTGTAAATAAATTTATAGATAATAAATTGGCACAATTTATTTAAAATATCTTTTTAATTGTTTATTCCTAGAATTATTGTTTTTCCTTTTTTTATACTTAATTCTTGAATTCGGACAAACTGCAAAAAGCTGTTTTTGTTTGGAAAATGCTATTGTTAAAGAAGAATAAATGAAGATTGACAAGTTTTATTCTAATCCTGCTACGAACCGGACTGTTTACTAAACTAACGTAACGAGGAAGTATGTATTAACAAAACAAAATGCAACAACAACCCATCAGCACACCTTTACTCAGAAGGGAACCTTACACCAACTGCACATACCATAACCCATAACCAACACTGGCCACACTCCAGCATCCAATAACACTTTTATTACGCCATAATTTTTAATTTGCTTTGAAAGTACGCAATGGATAACGTTGCATGGCCAATACAAATCTTTCTGTATAACAATTATCATATTATATTTCAGTAGGTAGCCTTGTAACGACACGTGTAAGCTGCAATTATGTGCAATGTATATACGTATAATGTATACATAGCTTAATCATATATTTACATAATGAGTGTCATATTAATGAGATGAGAGTGGATATGTAATTTTCCAAGAATAGATCTGTTTTACGTTGCATTTGGACACTTGCATGTATTAGACATGATAATTACTTAATTGAGTACGTATAGTTGCCAGAAAATAAATAATTTTGCTATTCATTTCGTTGTGTACGTAATAAGTTCTTCTTGTAATTGATTATATTCCCAACACTGCGAATAAATCCTTTAAAAAAAGTGTTCCTTTCTATAAGGTGAGAACTTACTTATATTATACATAAAAACTTTCCCCTTGAATCAGTCTATCTTTAAAAAAAAACGCATCAAAATCCGTTGCGTAGTTTTAAAGATCTAAGCATACATAGGGACAGACAGACAGCGGGAAGGGACTTTGTTGTATATTATGTAGTGATGCAATGGGTTCCATTATTTTATCCAACATAGAATAAAACATAGTCGCTGCTGATGACTGTACGCTTAGATCTTTTAAACTACCCAACGGCTTTTCATGCAGCAATAGACTCAAGAGTAAGGTATTTGTTTGTGTATAACTCTTTTCATTTATACTGTGCTTCTCGTGTGAAGCCGGGCGGGACCGGTAGTGCTTGATAAATAAACTACAAGAAGTAGTAAAGTAACCTTATAGTTAAACGAGTATGTACAGAACTTATAAAGGGTGAAATTGAAAAAATGCGACAATTTTTTAAATATACAATAATACGTGTTGTCAAGAAAATGTAGAAAATATCAAATGTAAAATTAAAAAACAATTGATCAGTGTTACTAAAAGCTTTAAAATAATTAAAGTATCAAAGAATTTCGCGTACTAGGTACCATTTTCGTGTAGTGGGCACGATTTAATTTTTCTTATTTATTTTGCATATTTAATATTTTGCTGGAATACCGATAATTCGTACTTAAATAAAGATAATAATATCAATGGACCTTTTGAAAACGATAATCGCGTAATTTTTTTTAACGATTTAGATTGTAGAAAAAACAGTTTATAATTGCTATGTTACTGAAACTGAAGCTCCCATTTTTTTTGTCGCATTTATTCAATTTCACCCTGTATAAAAACTTTTATCAGAGAAATAAAAGAAGGTTTTTTTTTATTTTATTTCAGACCCAGATTGTTAACTCAGCTTGCGTGACTTGAAACGTACTTAACTAAAAGCGGAGGGCATTGAGAAAGGAAAAAGGGATTCGTAAGTAAAGCGATTGACATTCAGAAAGCAATAGTTACGGTTGGACCGGTTCCCGGCACAAACAAGGGATTCCCGAGCTTTCTTTAACTACAACAAAAACGGACGTAAGGGCACGGTTCCGGTGCAAGCGAGTGACTAAAGATAGTCCGATATTTACTCCATAAAAAAAATAAAGTTTAAAACTATAACCCGACTAGGTAAAGGTACTGATTGTGCAAAACTGTTTGTTTTGGCCACGGTTTTGCCAAACTTAAAAACTTAGCAATAATTTTCATTATCATTATAATAGCCCCCGAATATTGAAACGGAAATTAACTTAAGTACGTTTTTAAATGTCTTACCGTTGCTACTTCACACCTTAAAGAGACAGAGACAACATGACACTTAACTGCGGCTTCAATCTGATGGACGTTTCAGTATTCGGACGAAGTCTTTTAAAAACGAACAGATAGTTTTGAAGTCCTTGACCTTAAATAAATAAATATCTTGGGACAATCTCACACACGGTCATCTGATCCCAAACTAGGCAGAGCCTGTACTATGGTAACCAGAAAACTGATAAACATACTTATATATTTCTAAATACATACATATTATAGATAGACACAAGTACGGACATTGCCCTACTTCAGGAAGATCTAAACTCTCTATATAGTTGGTGTGTTGAAAATCACATGATTCTTAATGCTGATAAGTGTTACCATATCACATTCACAAAAAAACACCTCACTCTCCCTTCTTCGTATTCGCTCAACGGAAGAGTGCTTCAAAAAGTCGACAAAATCCGAGACTTAGGTGTTCTCCTTGATAGTAAGCTTACGTTTATACCTCACATCGATTCTATTGTTTCTAGGGCAGCCAAAACACTGGGATTCGTAAAAAGAATCTGCTACGACTTCAGAACTGTCCAAACCCTAACCGTACTCTATAATTCATTAGTACGAACTGTTTTGGAATACGCGTCTCCTGTTTGGAACCCAACTTATGCTACACACGTGAATCGCATAGAACGGGTTCAAAAAGGCTTTACCCGCTTTCTGCGGTATAAATCTAATAGCTGTCCTCGAAACGCTGATTATTCGCAAAGGCTAAGTCACTTTAAAATGATAACACTAAAACAGCGAAGGCGCACTAACGACCTAATTTTGCTTTACAAAATCATTAATGGATCTATACAAGTTCCGAAGCTTCTCATCGAAATAAATATATGTGTTCCTCGACATAGTTCTCCCAGATCAGAACGCGTCTTAGATGTATTCAGTCCAAGCCTAACAAGAACTAATCTCGGACATTGGGCACCAATGAACAGGTTGATGAGAACATACAATGAGGTCCAAACTCGTTCCAATAGCGTAGACATCTTCGCCAACAAGTTATCGCAATTCCGCAAACAATTGTTCCTTATCCACAGTAGCCACAGTTGATGAATATGCTGTTGTATTTTTATTATTATATACATCTTTTGTTATATTTGTTTCTCACTTACAGATTAAAACTAACTTATTTGTCATTTTTCATATTTAGAGCATCAAGATAAATTGTAGTTGTGTTTTTATTTTGATTTATGTTTACTTTTGTTTTATATAGTTTCTTTTTTTAGCATACATGTTCAATAGTCTATGCAAGTGCTGTGCACACCTATAAGTGACAAATTCACTCTAGATTTTAAGTTTATGTGTTACAGTATCCCAAAATTGTATTAGTGAATAAGTCGTTGGAGTGCCATAATTAAATAAATAAATAAATAAATAAATAACACCCAGACACAGAACAAATGATCGTGCTCATCACACAAAGATTTGTCCTGGGTGGGAATCGAACCCACGACCTCCGGCTTAGCAGTCAGGGTCACTTACCACTAGACTAACAGGCCCATCTACTTGAAGCTCATGAGTTATATTATATTTATAAGCTGGTACGTTTAATATAGTCATCTGAATGGATTTTCCACTATCATTATAGAATTATTACCAAGGAACACGTTTTTAATAAATAAAAAATAATTTAACCACTAAACAAAAAAACACCAGCGCGAACCACGAACTCGCTATTGCCGTCTTGTGAGCGAGAGGGCGCTACGTGCATTGTAGTGCTCCATCTCGCTTTCACAACGCCAACACTACTTGTACCATGTTTTAAGAGCTCATAGTACAGGTATACCCAAATATTTATATCGTAAACGATCTATTCAGATTGGGCATTAAATAGTTCAAATGATTCACAGTTTTTTACTTTGTTTACTAAAGTATTGCTAGATGATGTCATTCAATGTACGATGGAACATTTTTGAATGGATTGTTTTTATTATTGTGGAAATAAACAGAACTTGTTACATTTGTAACGGATTTGAGATATGATTATACAATACATTACAATGTAACGTGTGTGGTGGTACGCACGAAAACATTATAATTTCATAATATATTTACGACAAACTATCTAGTTTAGTGTGGCCTGCACAAATATCTATTTGTGCAGGCCACACTTTAAGCAATAATGTTTTAACGTAGGTATATGTTTATAAATAAACAAATTGCTTGTCTATACATAAAACAAAGTCGGGTTTATTACAACACTTATATTTCAAGAACAGGAGGACCGATTGTCATGATCCTAGATTTGTTCAATTCTTCTTCATCCCAAAACACAGAATAAATATTTAAAACAATGAAAAAAAATTACAAAAACATATTGTTTTTACGGGAACTGGGACAACTACCGCGGCCAAATCCGCGGGCCAAAAGTTAGTAATTTAATTAACAATTCCCTACAAAGATTTTGATTTGAGACTGAAGGCCACCTATTTAAAGTCGGTTAAAATATGTTTGTAAGTCTTCAATTGTTTCTAGGTCACCGACAAAGTCCCCTCCTGCTTAATTAACAATATGACCACATGCGGTTATGTAATAGGGCCTCCATTGAAAACCAAGGAAGTTGTACCAAATAGCGTTTTCTTGTTTGTCTGATAAATTGTCAATATTGCGACCGGCACGGAGACTAGTGCTACTATTACTAGTCAACCTTCGGTTTTTAAGTAAATAAAATAAATAAGTAAAAAGCAACAATTTAAATCTTGTGTTATTTTTTTTCTTCACATGTGAAGCGAATGAATGTTTTTTTTTCAAATCCGAATTAATGCTTTTTCTTTTTTCAAATATTTTAAGAAAAAAAAGGCAATTAATGAATTAAAAACTTAAATTATGATTAAAATATTTTGTAAAAAAACGTTTAATAATAGGTATAATAAAATATATAAAAAAAAATAACGAAAAGAATAATAAAGCAATAGAACAAAAAACAAAATTTCGCGGCAATTTACGTTTACGCATCAAAAACTAGGAAGTCAAAAATATGTACTGAGCACGTATAACTTGACGGTGCTTGACGGAACAACACCGTCCATTGAAGGTCATTTGACCGTGAAGCTTGACCTTCTGGTACTTCGCGCCACTTTATGGTACTTTATTAGGGTTCCGTTAATGCCAACGTGCCCCGAATACTAAGATGCCGCTGTCCGGGCATAGGTTTTTCAGTACGTGTCTTATGAAACACCCATCGCTCGGTTTTAGTTTTTTGTATTTTTCAATAATAATTTTATTTTAGTTTTCGTGAAAATAAATTAATCATTTCAATATTATTATCTCTCTTTTTCCACACATAAATATAATTTAGGACGTAAAGTCGAAATTGTTATTTTTTGTTATTATCATTTTTCATTCATATTTAAAGTGTTTTGAAGATAGAAGATGGCGCCAAAAATCTACCAAACCCTTCTTTGGCGCAGTCGGGTAAATAGACATTTAAATTAAGATTATTTTGATATCTATGCGAAAATAATATAAACTAACAATATATTTTGTCTGATTGACTGGGCTACATAGAACCTATTAAAGGAAGAAAGATAAAAATTACAGCGTTTTCTTTTTGTTAAAAAACACTTGTATCTTGTACACACGACTACATATCAAGCCTTACATTTCCAGTTTATGCTGACCTCGTAGTGTACGGTAATCCTGTACAATGCGAGATCAGATTATACTGGAAATGTACCTATAGCTTGATGTGTAGCCGTCTGAGCCAGTGTGTACGATGGTACGGAACCTTTCTTGAAATTAACCAGTTTTCTAATACTTCGTGAGATTTGCTTGTTAAATTGAGCAATACTTGAAGATGATCGTATCTTTAGTTTTTCGGTGAACGTGGAAATTGGATGCGCTCAGTGAAGCGGAAAATGCGTCGTACCGGAAAACCATCCCGGAATGTGACCCACATTGCAAGCTTAAACAATTACTTATATTAAACTTAAATATAGTAATATAATCAATACAATAGGTATTTTACAGGTTGATTAGAACATTTATTTGTTCATCATCATCTGCCAAGCCTTTTCCTTAAAGCTATTTTGGGTCGGCTTCCAGTCTTACCGACTTTAGCGGGATTCCGTATTTTACATGGAGCGACTGCCTATCTGACCTCCACAACCATTGCTGGGTAATACAGTATCTTATAGCCTATAGTAAGACTGGTAGTACATTTATTTTGATACGTTTTTTTAACACATTATTTTGTTTTTCACAATATGAAACAAATGGTTAACAACTTCATAAATATGTATATGAACGCAGTTCGTAGTCTCCAAAGATCGTAGGTATATCCCCTTATCTATAATATTATTCACTACGTGTGAATACATCAAAATTTTACATTAAATTATACACAGGCCGCAAAACGTATTAGATATTAATATTATGATAAAATAAATAAAACATTAATATTAATCCATAAAAGTAAATGCAAACAGTATCGAAGAACTGTTTTATAAATCTCCATAATTATCTTCTAGATGGTATTGAAAGAAAAATAATAAACAGGCCCTTGATTGTTCATATCAATTAATTAAGTTACATGGTTTAAAAAAGGGGCGTTTTTAGTACTAAAACAAGGAATAAAAGAAGCAAACTGCTGTAGCGCGTATAAGTACATTATGAGTATATTATATATTCTAAAAGAGTTTCATAACAAAAAGTTGAATCTTCAACCGGGTGAATAAATTTTCATGATAATTTATTAAGCGGTTGTGTTACCTATCGATAAAATATAAATAAAAAATTATTAAGTGTATCGCCGTAGTAAGAAATAAACCGCGGCAGTTTTATTTCTTATTTTAGTTCCCGACGCGCTAGAATTCGTTTAAAGTAGTTTTTTTTTCAATGTCTGATATTCGTTTAAGCCTCAGAAAACAATAAATATTTATATTTTACAGTTATTCCGTAGAAATACATAATATTTAGTCGCAATCGTACTCATATCATTTTTACCTATCATCCACTATTGGAGCTAAGTAGATGAGACAATAACAAATTAAAAGTTTTGAGTCGAATCTAGCAGCGACTGGAACAGCACCGGAGAGAGTGGCAAGTAAAAAGAGAGGCCCTCAAAAGGGTTGTGGATTAGGAAATATTTATTTTTATTTATCTCTTATTGACTCTCCTACTTTTATAGCTCTCTGAATAAAAATGAATATCTGTTTTATCATTCACCCTACTCAGATAATACCAACTGTTTTCAGAAGAACAAAATAGAAAAAAAATACGAACGTTCATAATATTACCTGCTATAAACAGAGAGTAATTTTATTTAAAGTATTCGCGTCAGGAACTCGAGCTATAATCGTAAACAATATCGATATGTGTGCGAATTGATTCGATTTCCATCGCATTATACTACACTAGTATTATAGTAGACTGTAGACCGCGATGGCCTTCACTCGGTAAACATAATTATATGCATATTCATTGTTTATTAGTTCCATAGCGGGATAACAAAATGCAGGAGTCGTCAACTTTCTTAAATAAAAAATATTTTTCAACTTATTTTTAGTCGTGTGTAGATTTTTTAAGGTCAACCGCTTGGCAGTATTAACAATGAATCAAGATACTGTATTTAACCAATCTTTTCACTTTGCTAAAGAGTGTAGTAAAATAATAATATTATTAACTAGCTTCTGGCCGCGACTTCGTCTGCGTGGACTTCAGAATTGAATTGAATTCAAAAAGAAATGAAATATGTGAAAGAAATGAACAATGAATAAAATTTTCACCCGTGTTATAGCTTACGCTGTAATAGAGAAAAATACCAAATTCCAAAGCTGTCTGCCCGCTCGCAGCTTAGCTCGGAAACAATTTTCAATTTTCCCTCGGGAACTACTTAAGCGTAAAGAAGCTAAAAAGCGTAAACTATGTTCTTATCCATGTCAAATGTTACATGCATGCCAAATTTCATACAAATCCGTTCAGCCGTTCTTGCGTGATTGAGTAACAAACATCCAATCATCTAAAGATCCACACTTTTACATTTATAATATTAGTAGGATTATACTATATTTATAATTATTTAAAATACGATAATTAATAATTTGAAAAACGTTGTATGTACGTAATTTATGTTACTGTGTTTACGGCATTGAATTCAGGGATATAATACAAATATTAAACTACAAAGAGAACACTCACAAACAAACCTACGCAATTTATCTTTGCTATTCAGTCAGCCATGAAAAAGCAAATAAATAACATTTATATATTCTGAGACATCAGTCAATGTTATTCGATAACCTATTCAGCAGTGTATTTTAACAATAAATATTTATTTAACAACTGCCTAGGCCTAACCGTTTCCCAAGCAATTTTGGGGTGGGCTTCCAATCTTAACGGATTTAACTGAATAACGTATTTTACATGGAGTGTCTACCTATTTGACCTCCACACCCATTTTACTGTGTAACATAGTATCCAGTAGTAAATGCTAATAACAAAAAGTGAATAAAAAAAGATACATAACACAGGAGATTAATTGTCTCCAATTAGTTTCCATTGTGACAAACCTAAATGGATCGTGGAGTCCACACAAGTAACTTACAAAACTTCTTGACCTAATTTATTGGCCAAACATTTTTATAAATATAAGTTCATTTTCAGCGACGTTAACAGCAACTGCTCATAGATTTTTAATTTATACATTGTGAATAGTAATCCGTGGAAAATGTAGTGGGTAGAAGGTACCCATACTTGCTAATGTTTTTAGTAAGGACTCTTATGTAAACTTTTAATATACTACTGTTTGTTTTCCCAAATGCAATAAATAAATAAATATAAAAAATCATAAGAGCACACTGAAAATATTTTAAAGATGTTACTTTTAATTTAGATGTGAATTCTACGGGAAATCTAAACATTTGGCTAAGTTCAGAAAAATATGTATTTTGTAATTTTTTTAATCCCGACGAAAGAAGGCTGGTTATAATTTGTTTAACTTCTTACTCTGGCGTAATACTCGTAGTGCCCAAGTACATTGACCGATGTTGCTGCGGTTTTACTGTTTTCCGGTTGAAAAGAAATGGTTCTTGGGTAAATTTATACAGATTCTAACTGGCGTTTGAGGATAATCAACTCCTTTCTAAAATATCTCATTTATTATCCTCCTCTATATATTTCAAAAATAGGTCCTATGAGTCCGATATAAAATGTCCTATATTAAGAAAGAAGTATCTAGAATTAATTATTTACAGTTATAAAAAGCAGAACAATGTAGACATGACAGTTTTCTTCATCTGTTTTTTAGGAAGGTTGATGACAAACTGTGATGGATATGTTTGAAAAATAACTTCCGTATGCATATGCAGATAAAATAGAGAAACAAGATAAAAATATTATCTATATGATAATGTACAGAATAATAATCTCAAGGATGTACAAGCAATATAACTTGAGATAAATCATTACAATGCCTTCCCAAACAGGCTTTACGCATTACTGAATTATTTTTGTATACTTTTATCTAATCATGTTTCTTTGTCCTTATTATTCTACTGAAAATCTTATTTAATTTTCTTGAAAAGTCGCAGTATCTCTAAAGGTTTTCACTTACATTCAAATTATTTACGCCAGCAACTCCAAATCTTATAACGATTTACCTTATCAATCAAATCAAAAGAGATTCAGGTTCAAAACTACTGCAGGTGCCCAAAAACAAAAAAAAACTAAGTTTTGTCTATTTTCAAGTTATATACATACAAGTTAATAAGCAACTCAGGTAAGTGAGGTAAGTAAAAACCCAAGTTCATTAAGTCTGACTGGAAGTCATTTTAATTAGTTTATATTATTACAGATGTTCCTATTTGCTAGCAAAAAAGGAGCTTAGTAACTACGCTCATATTTTATAATTATGCTATTAATTAATTTCGTATAATTACGTCAATGTTCTTTTGTTGGAAATATACGTGAAATTAATATTATATTCTGCTAAAATTATAACTCGTAGACTATTGAAATAATTACTCTTTTAATTAGGCGCAATAAACACAAACTGAGCATAATTTCATTATAAACAAAATATCTAAATCGCAATCTAAATAATATAATAATGCTTATTACAATAACAATAGGTACGCTGTATCATATTACTCACGTCAAATCATACTAAACTCATTCAAAGCATTGCGTAGGTCAGTGTCGAACATTTTTTCTGTGTTCGCAAAAAAATGACAATGTAATTAGGTACCTATATCATGATTGCATGACTCGGTAAACACGTGGAAAAGTAACAAGTGTTTTTGTATTGAATGACCATACACTTTTTTATTTATATACCAAAAATTATGAGTGCCTAGCAACGTAGCAATAACAAACAATAACAAAGTTATTGATATTAAATATTGTTATTTAATTTATTTAAATTCATTCAGTAGTTCATGTACGGTGACTGATTTTTATTTATAACATTTGCGAGTTTAATTTTGTGATCACAGGGCCAAAGAGACGAAGACTAACTATTTTTTATTCTAAACAATAAAAATTAAATATACTCGAAAATAACCTAAATTTTGGGCGTCAATAAAAAATACTGTTATCTTGATGACATAAATGAAAATTAATAAACTTTTTCTAAAACACTCCTGCCATGCATATGTGTTCAAATTAAACCAAGTAAAAAATATATCAAAATAGTAACAGACACAAATAACGATAAAAAAGATCTAAATAAACAGGTGTCAAGTTAAATACTGATTTATCAATTAGGTTGAGCGCCCCTGCCGACAGACCGTTGCCTGTCGTCAAGCCGTTACAACCCGACCAAATTAAAAAATCCGGCCATTTTACCACCGAACTAAATATTACATGTCTCTTTGATTTAGCAGGATTATCAAACGGATAGCAACAAGCAATGTTTTGATTATTAGACTTAGGTCAGCTTTTAAAGTAGGTATAGTTGATAAAGAAAGTAAGATTGTGTTTGAAATAGTGTGAATACTCATTTAATTTTATTCCGGTGTTGGCCTAGTTATTGTACCATAATCCGCGTTGGTACTTATTAGCCTTATATCGTATATATCGGGTATATCGTACCTGCCGTAAGATAGACGGCGGTAATTTTAAACCCATTTAACACGTTTTAGGTTCGCATACCCAGCAGCAAAGTATGGAACCGTATGAGAAGCATTTTTTTTGGTCTGACTGTTTCCAAAAAATAGAAAAACAAAATATTGTGTATGAATTGCTGGTAACTTCCGTACAGTCAATTGACAATTTGGTGCGTTGTGATCAATGTTCATTCCTTCTCGATATGGGAAGAGGCTTGTGCCCGGCAGTGGGACGTTTATAGGTATTATAATTGACAATTAGCTTTACTATAAATTGAATAGTTCCAATCCAATTATGTGTTCCTAAGTAGGTCAATAGCTAAATCTCTTTTCGACGTTTTTTTTTCTGTGTAACTCTTTTTTTATCTT